>JBBPDA010000034.1:20023244-20047895 GCA_037974385.1 Arnoldichthys spilopterus | reverse complement strand
ATCCATCCATCCATCCATCCATCCATCCATCCATCCATCCATCCATCCATCCATCCATCCATCCATCCATCTATATACACACACACACACACACTTTAATTCAAACCCCTGGCTGTTCAGTCAAAGTGGATGAAGTACATTGGCTGTAAAGAAGGTACTGTCCAAGTTAACTTTTGTTCCCAAAGTTTGCCCTCAAAGGTACAACATGGTTCTAATGGTGGTTGAACTGTGTACTTTGCACTAAAGATGCACTAAATCTTTGCACATTTTCATTCAAACCTCATTTCTCAAAAAGTTGGGACATTTTCTAAAATGCAATGAAAACAAAATTCTGCTATTTGTAAATTCTTTCAAACCTTTATTTAACTGTCAAATGTTCAAATAAATTAGGTTTATTGTTTTGCCAGACAATGATTTTTGATTGTATTTTGTAAATGTAAACACATTTTAAGTTGAATGCCTGAAACAGACTTAAAAGGTTTGGACAGAGGTAAAATAAGAGTGAAAAGTTTGCAGAAATCTCTATTCTTTATTAAACATTCCAAACATAAGCAGTTGAGCTAGTAACAAGTAAGGGAAGTGTGACTGAGTTACAAGTTAAAGGAGCAACCACCATAGGCTCAGTCTCTGCAGCAAAGATAGGTCATGACTCACCACTTTGTGCAAAACTTCATAAGAGAATTGTCAGTCCGTTAAAAAAAAACATTACTAAACAATAAGATTAGAAAGAAATAAAGTTTTTCATCGTCTATAGTACATAATACCGTGAAAAGATTTCAAGAACCCAGAGAAATCTCACACCATGTAAGACAAGGCCACAAATCATTCTTCAGTGTG
This sequence comes from Arnoldichthys spilopterus, assembly GCA_037974385.1. Taxonomy (NCBI): domain Eukaryota; kingdom Metazoa; phylum Chordata; class Actinopteri; order Characiformes; family Lepidarchidae; genus Arnoldichthys; species Arnoldichthys spilopterus. The sequence goes on along the minus strand of JBBPDA010000034.1, from coordinate 20,047,058 downwards.
TGTGACCTTCAAGACCTCAAAAGGCTCTGCATGAGAAACCATAATGATTCTATAATTATTAATGCCATGAACTTAACACAGTTTGCCGCTGCATCAAGAAATGCAACCTGAATCTTAGTTACACAGCCAGACTTTAACTCTATAAAGAAATGTTGCAGAGTTCTAAAATATTAAGTATGTATTCCTGTAGACTTTCACACAGGAATTTCTTTTAATTTTGGAAAGCAGAAGCATTAATTCCAGTATTCTTCTGTTTTTCTGCAGCAAATAGGATTTGGACAAGAGGATGCTAACATTACTGCTCCTGAATGCTGATTGGTAAATGATCTAGTAAGGCCTGGGACACACCAAACTGACTACATTCACCGAGCTCCCTCTGGCAGCTGGTGAGCATCAGTGGCCAGCTTAGTGTATATGGCATGTACAGCACCATTGGCTCTAATCTATCCCGCATCAGGGCTGTTTTGGCAGATTTTTTTCTGATTTCTTGCTCGTTTAAGACTACAAACTTTCTTAAAAATGCACGCATATCCTCAGATACAAACAGTGGCTTCTAAATAACACAGATGGACATCTCCGCCGCCCTAAGGTCTTTCATTTCCTCTGCATTCAGCACCCAGTACCAGTGCAGAAAGGTACAGAGACAAGAGTGGGAGCCACCATCCCCCCATTTCCCCAACCAGAAGCAGCGATCGTAATTACACATCCACAGCACATCTTCTAGCACTGAGCTGGAGAGGAACCAAAAGCCGCTTCAACCAGAACAGCTCTCTCTAATACAACTCAAGTCCTCTGATTTTATGGCTTATCAGTGAAACTGAAGACCTGCCAGCCACAGGAAGGTTTGATGCACTTGTCAGCAGGATTGCAGTCTATCAACGACATTTTAAGAATAGTCCAAGTTCATCAAATGCACTATTCTTCAGAAAACAACTTGTAAATACTGCACACTGACACAGAAATAAATACACGTCTTTGGTTATGTTTCTCGTGTGCACTAGATGAGACCATTCTTTGTTGTTTACACAAAGCCATCCTTTCTCATCAGCAGACATTTAAAGATGAGCATTTGAGACCTGACATGGGGAGGGGAGGGTGCGTGGGGGAAATAACATTTTTTCTTTTGTTCTAGGCTTCAGAAATGCTTTGCCATAGCTTTAAGAAAACTCAGCTCTTTCAGCTGACTTCACACCAAGGACATCTCTTGATGATAGTGTAACTTCACAGGTTCCTTCTAACCTCAAGACCGCAAACCAAGACACGCTTATAAGACTGCAACTAGACTGCCACCTCTAACATTGCCTCTGATACGCTTTTGCCTCTGCACATCTGCTGATGTGATTATTTTTGATGCATGCCTCAAATAGCCAACACACGTAGTGTGATGCATGCACAACAAACAGGCCCACTGAATTCCATAAGAGCTGGGTTTTGCATCTTAATTGACTACGCTTAGTTTCCACCATCCAACATGCCAAGTGATTTTACATATATATCAAAGTTTGGACACCAAAGCTGCCTTTGCTCATATGCAACATTTGGGGTAAGGAAATTTTCCCTTAAGCACTGACAGTATCTAAGGTGCTATTCAAGAAGCGTCTCAAGAAGCAACTGTTCCGCACCCACCTCAGCCTAGAGAACGTCTCCAAAATAGTGATTTTCATCTTATTGTAGCACTTGCCATCTGTATTTTACAACTAAGAGAAATGTGTTGGACCTATTTGTAGCACTCACTACAGTGTTGCCCTGTGCAGCTCTAATGCTTGCTTGTTTCCTGTGTCTTGAAAGTTGCTTTGGATAAAAGCGTCAGCCAAATGGATAAATGTAAATGTAAATGTAATGCTCAGAAAATCATATTGTGATGCAATGTACAGGCTGAACAACATGGAGAAAATATGTTATTGCTCGGATGATGAACATTACATCGTGATTATTTTTAATAAAGTCTGTTTTTTGGCATATCCACTTACTCTGATACTGAAGCTCGAATGCTGAACAGTGTGCCAGAGTGTCAGCTAGTGTTGTCATATACACAGCACATGGGTGTTTGGCTGTTTGTTGACTGAACCAACTAATCTACAGGCAAACCATGAGCTCCATGTTAAGTCCCAGTTCCACACACATTAGGCTAGAATTACAATTGTGACTTTCAAATTGCAATTTCAATAAACAGCAATTCTAGTGACAGAAAGAGTGAGTGTTAGAGAGTGTGTGAGAGTGTTACTGCAGAAACAATCTGCCTCCAGAGTCCATGTCCTGTTCTTAAAAGCTATTTAATGTAGCACAGCCTGTTAACAATTATTGTGTGTTTTATGTTTATCTTCTGGTCTGTTATTTGTGTAAATATAGTTAATTTGGGATAAAAATTTTATTTTTTTAAATAATTATTATTTATAAAAACAGTCATATGTATATATACATTTAGTTTAATTGTACTTGTATTACTTTTACAATGACGTTGTCACAAAGCAAAGAAAACTCAGAAGAAGCAGCCATCCTCCTCTGGTCGACACTGGTCCAAATCAAAAACTTTCAGTATAAACTATGTTTTTTCAATGTATAACATGCAGCATGAACCTAAACCCAGGTAAACAACACTTACACTCTCAATATTTATTGCTATCGAGATGATATAATGCATGTGCAGTGCCACCTTTCTGACTGCTGTGTTTCTGATCTTGCTTTGTTTGAAATGTTACTTGATGCTTCGAACAGGATGCCTGTGTGGTATCGGCATAGACAGCAGACTGTCAGAGCTTTCATGTCATTTGATTTTTGGTCTTTTTATCCACCATGGACACACTGGCAGCTCATCACATGGAATGCGTCCATTCACTGGATGGCTTCAGAGGGAAATAAAAAGGAATGCCAGAGAACAAGGTGGAGAGTTTCCCATATTTTGACGCTGCCTCGCTGTTTCCAGGGTGGCCCAAAAAGTCTTAAGGTTATCAGCGCGTTAGATCACCACACATGTTAAATGATGTGCGTGTCCAGGAACTGGGGAGATTTTTTTAGGGAATGATAAAAACCTCAAACAATGACAGACATTTCACAGATCCTGCAGCGCTGTAGCTATTTTGAACGTGCCAAATAAATTAGTAAACGAGGCTGTAAATTTATTGCGAGTAATGTCTTAAACCCATTATCTCTCTGAAATATATACCTGATGAATCTTTCATTACTTCATATTACTCAGTCATTACCTGCACCCAGTAACATTGATGACAGCCATCATGAGCCCGACACAAAGCACTAAAATAAGCACCTCTGGTTAATGAGTTATTGAGCTTAACCAGGTAAAGTTAATCAGTGTAAGAACATGCTGCAGATCATTAGTTCAGATTTGGACCATGTTAACGTTCCATGAAATTACCAAGAGGAGAGACCCCTTTAGGCTAGGCAACAAACCTGCGGGGCAATCCTTCAGGAGAACAAATGAGGCCGAAGCCTCTGCTCTTTTCTCTTTCGTAATCAACTGTATTGATTGGTCCGTGTGTGAGCTTTCCAGAGGGCTTTGTGCAGCACTGGATCGGAGCATACACTTTGGGGTATTAGCAAGGTTTATTCGGGACGATATCGCCTCTGAGTGAGGTGATTAAAAGTGCCTTCCTATTGAACTGACCCCCCACTCACCACACACACACCCAATCAATGCCTCTCTGTGATCCTGAACACTGTGGATAGGCAACCCCCAAAGAACATTCTGCTAGCTAAGCGGGCTGAGTGCAAGGGCTAAAAGGTGCCAATTCCCACCCTCACAGTGGCTCGTAAAGGGACTTGCCATTTTAGGCTCTGCAATGGCCAATTAAACAAGCTTAATGCAGGGAAAAGGGGGTGGGGAGTCGTTTCATTAAGTGGATAAGGTTAATGAGTTATTTGTATGGTTGACGTCTTCTAGCAGTTTAAAAGGTTAGACGCCTCTATCCAGCTGCCCTTTGGAGTTATGGTGAATACTTGCGCATTTACACGCTCTCCCAAGCAACCATAATGAGGGTCATGGCAATCTGCGTGGACTGCTGAAAGCTCATGGAAGGAGCAGGCCAAAAAGAGCTAAACACAGAGCCGGCCAAGCCCTCCACACCCCACCCCACCCCACCCCCCGTCCAAAGCCTGGTACCCTAAATTCCCACCAACGCACCAGTGTGTCCTCACACTGGTGTCTCTAACCCATTCTGTGCTCAGGTGCATAAGGTTAACGAAGCCACTTCCCCTTAAATGTGAACGTCTTATTTAAGATGTACAACCAAGAACTGTTTTTAAGAGTGGTCTCGGATTCACTGGACACCGAGTCAAACATTCTGCTTTATATGTGCGAACAGTAAAGTGTAAATCAGAAAGCGAATGTGAGCCCCTAATCATCACATATGGCTCCTCTCTCTCACCCAGTTACTCTCATTCAACCACGCAACGTCGATGCAGCTTGATTCAATTGGCTGGGAGAGGGACGAGAGGCAGCTCCGAAAGCCGATCTCTTTGTCAGGACTGTCATATGAATGGGCAGCGGGTGCCTCTTAAGAGCAAGTATTGGACAAACACAAACAAATGAGGCAGCTCGCAGTGACTCAGTGCTCTAATGAACCAGTGTATTGACTCACTGAATTCGCTCTCTGTCTGCAATGTCTGTGTGGATCCCAGCTGCCACTCTGAATACCAATTACTGGGCGCTTACGGACGGACGGACGGTGGGGGGCGGCCATAATGCAGGGCAACCAGCAGGCCCCGAGCTTCACAGGAGAACGAAGACGCAGGATCTGCGAGAAGGAGCACTGAAGTAGGGCTGCACAAAAAAAAAGGTATTAAAGTTGGCATCATTCAATATGATTCGATTCAAGACCAGTGTCAGTTCTACAGGCTGCTAATAGGGCTACATGTGGCACCGCTGCACCACGACTGTAGCACACCGACCGCGATAGGCACGTCACCAGCATCACAGGGCATTGTTTTTCGTAAGAGAACAGCTAAATAAAGAACAATGTTAAAAAAATTCACTGTGCTACTGTGAGCTGCATGCTTCCAAAAACGTGCCCAAAATACTGCCATGTGGTTTCTAGGGTAAAAAGAGTGCTTTACTCTCGTCTGTGCTATTGATATTTGATCCTCAGTGATTCAGAGCATGAGGTAGACTTACTAAAGTTAATGCCAAGATATAAATGCGGTTTTCTATTAATGTCAATTACATTTTGCATACTTGCCAACCTTACACCATCTGTGTGTTCAAAATTGATTTTTTTTTAATGATAAATTATTATTTATTTTTAGATGTTTGCAAACGCATTTTTATATTTCTGCTATTACACACACTGCAAGTTTTATAAAGCAGGAATTTTTTTTTAAATATCCATATTGTGCTTTATTAAATTCATATGTTGTTGATCTTAAGTAAGAACATTGATCTCAATTCTAAGCCAAAAAAAACAGGATTCTTGTTTTATCAAGAATCACACAGCGTTACACTAAAGTAGCCAAGAAACAGACTCTATTCTTGCTATCAGGACTTTTTTGGGTGCTAAATAGGTTAATCATCATCATTTTTTTCATATATATGTTAATATGTTTTGTGTGCCCTTCAGATTCCTTGAAGAACCAAGTAAAACCATTACACCAGACAGATTTGCATTAATGCACTTAATGGTTTATATCAGAGGTTCTCAAATCTGGACCTTGAATCCATACTATGGTCCTGGATTTTGTAAACACCAGTAGATGTGACTTGGTGGCCAATCAATTTTATCAACAGTTCATTAATTACTGGTGATTACAAATTCCAGAAGTGGAATCTGGATTCAAGGTCCAGATTTGAGAACCACTGGTCTATACAGATCCTTTGGTTTTGACAAAAGAACCCCTGAAAAACAATTTTTGTGTGTTCAGTTCCCTCATATAATTCCAATCAATTTTATCTATTTTAATAAAGCTGCAACAAAACACCAGAGGTCGCATCGCCTCCTACACCTACCACAATGTACCACAATGTGCCAAAATGACCATGCATATTACAGACATTACTGTGCCTTTTTTTAGACAGCAAAAATCCATGTCAAGGTTTCTTCAAAATCATCATCATGAACCCTGTCAGCGAACATATGCAGCCTTATACTGTAATGAACGCCAGTACATGCAAGCAAAGGGAAATTTAGAAGGGTTAAACCAGAAAGAGACCCTGACCACACAGGTCATGCTGAGAGCCAGTGACACTCGCAGCGATCCAACTGCCGCACAATTCTCATGACAACCTTAATGAGCATCCCCACATTCCGCACGATACCACTAATTTGAGAAATTTCCAGCACAAAGACATAATTAGACAAACTAATTAGACACAGACTTTGCTGCGACAGAGATCCTCCGCAGTTCAAGCTATCCGCCTACCTGCAGTGTGCTAAAATAAAAAGGAGCCATCAAGAACATGTATGCTAATTTTCTTTGGCAAGTGCACCTTGGTGTACATGGAGGGGCACACACCGTCGAAGCACCTAGAGGAGGATTATACACACCCCGCCCACCCCCCAACTGCTTTCAACCACTACCGTGTTCTCAGTGTCACAGGGTGCAGCAGATCTCATTGAGCCCAATACATAAAAAAAAAAAAAGATCCTATTTATACGTATGACATACAAGGAGTTACAGAGGGAGACATATGGGCATTACACATGATTGTCGTATTCCCATATGTGGGTCTAAGAACATGCAATGTGAAAACAGTCATCTCTAAGGAAGGAATTACATGAAAATCAATAGCTCACAGAAGGCAAGCATGGACATTTAAGTCCCAGGAGAATTCATTATTCATTGCAAATTGCCCCTGGAAAAGTCTAAAAAAATGCCACAGAACCAAAAGCCCTGAACTCGAGAGAAGCAGAGGAGAAGCCGGGGAGAATGGAAGACGCATGGGAGGAGGAAGAAGTAATTGATTTAAAAAGTGATGGGGAAAGCCACGGTCTCCGGGGGAATCTAGAGCTCATCACCATGGAAGTGGCAGGGGAACATGGCTCTATAAAAATTACAATTAAGATTCAGTCAGTATTAAGTACTCTCTTAAAACAGACATTTTAGCACAGAGAATTCAAAGAACAAGAACCCAAAGGGCAAAGAATGATAAAGTGAAATTAAATCCTAGCGTTCAAACGTTTTCTCATTTTGAATTGTTGCCCTACTCAAAAAAATAACAAAAAAAATAACAGATTATATTAAATTCAGCAGAATTCATCCAATATAGAAGAACTTATATGGCTCCTGTGTTGCACAACAGTCCAATCATTGGTCCTACCATAAGAAGGCTGCAGAGTCAATTCAGGAGTTCAAGAGAGCACAACTGTCCTTGCTCTCTGGGTGGGAAGGATGGCCCCTCCTTCTCTCCAGTCACTCAGTGTGATGTCAGGCAGTACCAGGGTCAGTTGGCTTGTGCAGCAGAATTGGCAGTAAGAGCTCTCCTCCAAATGCGTCATGCTGTCCAATGAAGCTGCGTTAGTAGCAGTCCAAAAAGAAGCAGTGGCTGGCTTTACATGACTCGGAGGAAGCTAATGCTCATCCTCAATCTTCCAGTGCTGGTGGTATTGTGTGACTTGGGAAGAAACCTGACATGTGGTTGGAAATGAAGATTACTAAATTATGAGCAAAAATGTACGCAATAATGCACAGATCTTTTTAACAGTAATATGTAAGTTATTTCAATACTGTGAAAAAAAACCAAAAAGAAATCTGCAATCTCCATCCACTGTCCCAGGAGCATACTGCAGGCACAGTGCTGTGAAAGGTATGACTCTGGTTAATTAGCCTGTACCTGCCATGGTCAGTTATAGCAACCAGGCAAATAAATGCAAGGTCAGCAATTGTGTGTAGATTTAAAACATTTTCAGATATTGTTTTCACTCTGGCTATGGAAGCAATCAAGTTAATGGTCGGTGGGTATCAGCGTTGCTATAGTGATGTTGGGACAACCCAAACTACTTCTTAACAGAAAATCCCACCACTGGCTGCGTTCTTACCTTATACTGGCCACTATAACAGTACATTACTGTAGGCAAAGAACATATCAAAGCTGGAGACTTTGAAACGAACAAGCCTTACTAATGTTATAATAGCAGTTTAGGATCTAATAATAAAAGCGCAACATTCAAAGATTAGCAGATTGCTTGAAATCCGGCTGCGACATTTCCATCTTCTTTCTGTGGTAGAGCTTCTTATTGTGATTCCTTCTTTGCTTGCTATGGGATTCCTGCTGCAATGGCAGCTCAGTCCAACTACTACACACGTATGCGGCATGGAGCTGCTTTTTAATTGCTCATTTGTGCTCGTGTCAGAAACGAAGGCGGCAGTGGTGAAATTTATCTCCCTATACCCACCTTGCACTGCAACGGTCACACGCCACGCCCACTACAGATGAGCAATGCAGCATGGGTAGCCAGGCTAATTATTTCTCTGTGTGGTGCATGAATCACATAGTTCAACCAAGGAGCTTCTCTAGTTCTCACGAAGGAACCGGCAAGACCCAGTCGCTTGATATGTCAAAAGAAATAATAAATGTAGACCACATTCATTAGCTTAAAGAGACATTAAACCGGACAACTGCTTTTTCCTGAAAGGCAAGTTACAGCTGACCCTCACATTCAGCTGAAGCTGCTTTTTGGTCAGAACAGCAAGTGTGCGATCTCCTTTATCAGCCACTGCTTCCAAAACAAGTGGCCCACCCAAAAGAGGTAGCTCCGTCACTTCCAGGAGGAAACCTGCAATCTCGCCGAGTGACGTTATCGGGCTGCTGCAATAAACGGACTGCGTTCATTAACAGGCCCGGGTGCCAAGGGGATCTTCCAAATCCCCCGAGCTGGATGTGTCTTCCCACACTTTCATGTGCTAAAGATTAAAGCTAAAGGCCACCTCCCCTGTGCTCACACAACCAATTCATATCTCGCCGTCACCTTTCCTGCGCTTAACCGTTGTGCCAGCACTGGGTTCTCTCCTTACTTTCGCTCAGGGAGCACGGAATCACTGGGCTTTGGATTTCTCCGAGGAGACATATTAAAAAGAGGAGGGCTCAGTGCATCGTCCTTAATGCCTCCCCGTAAGAACCTGACAAACAAGGGAAAGAATGAGGATGTATTCTCCATCGGATCATTTCTTTGGGGGAAGGGTGTTTTTCTAAGCCAGCCTTCTCCCATATGTCCCACTCCAGAGTCAATGCCTGGAGCTGCTGAAACATGTCACGCTTTTACTTGTCTCTCGAAGGGGAGGACATATATCAAAACATGAGAAACACAGAGTAGCCCTGGCCATCACTCATGTATCTTTTGCTTGGAGGTATGGGTTTTCCGTCAGTATTAGGATTTGAGATGGTGGGGTTTTTTAAAGACAATTTTGTTGCTTTGGAAATACAGATATATAATGATGTAATTGGCTCTTAGCTTGGTGTGGATCATGTTGTCCTAACAGCCTAGTACAGAGAAAAAAAACAGATGGGAGCATGTTAAGTGGTGTACTTCTCACAATTACAAATAAAAGTGGCAAGAATTTGTATTTCAACATCCTATAGGTTCATCAAGAGTGTGTGTGCACTGCAGAGCGCAAGAACTAAGCAAATTGGGGCCTGACAGGAAAATTAATTGGCCAAGCCAAAGGTGATGTAACAGTTTAAACGGATTAACGAATGAAACAGGCTAGGTTTTCGCGTCTCTGTCTCTCTCCCGAGCCACCATGGACCCAGAGCTGTGTTTGAGATGCCTCATGTTTCCTTTCCCCTGAGTAAAGAGAGAATGAGCCACGGAGGGAGGGGAAAAAAAACGACATAATCAGACAGTCCAGGCCTTGACAGTAAAACCTTGACAGGTCCCAATGTGGCGACGCATGCTGATTTCATCCATGCCTTGCCAGACGGCCTGAGGTTTCTGGCCAACACAGTGTGCTGGCAAACAGGTGAAAGCTTCACGAGCTTAATCGTGCTAATCGTCTGAACTCGCTCTCAACTGGCGACAACATCACCTTTGGTATCACGTTTTCTTCAGTACACAAACATTCGAACAAGGTGTACAGAGAATGAAAGCTTGTGCTACTAGTGATTAGCATGGCCCACATGCATGATACTAACAGGCCCAAAGCTTTCATTCAGCATTTGCAGTGCTGGTGTTGTGGGACGTACTCCTAAACAAAATTATTTTTGGAATCCATTTCTAAACCAAAGAGTGTGACTCCTCATGCCATAAATCTGACAAAAAATGTTCAGAGTGTTGTTCTTGAGATCACAGCTTTGAAAAATGAGCCGCCAGTGCAGAAAAACAGCACAGAGCCAAGGAGTTTTAAATTTTTCATAGTATACATTTTAAAATATATATATGCTACACGGCTTGCCATAACACATCGTACCCGCAATGCACCTCTGTGAGTCAGGTCTATACTGGAAAACACCATAGCTGAAAACACATGATGCAATAGAGCTCATCCGAGTAAACAGCACCACACACATATAGTATAACAGCTTTACATTAATAGTAGGACCAGGAAAGTATAACCAAGACATATATTGCTAATTAGCAGCCAATATGCATTTTGCTGTAACTCTGGTTGAGGGCAATCATGATGACCTTATCCAGCCTATTTACCATTACATGGTACACCATACACTGATCACTCCTAGCATTAACACCACCTGCCTATTACTGAGGTCCCCCTTATGCTCCAGAAACAGATCTGACTGCCGTTTTGGAGATGCTCTGACTCAGACGTTTAGCCATCACAATAAGCCCTTGTCAAAGAGGCTCAGATCCTTACGCTCGCCCATTTTTTCTGCTTCCAGCACATCAACTTACTGTTCACTTACTGCCTAATATATCCCACCCCCATGCAAATGCAATTGTAATGAAATAACTGGATTGTCAATATTACTAATTGACCTGTCAGTGGTCGTAATGTTATGGCTGGTAGGTGTAAGTGCTTATAGCTAGGTGTGGGCGATCTTCCACAAAAGATACAATCACAGCCCATGATCTATATTGAAATCTTCCATCTCAATTTTTAAATCTATTGTCAAAAATATCCAGACTCAAAGAAGCCATTGTACTTTTCTATTTGCACCATTAAAAACACACTAATGCAATAAAGGCACCATTTTCAAATCAGTCATTCAAACCTGAGTAAAACTATATTTTCAACATGCAACAAAATTATAATAGGCGGTCAACAGACAACACAACGCATTATGTTGGTTTGTGAACATAAAGCAGATGGACAATTGCTACAAACCTTCAAAGTTTCATATGAAGTTTGGAAACATTAGTAAGAGGACAAAGTCACGATCTCTACAACTGACTTGAAAAGTAGATTATGAATGTCTTTAAGATTGAACATGATATAAAATTTTCAGCTTACCCATGTTTAATCATAATCATATAGTAATATCCTACTATCCACCATATGCAACTAAAACAATAATGAAAGGCCTATGGAGGAGGAATGATTGCTTCATTTTGGTTACCTGTGCATGGATAGAAATTAATAAAGTGATTTATATTATTCCAGTGTTATTTTAGAGATGCTAGATCATCCCTCATACCCTAATTTGAATCTTCACCATTACAATAGAAACAGTAAAACTCATCTCATCACAAGCAACTTCCACCGACCTATTAGTTTATTACATTTGTGCAGCACGAAAATGAATTTCATTTTAAACACGAACAATCTGTGAGCGCAATGCAGGAGTCTGATCATATTCATTAACTCAGCTAATTATATTTCATGCATTTATCGGCATAATTAATGCATAAATTAATTATGAATTGAAGTCATGGTGGCGCCTAATTGAGGAGGATGTTAAAACTCGGAGGGAAAAAAATATGAATTTACCTGACTCTACCTGGCAAAATATGCTGCCAGACGAAAGCATGTTTATGTAGACACTTCCGCACAGGCAGCATTTGCCAAGTTTAAAATCAACCTGTTTTAATGTCCTTCCGCTCATTATTCCTACTAATAGGATATGGACAAAATATTAGTATTGCACTTATATCACGACATACCATAATTGTGATGCCTTTCAATATATTAAAGAATCCATACCATCACTTTTCTTTAATTAAAACGGTATATTCACTTCCCCATCAATACAGTCCATATATGTAAACTAAGTTTTAAAAATAGCCTCAGTTTCTGTGATGTTACAAAACCAACACATTTATGTGTATCTCCTTATATAGCCTACAGCAGTTAAGCCTCACCCCTTCACATGAAAGTTCTAAGAATTTTTGCAATTAATCAGAGGCTCATTTGCAGATTGCAGCCTTCTGCGATACCAGTATTGCAGAAAATAATATTGCGATAATGATTAAACGCATTGTGCAGCCCAACCCACTAATGCTAGGCACTATTGTTGATATATAATATGACAATTCAAAAAGTATCTAAGACCAGTATATCAGGGCTGATACCAAAAGAAGATGCCAGATTACATCAGATGGACAAATAAAATGATCTGTTCCAATCCTGTAAAAGATCTAGTCTGAAATCCTGTGTTGTACTAGAGTGTTGGAGAAGTTTGAGCATGGCAGCCTACATTCAGATGCCAATGCAAATGGTTTGGTGTAAAAATCCAATTTACACAATTTTCCACTTACCACAGATGTAGCCAGTTGAGCCAGGACTTGTTGGAACTTACAATTGCTTGCCAAGTCATATTAAAGCCTTCTTCTTCAATACATCTACAAAACCCTTCTTAACTTGCTCAAATTACATCCAGCTCTTCATTAAGGTGATGCAGACTTGTGAACGTGCCTTAAGACACACTGTGCTTATCTAGATTAATATTTTGTTGCATAAATATGGAAAGTATCAATCCACTCCATCCCTGGTGTAGTCAAAAATGGCTAGGGGTGTAAATCATAAGTTTTATCACAATCCTACACTGTTCATTTTAGCCAAAAGCCCAATAAGTTCTGATATCTTGAACTCTGCAGTGATGCAATTTGGTTCGATGTGATTTGGTTGATTCGGTTTGATACTGGGGTCTGCAGTGAGCATGTAATAAAATTAAATTTCACACAAGCTATTACATTTCCATAACCTCGCACATGCAAACAAATACAATTTGAACATTGTATTATTAAAGGTCAAATTCAACAGTGTAGTCATAAGCAAAAACAACTTAGTACAAAACACTGCTCACAGTAAACCGAAGCAAAATGTATTTTGGAATGCACAGATTAGTGTCATATAAACATATCAGATCATGTGCTGTTTTGGTTGATGCATTGATATAGACTGTTGATTCAATGTTACTAGTCAACAGTGTGTGTCATCCGATTGAAGAGCTTAATGTGGTTAAAGTGGGTTGAGATACATTTTCAGGATGTAACTACTAGAGGTGGGGGACTAATCAATGCAGTGCTGTATCACCATACTTTTCAGTACGATATTTTATGGATACAGTGGTGCCAATATCGAGATTTATTTATTTTAAATTCTTTTGTGATTTTTACATTTATTGAATATACTTTAATTTTAATACAAACTCTTATAACATTGCTTTTATAACAAGTCCCCAAGACGACGCAAGACCTCGTTCTTCTCAATTAGAAAGGAAGTCACCAAGATGGCCCCACCACTACCCATAATGTTTCCTTTCAAGACAAGGCATAATATTGTATCATGGCCCAAATATCATAATACAAGAAAATTGTGTTCTCTTGTTGTATTTGGGTATTTACAGAAAAGATTTGCGTGTCAACTGACTGATAGTTTTAGCCTTATAGCTCAAGTTCTAAACTAAAGCATCATTCGCAGTCAAAACATGTTTTTACTGGTTGACTAGATCAGGGGTAAGTGAAAAATTGTGAAAATAGTCAACTTGTTGCTGAACTAGGGATGCACTGATCCAATACTGATATCAGATATCAGTCCGAAACTGGCTCGAACAGCTAAATCCGGTTAATTATTTTTAAGTTGCTGGTGCACAATTTTTGTATTACAAACAAATGACAGTTTTTGTTTGAAATCAATGTTAAGACTGATGTAGCCTTACTCAAACAAATTACCACATGGTGAGACATAAAGCTTATTAATTAATAGATATTGGGACTGCAAAAGTCAGATCAGTGCATCCCTATGCTAAATCCTTCTATTTTTGCTTCAATTCAATTAAAAATAGCTTATAGCTTGTTTTGACTGAACTATCTTATTCTGTTCCTTCTCTTAAAATTATAACCTATCAAAAAAAACAGTTTAACAGCATCTAAAGCTTGTTTTTTTTTTTTTTTTTGTTTTGCTTTAATTGAACTATCACTACTGTTAAAACTTTAAATCAGTATTGTTATATGCCACCAATATGCACTGGACACACTGCTAAAAATAATATATCGGCCAGAACTAGCTCTCATTAAACAGATCACCAGCATGTCGCAGTTTTAAAAGAAATTAATTGCGCTGCTACTTCCTGCCTCACCGACTCCTGTTGAGTGGCGTCCATTCTACGAGGACAAAACCACCTTTGGGGAAAAATGAGAAGTGCAGGAAACATCCTAACAACGTCCCTTTTTTTGCCCCCTTCCACAATCGGTCTCTTTGGCCACCTCCTCTACTCCTCCGTGCCAATGCCTGAAACAAGAGAGTGCAGCATAAAAGGCCCAGACACACAAAGAACCTCCTGTCATTCTCCAAGCTACTTCTCACAGGAGGACCTGCCCACTGCTGATCCTGGGGGACACCACACCCCCCCCTGTCCCACTCAGGCTATCCCACTTCTTACAATGCCCTTTGAGTGGGACGTGCACTGGCTCAGGCGTGCACACACCGACGAGGACCTGGCCACGCTTGGAACCATTACAAAATGTCGCCGCACCTACAGCTGACAACATGACGGCATCTGAAATAAGTCGAAATGTATGAAACGAACCACCAGACATGAGCTGTCCCTATGTCCCCCTTTCTTTGCTGACTCTACATCCTGGTATAGGAAATTATAGCTTTTTCTGAAACAGCATCCACGCATAAACATTATGGTTATATCTTCTTTTTAAAAAGGACAAACATGAGAAAAAACATTTCACATACTGCTGACGCCCCCCCCCCCCCCTTTTCAAGGTGAGCTATACAAATTAACCAAACTTTACCCATGATACCAAACACTCACTGTCGACAATCACCTTAAACAACAGGGTCTTCTTTCACACCTCTCAGAAGTAGTAGTAATATCTAGAAATATTTTTGTAGCCTCAAGTATCCAAAAACTATATATCAGACTTTGTCCTAAACCACATCAACCAAGTCTCTGCCACCTTAATGTAGAGCAGGATGTTTTAGGGTTGCGTTTAATGGAAATAACTTTGTGACAATTGACTTTCTAGTGTTAGGAACATTTTAATTTACTTATTTTCCCTTTATTTTACTGAGAATCCTCCTTGAGATTAAAATCTCCTTTTCAAGAGAGACCTGGCCAAGACAGCAGCCATACAAACTCACCAGACATGAAAGCACAGCATATACAATGAACAAATACAAAATCCACAACTGGACCATTTATAACCACACTGATCTCTAAAGAAAAACAACCACATATGAGGCCCTTGAATTCATCAATGGCAAAAAAATGTTTTTGCAAATTGTTCCATGCCATTGGTGCATGATAAGAAAAAGCAATTTTCCCAGATCAGTCAACACCCGGGGTACATCAAAAAGCCACCACTTAGAAGAGTGTAACTGGTAACTACCAGAACTAGAACAAAGTAAGTTACTAAGAGAAGCATGACGTTTTTAACCAAAATCAACTTATATAAAAAATACTTATGCTGTTTTCTACAGGCCCATCTTACCATATCATAAAGGCTGCAATGATGAGTAAGAGACTTTGCTTTTGTAATAAAATGCATGGATCCATGATATACTGACTTAAGACCCCTTAAAATAGAAGATGATGCATATACAGTATATCACCATATTCATATAACAGTAGTTTGTCACCATAATCAATCACGGGCAAAAAAGTAACTTCCATCAGTTTTTGCTTAGAACTGAAGGTAAAACATGAATTATTTCAAAAATAAAAAACAATTTTCACTTTTCAGTTTGCCTCAAATCTCTGGCGCTAAATTACAGAAGCAAATTTGGACATTAATGATGTCTTGGTTGAGCGACTACACCTGAGGTATATGAAAAATTGTCTACATTTGATTTTACACCAAACCATTCCTTTTAGAATGAATGGTTCTAGGCTTGGACATACAGTTCTTGGGTGGGGGGTGGGGTGGCTTAGAGAGGCAAAAAACTTGGTGGAGGATTTTTACACTTAAAAAAAAGGTTCTTTGGGTTCAAACAACACTTAGAAAAAGGAAAACTGAAGGGTTATTCAGGAACACTGTACCTTTTAAAAATACATCCTCAGCCTCATGTATAAAGAATTCCACATTCTTGGGCACCTGCAGTCACTCTTACCCATTATGGACTGTTAATGAAGAACAAGAATACAGCACATGCTGTTTAACAGGGGTAGAAACCTATGATATGCTCCACAAACCAGTGTTAGTGATGACAGGAAAAAAATAGAGCTGTTCAGATTCCCCCCTTCCCACACTGTCAGCGCTGTCGTATATAAGAAATTATCCATTCTCCTGCACCTGCATCTACCTTTATCTGAGTCATTTTACTGTTGACAACTGTAGAGTGTCACATGATGGGGACATGATTTAATCAAGGAGCTCTTGACCACAGCTGCTAAAGTAGAGTAATTTACATGCAGCGTAAAAAAAAAACCTGGGCTGTTCACACGCTGGAAAAACACTCACTATCTGCCATAGGCTTCAAAGAAACTCTGGGTGAATATCGCTGCATATTCAGCTGTGGAAGACTACTTCACAAGTTCCTGCAGTCGCGTTTATTTCACTGGGAAATAGCTCTGAAGAGCCTGTTGCTAGAGCTCTGCATTTTTTTTTTTTTTCAAGAAAGGAAACTGAGTGAATACATGGGTGGTGTAATAAAAGAGTCGTCGAACGCTGAGGGAAAACCACAATATTAGCGCTTCAGTGCATGCCAGGCGCACTTTCAGGGCGAGCAGTGCCTGCTTATCTGTCTGGCGAAAGGGGAGAAGCACCAGGCTTCGTCTCTCAGCAAGACTCACTTACACTGCGGCAGGATCAGGCGGCTGCTCCAGCAGCAGAGGATGACTGACATCGAGCCCTAGCAGCATGGGCCAATCACTAAGGAGCCTCGGATACTTCAAGAGACGCACAATGCCTCTGCGCCTTTCACTCCCAAGTAAGCTCATGTAGGAATACAGAAGGAAAAAAAAAACATCCAATGCTTTCATTCAGCAATGCCCTGCCAAGCCAGCCCCAGGGCCCCAGTGCGAGTATAATAAAGAGCCCATACTCTACTCTCCACACTTTCTTGTATTTTTTTAAGTCCACCTTAAGAGTGGGTTTACCAAAAACAGCCTGAATTTATTCCTAATTGTTTCTTGACCGCTTACTATTCAACAGGCTGTTTTTTTTTACAATGCTTCCCATTTGTCAAACAAGAAGAAATTAACAGAATGTCCATTGTCCACAATAAAATCACACTTTTGCTTTGTAATATCCCAGTGTGATGATACATCGCTGAATGATGACTGAAAAAACACTGATTAAACACTGGCAACCCATCAAATAAGCTGGGTGATATAAATTATTTGATTTAATTCAATTGAATTGGATTTATATAATGCATAATAATAATAATAATAATAATAATAATATAATTTTACAACTGATGTCACAATGAAGGAATCATTTAGAATTATATTAGAATTCTAATATTAGAATTAGAGAATCTCACTCCTAAAGCCTAATGAGCAAGCCAATGGTGAGAGATTCAAGGAAAAAGTCCCTAAAGCTGGAAGAAGACCATTTTGGAGGGTCCAAGACTCAGTAGGGGAACCCATCGTCCTTTGGTCAACACCAGGCGATGACAAAACTTTTATTGACATAATTCAGTATGACAATATAGCCAATATTCAATATAATTTTCTATTTTCTGAGCAATGCTACTTTATGCTGAAGAACGTCTTCGGAACCAAAAAGAGCTTGTTGTGATTGTACTGTTTTGTTGAGATTTCTCCTGCTAAAAAAAAGGCAATATTACATAATATGGTAAACATTAACAACAAAACTACTGTTTTTTAAAGTATTAACGATAACAAGAAATGCTCAGTATACTGCAACCACAGTTTATCACGATAACGATAAATATCATCATAGTGCCCAGCTCTACTTTCAACTGTGTTTCAAAACAAAGCACTTCATTTCTGTTCACTACAAACAAGAGGTATCTTCTGTCTACTGTCTACTTTGTCCTTTTATACCCACTTTATGGATCTAATATTTTTATTTGAATTTCATTCCAAAATGTTGTTTATCCATTTGTACCAGTTTTGGCTATGGTGTCAAACTTTTAGAAAAACAGCTGACATTTAATTCAATTCCAAATCTTTAATAAAGGCCATATGAATCATAACGCAGCATTGATATTTCTTGTATGTGTAAAGTCTGCCCCCAAAAACATATATCATGAAGAAATAATGAAAATGCATTTATTAGTTTCAGTAAATCTAACAATGACTATCGCATTAACACCAGTGTAGCGGTATGGACAGAAATACCACATTTAATCATTTTTCTCCCACATGCTCCACTCAAATAACTCTCCAAATAACACTCTTTTCCAGGCTGAGCTGCTGCAGGCTGAATGGAAGAGGGAATATGTTCATGGTTATGACATCACGACCATGGCAGCTTCAAAATGGGCAGCCGAATATCTACATGTGGACGGGGTACTGAAAAAACTATTTATTCCAGAAAAGCAAGGAAATCGAATTTCCACCATATGGACCCTTTACAGCAAAACCGAACGATGAATCTTGGCGTGCGTGGAGTCAGGCATGGGGAAGCGTTGGAGGCACGGTTTAACACTGACTCCTGTCCCCGTGGGGAGGGGAGGTGGGTGTGTCATCGCACGCTCCTTCCCCCTCTGGCCATGAAAAGCAATCAAGGCACTGAGCAATCGCCCCTGGACCTTACCTCTGTTTAATTACAGAGCGCTCCGGCAGATGCCTGTCGGGGGGGGCCCAGCGAGCTGCTTCGGTAGCACAGGGACGAGAGACATGGTGCAATAGTGCTCTCATTTGTAACACGGCGCAGGACAGGGACCCAGCCAGCAGCCTGGTCAGCGTTTTTCCGACCCACTTTCCCTGACGTCTCAGTGCTGTTTTACGCCTGACTCGCTCTGACACAGCACAAGAGGCAGGCCTTCATGGTGCAGCGAGGATGGGGTGAAAGGGCAACGATGCTGTTTAAGATGCATCCTGTGAACCTCTGGTCTGAGAACGCACCTCATTTTCTCCCGAACACCACATACTTGATGCTCCGTGGTGCAAGCCGGCCATCACCCATCACCACTGCGTCTTACAAGCAGCAAATGCAGAAAAGGTTGAAAAACGTTGTTGAGCCACGCGAGACGGAACAGGTTTGATTCCGCAGCTTGAAAGTGTTCCTAATTAAATTAGCGAGAAAGGCCTATTTTCGAATGTTGCTATGCTACAATCATGCTGCTGCCCTGCAAATCATTGCAATGTATTGTTCTGACTGATAACAAGCGAGTCATCCAGTGCTGGGGTGGGGATCATAAATAACCCTCGAAAATTGTCGCCTGTTTTGCTTTAATGTGACTAATAAGAGACTTTCTTTTGTTCCTTGTCACAGTCTTTGAAGCAGCGCTTAAGGCCAAGGTCTTTTCAGTCACTTTCTTTCTTTACCAGTGAATGCACTATGACAGTGATGTGAAGAGGAGGGGGAAAGCAAATGAAGAACGTGAGCCGTTTTGTTTAGGATGAAAGTAGACCCGAAAGACGGCGCACAAAGCATCAGAAGAGGCACAGCGTGCGTTTCGCCGGCCTCCAATTGCTGTGGCGGGACCACATACATTAGGCTGACACAGTCCGCAAATTGAGCAGGAGACACAAACGTTGCTGAAAAGCTGAGTCCCCAGCCAAGACTAGTTAGATGCACGGTGTGTTGAATCAATAGTAGCTGTCAGTTTACTTCAGTGCGAAGGGAATCAATGTGGAATCCCCCCCCCCCCCCCAAAAAAAAAAAAAGTCGTCCGCATAATTGATTCAGAGCGATGAATCGGTTGATAAGTGGCCATAATTGTGAAGGCTGGGAAAATTAATTAAAAAAAAAAAAAAAAAAGAAGAAGAAGAAGCAGGCTTGTTTTCTCACTGTGAGGCATCAGCCTTATTCTAGTGTACTGCGTGATTTACATAAATGTGTTTCTCTCCCTTTCACGTTGCGCATCTCAGCTTAGTTCCTGGTTCAACCACCATTTGACTTTGCCATCTGCTCCCATCTAAATAAATTCACATTCGTAGCCATCATTTCAGCGGCCATTGTTGTGATGACCACAGATAAAACAAACAAGCACACATGACTAAACACGGCGAAAGGAAGAAGGAGTGAGAGAGAGAAAGAGAGAGAGAGAGAAAGATGAGAGAGAGGGAGAGAGAGAGAAAAAGGGTGAGAGAGAAGGAGAGAGAGAGAGAGAGAGAGAGAGACTGCCCCATTGATGGACTTGTGAGTCAGTCAGCGAGCGAAACAGATTGGGAGTGATATAATACTTGAGGCTGCAAATGTGTGACAGCTGAGAACGGAATTCAGCTGAGCTGAGCCGTCCTACAACATTTAGCCTTAAGGCCAAGATCGCTCTGCCACCAGAGATGAATATCACCATTATTGTCAGCACATCAGCCCAATTTGCCTGCATTTTCCTCTTATCTCCGTAAGCTACATCACTCAAGGCTTTCTGTATGCTTATTATACAAAGGAGTGTGTGTGTGGGGGGGGGGGGTGTCTTGATCCAGCGCCACCAGACTGTCCTGTAGGGAAGAAGTTACAGTACCTCGCATCTCATTCAGCAGATCTTGAATGGCGCTTATACCCAAAACAGGTATAGAAGGGGTGCCTATACCTACCCTCTGATTCCACAGGGACAAGTGGCATCTATTGTCATGACTTACTTTGTAGTCATCTACCCTAACCCTCTTGGCTGCAAGGGGAATTCTTCATGACTCCATTCCTCATGCTGCTTTACCAATCATACCAAACATAAACACATTGCATTATTGTATTTCATGAAGCCAGGAGTAGCCCCATCCCCTACAATCCAGCCAACATCCACTGTCCACACCAATAGAAACTGCAGCCAAAATGGTCTGAACAGCTCCCCAGCGGCATTAGCACCCCATGACCAGCACTATGACCACCACCACCACCACCACCACCTTCCCTGATCTTGCAGCTCACCATACCATCTTTCTATGGCAGCCCAAAGGGGAAAAAATGAAAATACTGAATGGAACATCTTGTACAAGAGGAAAAACCTGACACGTTTATTTTTTCAGCCTTGTCTCATCTCACAAACACCAACAGGACGTTTTCTCCTTACCTCCGGCACACGCTGAGCGCACATTGGGATTTTTTTTCCTCCTCGACGCCTCATGAAATAAAAAAAGACCTCGGACCTTTGGACAATTTGCCCCCCTTCAACGCAGGCACTTCTCCATGTTTCTCTCTCCTCCACCTCCTCCTCTTTTTCTTCTTCTTCCTTCTCTGAGCCTGGGCCTCCTCTATTAGCAGGTGGACGCGCCTCCCAATGATGGAGCCAGCCCGCTTCTCTTCCCCCTAGAGCTCCATTTTAACTGACAGCACCAGTCGTACTCCACCATGGCTCGCAATGGCAGTAAGCCTGCGTTTCTGCGTCCAACTCCCGCAGCGTGCAGCTCCCCTCCCTCGACTACCAGGTGCTTGATGGTGCCATTGTCGAGGCGTTATCTTTTCTGTCTTTTTTTGCAGCTGGACCTCTCTCTCTCTCCCTCTCTCTCTCTCCCTTTCCTTCGTGCCCCCCTCCCACCTTGCTCGTAGGGCGCAGTCTCGTTAACTTGCTGCTCCCCTTTCCTCGTCTTTTTTTTCCCCCTATCCGACCTATGAAAGAGCGCGTATGCTATGTGTTTTTTTCCCCGCACCCGTATTCTGGAAAACCCCGCCCTCATACACTGGGATTGGTTAGCGGGTAGGTTTGTCACCACCTCCTGTGCTAGTAGATCGTACTCATACCTACGGAGGTGCGTTTTTTTTTCTTCACACCCGTATTCGGGACGGCCCAGCCTCCTGCATCATTCGCCGGCTTCAGACTCAATAGGCGGGATAAAATTACAGCCACCGCGCGAGGACTATGGGGGCGTGGCTTGCCTGAATCCCGGTGGAGGAGAAAGACACATCGACAGCACGCTCTTTCAGCGCGTACGCCACACAGACCACGCTCCTATTGGTAGAGCGCTTATGAGTAGAACGGCTGGCCAATTATAGAACAGCAGGAGGGGCTTTCCGGATAACGGGTGAGATAAGAAAACACACGTAGGACATGCGGAAAAGTAAACGAAAGCGCCATTTATGTGTGACAGAAATCCATCAGATATGCCGAGGATGATCTTGTAAGTGGCCTTTGCTGCTGAAACCACACTCCGAACCTTTATTTAGGATTATATATAAAGTGAAGTGAAATTGACTCTTTGTCATTGTGAACACACTCAAGCACCAATATGAAGGTGGAATTCAGATAAAGTGGGACATATTTTGGCAAACATCAGATCCACTCGTCTGTAGGCCTACCTGCACTTGTTTAGTCTCATTCAGGCCAACACACAGAGCAACATCTAACATTAAATCATATTTAGCTCCCACAGCAACATCCTAAAAACATTAGTCTCATTCTAACTGATGTTTAGTCTTATTCAGCCCACACAACAATTGCATCAACATTTAGTCATATTCAACACACAAAATCTACCTAACTTTTACTCTTATTCAACACACAACAACATCTAACTAACATTCAGTCCTATTCAACAAACAACATCTAACTAACATTTAGTCTTATTCAACACACAACAACATCTAACTAACATTCAGTCCTATTCAACACAACATCTAACTAACATTCAGTCCTATTCAACACAACATCTAACTAACATTTAGTCTTATTCACCAAACAACATCTAACTAACATTCAGTCCTATTCAACACACAACATCTAACTCACATTTAGTCTTATTCACCAAACAACATCTAACTAACATTTAGTCTTATTTAACACACACAGCAACATCTAACTAACATTTAGTCTTATTCAACACACAACAACATCTAACTAACATTCAGTCCTATTTAACAAACAACATCTAACTAACATTCAGTCCTATTTAACAAACAACATCTAACTAACATTTAGTCTTATTCAACACACAACAACATCTAACTAACATTAAGTCCTATTCAACACACACGGCAAAAGCTAATAATTAGTGTTATTCAACACATACAGCAACATCTAACATTTAGAAATATTCTGCCCACACATATCAGCAGCATCTAAATAATATTCAAAATTATTCAGTGAAATCTTACTAACTATCCTATTTAGCTCATACAACATCTTACAAACATTTAGTCTCATTCTGCTCACACACACAGCAACAGCTAACATTTAGTCACACTCAACATACAACAACATCTAACATTTAGTCCTATTCAACACACAACAACATCTAACTAACATTTAGTCCTATTCAACACACAACATCTAACTAACATTTAGTCTTATTCAACACACAACATTTAACATTTAGTCATATTCAACACACAAAAACATCTAACTAACATTTAGTCCTATTCAACACACAACATCTAACTAACATTTAGTCCTATTCAACACACAACATCTAACTAACATTTAGTCTTATTCAACACACAACAT
>JBBPDA010000034.1:19968936-19984635 GCA_037974385.1 Arnoldichthys spilopterus | reverse complement strand
AAAAACACAAATCAATCACTGCTGCATGTTTTTGGTCAAACCAGAACAAAATAATAAATGTTGCAGTTACTTAAATTTAAAAAAAAAATCAATAAAAAATGTTGTTTATTCTCGGTTTCGTTTTGTTACAATGTCAAAAGAGTCACCAAACATTTATTTACTCAAATTTATTACATAAATACAGCCCAAAACAATCCCAAAGGGCAACACCAGGAAAACAGCATACAGGAACAGTTAGACCAAATCAACCTTCTTAAAGTAAAGAATGCAAGGGAGCAAAAATGCTTAAAGTTTCATTTAGTTGTAAATAGAGCTGGACGATATATTGATATTTATCGCTATCGTCACTATGTTTTTCTGAGCATATCTGATATCGTTAGAACATAAACACTGTCAACCGTCATGTTTAATTTTAAGCAGAGTATCATTCATCTTAATTGAACAATATTGTACTGTGGTGTAAAAAAACAGAATAAAAATGATTTGTCCTCGGATTTTTTTCTTATTCCATCTCAATACATATCGCATATCAGAAAAATTTCTTAAACATATCGTGATGAGATATTTCTGCAGTTTCGCCCACCCCAGTTGTAAATAAAAGTCATGCTCTGTTGTGGTCCTTTCATAAAGACAAATGTGATCGTGTGGATGTGTTCACACGCAGTGCTGGAGCAGGAGGGCAAACCTAGGACTAGCTTCAGCTGTTCAGTGAATAATATTCTAACTCACGCCATTATAAACAGCAGTGTCACAGCCGTCTTGAGACGGCACTCTTACTCGAACATGCTTCCTGAACACAAATGCTTCTTTGGCCCTTGAAAACGAAATCGGCTAGCGGAATAAATCCTCTCGCCCTAAGCATCCAATCTTTTGTGTCGTCCTCGTGCCTGCGGCAAAGGCGAATTTTCGCTCAGGTAAGTTGCGGCTTAGAGCACAAAAATATCCTGTGTGCAGAGGCTCAGACAGAGAGCTCCAATTAATGGTGTGTGCGCACAGGACCTAATGGGTCTCATTAAATCTGCAGCTTACGGGGAGAACTGACAGTACATTTTGACTGCATGCTACAGTGATTTGCAAAGCGAGCGGATACTATTACTCATTAAGTTTGTTTTATTTTTCGAGTGAGCGCACGCAAGCGCGCGCATTAAAATTCGCACATGGTGTCAGGTCTTGGTGGCTTTCCGGGCACGTTACCTGCATTCCTGAACCAGGCTGCTCAAACGATAGCCCGAGGTTTCAGTTCGACCGGGCGTCGTTCGTTTCGATCGCGGCAACGTCCCGTACGGCCGCGGTCGCCGACGTCTTTCTGATGGATTTCCTCGTTACATCGTGGCCCCTGGCTCGTCGATCAGATTACATTTTGCGCCACTGGGACTAAATATTTCGCCCTAGCCTGTTGGTGAAAGATTAAAAAAAAAAAAAACAACCCAATTTGAGCCGAGAGACGGAGACGTCCCGAGCACAGGACGCGCATTTGTGATTCAGGCCCATTTCGGAGAGAGATCTCTCGGCCCCACGGGTACCGCAGCCATGGTTGCTTAGTGAAAAGTGACACTTGCCAGAGGCTTTTCTTTTGCAGCGTTAATCTAACCGATGCCACATAACCCAAAAAAAAAGAAAAAAGAGAAGGGGCAACTGAATTAGCAGGTGAGGAGGCCGGCGTGTCACGTGGTCGCGAAAGCGACGAAAGGTTTAAAAGCAACACTGATACGAATCTTTTTTTTTGAAAAAAGGTCACCCTGCTTATAATACACGGCATTCTTTCGGAGATGAAGTCAAACACCTGCCAAGAGAAAAGGGGGGTGGGGGTGGGGTGGAGTACTCACAGCCAATCAAAACCGTCGTTGCCATGGTGGCCACCGTGTTTGGCGCATCGTTCAGGTTCAACATGTGTCCCGACATCTGGTTCAGGCCGTCCACTGCATATTTAAACATGAAGGGCACCATCACATTGGTCATCTAGAGGACAAGCCAAAATTAAAAAAAAAAAAAAAAGATGGGGGGGGGGCGACAATAAACAAAGAGAAAAGAGCGAAACACAGAGTGAGTTTAGGAAGCAGGACAATTTTGAGGCGCTGCATTAGAGGCAGGCTGTTTTGTGCGTTCTCCTCTAGACAGATCCGGAAACGAGTTGGTTGATGCATCCACTAATGGAATTGAAATGGTTATTAAAGCTAATTAAAAGCTCGGGGACAGCTGCTCGGCTGACGTGCCGGGCGCCGCAGTGCATTAGATGGGCCAGAGTGGGTGCAGCACAACACCATTTCCCCTTAATTTGCTCCCCCTTTATAGTTTAACCCTTAGGTCCCGTGTCGCCACAGCCGAGAGAGACGGAATTCGAGTTGAAGGACAGCGTCCGCGAGTTTGTTTCTCTTACGTCCCCTCTTCCCGACCTCATTTCCCTGTTGTAAGTCACGCTCGCAGCTGCTGCTTACGCATACGCGAGTGGTGCATTAATACTGCAATCGTTTTAATCTTGTAGCTCAATGAAACAGGCGGACAAATTCTGATGAAAGTGTGGATTCTAAACAGGAAATCGATGGTTGTTCAAGTTTACGGTCATATACAGGTAACGATGAAACATCGTTACCAGCAATGAGATTCTTGGACTCTTCGAAATTGCACAATGACATAAATAACAGAAAAGTGAAAGTGACTATTTGTCATTGTGAACACACTCAAGCACCACAACGAAATGCAACCTCTGCATTTAACCCATCACACGTGCACATGTGGAGCAGTGGGCGGCTACCAACAGCGCCCGGGGAGCAGTGTAGCGGGACGGTACCTTGCTCAAGGGAACCTCAGTAGTGCCTGGCCCGGGACTCGAACCTGCAACCTTTAGGTCTCAAAGGCAGCCTCCTAACCACTAGGCCACCACTGCCCACTGTATGTTATTGTAATATTTAAAGTGACGAGTGTTTTGTTATCAAAAGTTTTGACTGGTTTCATTGTGTTTGTTGGTGGGAGAAATGTTATGATTTAATATGGACTAAAATTCGGCTTGAAATTTTGCTGATTTGTGGAACGACTGAAAACATTCTTTACATTTTTGTCATATTTTATACTTGTTTGACATCAAATACAATGTAAAATAGAAGAAAAGTGCAAAGCAGATCTAAATTCCACTTAAAAAGTATGTAAAAGAATGTAAACGTTAATTTTTTGTGCCTATGTAATGAACTACACTATTATTGAAGTATCTATAAAACCCAAACGGCTGTGGATTTATACAGTATTCATTGTTTACAAGGCTACAAGTCTGGCCTGTGACCATGCTCAAGCATGAGAAGTTGCTAAAGAGTCAAGGTAACGGGAGTTCTTGCAACAAGCTGTGGTGTGGCGAGGGAAAATGCAGCGAGGATTCCTGACTTACCAATTACTGCGATGAAGGCCAATTTGTAAAAAAACAGAGAATGAGCTGCCAACACCTCACTAATAACTTCACTTTCAAGTCTCACTTCGGTACACCCCTGGCATCTATAGCGATGCCCTTTTCCATAAAGAGCAAGTCAGGGGACGACGTGATCCAAACCGGCTTTAATTACCAGTCTGACTTCTCGTACAGGCTGGCACACAAGAATAGCTCTGGATGGGCCGAATTGGGCTATAAAAAGAAAAAACTCTGACGAATTAAGGGATTCAGAGACTCCTCTGAACGAATCTTTGCTTTAACGACACAATGTGGCGGCCATTCCTCTCCCACCGCTCCTAATTCCCCTGGTGCGATAAGGTGGTGAAGCCCCAGACAGACTGTTAAAGCAGAGGGGGGTTATCTGTGCACTGCACACTTGTCAATCTTTATCTGCCTTTCCAGATTCGACCTCTCCTGAACCACAAGCAGAAGATAAAGGGGGCACGGGCGGGCAATGCTCCGGGCAGAAGGTGGTGTTGGTGGATTCTGGAGGATGCATTCTCCGCTCTGTGCCTATCCAGCGCCTACGTTCGCAAGACAGCAGCCACGCCAAGGGCAAAATGATTATGACACAACCCACATGACATGATAACATGCCGAAATGTACAAACCTCATTTCCAGAAAAGCGGTGTTTTTTTCTTTTGTAAAATGTACTAAAAACTAAAATATGTAATTTGTTCACTCGCTTGAACTTTTCTTTGACCAATTTCCAATGTTTTCACTGATCAACAACGTAAATACAATCAAATTTACAATCTGATGCCTACAAAACACTCAAAATACGCACACTAAGAGTGAACACTTTAGCATTCAAGTTCATTTGAAACATTTCCACAAGAAGAAGGCAAATTGGTAACAGGTGATGGAAACATGCTTGAGTTAGGAAGGAGCATCCACAAAATGCTTAGTCTCTGGAAGCAAAGATGGGTGGTGGCTCACCACTTTGAGCCAAACTTCATAAGAGAGCAGGTCAGTCAGTTCAAAAAGAACATTTTTCAAGACAAAATCACAAAACTTTCATCATCTACAGAACATAATATTGTGAAAGAAGTTAGGGAATCCAGAAACAAATCACTGTAGGACAAGGCCATGCACCTTTCAGCATGTTTTTGGGAAGAATGGACTCTCAAGCTCTCTGCACCAAAGATAAGATGGACCAGCCAGCAATAGGTGCAACATCGGTCATGGTAAGAGTCATCAGTGCACACAGAACTGGTGCAAACTGATCGCACTGATGCAGAGGCATATTTTGGAATTTTAGAGACACATATTCTACCATCAAGACAGTATCTTTTCCCAGGATGTCCATGGTTATTTCCTCAAGACAATGTCAGGCCTCTTTGAGAGTGGCTTTATAGACCGAGTGCCTGTGCTTGACTGGCCTGACAGCACTCCCGATCTCTCCTATCGAAAACGTAAGAGCTTCATGAAGAGGAGAATCAGCCAATGGCCACCACAGGCTGTTGAGAAGCTGAAGTCTTGTCTCGAGCAAAAATGGGCAAAATTTCTTCTTGGAGAACTTGCAACAGTTACTCTCCTCAGTTCCCAAACAAAAATAAATACAAGTTCGCGAGAGTTAACAAGAATTGTTTTGTTTGCATTAAGTAAAAAAATTTCCTGTTAATGTGGTTTGTATTTGCTATAAGCTGCTTCATCGATAAGGAACAATGCAGTGTAGCATGGGTTGACAGCGGAGCTGCATGCGGAGTGAGAAGGGGATAAGAATGCGGGGAAACTGCAAACCTGTCAGTCTTCATCTGGGTGCAAATTAGAGCCAAATTATAGTGAGGAGAACAAACAATGCACAAATGACGGTGCTTCCCTGTGTTAAGCTGGCCTTGCAAACACTGAAATTCTGAAGAACCACTGACAAAGGGGCTGGGAAAGTCTGATAAAAGTGCGACTCTTTCTAATTAAGGGCTGTTTTTGTTCATAAGCATAATTCACTTTACATTTCTAGGTGAGAAAAATTCATTTTTCGTACTTTTTGAACCTCTAGCCACACAACAAATGTCAAAAGACCCTCAATACTTTCTTCGGAAGTGCTCTCCGTTACTGTTATTTTCCCCCAGTTCTGAAAATACAGATCATCATCAGAAGTGTCATGCGATTGCCACTGCTCTGGTGGAAGTGACGTAGTAATGATGCACTCTCGCGTCATGTTAACTCACCTTGGCTCCAGCGAGCAGGCCGAGCGAAATGGCCACTCGAGCTCGCAGGTCTGGCCGATCCTTTGGCCAAACATATGACAACATTGCTGTGAGGATCTTTGCAGAATTCACCTCCTTCAGCTGGAAAAAAAAGACAAGAAAACTAATAATAAAAAGCAACAATAAATTCGTGCATGCCATTTCTTTCCTGTGCATGCACTATGTAGATGGTGGACAGCTAAGAATTTTGGCAGGAGGTCACAAAAACCTAACAAAAAGCAGGTAAACAGGCCTGCAACTCAGGAGCTGGATGGTTAGCACTTTGGACTGTAATTGCACCGCTGTTTTAGAACATGGGTGTCAAACTCCATCCCTCGCAGACCCACAGCAGTGCACATTTTAGCATTTTTTACTTCTCGAACACACCTGATTCATATCATGGAGGGCTTTATAATTAAGTTGATGGTTACGTCATACATATTAATGCAATGTGGAAGTGAAAAATGTGTTTTTCTGGGCTCTGCTGAGGACTTCCAGGATTGCTTTTAGAAGTGTTCAACTAAACACATACATCACCACCCACTAGGCAACATAAGCAAGAGTGACCCACACAAATCTACACAATTTCCCCTTTTTTCAAAGTGTAATCAAGACATTTGCTGTCTGTAGTTTGCTACTTTACCCCTGCACCAGTGGCACAAGCCTGATTTCGCCATCGAACAATATAAGCCTTCACCTATGTGAGCACAGTGAAAACTCGTTGCTGAAACTTGCAGAACTATTTAACAATCTCAAAGAGACTTTATGTATTTTCTAACACTGCAGGAAACACTTATCTATAAAAATAGACCATTTTCCCTAGAATTTTCTCCCCAAATTGATAACGTCCTCTTCCATCCACTAACTACGACTTGCCAGATCATGATATTACCAACACTGGGAGGGTCAAGGCTCTTATTTACTTTGAGTCATGTAAAGCATCACTGAATCATCCTCATTGAAGAGCACAGCATTTCTAGAGGCGAACCCTAACTGGAGATTCGGTTACCTCAGTTTATAGACTCCTGCACTAGAGAGCATCAAGCTGAGTAATGGGGAGAGGGAGGGCTCTCTAAGGCTCTCATGGACTCTGCTGCAGAGGGCGATGACATCACCAGGGATCGATACTGCGATCTCCTGATGATGGGGCCAAGGTTTGGAAGGTTTTTTTATTTATTTATTTATTTAATTTCTTAATAATTCCTCATCTTGACATGTAATGGTGCGCTGTAGACAACCTTACCATCTCCATAGTGGTGGTAGGAAGTGGTCATAGTGTTTACAGTGCTAATATATAGGTATTTGAAATAACCAGTGAATCTGTCTGAGAGTTTTTATATTTAACATAATATAGTTGAATGTCCTTGTGATGTGACAAACAATGCTAACTAGTGAGAGCACTTAGTGGACTCGTTAGCCGTGATGAGCGTAGTAGCACGGTGGATCGTGGCATGGAAGGGGTTAAGAAAGCACTCGACAAAGTTGTTGCTCACTTAAACCCTTTAGTGTAGCTTCAGGATGGCAAAATACAGTAGGACGGTCTAGCTCCAACATCCGAACAGACAGGTTCGATGCTGAGGCCGGAGACTCGTCACGTACATACGATCAAAAAAACCTGAACATCCTTCTTATATTAAGTAGGGTACTTAGCGCTGATTGGCTACAATACGTGTTATATTTATAGTAATATACCGGTTAAAAATGAATATCACTACAAATTAAAAATCTAGTTAAAAATATGAATCAATTTCAGGCAAAAACCTTCTCAAACCTACTGAAAGCATCACATCTATCAGGAGGTTTCATGTAGCTTTAAAGGCGCCGATTGCCTGAGACGTCTTATTTAGATCACTACCGCTGGGAACAATTCTACCTCGGCGAGTTGCTCTGAAACGGTGCATTAGATATAAACCACTCTGAAAGATCTTGTCTAAATACATATTTAGAGTAAGGGGAGAATGGTGTAATCCAAACGAGGGCTTTAAACAACTGGAGAGAACAAAGTGCGATTGGTGCATCTCTAGTAAAAAGCCTGGATCAAAGTGACACCAGTGCATTTCAGGACTGCACTGCTATAGACAAGAGCAGCAACCATCTCTAAATCGGTTGCAGCGAGGTTACATCTTTTGCAAAGTAAGAGCTGGCGTTTCTGAAACCCCAACACACATATACACACACATACACAAACACACATGTTTGTAGGCCGCTGGGGGACACGGTATCATATGGCTCAGGCTTCGAGGGCAGATAGGGCGGCATCGGTAGCAGCAGCCACTGCAGGTGGCTTTGGAGACGCTGCCTGGCATCCCACGCAGCGCCGCTCCCCCGAGCCTCCACCAAGCCCACTCTCACGCATGCTGCGTGCCAACCGGCCTGTTTACTCTGTGCAACCACCTGCTGCCATGACTGTCTCAAAAATATGAGTAAACTCCTCTAATCCTGTCAATATGGTAACATAAAAATGAGGCGCCGGCGGAATGGCACGGGAACAAAGTAAATCAAATTAAAAATAGCCAACACCTGTGCTTGGTCACATCCAACTAGGCAACATGACGGCGAGAATGAGGGGGGGATGGGGAGAGGGGATGGGGGAGGATAAGCTTCGCTTGCTTGTCACAGCAGTGTAGGAGAAGAAATGCGGTTTGTTTTTAATGCAACATGGCTTGTTTTTATGCAGAAAGAAACTGAAACATTGAACTTCGACCAGCACAGCCTCTGATCTATTATTCTGTATCATTTCGATAGAAAAGATACCCCGACAGAAAACATTGTTAGCACGAACCCCGAGTCAGGTCGGCAGTGTTAGACCACAATCATTCTTTGTGAAAACCCATCCACAACGCTAGCAGTGACTGACAAAGATACACTGCAATGTTTACAGTTATGACACATATCAGGGTGTGTTATTTCAGTGGGTAAAATACATATGCAGTAGAGCAACATGGACAAAACATCAGCATTGAATTGTACAGCTACATGTGATGATTGTGATGTTTTTCAATATATTAACAATAGAGTCCCTAAAGCCAATGAAAATTCTCATAAGGAGACCCTCCCCTTCATGCTTGCCCCCAACATTTTAATATGCAAATTAAGTCATTCCACCATTTGTGTCCATGCCCCAGCTGGGTGTGTGTGTGTGTGTTAGTGAGAAACAGTCTCAGTAAGTCATACAATTCATATGTAATAAAGAAACACAGTTAAGTTGCTGTGCTGCATGTTCCCTTACTCTGTTTATTCCTTTTGACCGTGGACCTAGTGTTAAAGGGTTCATATAACTTTTCTCTAACTAAAAAGCTTTGAATTGTGGAAGTAGTGTTCACGACCCCAACAATGCTGTTCAAATATGTAAATTAATCTTTAAAAACAGCAAATTTTTTTTCAAAATCATAGTTTTTGTGAGGTCACAAAACCTAAGCATTTACATTATTTAGCCTGCAAAAGTTTACCACCACTTGTTCACATGGAAGTTTTAATATGTTCTGTGATTGGTTAGAGGCAAATTTGCTTATAGCAGCCTTCTGTAATATCAGTATTACAGAGACCAATATTGCGATAACGATGTACAGACAATATACTGTACAGCCCCATCATGCACAAAATACAAAAACTTTAACTCAACCGGAGTATGGCTGTAACACTCAAATACAGTACTTTATACAAGTCAGAGACCACACTTATTTATTTATTTTAAGGGCCCATATCTTACTTTATTTAACAGGCCATATCTGTGACTATGCTTTTAAAGTGTATATCCACCTCTGACAGGCTGCCCTTGATAGTGCCTCATTCAAAACAGTCTCCACTGAACCACTCCTAATAACTTCAGCGTGAGGGGGCGGAGCTAAACTGTTGTAGGCTGAATTCAAACAGTGAGAACCAGCTAGCGCTTTTTGCAGCTCAATTTCCATATACGGCCACCATGGACATGGGCGTGCGTAGTATGTTCTGATATGTTGAGGGTGCTTACATACGAAATCAAACTCCTATTTTAAAAAAAGGTGAAAAATAAATAAATCAGATAAATGAATCAAATGAACAAATGAAAGTTTTCAAACTTTTCTGATGAACCTAAGCTGGAGTTAAATGAGAAAATGAGTCCTAACGACTGCGAAAGACCTGGTGCACCTCCAAAACGGTCACCGAAACCAGAGTTTCCATCTTTAAGAGAGGGAGAAAATTAAGCTGTAATTTTACTTTTGAGAAGACAATTCAGTGCTGTAAGTCTGAAAGGGTGTGAAGTTGTTACTGGGGGGGGGAATTGACAAAAATGAAGAGAAACTGGATTTCGGAGATGTGAAATACATTTGTATGGGCAGATGAGTTTAGATGTGCATTTGGCAGTGCATGGATTTTAAAAGCTGAAATATCTCACGGAAATGTATTGATTTTTTCCCCCAAAATATCTAAAAAGGCAAACAAATCATGCTCTAATACGGTGCATACAGATAAAGGTGATGAACAAAATCCCTAGGAAGACATAGCTTTTACAGACATTTATTCAACAAAAATGTTAATAGATGCAATATGTTTCTGCGGAGAAAAGGAGTTTGCTCTTGGCCTCAGAAGCTAATATGGCAGGAATAAATTTGTGTAGGCATCTTGCATAATCAATTAATATAATTGCATAACAAGTCTCTGACACTGGTTTCTGAATTTGTTGACCCCTCATCCATGCAAAACTCCTTGGTTGCAAGATATTTGATCGTTTTCTTGCATATACTGCACTTTTCTAATCCCTCCTCAAAATGTCAATAGGGTTCAAATCTTGACTTGAAACAGCCCATTCCATAACTCTGTGTCTTAGGATAAAAATGCTGTCAGAAGTTCCAATTGGTATGAGGTTCTTCTCCTTGTCTTCTTCTCCTGTGACTAAGCCACACATGCACTTTTATTGTAGCCAAACAACTGTTGTTTTTCTTGTATTTCTGTCTTTTGCACATTATTCCTAAAGGTCTGATGCCTTTATGTTTGTTGGTGTATGTATGTAGTCTTCCAGAGTTTTCTATGGAAAGGAAAGGCTTTATTCCTGGCAGGCCTCCCACATAGGTCAGTTTTGTCCAATCTCTTTCTGATTGTAAACCTATGTGCATACACATAGTTATTTGCAGAACCTGCGATAAAATTCTGAGGTTCTTGGAGACTTCTTTTCTCATCAGACAGTCTGCTCTTGCGAGTGAATATTCAGAGACGGCCAGTCTGGGACAAATTGGCACTTGTTTGAAATCGGTGCCTTTTGTAGATGGTTTTCCTTACAGTGGAGTGATTTATTTACAGGTATTTTATTCTTTTGAAATCCCTTGCCAGACTCAATAGCAGATTCTTCAGATCATGGCATGACGACACTACACACTTCAATAGCAAAAACCCTATGAAAGACCCTGGATGTCGGGTCTAAATAAATCAGGTTCCACTTGGAGGCACTTCAGATCAATGGCACCTCACCTGGAACAACTTTATGGATCTGAAGGTGTGAAAAAGTGTGCCTACTTTCATTTAGTACATCACCTTTATCTTTAGGCACTGTATCAAAGAAAGCGAAATGTTAAAAATGTTATTAAATACAGTTAAAAAAAAAACTCATTTTCACTATTTTAAAATAGATCTAGTTGTTGAAGCTTCTTTGAAATGTTCCTGCTTTCTGAAAAATTAATAACGTGTATATCATAACCATTTTGCCTAAAAAATTACATAAATAAAAGGGCGGACTCTTGACTTTTACAAAGTACAAATTCTGGTAATGTTTTGATTGGACATTTGATTTATGACATTTTAGGCCAAAAAATACAAGTTGATTTAACAAAGCTGTTGTAAATTAGTTAATTATTTTTTTATTTTTTATTTTTTATCTACATGTACGCATGTCACTGGGTTCCCTTTTTTAGTGTTCGAGAGGTCAGTCGGAGATTTTAAAAGGTGAATTATCAATCAATGATTGCTATTAAATAAAGCAATCATGATATCCATAATATGGAGCAGAAGACAAAGACTCTGTTGTAAAATGGCCAAAAAAATAATCTTACCACATTTTTGGGATCTGCATTCAGGCCTCCCCCAGCATGGCCATGCCAACACGTTCTCTCTGGTATCTGCAAATGCTGCAAAGCAAAAAACATGCAAATCCTTAGTGTATACAATTTATGCTGTGAATGTGCTTCTATACAGCAAGCATCGCTTTTATGGAAAATGAAAGTGTTGTTCTTTTGCAGGGTAAAGAAATGCTCTCGAGTGCTCTTTGAGTGATTTATACATGTTTTTAAAAATAATATTCATGGATAAAGTCATATTAGACGTAAACTAAATCGAAAGCAACGCAACATGAGTCTCAAAATGAAAAGATTCATCGCTCTCCCGAACTCTACACTCATTTGTATAACCCACAGGCCTTTGATGTCTCCTCTTCAGATCCTCCTAAATATTTCTTAATATGCATCATGCTGAATAAGTACTTCCAAAAAAGTTAACCCAACTTACTTTCACAGCTTCCAGTATCTGTCGACTGTTTCTTTGACTTGTTGCCCATGGTGATGTTAGATTTGGACCCAGTAACTACAAGAAAAGAAAAAGAACGACTGAAGTCCAACACAAGCTGTAAAAAAAAAGGCAGTTAGAAATGGCCAAGTCAAGCCTAGTCCCAGACTAAAAGGCTCTGTAATGCAGAAGTCCATGTTGGAGGAGCAAGCTCCCCACTGCCCCTACACAGATGGGTCAGATGCAGAGGTTACATTTCACTGTGGTGTGCTGTGCTGCGCCACACTTATTTATTTATAAGGGCCCATATCTTACTTTATTTAAAGGAACCAATATTTGTATTGTATTATGTTTACTTATTACATTTATGTGGTTTTATGCACAAAAAACAGCCATAAATCATGTACATGACCATATTCCAACCTTTCTTTCACAATGACAACCACTCACTCAAAACTTAAGACCCATCTTCGCTATTTGTTCAGAACAGCTTCCACAAAGTACCTCCTACTGCTGAATCTGCGTTTTTCTTTCACTAGAAGATAAATCTGTAAGTTATGTAGATTTCAGTAAAAAGAAAAAATTTCAATTTCCCAAATTTGATTTTAGGTCCTAGGATCTGAACCAGCATGATCCCTGACATCCACCATGCAGAGCATCCAGGTGTTCAACTCCAAATGGAACATTTGCATCCAGAGATACATGGGTGGGAGATATGGCAAAATATTGTCATGATACACATTCATTTTTCTGAGGCTTGAGAAGTTGGATAAGTTCGAACCAATGTGCCAGTAGTGCCACATTTCAACAATACGAGCAAAAACACAGCACACAATGGGGAACACTACTGCAAAGCCAGTTCCTTTGGATTCAAACTTAGTATTCCCAACAACAGGGTGAGAGTTAAGTTGCCTGCAGCAAACTAGACCTGCAGGTGATCACTGTTCCTTAGCCCTTTCACAAGTTCTGGCTCTCCCCAACAGCCGTTCTTTTAGAAGGTGAATCTAGGTCTTGCTATCAGCATGAAAGAACAAGCTACAGTAGAGGATCTAGAACACTGGCAGACCTAGGGGCCTCAGCTTTTGACTCTGGAGAACATGCTAGAACATTCATTATCACATGGAAACACCCAACACCAGTAGCTATCAAACTTTTCAGCCTCTAAAAACTGCGACAAAATGTCATCGGTAGTGCCTGTGAAATAGTAAATGTACCTGTTGTTAAGAAGCTTTTTTTTAGTCTTATGTTGCCCAGGAATGTGATCATTAAAATAATCAAAATCAGAATATTTTATCCATTTACCATAAATATATATTTAATAGGACGTTTCATTTTTGTAAATGTAGGTTCCCTTTGGTGTTATCTAAATATGGGCAGTGGAGGCCTAACGGCTAGGACATTGCACTTGTGAACTGAAGGTCGCCGGGTCAAATCCCGGCCTGAGCACCAGTGAGGTACTCTTGAGCAAGGTACCGTCCTGCTACACTGCTCCCCAGGCACTGATGATAGCTGCCTGTTGCTCCACGTGTGCAAGTGAGACGGGTTAAATGCAGAGGCCACATTTCGTTGTGGCGCTTGAGTGCGTTCACGATGACAAATAGCCACCTTCCCTTCATTTAAAGGCAAGGAAAGCAAAGGAAACAGCTCAATGAAAACAAGCTATGTCAGGTTTGTAAGACATTAGCATAGTGTACTATTACTCAGCACAAATTAACTTAATGAAATTAACTTTATTAATAAACAATTACAAACAACTGAATAGAATACAGTGATGCAGACTCCAGGATGAGTGGAGAAAGGGTTTTACCAACAGTATAGTTACGTTCAGTATACCTGGCCCATTACTGCCACCCAACTCCATGATCTGAAAACCTTCTCGGACACATGGTAAGCAAGTCTCGGGGGGGGGAAAGCACTCTTGTTTTCGTAGCGCACACTAAGATATAGATCAGTTATGAACTGCTGTGCATGTCTCTTTTCTGCTGTTTGGGAAACAGTACTTCCAGGTCTTTAGTTGTGACTTTGTCCTTTATTTTCTATCTTCACCAGATCGTTTTAAGTGATCATGCTGAAGAATGAAGGACTGGGGTGTTGGATGTAATCCAAACAGAAGAGCACACCTCTGAGCTATGCTAAGATACATAAGCCAGGTGATATTGGTAAATAACACCAATGTTGCACAACACCTCCTACATGCTTGACACAAATTACCATACAAATATTAAAGGTAAATTAGATCACATTTCAACATCAATTCATTAAAAATTCATTTTTTAGATCAATTAAGTCTTTTCCCCTTCGTCTCTTCTACAACCTCTCAGTACTGATCCCTGCTTACATTTCAGCAGATGTTTGCAGTGGTGGCCTAGTGGTTAGGACCTTGCAGGTTGCAGGTTCAAGTCCTGACCCAGGTACCACTGAGGTTCCTTTGAGCAAGGTACCGTCCCACTACGCTGTTCCCCAGGGGTCTGCTAAAAGCTGCCTGCTGCTCCACGTGTGATGGGTTCGTTGTGGTGCACTGTGTGTATGACGGAGTGTGGTCATGGTGACTTATTTGGAAGTAACTTCTGCTTCTTGCCACTTCTCTGGTTCTCTGGCCTGTGTGGTCCTTGCAATTGGTAGTTTTTTCCCCCCAAAATTGTTTAAAATTGTTGGTCATTGATGTCTCATGGTAGGATCTTGCACATCGTTGCAGTTGAAGAAAAATGGAAAAAAAAAAAAAAAAAAAAAAATTGCTTTAAAAAAAGTAACTTTCCAAGTGCAGAAAAATGTTCCTTACTTCTAACGCAAGTTCATTGAAGAACGAAAGTGAAAGTGACTATTTGTCATTGTGAACACACTCAAGCACCAACAGAGAGAGAGGCAGAGAGAGAGAAAGACTGAGAGAGATAATAAGAATATTAAAACAGGTTATTGCGATGCTCTTTTAAAATCAAACAGAGGCATGAAAATAAATTCTGGAAACCGATATCATTTGTTGAATAAACATAAAAAAATGTAAAACAGCTTTTGGTAAAAAAAAAAAAAAGTTTAATTCACTTTTCATTTCACCATCGCAATATCCAACACCATCACACTTCACATTCTCTGTCCATAATGTACAGATGTTTAACAGGTTTTTTTCCCCCTTATTTGAGTGTGTACATTCAGAAATGACAAACATGTATGTTCACTACATAAACACTTGCAATAATCACACAAAAGGTTCATAGAGAAAAAGAAAATCGCAGAAAACACAGCCGAACCACCGAAGCCATTTCTTCACTCGTGCCACTGTTCAAACACATGAATGGAATTAACAGGATTAATGAACTGCTCCACACTACTATTGCTCTGGATGGCTAGTTGTGACTATGTCATTGTGAACAAACTCAAGCACCACAACAAAATGTGACCTCTGCATTTAACCCATCACATGTGCACACGTGGAGCAGAGGGCAGCTACCAACAGCGCCCGGGGAGCAGTGTAGTGGGACGGTTCCTTGCTCAAGGGTACCTCTTTAGTGCCCGGGCCGGGATTCGAACCTGCGACCTTCAGGTCCCAAAGGCAGTGTCCTAACCACAAGGTCACCACTGGCCACAATAAGCCCTGATGTAAAAGTAGATATTATTTACGCACAACC
>JBBPDA010000034.1:19958378-19968836 GCA_037974385.1 Arnoldichthys spilopterus | reverse complement strand
TTATACTACTACAGAGAGCAACTACAATAACTACATACATATGCCAGGTGCTTACACTAGCTACAGAGAGCAACTACGGCAATAGATACATGTGCCAAGTGCTTACAAAAACTACTACATGGCATTATGGAATGATTAAATTATTCACATGAACACACTGATGCATGACTTCATTAAACATTGTGGATTAGGCCTAAACACAGCAGTGACAGAGCAATAAATATCATGAATGTGCACACCCACCAGCCATGACATTAAATCCACCTGCCTAATGCTCTGACCTGTCAAAGCATGACAAGACCTCTGCAGATGTGCTGTGGTATCTTTTAATTAAGACCTGGTTAAGTGGGGCCTCCATGGATCAGACTATCCAGCGAAACTGATCCTCAGCCACTGTCTTTAGGGTACACTGTTGTCATTAAATGGTGTTCTCGTTCTGCAAGAGTGTTTACATAGGTGGCATGTGTCAAAGTAACATCCACATGAATGCCAGGACGCAAGGTTTGCCAGCAGATCAATGCCCAGAGCATTACAGCCTCTGCTGGCTTGATATCTTCCCATAGTGCATCCTGATGCCATCTCAATCCCCAGGTAAGTGATGCACGTGCACCCAGCCCTACACATGATGTAAATGGAAACATGATTCATCAGACCAGGTCACAATTTTCCACTGCTCCATGGTTTGATTATGTTGCTCACATGCCCAATGTAGGTGTGTTTAGTGGTGGACGGGGTCAGCATGGGCACTCTATGCAGCCCCATACCACTATGTGTTCTGACACAGTGTGTTCTCTATCATTTTACATTTTTCAGCAATTTGTGATACAGTAGCTCTTCTGTGGGATTGGGCCAAACTGGCTAACTTTCACTCCCCATGCAAATCAGTAAGCCTTAGCACCCATGGACCTGTTGTCAGTTCACAGGTTGTCATTCCTTAAACCACCTTTGGTAGATACTAACAGCTGTGTACCAGGAACACCCCACAAGACCAGTCATTTTGGAGATGCTCTGACGTTTTAGCAAAAACTTCGCTAAGATCCTTACACCTCTCAATTTTTCCTGCTTCCGACACAGCTTCAAGAGCTGACTGTTTACTTGCTGACTAAGATATACCCACTTGGGAAGTGCCAGTGTAACAAGATAATCAATATTCTGTAACCTCACCTATCCGTGGTTTTATTGTTGTGGCAGATCATTGAAGATTCATCTCGTCAAATAACTTCGTAATAATCTTTTGTCAACACTTACGTTCTTTTATAATGCCATTAAAACTAGTGGTTCCTCAGGGTCCCATTAGTGGTCCACATTTTTGCTTGACCACAACTCCTAATGCATAGGCACAGAGCAAAAACCATGGGAATCCCTGGGGACTGGTTTTAGAATCACTGCATTAAGGTACTCCAGACTATTAGGACAGTGTTTCCCAACGCTTGTCCTGGAGGCACACTGCCATGCATATTTTAGTGCCTTTCTTGCTTTAACACCCTTACTGCAACTCAGTAAGGGATTTTTAATGAGCTGATTACTTGTATGAGATGTGAGAGCAATAAAAACAC
This sequence comes from Arnoldichthys spilopterus, assembly GCA_037974385.1. Lineage (NCBI taxonomy): Eukaryota > Metazoa > Chordata > Actinopteri > Characiformes > Lepidarchidae > Arnoldichthys > Arnoldichthys spilopterus. The sequence continues at coordinate 19,967,280 of JBBPDA010000034.1, read as the reverse complement.
TGAAATGTTCATGGAAGTGTGTTTCCAAGACCAGGGTTGGGAAACATTGCATTAGGGCAAAACTAAACAGACCACATCCAATGTTCTGCATAGTGGCATGCCAAGCAATGGCTATTTGTTAATCTTCAAGCTTTCCACTTGGAAGTAAAAGATACACTTTGAACCAGACAAGCTTCCGGATGCAACATCTTCATCGATTACTTCTCCATCAGCTCCTGTAATTGAGCTACCTTTTAATTTAGGCAGAATGAGGCACAAGCTGTCGTTGCCCTGACACCATCGCGTCTCACTCACCTGAACTGTCCTCATCTGATGCGCCATCCTCCTCCCATCTCCCTTCATTGGCTAATAAAGGGTTCTGGGTTTCACACAGGGTCCTCAGAGGAAAGTAGTGTCCATCGCCTTGACTAATGAGCACAAGCACATATCTTACACGTCTATGTATTATTAGTTGCACACACACACACACACACACACAGCTGTCAGGAGTATGTGGTGATATTTGGTGAATGTAAACAGGAGGACCATGTGTGTTGAATGCACAGGCTCATTCAACCAATGTGTGTCAAGTGTCCTCAAATACATCATATAATTTTCTATGGAGATTCAAGCAGTGTTTGCAACTGAACACACGTGTCATCAATGGCTTCACCTTAAAGGACCTTAAAATACTCATTAGAAGTGTCTAAATACTTTAAAACATAAAGCATCTGTAAATGCCTAAATCCAAAAAATTTTTAGCATATAGGTATAGATGCTGTTTGCTCACCTGGTGAACACTGGGAAAAGCCATAGTCTTTTGTTCTCTCCAAACACCTGTACAATGTTTCTACGGAAGCCAACATTAAAGCCATTCCGGTCAGGACCATTTTGGAATACTGGTGCAGAGAAAGCCTCTGGGAACAAGGGAGAAAAAAAAACAGTCAATAAACCAGACCCAAATTATTGATCATATTTCATTTGAAATTATTAGCTGACCTGACAGGCGTCTTCTGCACCTTAATATATAAACCAATATACTTATGAACCCTAGTGCACGTCATGCAGCTACCATTAAAAACCTGTCACTATGGTAAGGAATTGTGGTACTGGAATCCCCGTATACAAGCACAGTGTAGCGATTTCCCTGCTCAAAAGCACTTGGTTTAACTCAGCTGTTAATTACCAGCATTAAACTGGCCTGACGTCCTGTCCTCCAGAACCAGAATGAATGATCCCCAATCCATCAATCACACAGAGTAGCTGGAATAGTATCAAAGACACTGGAGAGGCAATGCACAATGCGTCTTACCCAACGTGGATCTGTTCTTAGCCACCAGCCAGCAGTGGTAGCCAAAAAGGAACAGGAGGCTGACGAAGAACATGAGAGCCACAAACAGCAGGAACAAGACATGAAACTTAGCATGGCCATTTGAAAGTTCTCCCTGAAAAGACAAAAAAAAGAAAAGGAAAACAAAATCAGTGGTACAAGACTAAAAAACATTCACTCTCTGTATTGTTGGACATGTGGCTTTGTTGACAGTGCAAAGAAAATCTGATTTGTTTCTTCGTTTCTTAGATGCAGTTTTTACAAGTGACAAGTGACAAATCCAGCTTAAAGACTTCAACAATAGGTGGTCTCATTCTCATGTCCACAAGGATCACCATAGTAACAATTCATGCAGTAGTACATTGGTTTGGGAGGGCTGAAAAACCTGAGGTGCCTACAGACCTCACTGTGTGACACGGTTCGAATAAACTAGGATATGACATCAGGTTTGATGTACGCAGACTGTGTGATGATAACGTCCATTGGATCACAGCTTCAAGTCAATATAGAAGAATAAGATCAGCATGTTTCATCCATCTACACCCCTACACTGGCAAGAATGAAGCAAATCACACAAATACATGGCTGAATCTAAAATGGCTTTGTTCTAAAACCAGACATTATTTGTTCGCAAGACTATGGCTATGGCACTAAGGAGGCCAACACAATTTTCGGCAGGTGGTTTAATGTTCTGTGTATTTGTATTGAAATCCGCCTGGTCAAACTGAGTTACATGTCCAAAGATCCAGGAAGCTGATAGCAAGATATGAAAGCACCTGGAAAAAGGTTACGAGGCTTTATGCCATTCAGACCTCAGTAAATCTGTCCTGCTCAAATCAGATATGGTGAAAATTCAGATCTGGGCTGCCTGCCTGAACAAGGCCTAAGAGTTTCAAACAACACTTTGCAGAAGACTATACTATAATTTCATATTTGTAATTGCAGCAGATCAAAAGTTCAGTTTATTTTAGAAACAACCCTTTTTATTGTCACTCACCACCCAGAACTTGAGAAAATACTGGAATACAGTTGCAGCAATGAAGACACAGTAGAGCATGGAGTAAGACAGAAAGAGCAGGAAGAACTTGTAGTTTGAAAATCCGACACAGTTGTTTACCCTGAAAAAGAGAGCGATACATGTATAGACCATTGTAAAATACTGGGAAAAAACATTGCTCATTAAGCATCTGTGTGTGACAACTTTGAGAACAGCTAATTACACCATAAATAAACAATGTCAACTCACCACGGACAATGATGATCCATTTTCAGGACGCAACTACAAAAAGAAAATGCACAGCGGTAATTAAATTGAACAGAATCAAGATATCTCCGCTGATAATGTCAAGTTCCTGTCCGACAACACCTGCTAATTATTACACGAGTCTTGCGTGCGGAGATCCTCTTACTAGAGTAACTGAGAAGGAATGGTATGTGGCAGAAAGGGCAAACGAGCGATGGTGAGGAGGGCAGGAAACTTACGTTTCACAGACCGAACAGTGGTGACAGCGATCAGGCTTTATCAGCTGACAGCGATCACAGAACCTGATAGCTAGACACACAAATACACACATACACAGGAGTCAGCATTTGAACTCAGGTCCACACTTTAGCTTCCATTTACTGTCTTTTAGCACAGCAATTCCACTAGACAGCAGGTACAGTCATAATTTAGCAAGGCAATTAGACTCTACATACAAATACACACAATGAACTGAAAAGTCAACAGAGCATCATGGGTAAATGCATATATAAAGAGAAAGGCCCTAATATGACACACCACAGAACTGATCTAGCATGTTTAGCATGTAAACAAAGGTGACATCAGTACAGAAAATCCATGAGATTACTCACCTCCTGACTGAGCCCGTGTGAAGACTGGGAGCTTCTTAGCTATGTCAATCAAGATCTGCTTCTGCACATCTGGCCTCTCCTCCATCTCATATCGCTCTTTATCACTAAAGGAGAGGTGGAACTGCAGCAAAAACAAGACTTGTTTTTCCAATTCTGAAATCATGAGTACATGTACAAGACATCCAATCCATCACATCCATCCACAACACTGACCTTTTTGGATGGTGTTGACGGTGGAGTAAAAATGGCCTTCCAGTAGGTCCAGCAGAACATCACAAAGCACACATGGAACACCAGAAGATAGGCCACTGCAGAGGAAACCGTGGTACGTTTTACAATGATGTTGAGAACAGCATGGCATAGAGGTGTTTGAAGGAGGAAATGACCTGATTCATACATCAAAAATGACTACAGTGTGGTTTCAGAACCACTGTAAAAGATGAGGGTGCCATGCAGTGAGTGAGTAAAGGAGGGGATGGTTCCCATCACAGCCAGCTTCAGGAACTCACCTTTCTCCAGTGCATTGTGGAGAGTAACTGCAACACAAACAAATGAAAGTCAGCTAAAAAGCGTAAAAACTTGCACGTAAAACTATGAGATACATGAACAAGAGAAGGTTTTCTCCCCCCATCATATCAATACCCCTTCGTCTCATTCCCCACCCCGTAAAAGCCCACACAAAACAAGCAGTGTTAGCGAACGTCCAGTTCACCTAACGCTAGCTCGGGCGCTCTCTAGTGAAACAGCAAACGAAAAAAAACACCACATTTAATTTATCATCTGCTTCATTTTTTTAATCTTTTAAATGACAGATAGCTGGCGAGGGACACTAAACTTCCTCATAGTTCCCACGGTGTTAGCATCACAAAGGACGGTTAGCATGCGAGGCTAACGTCAGCTTTTCTGCCCAAGAAAATGTTCATACTCACAAAAGCACAGCTCAAACACATACGCGTAGTACGACCACAGGACCACGGATGAAATAATGACAACGGGTATCCAAGAAAATATCCTCTGACAGCATCTCAGTCCCCTCGAAATGGCCATATTCATCCCAGTCCCGGAATCATGTTCTCCGGCAGCCACTAACAGTCCTCGCCTAGGAAAACCCCCCAAGCGGATCTGCGCTTGATTCGTCGGAACTGCGGTCAGAGCGAGAAACAGCTTCGTCATCTCCCAGTTTCTACCCAGTCATCTAAAATATGTTCTCATTTCGGGGAAATCTAGCTATGTTGCATAACAGAACCGATGTCGGGGGATGGACATGCTTGTTTTATCCGTGGTTTTAGTGCCAGGATGATTAGGTAGGCAAGCTAAAGCAGTAATAGCTCTAATAGGCCTATACATTCCGTACCTTTTGAATTATTTACATAGAAATCTTTCATTTTTGTTTAAAACAAGGCAGTGTTTGTGCGCGTCTTTTTTTTATTTTAGCTCAGTGTGCAATCTCTTGATCCACTGAATTTTCAGAAAGCTCGTGGATGCTTTACACTGTTCAGCCAGTAGGGGTCAATGCAACACTATTGCTAATCTGAGGTCATGCAGGACTCCCTACTGCAATTTCACTTAGTATCAGAAAAGACTGCTGTAACAGGACATTCCAGAAAAAGACATGTAAATTCCTTTTTTCCAAATACTCATTTTGATTTGTGTTCTTATTTTTCACCCTTTAAGTTTACTTTGTATCATTTTATTAAACTTCAGTTGTGATTGACAGTATTCCAATTCAGAAAATAAAGTATATATATATATATATATTTATATATATATATATATATATATATACACACTTTTTTTTCTAACACACGGTTGCAATTACAAATATGAAATTATAGTATAGTCTTCTGCAAAGTGGTATTTGAACCTCTTAGGCCTTGTTCAGGCAGACAGCCCAGATCTGATTTTTTACCCCATATCTGATTTGAGCAGGACAGATTTACTGAGGTCTGAATGGCATAAAGCCTCGTAACCTTTTTCCAGTTGACGATATTTCTAGATGCTTTCATATCTTATTTAAATTGAATCTTTGGACATGTAACTCAGTTTATATAATTATATAATTTATATATAGTAAGCCCCCCTTATGCCAGTTTAGCAGCTGGCCTCGCTTGGATTACTTTTGGCAGGTACTAACAACTTCATACCTAGGTGTACCTTTAAGGGTGATGGATAGGACATTCCCCACCCAATGTTAACATAGAAGGAATTGTACCCCCAGTAATATCATAATGTAATGCCTGGTTTGCAAAAAATAAATAAAAACACAGGTTAGCTAATAGCACAACATTTTATGATGTAGCTGCAAATAGCATATGCATTCAGGCAAAACTCTCATTCAATTGTGTTTGCTGTCAGGGCATAATGAGTTAGAAGTCAGTTAAAAAAGGGGGACCAGACATCTGGTATTTCTTTGAAAAATGCAGTAAAGCAAGCTACTCAATTACCGGCAAATCAGCTCTTAACCTTAGGTTCATAAACCACTAGCAGAATAAGATTCAGTCAATCCCCCCTATTATATTGGTTACACAAGAAAACGCTGCTCTGTCTCCTATTTGCTGTTTTACGTGTGTTGTGTTTGTGTTAATCAGTCATTTAGGAAAGTCAGGTCTGGTAGAGAAGACGCGCTGGAGGCGAGTGATGGGGTAGTATAAGGAATTATTTATTTATGTTTAACATATCTGGATGTTGTTGTAAAGAACTAACCTGTTCAAAATTGGGAACACATTGTTTGACTTGCAGCAATAAGCATATTGTTCCTAGCAGTCATTCTCATATAATTCTGAAGGTGGTGAAGATGCAGATTGTACATAATTCTACCTAGCATATTTGAAGATATGTGAAGGAAACGCACACATGCATCGTTTTTTCAGCAGTTGTTAATGCTACACAGATGATAGTTTCTGTTCCTGAACAAAGCTTTTCTGCTGAAGCCTTTGACACAGAGAGATGCTGGTGATGATGCAAGTAACTAGATTGAAGGTCAATATTGTTCACCTTATTTGCTAGTGGTGTTAATGTTATGGCTGATATATATTAATATTTTATATGCACTCACCGGACACTTTATTATGTACAACTGTGCAATTGCTTGTTAACACAAATAGCTAGTCAGTCAATCACATGGCAGCAACTCAATGCATTTAGGCATCCAGACATGGTGAAGACGGTTCCTGAAGGTTCCTGAAGTTCAAACCGAGCATCAGAATGGGGAACGAAGGGGATTTAAGGGATTTTGAATGTGGCATTTGTTGTTGGTGCCAGAAGGGCTGGTCTGAGTATTTCAGAAACTGCTGATCTACTGGGATTTTCATGCACAACCATCTAGGGTTTACAATGAAAGTTCGGAAAAAGAGAAAATATCTAGTGAGCAGCAGTTGTGTGGACGAAAATTGTTGATGTCAGAGGCCAGAGGAGACTAGTTTGAGATGAGAGAAAAGCAACAGTAGCTCAAATAACCACTTGTTGCAACCAAGGTATGCAGAACACCATCTCTGACCACACAACACGTTGAACCTTGAAGCAGATGGACAACAGCAGCAGAAGACCACACCGGACACATGCTCTTTAGGTTCAACAGGCAACAATTCACACACCAAAATCTTGTGGAAAGCCTTCTCAGAAGAGTAGGTGCTCTTGTAACCACAAAGTAGGATAAACGTAAAATTAATGTTCATGACTTTAGAATGGACGTCCAGCAAGCTCAAACAAATCTGATGGTCAGGCGACCACAAATGCCACATTAAATTATTTGGTAACTAATGTGAAGGTTTTATAGTTATGAGTTTTTTATGAGAATTAAAGTGTGGGCCCACATGCAGATCCTTAGAGTTTACATGTTTTACATGACGCTTTTATACAAAGCGACTTCCAAGGCGTGGAGCAGTGTAGTGGGACGGTACCTTGCTCAAGGGTGCCTAAGCTGGGACTTGAACCTGCGACCTTCAGGTCCCAAGCACAGTGTCCTAACCACTAGGCCAACACTGCCCAAGTTTTGAATCACTTGTTATTGTAAAAAGAACAGCTGGAAAATAATGCTTTCCATTGGGGTGTACTCACTTTTTTCACAAGACTGTACAGGAAGCAGGAAAAACAGGCAAGCATAACGATCACTTCGGAGTCACTTTGACAAGGGCCATGTTGTGAGGGCCAGACAATGTCAGCACTTCTCTCAAAATGTCAGGTCTAGTGGAGAGTTCCTACTATGCAATGATTTGAACCTACTAAAAGTGGTCCGGTGAAGAATAAGGAGTCAGCGTCATGGGTGTCCAAGGCACATTGATGCACATGGGGAGTATACACTTCCTGACTCTAATTTCTTTTGTAATGTCTATGTAATGTTTATATATAAATATACATATTATATAATAAAGCATAATTGGAATGTTAAATGTTGACCTTGCAGTTTGTTGTTTCTAATATTTCTTTATGGATGATATAAGATATAAGAAATATTAAAAACTGGAAATTGCAAGGTCATAATTTTACATTCTAATTATGTTTTACGGTTATTCCTTGTACACATCTGCCTCAGGATTTGGTCATTCCAGACTTTCGAAGGTAGTGTATGTTACCCCACTGGATGCCCGTCACGCTGGGACAGGGAGAGCATCCTGCAGCAAACTTACGGAAGGAGGGGCTGTCTGTCAGCGCATCAGCCACTGCACCGCTACTACAAAGTGTTCGCTACTATCATAATAGTAACCAGGCCTTAATCAAAACATTTACCTAGGAAAGCGAAACACAAACAGCTCACGCAGACAGGCCCGGGCAGCTCACGCAGACAGCACAGGAGAGAGAGAAGGAGGAGGGGGGGGGGGCTCTTTGAGGAGAAGTCATGCGTTTGGAAGGAGAAAGGGAGAGAAGGTTGACAGAGCAACTCAGAAAAGAGTGTGTCACCTGGTGAAAAGCACAGTAGAGATATGGGCATTTTAGCAGAGCTGTTCGTTTTCCATGCACTGTGTGCTGTCAGATTTCTGCCGCTAATGCACCTCTTATACGGCACTTTGGGGGAGAATGTGGCCTACATTTGTTTCTGTCATATCCCATTATGTGTGGTGGAGTGGTGGATTATTAGATCGTGTGTGTGTGTGTGTGTGTGTGTGCACGCGTCTGCATTGTTGAACATTCCTGCCTTCAAGTGTGACTGTGTGTGTGCGTCAGTCTGCACACGTGTGTGTGCATGTATGAATGTGTCCCTGTGTGTCCATGTGCATATGTGGACATGTATGTGAGTGTTCCTGTGAATATGTGTGTGTATTGCGTGTGCGTTCTTGTGTGTGAATGCGTGTCTGCACACCTGTGTATGTGTGTTGGTAAGAAAGAGAGAGAGAAGAGATTGAGAATGGCAGAGAGAGCGAGACATATATAGAGATAATGGGAGAGATGGAGAAAGAGAGATTGAGTGAGAGTGAGAGAAAGAGGGAATGAGGGAGAGAAAGTGGAAGATTGAGAGAAAGAGAGTAAGAAAGACGGACAGAGAGAGAATAAGAGCGATAGAAAGAGTGGGAGAAAGAGAGAGTGAGTGAGAGTGGGAATGAGAAAGACAGGAAGAGAGAGAGAGACCGACAGAGATAGAGAGCGCGAGAACGAGGGAATGAGGGAGAGGCAATTAAAGATCGAAAGACGGAAAGAGCGAGTGAATAAAAGACAGTGGGAGAGAGAGAGACAGAAAGGAAAAGAGACAGGAAGAGAGAATGAGAAGATCAGACAGACTGGGAGAGAGAAAGACAGAAAGGAAAA
>JBBPDA010000034.1:19909411-19938150 GCA_037974385.1 Arnoldichthys spilopterus | reverse complement strand
GCAGCTACCAACAGCGCCCGGGGAGCAGTGTAGTGGGACGGTACCTTGCTCAAGGATACCTCAGTAGTGCCCGGGCCAGGACGCGAACCTGCGACCATCAGGTCCCAAAACAGTGTCCTAACCTCTAGGCCACCACTGCCCACAATTATGGTGCAAGTGTCATATTCAAATAATCCCTCCGTCCTTTAAAGACAAACAAAGCCGAAAATATGAGCCCGGGCAGCAAACTTTGTTGCCTTGCATTTTCCACGCAGACGCAAGAAGCCAAGCAAAATAGCGCACGAGCGGCACCACTTCAAAAGATGGGCTAGGTCCTGCTCGGCCAGCTCCCGTGTCCATGCCTTCAGCCAAAGCATACAGCAAGGTCCCCAGGGTCCGGCAGCTGCACCCCTGTCTCCCTCTCCGCTCGTCCCTGCATTTGCATAAGAACTTTCCACTTGAGGTAGTTCCTCCAAAATCTCTCAGCCTCTCCTGTTTTACAGGGTCCTCTAAAGTTTCCAGACAGAATTATGAAAGGGGGGGGGGGGGGTGCAAAGGGAAAAAGAAGGTGGCACCGGTCTCTGAAGCGCCGATAAAAAAAAAGTGGCAGTGTTCATTAGAGCTCATGTCTTTTCTAGCTGTTGTCTCGCTGGATGACTCCCCAATCACCTCCGCACCTGGCATGGCATTTGGAGACAAATTCAGATGGGTATCGCTTTATTAGGCTCGCCATGTCACTCTGGGCACGGCTCACTCGGCAAAGCCGGCGCGCTCTCGTAAAGCTCATGCCGCTCGTTAAAGAGGCTTTTATGTTTCGGCTCTTGCTGCCTCGCTCGGGATCTGTCATGCTTAATTTTTTTTTCTCTCCCCCCTCTATTGTAATGGCTGTGTGTTTTCGCTGCTTGCTGCAAGGGGAGAGAATAACTGTTGGCTCCCTGAGAGAGCGACATTCAAAAGTTTTTCCGATGCTTCTGTCTGAGAGGAATTGTGTTGTTTTGTCTGTAATGATGCAATATAATTAAGAACGTTGGGGTCGCCACTCGACATGACCTCAATAAAATTCAAAGGCGTCATAACTCATCTTAAAGACTGGAATAACAATTGAAAGGCGGCCCAACCCAAGATAACCCGAAAGCCTGAGGCTACTTATGTTACTCAAAGAATACCGAAAGGAACGGTCACCCCGCCCGTGTGGATCTGATACGTCTCGGTATCGTCGGCGATCCAAAGTCAATGTTGTGTCAACAAAGTGGGACAGGAAGGGTTGTCATCCATGATACATGCCCACGGGCAGCACCCAACAGTGCTTACCCTCATCACACGAAAACTTACTTTCCCTCAACCTTCCCACAAAGGATGAGCTTAGCTATTTTAGCATACACAAGCTGTCTAACTCTAGCTTTCTTCTGTGCTAATTAATCTCCACAGGTGACTGTGTTGAAATATTGACAGCTCGAGGAGCACGGAAGGAGCGCTCTCATGCTGAACTCAGGACCTCGGCGAAGCTGAGGACAGATTGGGTCAGCGTGCGGCTGGCCTGATAATAGCCTCGCCGTGCACTTGTCTCTTTGGCTCCTAATAGAAAGCAGGCCCAATTAATATGAGATTCCTGCCTGTGATTAATGATATTGATTCAATTTTCCAATCCCGAGTTTTTCCGCCTGCTCTAAAATGTTTCATCGCTATTGCCATGGCCAATTAGAGTGATTGCTCACTGCTGGCATCAAAGGCCAGCTGGGAGAATGGGAATGAATCCTGCATTAGAACTTGCATACTTGGAAAGGCCCAAAACAAGTCTGATGTCTCTCATTAGCTCCTCTTGCACGTAATCAGAGGGGACGCAAGGAAAATGTCAGCTATTCAAATAATGCCTTTACGTCTGCTTGTATAAGCATAAAAAAATAAACTGGCTGCTAACAAGCCCAGCCAGGAAGTACATCTTCAAATGTTCCAGTGCAACAGGACCTTGGTATGTAAAAAGCATCCATAGATACCACGGCGGTGAGAAAGGTTAGAGCATCAAGATTAATGCTGATAAACCGGGATGGAAATGGAAGAGCGAACTGACAAAACATTACGGTGTGAAATGTGGTGAATCGAAACAACGTCATTCACAACAGCTGAGATATGCAAACTAAGGAGACAGTGTTGGTTTTGCAAAAGCACAGCAAAAACTGCAGACCTTCAGAATGTAATGTGTGTGCCTTGAGTTTGTAAAGACTCACATTTACATTTACAGCATTTAGCAGACGCTTTATTTTAGATTTAGACTTAATTTTACTCATATTTAGTGGAGTTGCATGATGGTGCAGTGGTTAGTGCTGTCACCTCACAGCAAGAATTTCCTGGGTTCGATCCCTGGGGCGGCCACTAAAGCCTTTCTGTGTGGAGTTTGCAAGCTGTCCCCATGTTCGCGTGGGTTTCCTCTGGGTGCTACGGTTTCCTCCCACTGTTCAAGGGCTTGCAATAGGTTGATGGAATTCTCTGAATTGCCAATAGGTGTGAGTGTGTGTGTGTGTGTGTGTGTGACTGGTTCTCTGTCTATGCGTTGGCCTCCTGTCCTAGAAGTACCCTGCCTTGGGCCGATTGTCCGCTGGGATCGCCTTCAGCATCTTCGCAACCTGAAATGGAAGAAGTGGTTTGGAAAATGAATGAATGTTTTATTCCTCTAAGTTCTAATCACTCTAAATCATATAGGATTGCTATTTTCTTTTGGAAGGCAATGCTTTGCATTTTAACCCTGATTCTTCTTGTTCCTTAAAACAGGGATAACTACTAAGGTGTGGTCTTTAGTCTAGTCTTGGATGATCAATAAGTATATGCCATTTCTTTTCTTCTTGGTCTGTATCCACAACACCCCAGCAGTACACTTATGTCCATGAAACTGGGATTTCATCACCCTCACTGTTGCTGCAGTTTAAGCCTTATATCCAGTTCATCTGTCATTAAGCTCATTTGGTGGAGGAACAATGACATGACATGACAAATCAGCTATATATCTCCTGCACGGACTCTATGGCCCTTGTGTTTTTAATTCACATGATTTGTCTGACCATCATCACACATAGCTGTAGTGTAGCCATTCGAGAATAATTTCCTTTGGCAACCAACTAACTACAAGAAGTTTGACCTTGGCCTTGTTATTGAAGATCCAGGCTATAGAAGCAAGTGCTCAACAGCAAAAGGACCCTTTCTTGTATGTAGGTGGTACTAGTCATGTTAAGTCATGGCAACCCTTCCAATAAACTGATCTGTGCTTTACTGCTCACCCAGCTACCCAGAGCACTTTAATGATGATGAAATTTGTGCAACATCTAACAAGAAGCAACAGAAGCAAGCCAAAAAAAGGGAGGGGGGGGGGGGAGCAGGGGTTTGCGCCAAACTGCACTTGCTACATGACAGCCTTTCAACCACGCATGCCGTAGCGTGCCAGTGAAAGTGCCCGCTTTGGTTCGACCTTTACACCCAAAACTGGCTAACGTGGCTTTATCGATTTTGTAATGACACTCATGTTCATTTCATCTCCGCAGGGTGCCCCACCCTAACTAGATCCAGATGAGGTGTAGCATGTCATACTTGGAGGAGAACCAATCGCACATGACAGAACTGGGTGGGTATTTCTATACTTCTGATAAAAAGGAGCGTGAAAAGCAAGAAAACATTTCTAAAGGGACGTTCAGTGTTTTATTTAAAAAAGTATGAGGCCTGCAGCACAGCTGTTTTTCAGATTGAAGTAGTTTTCTGCTGGTAATGGAGTGATAGGCAGTGTGAAGGCCTGACTCCGGTGAGACCCATTTAATGCTTTTGGGGGTGCTCACAGAGTATGGGAGGAGGACCGCACACACGCCCACACACACCCATGAACGTATATAGAGAAACTACAGAAAGCGTATTTTTCACAATTAGAACCAAAGTCTATTTGCTGTATTTATTTATATTTTAAGACTATACCAAAGTCTGCTGCTGCATTTACTGTATTTATTACATATTACATCTATATTAATACCACACAGTCTTGCAATAACTTTCCTGAAAGTTCAATATACTCCTCCCATGTGGAATTTTATTAGGTGTAATATTTACTTAAAGCACAATAGTGTTTATATAGCTGTTTACACAGTATATAGTTATAGTTAATATAGTATATAGCGTATATAGTATTCTGACTAATGAGCAATAATATTCTATTTTATTCTTTTTGATTTATTTTGATTCTTCTTACTTTTTATTCTTTTTTTATTTCTATACTTGTTTTTCTGTCTGTCTGAGCTGTTGTAACCAACAATTTCCTCTGGGATCAATAAAGTTTTCTGAATCTGAATCTGAATTTAGATTTTATAGCAGAAACCAAAAAGAACTGAACAGGCAGCAAATTGTTTTTAGTATGTATCAAAAAGACACATCTATACTAGAAGTCATGCAGATCAGCAATTTTACTATCAAGTTCGTGTCCAGTGAAGCATTAGAATGGCCAAAATGAGTGACCTTAGTGACTCTGAACATGGCATAATGGTTGGTGAGAGATGTGCTAGGTGGTTGTAGCATCTCAAAAATTGTTATCATGGCATCTATTACTAGTGTTTTCATTTGCAACCGTTTCAAGAATCGCATGGACAGTACAAAACAATGCTTGTAGATCAGAGTCCAATGTGGTTGATGAGAATGGGGCATGAAACAACAAGTCAGAACCAGAAAAATTACATCTGGATCCAATATTTATTTGCAGAATGTCATCTCAGAATGCACCACTTGGTCTGCAATAGCCAAAGACCACACTGGGTGCTAAGGCTGTCAGCAAAGCAGATTCCCAGTCGGCACAGAAGCATCAAAAGTAGATTGCTGAGAAGTGGGAAAACGTTTAAATCCAGGTTCCTTTTGTATCAAGCTGATGGCAGGGTCACAGTTTGGTGTAAACTACAATACATGGCCTGGAAGTCCAAGAGAGAAGATGACCCTCCCTCTCCCCATTAGTCAGCACATTGTTGGGTTGGCATCTGTAGGCTGATGTAACAGAAGTGACTATTAGGATTCTCCTCCAAGCATGGTGAGATGTTCAGTGACTTGTTAGCAGCAGTTCAAAAACATGAGGCCTCAGAGGCCTTCTCCCTCTCAGTTTTGGTGGTATTATGTGACTGGGGGTGACTGGTGTGACCTAGCTGGCGGGTGAACTTGTACAAATTGGGGAGAAAACTGTATCAAACTGTCAAAAACGGTTAAAATGTCAAAAATGGCTGATCTGTGAAGTGCAGTGTTACCTCTGACTAAGCAGTGGGTAGAGTCCTGTAGCATGTGGAACTGAGAGGAATCCATGAGTCAAAAGGACTTTTGCAAACCTCTTGATGACTTGACTGGCCTTATGGACTTTCTGTCCCCAATTCACACATTTTAACAACCTGGCAGGTGGGAGAATGAAGTGCATTTGTGTACAACTTCAAAGTTAATTTGGATTCCTGCACTTAAGGAGCTCAGATTGCCTCATTTATGCATTAGAGTCATGTGCAGTACTAAAACAGGCTGTAAAATTAAAATGCTGCTGTAACATTTAATACATTTGCTTCATTTTTGCTGTTCAGCACTGAGGCTTAATATTTCCTTTGAGGGGCGCCAAGCCTTTAGTCCAGTGGCCAATTGCTTTTGAAGGACAACCGTGCACTTACAATGTGTGGTGTTACCTTTATACATGTTTGAGGATTATTGTATTTGCTCTGCTCCTCGTCTTTTCTAATCCTGTTTGTACAGATTAATGCTTTATGGCAGACTGAAGAAGAGAAGGAAAAACCCACTGACTGGGAAATTCTGACAAGCTAGCTCCATAAAGCTCCAGAGGAACAGCACCTGCCCCTTTCTTTCAGTAACCATGTGGCAGTGATTGCTTCGACACCACAACAAATAAAGTGTTGGGTCAGAGCAGCAGAGCACTTTGAGAAGCCTCTTGTGGCTGACCTCCACTCCCTAGCTCTGCAAATCTTTAACTGTGCACAGTCTCCCTCTCTCTCTCTCTCTCTCTCTCTCTCTCTCTCTCTCTCTCTTTCTTTCTCTCTCTCTCTCTCTCTCTCTTTCTCTCTTTCTCTCTCTCTCTCTCTCTCTCTCTATCTCTCTCTCTCTCTCTCTCTCTGTGTCTTTCTCACTCCACTAGACTTCACTATTCCCATGCTCCACACATGTCCCCTGTGTGATCTTTGTCTTATGGTCGTTGAAACTGAGGCAAATTGAAGGCAGGGCCCATGCTTGAATTTCACAGCAAACCCCCAACTGCTCCATTATAACAAGGTTTCCTATAAATTCATATTTTAAAAAAGGGGGCAAAAGGGGCAATTCATTCTTAGTCGTGCTGGCTTTAACTTTATGTCTCCCATAGAGGCTTCTGACCATGGAAAGTGCTGGGCTATGCCGAATCAAACAGTTCAGACCTCATCTAACAATGAACCCGAGCTGCTAACCCACCTGTTTCCCATGCTCAACAGAGATATTACTAAGATTTTTTTATTTCATGCACAGAGAACTGTTTAAGATATTAAACTACATTATTCCACCAATTTTTCCCTTCCCCCCATTTTTTTAGGTTTTTATAGCGGCGGTTGGGGATTCGCCACAAGTTCAGCCACCAGCTAATGCCTTTTGAAAGTCCATTTACAATAAAGGGCAGCCACGCTTTCAACACAGCGCTCACCTAACCAACCAGTGCTTTTCCATTTGAAGAGTTACCGCTGTGGTCTTCATTACAGATCGACTCCCTCAAGGGTTCTTCTGGCAGCACTATCTAATGCACATGTTGTGATAAACCATATACACGACACCGTCTCTGTTTTTTAGCTCAAAAGTCACAGAAGGGAGCCGTTGACCCAACTATTAATAACAAACATCATCTTCTGTTCCCCCATTTCACTCTGTTCCTGTAAAACCCTCAAACACACATGCAAAAGCAACAAAAGGAGCATGTGGTATAAAGCTATTGATGAGGCTGGAGTGTATAATTTGAGGACATTTTGCTTGGAAGACGACTTACTCTCTAAATGTGTTTCTCCATTTAATCTTACCTAAAACCTCATTTCAGCAGATCCAGATTTTGACTATTTCCCAGTTTATTCACAGCAAAATGAAGCTTCATTTCCAAAATTTTTAGTCTTCAAAGTTGACCTTAGCAAGCCATTTCCACTAAATGAGCTCTCAGAATATAATGGAAAACACTTATGTTTTTTAACCTTACACAGCATGGCAAAGCAAATGAGTCTTTGGCCCATGGTTGGTTCATACAAAGACCAACGGCAACCCTAGACAAGATACTGTCACCACTCAGGCTCGATGGATCCCGAACCTCTTGCTGCACACAATGACTCTTACCTCAGTGCAAAACGCTCGTATTTGCTTTTACGATGCTTGGAACAGGCTGATACGCATCCACACTGACCATTAAAAGTGCTGTGCAATGGAAACTCAAGGTAGTTTGCTGTCAATTCAAACGGAGGACAGTGGAGATGGGAGAGATGTAAGTGCCGGACCAAATGCTCATGTCTGTCACAAGGGAAGTGTGAATACATGGAAAAGACATACTAGTCTCATTAGAGAAGGGTTTGGCATCTCATGAAATGACATATGGGAGTGAATAACTGTGGATTCTCTGATTCCCTCAGTCAGTCCATGAGATTTACAGCTCTGATGGATCGCTGGATGGTTGCTCTTCGTTTATAAAACATGACACACATTCTTCCCCTGCTTTCACACTGTCCTCCCATCATTAACACTTCAAACAATCAACTCTACCGAGTCCTTAACCAATGCGTAACTCCACCAGAAGTGCTTTGTAGTTGAGAACCTTTTAAGTTAATATGAGTAAACCCTTTCAGTCTGAAAAAGCTGAAGATATATATTGGCTAAGACAAGATAAATCTGTTCACAAATGAACTGAAACTCTCCCAGTCTTTCGGAGCACTGTCCGATGTTCCCCAGCTTCAGTCTGTTAGCAGCCCTTGCTTTGATTTGCTGGTTTCTATGGCCACAGTTCATTAGGAATACTTTTCTTGTCAAAGCATTTACTAGTCTATCAATGGGGGCCGGGCCCAGGGAGTGAATCAGTTGTCAAGAAGTAGAGCGGGTGGAAAGAGAGAGTCGTTGGCGCAATTAAATGCAGCAGCTCTGAAGGGCCCCCAGCACGGGATGGTGGTGACATCAAGCAGCAAAAAGGGGTTGGCCGTGCACCTCCAGAGCACGGGGCTGTGGGAGGACACCGGTTCCTCTGGTCCAGCCCTGTGCCGTTCCTCAACCAGCCTGTCAGTCCTGGCACTGAGTTTGCAGCGCGGTACCGCTGTATTCACGCTCCAAATTGCAGTCGAGCGTCAGATATAAAGAGCCCGCGAGACCCATTCTGCTACAGCATTCAAGGGCCCTGCTTTGCCAGTGCGTCACATGCTCCATGCCGACACTTTCATGGCTGTTTTTTTTCTTCTTTTCTTTATTCTTTCCTTTTTTTTGTAGAAGCAGTGCTTTGACCTTTGGAGAACTTTCACAATTGTTCATCCCTCAGTTTGTCATCTTCACTTTTTTTTGGTCTACTTTTTCCTGCCCCACCGTCTGTTATTATTCTGCCTTTCTTGTTTTGTTTTGCTGTTTCGCGTTTGCCATTTCTATGGTGACAGCGCACTTCCCAGGCCCGATGAAAGCCTGGGGATTAAGAAGCGTGAACAGTGATGGCTTTTTCATAAATAGGTAGGAGACTCCTGGAATAAATGTGTGTGGGGGGGGTGAGCTTTGGATGGAATCAGCAGATGTGACACGAGTGGGAGAATTTTGATCATTCGGAGAGGAGAGAAAAAGACATTATGATGGAAGGATGGAATGGCAAGATCATCTTGTCTTGTCTGGACCAGCCGTCTTATGTGGCACATTTTGCTAAGACAGAATTCATTTGCTCTAACCTAGGTAACTCTGGCTATTACACAAGGGAATCTCTTCACAAAACTTCTCTAATTGACTTAACACAGTCCTGGTCACTGTCCAGCCAATTATCTTCTGATCTCCTCCACGTGCACCACATTCTGACGGCTCATCAATAATCCTGAAGGTCCTCAGTGTCCACTCCTACCCTCAGTGGGCCATTGGTACCCTGTGAAGGTGCCTTGGCTCCTCTGACGTCAGAGCGCAAAAGGAGACAGGGTGGGTTAGCGTTATCGCTAGCCCAAAACACAGTAAAACCGTGGGCTCCTTCGTCAGAGCTGGACGCCAGGGGAGCGGGAGGAGAGAGTGCTTCCCACTGCAAAAACATCCTGCACAGCCAGCTGAACACACACAGGCCGTCCCCAGCAGCTCCACACCGGCACGGCCCATGAGGCTTAGCACAGCTAGCCCGGTATGCTCACAAGCATCCTCACATGCGCGCTCTCACTCTGCCGGCAAAAGCCAGCCACTTTCACAATGGCGCACTGGTCCCAGGGCGTGCGCACGTGCACACACTGCAGGTGTGTGGGATGAGACAAAGGCATTGATCCAGGCAATGACAAACGCTAGGCTATTGCATAGCCACAGCTAGTGTGTATGGCCTTAAGATTAGAGTTTTTTGAAAGTTCACTGTTAAAGCTATTTCATATTCACTATATGGCATTTAGGCACTTAGGAAATACTTAGAAAGAAGACTTTTCTTGTGCTGAAGCATTTCCATACCAAGTTGAGTTGCTTGTCCTCCAGTCCTTGGCGCTGTCAATGAGGCAGGATATCAACACCCACATGATGTCTGGGACTATCTCACTGTCTGGGGATTACTGGTACTTAGGTTTAGAGCCTTGTCAGTCTTGAAGTGCATCTTCATGCTTTACTCAAAGTACTGACAACACAAGCGTCTCATGGTAACTGAGAGAAATATTTTGCCGCCCTTATAAGCATCAACTGTCAGTGAAGACAAAGGAAGAGAAAAGGCTAGGAGAACACTTCAGAGCCTTCTGCATGGGCAGATGACATTAGACTCTATCTGAAAAAAAGCTAAGGAGACAGGGTAAACACTGAGTAAGCAAAGGAGATAGAACATAACAAACTGTATCCTAGAGGAAGCGGTAAACCTCAGTCTGCACACTTCATCCACCACCATCATTACCATTTGTGCTGGCAGGGTTAAGTTGTTTTTAAATTGCACCATTTTGTGTGAGACCTTTTTTGTCTACCCTCCATTTTTTTCGGCACACTGCATTTTTGTCAGCTGACAGAATGAAGCACTGAAGGATGCAGTTTGGCAGAATGGGTTAACCATAAGCATTTCCATAGCAGGGTAGCATGTTCAGTTACAGAGGGGAACAAACGAGTGTCCAGATCCTGCGCAATTAGCTGTGTCAAGTGATCTGGTATGCCAGGCAAGGCCAGTAAAACAAATATATCCCCAAATGACCACTAGAGGTAGGTAGTAGGTCCAATGTTAAAAAGGACCTTTACCCACCATAGGACACATTGGCCTCACTGAAGCACCAGTTGTGTAATCCATTTTTTTCTTATGTTGAATGATAACAATCATTATTTTCCATTACTTTTCAAATATTGAGCTATAATTCATAGAAAAACACTAATCATGTCATATATAAGCATGTTGAGTTGACAGTGATAAAATACTTAAATTTGCACGAATGCAATATTATTAACATTAATTAAGCACTCTGATGTGCATTTTTTGTATGAAACGTGCTATACAAATAAAGTTTAATATTATAATTTTTTGTTATAATTATTGTTATTATTATTTTTATTATTATTATAAACCTGGCTACTTGGGCCGTTTTACAATACTGCAATAGCTACATCTCAATTCAAACTGAATACAATGTCCCACAAAACTTGCTACAGCATGTTTTATTAAATTATGCCTTGTGGCCTTTTTATGTTTTTACTCAGTGATCCTTTATTTTGGAATGATACATCCTGACAAACTGCACATTTATGGACATATGGCATGGTTTCTCAGGTCAGCTTAAGTCTCAAGTCTTTACATGCATTTTCAGTGATCAGATCACATTTAGATTTTACTTGACCATGTAAAAAGCAGGTGACAGAATACACAAGAAAACACAAGATGGACGACATTTAAGATCTTTGTCTCCAACTCAACCTTTTCCTTTTCTTTCTTTAGTAAGTGCAATAAAAAAAAATGGAACACTGTTAAACTGTGTGTGTGTGTGTGTGTGTGTGTGTGTGTTAGTGTGTGTGTGGTGTTTGTGTGTGTGTGTGTGTGTGTGTGTGTGTGTGTGTGTGTATGTTCATGCTCCTTTACACAAGAAGTAAAATTGAGTGTCATCTGTTCACACTGGGAATGCATTTCAGCAGAAAGTGTAAAATCTGAAATCTGGCCAAAGTGTTTTCAAATATGATCCAGACGTGAAACACATGTTAATGTACTGTCTCTGTGGCAGCTTTGCAAAGTTATGGATTTGCTGAACTTGCAGTTAGCTGAATCTGATGTGGCCCAGTCAAACAACTTTCACCTCACGATAAGAAAATTATGCTATGGGACATTTTGGAGGCTTTTATAGTGGATACTGTGATTAATCACTATCATTTTTAAATATCAACGTATAGCAGCTAACTGTTAGCACTGTTGGCATTTACATGCATGAGTCAGCTGGATTATTCCTTCTAATGACATGTTTTGCCCACATAGGCAGCTATTTTCCAGTCTTGATTATGTCTGATCTTTTGCCATCCATCTTGCTTGGCCAAATTGCAGCAGTCTTATCTCAGAGGCTCCAGAAGGAACAGCAGCTGAGGGATGAGAGCTGATGGACAGATTGCTCTCATGTGCCTGAGTCCAAACCAGAACACAGTCTTCCTGCTTTTGCCACCACGTATCATGTCTGGCCTCAGGAAGTCATATAGCCGCTAGAATGACCTTAGCAACAGCTCAGCCACCCTTCCGTTCTTCTAAAATGTGTGGGAATTGCTCACCCAGAAGGAAATGAGGTAGAGTAACATGGCCTGGGCCTTTCAGAGCTTCCACTGAAAACAGAAGTGTTGGGCAAGCCCCGGACATCTGGCAGAGCTGCAAAGTAAAAGTAGGCATCTCTGGTTTGGGAGCATTGGCAATGGCAAGTTTTTGGTTGTTTTAAAAATAATGTTACACTATGACACATGATTTAATATTTAAAGCTTTAAAACGGCCTGTAAAATATGTATCGCCACATAAGGTTAAAAGCTGCATACACTTTATTAGTTATGCACAACATCTGATACCTCATCACCTGGTTGAAGCTTGTTCAACAATGTTTAAACATGCCGCTCTATGTGCATAAGCCATGACACTGGATTCTAAGAACACATTGGTTTCTGTCACTCTTGGCTCATATTATGTGCCACCTGTCACTTTAGTGTTAATATTATTTGCACAATTCTTATTGCACTGGTATCAGTCTATGTATTTTGTCAATGTACATGACCTGTATTTAACTATAAGATTATCATTTTCCCAGTGTATTATGACTGAATTTCACAGCCTGGAATTACTTAAGGTTTGGTTAGTTTGTATGGTATTTGTATATTTGTATATAGTGGCTACTGGTACCTAAATGAAATCTATCTAGGCTGTTTGATTTTGAGTGTTTGAGGCTGAACTTTATACAGAGAACACTTTTTTTAATTTGACAAGCCAAAAGTCAACTTTCAGAGTAGCAGACTTCTGAGCAACCCTGACCCCCGCATATCATAAAAGCCTTTGATATTGCCAAGATAAAAACACAAGCTTTCACCAAGCTTATGAAAACAAACACTAGCATTCTTTCCAAGTCAAGTCTACTGTATGCTCAAAGCCAATATTTATGCCATTTACCATCAAGGGCTTTAAAAATAAATTTCTGATGGAATTATTGGATTATACCTTGGAAAACTACCATTATTAATGGGTGTTTCAAACACATTTGCGCGTTGCCAAGAAACCCCAGATGATGATTGTTCATGCGTTTTGATGACGTGGTTAAACCAGTGACATATGTAGCAGATTGTTACATGGAAGGTATGGAAGAGGCCCCGGCAGAACGCTTTAGGAAAGAGTGTAGGAAGTTCTGATTATGCGCTTATTCCACCAGCTGTTTTGCATAGAGTTTGATAAGAGAAAAGGCCATATCGTTGTCTGGTATGAAGGGAGGGGGAAATCCTGATGATGAAATGGGTCTTTTGTCATAACATTTGTTTATTTTTAGGGGTCATGACACATAGTGACTTTTATACATATGATTTATTACCTAAGACGAATTTTACATCGTTCTTGCATCATGTTACAGCTGGTGTATGCATGTAACAAAGGGATGACTGTGTTTAAAGGGAAACATAAAGCAGAATCCAGTGTCGTTCAGTGTCGATGGAATACAAGGTCCCAGAGAATGTAGCCGATGATGTGCTCTACTATACAGTTGCTGAATTTGTTCATTTTGTTGTGGATTAAGACAAAAAATATGTATGTTTGCTCATTTCTGCAATGTGATATACACTTTTAATTGTTGTTGCCACAGGCATGCCAGGGTAAATAAATCTATTGCTCCCTGAGAATCTTTAGGATTTTTTATTTTTTGAGGGGGGGTGGCTCATCAAAAGCATTTCACCATGTAGTGATCTCACCATTTGAACCCGTAGTAGCAACAGGTCCTCTGCAGTTCATTTCACATCTTTAAAGTGCCCTTCTCAACCATAAACAACTGACTCATCATAAGTGCTAGACGCCGAGTGAACATTTCAATCACCAGTGGGTTTCACACTGATGCCTATATCTGGAAGTTTCATTACAGGACTGCTTGCGCACTCCTTGTACAAAGAGCAAAGGCCCGACTACCACCAGGAAATCCTGCCTCATCACGTCTCTTCTGGACAATCAGTTTGAGGACTGACTTGCATTTCAAACAAACTCCCTGTTCACCCAAATAGAAGAGCTGATTCCATTTCAGTGGTGTACAATGTCACATGGAATCTAATATTTAAGCAACCGTGAGGTCACTGAGTTCATGTGTTCAGGAGGATTCAGTGTAAGAGTCAGCTAAAAGTCAGCTAGTAGAGATATAGGCACAATTAGAGGACTACATTTACTTAGGTATACTGAAGTAAAACTGTTGTGGTAAAATACTTGTGGAGTATTTGCAAATGATAATTCTTTTGATTCTACCTAATTAGCCTAATTTAATTTCTACCTAAAATCTGTACTTTGTACTTGGTCGCACCTCTGACTCCTGGGGTTAATGAAAGGGTCTGACCGATATATCAGTTGGCCAATAAAATTGGCTGATATTAGCAATAAAACAGGTGCCTTTCTCTGTGGAGTTTGTAAGCTCTCCCAGTGTTCGCATGGGCTTCCTCTGGGTTGGATTCTCTAAATTGCCTGCGAGAGTGTGTGAGAATGGTTGTCTGTCCGTGTGCTGCTGTGCGATGGGTTGGGCTCCTGTCCTGGGTGTACCCTGCCTTAGGCCTGGCATTGCCAGGTTTGATGGTAGGGTTAAACCTTAGATATGTTGCATTCCCTGTAAAACTGTATCAAAAGACAGAACAGTGTGAAGTGAATTTGAGTACACATCTGGTCAGCATAACCCAGAGTCAAGAAGAATATAGATAAATAACAATTCTTATAAACAAGAGAAACCAAAAACTGCAAAAACAATCCAATGAGTTACATCACCAGTGTCACAATATTAAGTGAGTTTCTGAGGTTTATTTGAATTAAGAAGTGTAACAAATGACAACTGACTGTGACATCAATCAGTAAAGCACTGTATAAACATGTTTAGATATAAAATGGTTATTGTTTTAGTTACATGATTTTTTAACATTTTTTATTTTAGATGGAAATGATGTAAAATCAGGTTCAAATGGACATAAATAAGTTACTCTACCTTCACTCTACCTTTACACCTTTACATACATTTGAGCTGGTATTTTAACTTAGGTTGTGTTTGGAAAGCTTCATTGAGTTATTATTTCACCAAGGCAAAAATGTTTTTAACTGAAAATGGATTTAGGCTACTCGACCCATGCCTAGGAACCATGACAGAAAAGCTTTCTTCCCTCATATTGCGGTGTGTGTTTCTAGGCAGCTTCCAGGCTCTGAATGGGATACTTAGTCAGTCAACAAATTTTCATTCCTAGAGGAAATATTATTATTGTCATTTGTATTGTGCTAGAACATTGCCTCTTTGGCTTTGCATTAAAATATTTTTTTATAATTATAAAATATTTATATTATAAAATATTTTAAGCCAAAAAGTCCATCTAACTCACAAACCAAAATCAACTGGTTTTAACTATATATCATCTACAATGGACCACCACTTACTACCCACTCCCTAGATCCAAATGATTAAAGTATTATTTAAAGGCAGCATGGGGTATTGGAAAGATACATAGTATTTATGATACGCTACCTATATCAATACGGTGTGGTGGCGCATGTTCTATAGGTGAACTCTTATAGTTGAAGAGAGACTCCAGCAATGTTAGAAGACTGTAGGGGTAAAATCAATAAAGAAAGGGGTTCTAGGATTTTTAGTCACTGTTATAATGATTGCTTTGTCTTGGGAATGCTATACAAGGAGAGCGTTGTCCAAAGAAAATAAGGCGGCTGCAAAATAAATGAGAAGTGTGACACGCCTCAGTATTTATAATGTGCACAGAGTAATATAATGTCACCCTACAAATTTTTATGGAGCACTGCTGGATGATTCCTTTTTACATCACCTTTTTTATGCTCAGCGTGTGTACTTTTGGTAGACCAGTGGACATGCTTGAAATAATGGACATGGTTAAACAAATGTACACACTTGCAGTTATCTTCATTATATTGTACAGTATTTTTCTCCTGAAAAATGTGGTTACCTGCTTTGTTAAAGGTCTTTCATATATCTCTGTTTCGGCATGATAAAACGTGTTTAAAGTGCCGACAGCTTCCTGCGATCTGGCACTCCACTGTGGCAGGTGTTTTGGAAAAAGAGAGACACTCCATAAATCCAATAAAGATATGTTCACGGGCAAAAAAAAATGTCGTCAACCCTAGTGTCTACTGAAGGTCGATTTAAAACAGAAATGCCGAAAGAATCTCTCAGACATCTGTTTCCAGTGACTGGGGCAGACAAAAGTGATGAAATCACCAGAAAGAATAAGGCCCGCGGTCTGCTGCTTTTCATTAGCAAGCTATAGATAACCTTCGATTTTGACTCGGCCTCAAAGACAAACATTAAATTCGCACCCTTGGCTAATAGAGCCATTTTAATGAAAGAGGATACCCATATCAGTCCTGGACATCATCAGCTATGGGCCACTTTTGGCCTATCTGCACATTTGGACATGGGTAACCACAAACAATGGAGGGAAAGCTCACGCAAGGCATGAACCTTCAACACAAGCTGCACCATCAACTAATGGGCTGCCATGAGAATCACTCAGCAGTGCTCATCGAGTGCAGCTCATAACATCTGCTCGGCCTCCCTGGACAACTCTTCAGCTATGTTAAATCGGCAAATAGCCTTGCACCCCCTGGTTCTGTTATCCACAAAACATAAAAAACCAGCATTTCTGGTCATGGCTTCTTCTTCCATTTGCATAAAAAATGGAAACATGAAAGTTTATACAAAAAGTAAAATCCTGACACTGAACAACATACTGTTATCTTAAAAAATGAACAAAGTACAGAAAAAAAATAGGCTATAATACTACTGAGTAGTATTGCTAAGTGGTGTATTTGTAAAATACTGAACCAGTGGCTGTAAGCTTCTATTACTTAGAAACTAACATTAGGTTCATAAAATGTGGGGTGTCTGAGGGGGACATTAGAATGGAAAAATTTGATTTGCCACCACATGTGACCATCCATTGAAGCTGCAGGAGATCAGTAATCAGCATAGGGTTCATTATAGGGCTGGGTATTGCCTTTTGCTTATGTAACAAATAAAAAGAAGGGTTTGAATTCTACTTGTGATTCTTCATTTTAAATCTGTGCACATGTTTCTCGTTAAACTGCATGACTTTCAACTCTACCAGAGGTGGCTCAACACAGTCGGTGAAGTAGAACATTCTGTGGTTGTTGTATAAAAATCTGGAGAGTGTTTTGCACAGGCTTCTGGTGGCATGATGTTCATGACAAGTGGCAAAAAATAGACTTGGCACAATGACACTCATTGCAACTGAATAAACTGTTAGCTAATAAATAAAATATATTACCCGTGAACACACCCCATCACACTATGATGAATGATGTGACCTCTGCCTTTACCCCATCCACATGTGGAGCAGCAGGCAGCTTTCAACAGTGCCTGGGGAGCAATGTAGCGGGATGGTTCTTTGCTCAAGGGTACCTCAGTGTTACTTGGGCTGAGACTTGAACCTGAGAGTCACTAGGCTACTATTGCCCTACTGCTGTGTTGTATGCCTTTTCAGCTACAGCATCTCAGTGTAGCCAGAATCAAAGGACATTTTTTTCAAATGTTATTTTTTATACTTTTAATATATGTTAGTGGTACATTTTTTAACCCTTTCCATGGTGGCTGTACTAGAGCTTTGAATTCCATAATACACTATATGAGGATGAAAGACTTCATTAATGCTGCTGAAACCGAGCGTCGTAACTGTTTAATCGGCAAGTTCATCTGGTTTCTCTGCCTGTGTGGTTAATACAACTGCATGACCGAGAAGGTGCACTTCACAGTAGGTATTACTATAACCTTCGAGGTTGTGAGAGACAGTGCTTCATATCTGAGCCTCTCCGATTGACAGTTCTTTATAAACACATTCCTTCTCGTCTGAACCGTCATTTTCCACAAGGGGAAAGGAGGTCATGTTCAAAGCACATGCTTGTCTGGGTCTTCAAGAGGAATCAACAGATTGTGAAACTTTATATGTTTGACCTCATGTCAGTAGGAAATACCTACATGTTTTTTTATTTGGCTCTTTCATTCGAAGAGCCCCGACGAGACTGCATGCTGCTGGAAATCCAATAGGTCTGGTGACCACACATCTTCTGTATGAGGCCTGTGGAATGGTTCCACTCTTGAGTTTTGGGATAAGCCAGACAACCAATCATGCTGGAAACTGGTTACACATAACTTATGAGTTCTTACCATCTCAACACAACATTCATTCAACATCCTGACAACTAATACCAATTCAGAAAAGGGTAATTACAACATTTTTCTGGGGGAACAGCTTTCTCAGACAGGGCTACTGTACTTAATTTGCTGAAGTGATAAATGCAGTTCACATGTAAAATGAAAATGAACTGTTGGAAAAATCTGAATAAGGAATGAAAGGATTCTGTCTTGAAGATAAGATGTATAAACGGGCCTTGTCACAAATCACTTCAATTTCTAAAACACAGAGGAACCTGGAAGAAATAGGAAAGAAGAAAGAAATCAAATCCAAAAAAACAGTCCAGAAAAGGCAGAGTATGTACAAATGAGCTTAAGACACGGAAAGGTAAATAACGATGGCTATTAACCTCACACTGTTGTTTTTGTCCGTGCTGTTTTAATGGTGACATCATGCCCGTGCAGTACTCCAGGCTGTTTTAAGTGAGCACTTCAAAGTAACCACTGACCTCAGGAAAACCTCACCTATGCAGATTCTGGTTCAGTGGCCTGGACATTCATACTTAATGGAGTCCAATGGCTCTATCCATCTGCAGCAGAGCAGCAAGACAATGGAATGATAATGAGTACAAACATTCCTCCTGAGAACAAAGCAAGCTTAATAGCATTCTTCTTTTTACGGTGTTTGCATGTTTCATGTAACAGGAAGCTTAAGTGAACTGATGACTTGGAACCTCTGGTCCTTTCCTGGCACTGATGGGACCATTTCTGTAAGTGTTCATAGTCTGGTCAGTTACAAAGCTTGGTCTATGACCTTAAAAAAGTCAACAGAGCTGAAGATTAGTCAATCATTTAATTTTACATTAGTTCTAAGCTCAAGAACCTGGTAGGGGCAATGTAAAATGAAGGAAAGCAGTGCGCTGTTGATTTAAAGTGACAGTGCGAGAACATATGCAGCATTTGCCTTCGTGTATTAGCTTACATAACGCAGTTTAAGAGATTTAAGAGCAATATAACTTGAAATGTCTCTACATACTACTGTAATATCTAAAATAAGGTGAACATTTACCATCAGAGTTAGCAGTAAGGGAAGTGTGACGAACTGGAACTACGTTACACTGCAAATGTTCCCACTGCCACCGTTGGCTGGTGCTGTGCGGGGACTGTAGGCCCTAAATCCAGCAAGCTTTCAATGCAGGATGAGGGCATCATTTGTTACTTTCTGCTTTTTGTGCGAAACGCATAAGCCAACGAGAGCATGCTCCTTGTCAAAACAGCTCCGGAGCCACTGTAAACATTCCTCTTTTTCATCCATCAGGTTAGCAGCCTGCTACGTGCAGTTGGCAGTATCCACTGCGTGCTTCGTTACGCAGGCCGACGAATTTACTGCGCCTCTCTGAAACAGCTGTGAAGCCGCAGCTATGAGCGAATGATTTAGCAGGATGCTGACAGGGCTGGAGAACCCGAGAAGGGTGGAGAGGACTTAAGAGTATGCCGTTAGCAACGCGTTTGCTCACCCAGGCCGCTGCTTCTTGTGGCATCACGGGCTGGGGCCGACTCGAACGCCTTTTCAAGAGGATGCGAGTGCAGCCGTTCGTCTTCGGCTGACAAACCTTGAATGGCTGCCCTTCGGATGACACAAAGGGTGCAAGAGTTGGGGATTTTTCTCTCCCCTGGAGAGGATTAAGTAGGTGAGCAGAAGTTCACATGATGTGAAGAACGAGCCTCTGTTCACACAGCTTCGAGAACGCGTCTTGTCTTTGTGGAAAACGAATGGAAATGGAATACGCAGATGAAGCGAAAGCTCATTAACCCCCTACTTGAGCCAAGGGGGCCCACTGAGAGTACCTTCTGTGCTTGGCTATTCCACCACTTAGTAGCTTTAGTAGCTCTTCAGAAGGGCAGTCATTTCTAGCTAAGGCATATGCGAAGCCAATACTGAACAGAATCCTGACTGCTGGAATTTCCAAACACTTCAGCTGCCCAGACATTTGCCACAGTACTTGTAACAGGTGGTAAATGTTGAAAGCCCTGAAAAGGGGATAAAAAAGAAAACTCAACAAAAATTGTGACTCATTTAAACAACCCACACCATCTGAAGATGTCAGGCAGGGCCACATGAAAGGCTACTGCCGGCAGACTATAGTCCACAAAAACTGATGCGTGCTCCTCCTCTCACACATGGCAAATAACATCAGCAGCCAGCAGACTGGAATATCCTGCCTTCGTGTACTAACCAGCCGAAGCCACATGGAGCATTAATGTTATTGTAGGGTTTGCTCATTATCATGCCTGGTCAATTAACCATCCCAAGCCTGGAAAAAGAACTGGCTTCTGCATACCGGTTGACTCACTACCACAAGGTGTGCAGCAGCTAAGGACAGCTGAAAAATAAGTTTGACACCATGGTTACCATTATAGTACAAGACAAAAGAAGACTGAGTGTCTCAAAAGCGGGCAGGTTGTTGCATGGGAGGTCTAAGGACACCTCATATTGGGATTCATGGCAATAAAACAAAACATTCAGAAATAAATACATGGCAATGGTGAATAAATGGAGCTTTGTGTAAGAAAACCTGGAATGGTACCATAAAATAAAATCAAAGCATGAAGATTCATTTCTGTATTGGGACATCTGCAAAAATGAGGTAAACACTTTATTTTTCAAAC
This sequence comes from Arnoldichthys spilopterus, assembly GCA_037974385.1. NCBI lineage: Eukaryota > Metazoa > Chordata > Actinopteri > Characiformes > Lepidarchidae > Arnoldichthys > Arnoldichthys spilopterus. The sequence goes on along the minus strand of JBBPDA010000034.1, from coordinate 19,917,484 downwards.
TTTGAGAGAATCGGTATTAGACTTGTCCACCCAAAATTCCAACATTCCACACAGTCCCATGGTGCACCTTTTGTTTGTGAGTGCAATTTAGGGAGCCACTCTTATCCTCTCTCATGTTTTTATCAAAATCTTTTCATGTATCCATTTGAATAACCGAATGAAAGTGTCTCTTGGTTTTTATAAATCCATTGGGCAGTTTAACAAGGCTCATTCTCTGTTGTTTCCAAGCCATCCATAGCAAGGGGAGGGAACTGCGTATCGTATTACCATAGCTCTTCATATCTACATCACTTCTACTGGAAAGGCTTAGCCACAAGTCAATCCCATCTTTCTTCAACTGGCTTTAGTCACTTTAATTGGGTATTACATAACCCCAGCCAGCACAACTAATAGTAGGACGGATGTTAAGTGACCAGAGTTAAATTGCTTTCAGAAGAACAGGACTGCAGGCCAAAGTACTTGAAAAGGACACAACCAATGTTGTGTCATCAACAACTTTGGGAATGCATGATTACAAACTTTGGGTTACATGTCAGACTGAAAAGATTCAGTGTAAGCATGTGTACTGAATTTGAAGGAAACGACTGTGAACATGAAAATATGTCAGAACTTTTCATCCAGTGCTATGCACTCTTAAAACAGAAGAGTTTCTTTGCGTGATGCCATAAAAGAACCACTTTTGGTTCCAGTGGATGTTTCTATAGAGAACCGTTTTGGGAATAAGATTTGAGCGTGAAGAACCTTTTAGAAGTTTAAAGAACATTCACACAATGTAAATGTCCTAGGTGGAGTTAAACTGGTCTTCACTTTCACAGATCTCTTCTTCAAACAATACAAAGGTGCCCATTTTAGGTGTTCGGGCATGATTTTTTTGGCCAATTCAACAGAATCTGCCTCTAATTACTGTAACAGACCAAAAGCAATTAGTAATTTTATGTAATCTCCACACTGAAAACACAATGAAACACTATTGGACCAAACAGTTCTAAGGACTAATTTAGAGGAACTTCCCACTGGAAAGCTCTCTGTGATGTAAGCTGGTTGCTAGTTGGTGGCTACTGTAAATGAAGAGCCAAAATCAGGTATAGGCTCAATAAAGACTGAACTTCATTGTCAGTCTATTTGTCCATGCCCTCCTCAACTCCAAGAGCTGTTTACTGTATATGGATAACATTTCATATGGTTTAAAAATTATGGCTGGACCCCTTGTCCTTCAGTGCTGGGAGATTGTTTACCCTGAAGTAGGAGCTAAAAAAGTCCTTCAAAAATAACTGTAATCTTCCTCAGAGAGCGCTGTACCTCCAGTTCCTCCAGTGTGGACATACAAAAAAGGGAAACTTCATCCAATGGTTGTAAGATCTTTGAAAATGTTCCTCCGGTCTGAAAGCACCTATTTATTACCACATGCAGACCAGAGTGTGACTGACTTTCAGAAGTGCTCATAAAAAGCTAAGCCTACAGGCAAGTGTTTGGTTCCATCATGGAGATATCAAGCTTATTTGAACCACAAAGGTTCCCCAAGGTGGCCTATAGTTTTGCTGCTTCTTTATCTCTTTTCCATCACAATAGATGTTTCCATCATATCAGTTCATACTGATCTCCCTTTCCATTGGGTCATGCTGTTTGAAGTTCACTTCTATAAAGAGTGGAAAATACATCAGTGCTTCTGGGAATTAACAGTTGGTTCCCAAATGGCAGTGAGGATCATACGCTTACATTCACATGGGATACGTCAGTTGTACTTTAACTCTGGAAGAACTGTTGGATTGTCATTACAAGAATATGAGCAGTGTTCCAGTTCCTTGTCCCCCAAGTACATTCCTAGTACTCATCAGGGGCTTTGCCAGCCAGCAGTCTGCCAACTCATCATTAACAGTAATACCTTGTTGAGAATGTCATAATTCAAATGTCATAATTCGGTCTATATATGGTGTTTACTTTCGGCAGTCTGGCTAAGCTCCTGATCATATTGCTTCACAAGTGTTGAGATGTATTCTGTGTACCTTTTATTTGAAAGTCTCTTCCTCTGGTTCAGATTTATGGCTTCTCTATGGGCGGTAAATGGCTCTTCTCTTCAGGATGCTGCCTGTCTCACTTACTTTGCATGCAGGAATCCATGGGCATTGGCATCACCCCAGTGAAGTTTCTTGACAGTGCAATCCTGGAAATGCAAGCTCAAGGGCTGTGGACACACAGATGTCTCCATGGAGCTTTGAAACACTAGACAACACACTGCACGACAGGCGAGCATCTCTACTGAAAACAGTTTGGGTCTGTTCAAGGAATATTTCACCCAAAAGTGCTTACACAGTTAACAATGGAGAACAAGCTTATGGGCAACAGCTATTATGAGCTCATACGCTCCTACTAACTTTCATTCATTATGAGCATCATTTGTTTTTCTTCCAGTGAAATATTACTTTATAGAAACGAAATATGTGTGTTTGGACTGGGCGTTTCACAAGAGTTAAAGCACATATGCTGTAAACACTACTGCACTTTTATTTATAGGCTTAAAATGGCACATAAGAGGACTATTTGACATCAAGGAAAGCAGACTAGCACACAAGGGTGTCAGTAGAGGAGTGTTTTGCTTTTACCTGACTTCACTGTCTGTAAGACCACCATAAGGTGTCTGTTTGGAAAAGCATGGAACAGTCTGAAGTCTTAACTTGCTTTAGTATTTCATCTTGAAGTATAGTAGCTGAATTTGGTCTTACTACTGTTATGTCTTGAATGTTTAAAACTATTTATCTTGGTTTTAAGTGTGTTTTATCTTTTAAAGCACCATATAACATTAGAATAAATTCAACTAAACATAAACACGGTAGAAAGTAAAAGTCAGAAATAAAATATACATCAACAAAATGTTAAAACTAAGTGGGGCAAAGAATTGAATGTAGTCATTTCAGATGAGGATTGGTGCAAAACACTATAAAGTTAACTCACAAAAATTATAAACTCACAAAAGAGGAGGGAATTTGGTTGGGAAAAACAATTAGATGCTTTATCAATCCTAATATGGTGAGCAAACATTTGTCAGTGCAACAACCATGTTAGATATAATGTGGTATTTTTGATGCAAATCATGCTTATATATTTTTAATTAAAAATTGATCAGCTTTGGAAAATGGTGCGTTTCACTTTGAATGAAGTGCTGGGATACTCTGTTCCAAAGAGGAGAGTTATAATACATCTGGGCAAACTGGGGTTGTTATGATGGAGGACACATACTTGATAGTATTGATTTTTAATAGCCAGCAAGAAGGCCATTACTAGAAGCAATTTAACTAACCTTAACCCCCAAAGAAAATCCCAGCTAGGAGATATTCCATATGGACAAAAACTACTTGTCCTAAAACTGAAAAGAAAATAGGCGTAATTGATTGTTCATAAATAAATAATTAAATCTCAGTGCCTATAAAGACAACTGTAAATACACTGATTTTGTTGGAACCACAACCATTCACTGTAAATTCATCATTCGTTTGATATACAGTATTATATATTATACTTATGTTGTAACCCTTGCATGAATTGTCTTCTTCTTCCTCTCCTTCATTTCTATGTTCTTGGAAATTCAAATAAAGATTAAAATGTTTAAAACTGTCATATGTAAAATGATGATTGGCTTTCCTGTATTGTGCCTCATTAAAAAGCAGTATTGGCGTGTTATGGATTTAACCATGGTTTTGGAGTTAGACCACTTTAGGCTGAATATGTGGTTAATTATAAATGTGTTTTTTGTGACAGAAACAATTCCTTCAAACAGGTCATTTTGTAGCTTAGTTTAGATATATGGACAGCGCGGAGAACAATAACAAGCGGGGAGCAGTGGGACGGTACCTTGCTCAAGGGTACCTCAGTAGTGCCCGGGCTGGGACTCCAACCTGTGACCTTCCGGTCCCAAAGGCAGTGTCCTAACCACTAGGCCACCACTGCCCACGTGATCATATGTATGTTAACATTGGGTCAACAGTACAATGAAATCTGCTGGCTGAGAAGAACCAGTAAACTCAGCAGTAAGAACATGATAAATAAAGAATAAATATAAAAATAAAATATATATAAAAAAAATTATAAAGGAGCAAAGAAAGGGCTTGATACCTGGGGTGTTGTACACTGAGAAGAATGAAATATATGCTAATGAGCACACTACAGTCTTAAAGAAGTTGTCCATAATGGGGGTGGGGACTTTGTAAAGTACGATTCACAAATGTGACCAGTGCAGCAGCAATATTGCACATTGGGTGGGCTGCAAGAACATTAAGTAGAGTTCAAAACAGAGAGTATAAAAGTATTGAGGTGACGGTGTGCAGTGTTAAGTTATGAGTTCAGTAGCCTGATGGCCCGATAATAAAAATGGATTTTTGGTAATGGTAAAGTGAGCAGACCTATACATGTCAGATCACAATGTTCAACGGTTTAACCTGCATTTGTGGATGCAGCAATGAACTGTGCTCACAGACAGTGGTTTTAATGAGTCTTTCTGTTTTTAATGCAGTGTTGTCTGATGGCCTGACAATCACAGTCATCTACTATTGGTTTTCTCTTGCCAGCAGAGATTTCTCCAGATTCTCTGAACCTTTTAATGATATTATGATGAAATCCCCTCCTTAAGCCTAAAAAACATTATTCTGCCCATGCAGTTTTTTTACAGAGGGGTGAGATCCTTACCATTTTCACTTCTGTTTCAATAACCTATACTGGCCTGTTGCCATTAATCCTATTGATTTGTGATTTGTTCCACCAGGTGTTTTTCTTTTACCATACAACATTTGATATGTTGTATTTTGTTCTGTTTTCAAATAAATATTGGTTTATATGATTTGCAAATCATCGCATTGTGTTTTTAGTTACATTTTACAGTGTCTAAAATGTTTCGGAAACAGAGTGGCATTGTTTATTTTAACAAATAAATGCTCTAACAGATTATCATTAATAAGATAATTAAGATTTTTGCACTATTCTGTTCTGCATGCTTCATGAGCAATATGACTCATGGTTACTGAGTGAACTTATGTCATATAAATATGGTATGTGTATGATACGTATTGTGAGAAAATTATAATCTGAAGTAAAATTTTCAACAGCATCATATGGGCTGTTATATGTTTTAAGAGTGTTATATATAAAAGTGCAGCCATGGCATAATGGTTAAAGAAGAGGGCTTGTGAGGGTTGCCAGTTCAATACATGGGACCTGCAGGATAAATGAGGGAAAGGGTGAGTCCCTTCTAACATGATTGGCTGTGCCCTTGGTCAAGGCATCAAATCTTAGCTGCCCCACGGCACCCTAGGTGTGCAGCCTACTGCTCCTGTGCCTGGTGCTATAGATAGGTCAAATGCAGAGGACCAATTCACTGCTCGGTGTTCACAGTGTGTGAGCGGCAGATAATCAGAATAAAAACAAACAAAAATATGGAGTGTGTATATAAAGTGCACAAATCTCTTCAAAGAAAAATTTCTTTAACTGGACATTGTTGAAATGACTGAAAAACAAAGTGTAACATCTGATCAGCCCTAAATGTAATCAACACACATACATATGCACAAATTTCAGTTGTCCGTTACATTGCTATCAAAAGCACATTGCATTATTTCAAAACCATGAATGATGATGAATGCAGGGCATGTATTACCAAAATTTGTGTGTTACTGAAGCAGAATTATGACAATTAAAAAGTTTTTTCTCTGAACAGGCCACTCAATTCAGCGCTCCCTCAAAATCAAACAACAGGTGTCTTTGTCAAACTTGAGGGACGAGAGTGGGGCTCTGGGGGAGGCGGTTTGGGTTTCACTCTTTGAAAGTGATATGGGGTGGACTGCGTTTCTCAGGCCTCCCCCTCTCCAAATCTGGTGCTGAAGGATAGACCACCCAACTCTCAGCACTTTGAGGGAAGGCTCTTGCCCACAACCTCCATCACTCTGCTCTGAGGAAGTCATTCATTAAAGCATTACATGCGAGCTAAGGGGCAAAAAATCTAAACACATACAAAAAAATCCAACTAATAGCACAGCTGAAAATGAAAATTTGTTTTCCTTGTTACTTAAGCAAAAAGGGAACTTGATTGTATATACAGTAGCACAGGCGAGTATCCCAACCATGCCACCCGCTGACACTGATGAACGCGAAGCACAAGGTGGATTTACATAGGAGAGAGAATCTAGCGTGAGCAGGAAGGGCTTGGACTGAGCTGAAGGGCGTTGAGCCTATTGTCTCAGCCTGAGGCCTCAGCCGGCCAAGATGCTCTCAGCCGATTGGCCTGTAAAGCGAACCTTCGTCTGTGACAAATGGCTATGGCATTTTCAACTCTGGCACTGGGAGCTCCTATGGGATCCTTTTACGGTATGAACAGTGAACCATGCATAGGGCAGAAACTCATTATAAAGCCCCACCAAATACACTAGAAGGCAAAAATGTCTTCCATTTATGTCCCACTTTTTCCACATCTAATCAGGCTGCTGCAGCATGTGTCGGCATTGTATGTTCATCATCCTCATAAGCCAGGACTGGAACGGGAATAAAGAATGGTAAGATGCGTAAGATCGTGCAAAGAAGCTGTCGTTCTGTATACGAAATGTAATCAGCTTCATTCTTACCGAAGTGCTAACCAATGCTAGCTGTGACCTAGCGCCCGTTTCACAGGGTGGTTCAAAAGCCGATCAGCTTTGGAGAGTGTGTAGTATTGCGTTTATTTAGTCTCAGAGAGTGAGCTTGTTCGATCCGTCAGCCAACGTTCACAGATGATCTAAGTGTGCTGCATTACTTATACATTACTTTGCACGTCTAGCCATGTTGTACTTCACTCATGACACTCATGATGGATGATTTCTTCGCTCAACACCACAAGCAAGGCATACAGTGTGTAGTTGCATGCTGTGATCAAGCACATTTTATTTGGAGGGAATTTATGGGAAAGTTCTCATCTGACATGTCGAAAGCAGAAACGCCTGGACGTAGGAGTCTTTGAGCCAAGGGGGTGCCAATAAGGAGACCCCTGCTTTGCCAGAAAGACCTACTTACTGTATATGCTGCCATGGCTTTGCATGAGATACACCATTGGCTTTCATAGGCCTGGACAGAGTGCCGTCCATTTATCAGGCATTAAAAAAAAATCATCTTGTTGGAGAAACTATCGTAATCTGTTGCAGTCATAAAAACACTCTGCTTTGAGTGGTGAAAGCAGCAATTCCAAAATGCTAAACTTATGTTTTAAGCCCTGGGAAATAGATAAAGACAAACACTTCAGATACATTTTAATACAGAATTAATTTGCAGTTATGCTCAGAGTAGCCAGCTACATTTACTTCACTAAATTGTAGAATAAATGATACTTCAGTCACTTGAATAGAGGGAACTTTATACTTTTATTCGAGTATATTTTTAAAGAAACCAATGTCCACTTACATGAATGAAATCTTTTTTATCCAGGGTACATTCCCTGCATTTCATTCTTCCAGAACTTCCTCCTGATCTGAGCACTTGTTGTCCATTCGTCACCCTCCCATAAGTCTAATCATAATGAGGTCACATTTTACATGACTCTGTCCTGCCAATTAAACACTATATACATTATAGTCAGTCATTGGGGGGAAGTTGCGTAATAAAAGGCACTGATGCCATAACAAGGCAACCACAATGCCATGACTGAAACAGGAGGCTGCATATTTAAGTTATGTTTTCTGTACAAGCTTCCCAAACGATCAGTGTTTGAATTACAAGGAGCCAGGATGAGTTTGGTTCCGCTAAACAAAACTTGAGCTCTCTTGAAAATAATAATATTTAAAGTCTGGAGGTTGTGGATACTGAGTGTCCTGTTACAAGGCACAAGGAGTGTAAAAGGTAAAACAAAGGTGCATGCAACTGACCATGAAATAAAAGCATTTGCAAGTTAGTTTGGCTCTTTTCATTGATAGAAAAACATGCCTTGCTCATGTTTGTATGGGGTATATTACTTGGTACATCATATTGTCCACTGTTGCTAAATGGCTCTGCATACACACGTGGACAAAATTGTTGGTACCCTTCAGTCAATGAAAGAAAAACTCACAATGGTCACAGAAATAACTT
>JBBPDA010000034.1:19877851-19909311 GCA_037974385.1 Arnoldichthys spilopterus | reverse complement strand
AGTTATTTTTGTGACCATTTTGAGTTTTTCTTTCATTGACTGAAGGGTACCAACAATTTTGTCCATGTGTGTATGTGTATTTGTTCTGTGAAGTACAGTGGTACTTGAAAGTTTGCAAACCCTTCAACATATCTGAATATATATGATGTGAAACTTCAAATTTTGAATCAAAGATTTTGAATGCTGCTTTTGAAAAATGTCCATTTTGTTGAGTATCTTATCTAAAACTGCCCAAATCTCATCAAGGTCTGAATTTAAATCCTAATTAAACAAACGAAACAAAAATGTTGTAGCTGGTCATTTATTTATTCAGGGAAATGATCCAATAATACATATCTGTTAGCTGCAAGAGTGTGAGAATCTCTATTCTGATATTTTCAAATTACGGGATGACAATCAAGTGTGAGTGGGTGTCCTGTTTCAATTTTAAAAAATCAATCAAAATCTTTAAAACACATGTTTGTGGAAGTGTATCATACACATACACATACAAAGGAGATTTCTCAAGGCCTCAGAAAAAGAGTTGTTGATGCTCATTGGACTGGAAAACATAACAAAACCATTTATAAGATTCAAGAACATTGACCCTTCACCAGGAGTTCTTGACCGATACAGACTACTTGAGATCACAGTGGATTTCAGGGTAACTGTGCAGTAAAAAAATTAAAATTAACCACTACAACAACAGTGTTCATGGCATGGTTGCAAATACAACGCCACTGCTCTCCAAATAGAAGATTTCTGTCCATCTATAGTTTGCTAAAGTTCATGTGGACAAGCCAGATGGCTATTGAAGGCTACTGTGGACAAATGAGACCAAAAACAGAACTTTTTGGTTTATTTGAGAAGTGCAATATTTGGAGTTAGGAAAGCGCTGTATACCAACATAAAAATGTTATCCCATCTGTGAAACAGGGTGGTGGTAGTATCATGACTTTGGCTGCAGGACTGTGTGACATCCTTCCTGGAACAATTAATTCTGAATTAAACCAGTGAGGTTTTACCAAAAAATATTAAAGAAGAATAAAGTTTATGTTTTGGATTGGTCAAGTTAAAGTCCTGACATCAAATCAATAGAAATGTTGTGGAAGGGCCTGAAGCAGTTCATGTGAGGAAATCTACCAACATCCCAGAGTTGGAATTGAATGGGCTAAAAGCAAAGATTCCCTTCCGTGTAACACTGGATCACTTTTCTAAATAAATAAAGGGCCAAGTCCAATATTTTGTCTCTTTTCTACCTTTTCTACTTCTGTGTGAAAATCAAATGATGTTTTTGATCATATTTATGCCGAAATATAAAAAGTGTAGCTCTCTAGTTAAGTAGACTTCTCTTCTTCCTAAGATTATTATTTACATGGGTATTTTTTACATCTTTTGGGACTTTTGGGACTCTGAAAAATGGGTAAAATAGGTAAAATAATAATCTTAAAATGTCTTTTGTCCTGTTACCAGACAGGTGTTCATACTATGCAACATTAATGGTATAAGCTCTGTTTTAGAAGTGATTTCCTTTTTATCTGGGAGTATAAAATCTTTCTAAGAGCTGCTGAACATATGTCCTGTATGCTGGTAGGAAAACGAGACATGACATGACTTTGAATAAATATGAAGTACTTAAATCAAACCACAAATTAGGCAAATAAAACCTAGACATTAAGGAATTTCACTAATAGAGTATCATCCCAGCGGTACAGAACAGAATGTGTGTAAATCAACTGAGACATAAATCATTTGGCATATAAACCAATAGCTTTGCTCATGGAAAGTCATGTCCACGATTAATTTCTCTCAGAGAATTTTTTTGTCAAAACGCTTACTTCACCCTACACTTTGTTCATTACAGCAAAAACATCTGGCTGACAGGTTTTCCTGTCTTTTAAAAAAAAAGAGAAGAGTTGAGCAGTTTCATTCCCCTAAACAGGGAGAGGAAGGTACGGGATTTGCCAGAGCAGACTGCAATCTACAATTACATCACAACTTTGAGCCCTTGTTAGTTAGACAAAGGGTCAGGAAAGCAAGAAAGACACTAATCCGGCCCTGGTTGTCAGTGAGTTCTCAATACTCCGATTACAACATTTCCAAGAGTGCAATTTTCTGAAAACAATCCCTTTTCTCCCTCGTTATCTTCAAAACTGCTTATCTTTATAAACGAACTTCTTAACAGAGAAAAATAGCTACATTGATAAGAACTAGGGCTGCACGACCTCACAAGAAACATTAAATCATAGCATTTGTGTATCAGAAACTTGGCTCAACTCATCCCAATTCATGAAAAATAGGATAGAAAAATGAGCCCCAACTGCATATGTTGGCGTAACATGTTAATCTGTGGTATATGTGGTTTTCTTTTAGTATCCTCAGAGTGGTTTTACAATGGTTTAGTCATACAGCACAGGTCAATGTGAACTGGTAATGTAGACGTTCATACTGTTGCATTACTCTACCTACTGAAGGTCACTTGGCATAAGAACATCAGTGGTTTCACGGTGCATTCTTAGCCCAGAGCAATCCCAGTACCCTCTGCAGAGGCCTGGCTCATGCTGCAACAGTCCTCACCTTGACACTGGCTTGCAAATGAGGTACAAGTTCATTGCTGGGCTTTTACTTAATGTGGTTTTTCATCGTCAGCTTTAATGCCTCCTGAAGATTTGTGAAATTTTTCAAGCTTGGTGATTGCCATTGAAAGCTCTGCTCTCAGTTTGCCAATTGTGAAACTGCTCTTTTGTAGAACCTTCATACATCTGTTTAGTAGAGCAATCTCTGAGTGCAGAACAACATGTTCTGTTCACTGCTCTTTTTTTTCTCCTCCGTTGGCCAACATGCAACAGGACACCTGCCACAAGTGTTTGTGTCTCCGGTATAAGGAGCTGCACTCAAGCCGCCCAACTTTCCTCCAACTTGACAGGTTGTTAAGGGTAATCGTAAAAAGCACACGCAATATTTCAGCGCTTCTCCTCCATGGTGCTCAGTTTGCAGAAATGTGGCACCAAATGTGGAAAGAACTGGAGGCCTCTTGCCACAAGGCTGATTTTAACACCTTCTGAAGCATTACAAAAGTCTTTGCAGCACATATACATTTATGTCAAACTCTAGGAAGCTGCACAGGCATGAATCTTTTCGTTTTTGCATGTCATTCTGTATAATGGTATGCCTCAAAATGCCAAAAAAGCTAAGCTTCTTAACCTCTAACCATTAACCATAACTCTATCTAACCATTAATAAAAGGACTTAACACAGTGGTGGGGAATGGAACCAGAGGTCACATTGTCTCCAAGCTAGATATTAGCTCTTGATTTACTGTTCAAAACCACCAGTGAACCTATACAAAGTTCTTCTGAGTTTCATATTTAAGGTTGGTGGTAAATCTGTGATAAATCTGAAAAATGAAGTACAATTTTGCCTCACAGCGCAGTCATATGCATATGCACCCCTAGCCAAATCATTTGGGATGCAAATAACAGGCCACTACAGAGAACACAAATGCACATTTTAATGCACCATTAGTGTTTATTTGCTGATCTGAACTGGCCTGATCAAATGTTACGGAACATTAATGTTTTATTTTTTCCAATTTGTTAATCTCTAAAAAAATAGAAACTTAAATGTTTTTGCATATGACTGACTGCCTGTTCACCATGAACGGTTTAAAAATACTTTTTTTAAGCCAATGACTTTTTAAAAACAACTGTAAAGCAATGTGCCAGACATCAGGCAACCTGTCTGGCAGTCTGTAAACATTTCATGTAATAGCTTCTTGGGAGGTGGCTTTAAGTGGCTTTATTGAAGGTCTGGTTCCTATCACCACCACAGTGAAAAATCCTCTCCACAGTCATTCTGAATAACTTATAGATGTAATTATGCAGAAAATGTGAAAAATCAGTGGATTCCCCTTTAAAAGCCAGTCAAATCTTTCAACACACCATCCATCAGTCCATATTAGTTTGGAAGGTGAAGAAAAGAGAAAGAAAAATGGTTGTTTTGACTTTATTGTATGTTGCGGCATTGTTAATGTATGATAAGCAGCTCTGAATCTTCCAGGACTGAAGTGATCAGTGCCATTGCTACTTCAAAACGAGCATGTAATTAGGGTTTAAGGAGATGTGCTGGTGTTATCTAAAGCGAAAAACAGCAAATGCTGACTGAAGAAAAGAATCTCCACAGTCCATCTATCATGCATTTGAGATGCTAACAGAACAAAAAGTGTGAAACACCACCCTGCAAGTTCAAAAAACATATCCAAACATATCGCTACCACATTTGAGGTAGGCAGAAAGCCGAAAACATTCCAGCCAATCTTTTTGTGTTTACTAAATAAACTTTGACCCTAATTATTAGTTTTTCTGCACTCGCGATAGATGAGACCAATAAATCAGGAGGGTGCATTGACGTCAGATAATGAGCCAGCCCTCAGGTGAAGCATTTGTATGTGTCAACAACGGATGAGGGGGGAAAAAAAGCCTTAGTCAGGCTGTGAAGCGAAAGATGATTAAAGATGCTGAGAGAAAAGTCATCCGAGCAGAGCCGGGAGGCTGCGAACTGGCCACGGTTCAGAGTCAGCACTGTGGTCCTGTGGAATGCCTAAAAATAACGGCGACGCGAAAAGATTACTTACATCACCCTCATCTGAACTTTCCACCATAATTAACTAATGTGTCTCTATTTATCATATTTTGACAGTTCATGGTTTTAGGGCAACCTGAGAGGTTTGATTTATTTGTTTAAAGGAGGAGGGCCAGTTTGCTCCCTCTAGTGGTCAAGAAATGAGGGTTACACAGATGTGTAGGGACTGGAATGAAGTTGGACATGGCCTCACACTATTCGGGGAACAACTTGCTTCAAACCCTACCCTCGCAGAATCATATCGACATAAATTCAGCTAAACATTGCGATTTGCAGACTATATTACTGATCTGTGTGAACATGTGAATATGAATAATATGAAGATGTTTCTTTGATGATTTGGGATCACATTAAACAGAACTGCGAAAATTGAACGAACAAGTGGAAAACCGCTATGGAAATAATATTATATTCCCATGCAATTCATTATTTTGTGATATCAGTTTTCATCAGTCATCCTTTAGTTTTTTAAACCACCTTTTGAGAAAAGAAACCACATCCAGGTGCTTTTAGCAAAAAAAATGAAAGTGACTATTTGTCGTTGTGAACGGGGTGGTACCTTGCTCAAGGATACCTCAGTAGTATCCAGGCTTAGACTTGAACCTGCAACCTTCAGGTCCCAGAGACAATGTCCTAAACACCTAGGCCACCACTGTCCATTTCAAATTTGCGCCCTAAAACTTACCCTGATGGGCATGAAGTAGTCAGAAAAATGTGGACACATATGTTAACAAAGCCTTTCTTTCTGAAAAGCAACCATGAAAAACAAACACTACTTGGAATTTTTGTCAGAACAGAGAGTGTCGCCAAACCTTTGATTAGCGGTGCATCGCAACGTAAACCATTGAAATGGTTCAATCAAGTTCAGTCACTACAGATCATCGAAAATAGCAAACTAGTGCAGACATTCAGGGCTGACTACAGCCAAACATCATATTCCCAGCAGCAGTATCCTCAGGAATGTGTGTACCATACGATCTCCATAAATTACAGCCACAGGCAGGAATGTTGACAACACCTTGAGCCCATAACTGATCACAGTAACTGGTCATTATGTCAGAAGTCTGTGAAGGCAGAAAAAAAACACAGGTGAAATATTTCCCATGTAGATTGTGTCAATTGATGGCTATGGAGAGCACCTCTGAAAGGTGGAAATGACAGTTGGAGGACAGCAATCAGTGTAAATGAGCAAACTGAGTGACTTGGGGAGAAGGGAAGAGAGAGAGGGACGGAGAGAGAGAGAGAGAGAGAGAGAGAGAGAGAGAGAGAGGGAAGGGTGGGAGGGGGTGACCAGCTGGATTGCCATGTAAATAGTTCTGAAGATAGGTAGATCCTGGACCAGTGCCAAGGGCTCTACAAAGGCCTTCTAACATCTGTTTGAGACTAGATTCCTGCTCTGTGTTAGAGAAAGAATAACACTCTCGCCTCAGATGGAGTCGTTTTCTCATGATCAAGCAAAGCACTTCTTTATACAACCAGTGTCCAGGTCTGGAGTGACATGATTGCATATGTCAACACCCTGGCCCGGCGGTTGCCGAAGATGGCTTGAAGATTTCTTAGCTGCAGTCTGGAAGGAAACCTCTAGAGAAGATCCAACTGGTTGTTTTCCACTATACAAGAATTTCTCTCTTCTACCAGTCATTCCATGAATGTTGAGCATTCCGTGGTGCAAGGTGTCTGCACAGCAGTGAGTAAGCAGACTTATATAAAGGCTGCTTTCTCTATGATGATGAAATGGAAGCTAATCACAGTTCAGAATCACTCTCTCTGGAGACGGGATGCTTGAATGTTTACTGAGGCTTTCTTGGCCCTGGGGCAGAATGGTTGCATGTTATTCTACAAATCACCAAAATGACAGTTCCAATGTCTGGTCCAGAGTTAGGGCTTAGCAGTCCCCTAGATTTCTTCAGACACAGCAGGAAACGGGGCAAACCACAAGTTAGGAGTAGAAACATCAACTTGCAGACCAAACTCTCAAGTGGCCACGAGCGAAACACACATAAAACGTTCAAGTAGGTTGGAGAAAAAGTAGCTGCCGCATTACTGGGGTGGAACTTTGGGGGGTCGGATGACACAATCCACTCCCTCTCCCTACACATAGAGCATATGAAACTAATTTGTATAACAAATGTTGGTTTTAGACAGCATTCCCAACCAACTGGTGGCTCTTCAAGAGCCGTAGCACTCCATTTGTTAAGAGCTTAAGGCAAAGCAAACAAATTAATTAGTGCTATCTACATGCGGACGGCCAAGCCAAGCAGGTCCTTGAAACGCAACACCATACCTAAATTTGCATGCATCTGTCTGTGTCTTCACTCAGCCCTGGGCGTGCATGCCGCCTGGCCTTGACTAAGGCCGGGAGGACCACCTGCGTGAAAGGGGAGACCCGGCATGTTATGTCTCTGCAACAGAATAAAATAACACAGAATCCAGCTCTGCAAATAACTCCATGCAGCGGATCATTTTTCCGGGCGCAGCCCCGATACAAAGGTAAAATAAGAACAGATGATATCATACTGTGGGATTGGGGAGGAGATGGATTTGCTTTCAAATGCACAGAACACACTATGGTTAGGGCTAAGTCCTTTATGAGAGGGGCCCCCTAAATGTGGCATCCCTTACCAAGGCCACCCTCGCTGCAGACAAGTGGCAGGTAATGGCGTTGAGGTGGTCACGCTAAGGACTGAAAATCAGGGCTTTATCAATTGGATACAAAGTGGTAATGACTGCAAGAGATAAATACACAGCTGTTTTTGTTTGCAGTACAAATGTGCATTTATTAAAAGAATATCCCCAAAACAAACTTCACTGCATACTAGCGGCAAGAAATGGCATTGCAGTGGTCTCACTAAAGATGTACGACAATCAAGAAGCCAATAACAATGAGAAATCTTGGCTTAATGGCATATGCCCATATGGCACAAGTGTGCATCAAAGTCAGCTTTCACATGAAGCTATGTTGCAGGAAATGTGAGCTATTCAGGCAGTGGTAGCCTAGCGGTTAGTGACTTGCCCTTGTAATCAGAGTTGCAGCCCCCAAATTCCATCCCAGTTACCACTTTACCAAGGTACCATCCTGCTACAATGCTTCCCCAGCACTGTTGATACTTGGCTACTGTTCCACATGTGGATGGGTAAAATGCAGAGGTCACATTTTGTTGGATGCACTTTGTGTGATGGGGGGTGTTCCCAATGTCACTTTTACTTCATATGTTTTACATGGAATTTTTACATGCCATGTTGTATGCCAACGTTTGCATCTACGTTTAACCTAGTCCATGAAACTAATAGGTGAAAGAAAGTTTAGCTCCTATTCCTACTAGCAAACATGTCAAGTCTTTCTGTCTTACCTTGAGTCTTGTAAGGAAAGAAGTGACAGAGCATCAGTCATGCACCATGGTCATTATCTCTATCCTTTATCGTTTAGAAACTGCATATGGGAACATTTTCTACTCCTGATTTTTCTTTTCCCTCAGCACTCATAAATCCAAGATGTCAACTATAAAATATAGCTGACCAGTAACAGATGTAGTTACATAGGTTTAACAAAAAAAGAAGCTGATGCCATGAGCACTGTGGAGGTTTTCATGCATTTCCCAATATTAGTAAGCTTCAACAGGTTTTCCTTACTGAGTGCAAGTACACAAAGCATGTCCAGCTAAAACGCACAGCCACTCCTTCATTTCACTTCAATGGACTGAAGGAGTTCGGTTGAACAGCTCTTGATATGCTTTGAAAGACCAGGGCAGTTTTATGGCTGCCTCTATTTGTAATTTCCGGCATAAAAAACTGGGAGACAAAAGTGGATGCCACAGCAGCACCTCCTGTTCATACTGAACTTGTGACCTTTCCAGGTACCAATGGAAAATGATCTTGTTCCTAATGACTATCAATAGTAAACTGGCTTTGAAATGTAGGTAGTTATACCTGAAACGGAATCAGCTTGCCTATTTAATGGACTGAGCTTTTGTCTGTCGTTTCAGTCTGCTTGCCATCACCAATTAAATGATCACTAAGACATGAAGGAGGTGGGGTTTACACCCCTCTTTGTCAACAAATCATATATGCTTCATAGGGTTTCAAAGAGAAATGGTTACTAATCCCAGATTAATTGTAGACTAGTGATCTACAAGTCTAAACAGGCGCCACACCAACTACAACAACAGTCCTCAAACATTTACAGTCTTTGTGGAGAGTGCCACTTTCTTTATGACCCCTAGGTGCCACTTAAATATATTACGAAGTGTAAATGGTGTAAGATATATGAGTTAAATACAATGAAATATAAACATTTAGACACCGACAACATACAATCATGAAAAAACAGTATATCTGATAGAAATTCAGATATCGGAAATCAAAACAAGCAAAAATTTCACCCTCTTTAAAACAGCACCTATAGGTAAAGATGATTATACTCTAACAAATGACACATAAAATGATTTTCATAATTTAAATAAAATGATCAGTCATATCGGGCAGTGGTGGCTCAGTGGTTAGGATGCTGCCTTTGAGACCTGAAGGTTGCTGGTTCGAGTCCCGGCCTGGGCACTACTGAGGTTCCCTTGAGCAAGGGACTGTCCTGCTGCACTGCTCCCTGGGCGCTGTTGGTAGCTGCCCGCTGCTGCACGTGTGATGGGTTAAATGCAGAGGTCGCATTTCGTTGTGGTGCTTGAGTGTGTTCACAAAGAGTCACTTTCTCTTATATGGAAAAACCCTAAGGTTTACCACACCTTTACAAGTCCAGTATACATGTCTAGAGTCTGGTGTTCTCTTTGCTATTGAAGTGTAAGGTGTTATCATTCCAATTTCTGAAGAACTCTTCAGAGGCCTTCAGGAAAATAGTTGTGGGTGCCTATGAGTCTGCCTACAAGCTGAAGTTGTAATGGAGGTGGACCTTTCAACCAGACAATGATCTTAAGAACACTAGTAATGGCTTAAAAAGAAGAAAAGAGGGTTTTTTGAAACCCATTGAAAAAGTATTTGAAAAGGGCAGCACATGCAAGACAGCCCTCAAACATTTTGACCTCAACTGAAGAGTGGTCAACATTTTCAAAAAAGCTGATGTCAGAGATTGGTGGATGTTTATGCAAAACACCTACAAGATATGAACTCTGCTAAAAAGGGGCAATACTAGCTTCTGAGTCCAAAGGTGTACTTACTTTCTCCACAGAAGAATATTATATCTGTTGATATTTCTGTTGAATAAATGATTGCAAAAAGCTACTTTTCTTTGTGTCATTGTTCAAGTAAATCACCTTTATCTATACTGGCAACTGCCAAACCCAGATTCATTCATCTGACTGCCATACAGTAGAGCATGATTCATCACTCCAAAGAACATATCTCCACTGCTCCAGAGTATAGTGGTGGGATGCTTTACACCACTCCAGCCGACGACTGGCATTGTGATTGTAGGATTGCTTGCAGCTGCTCAGTCATGGAAACCCATTGTATGGAGCTAATCATGTTCAGTTCTTGTGCTGATGCATCCTCCAGAGGGAATTATTTTGGAAGTCATGTAACAAAGGACACCCATTACAGGCTTCACCAACCCTGTTCTGTGAGTTTGGGTGGTCTACAGCTTCATAGCTGAGCTGTCATTGCTCTTAGACGCTTCCATTTCACAACAATAACACTTACAGTTGAAGAAGGACAGATCTAACAGGGCAGAAAAGGTGGCATCCTACAACTATTACGCATGAGTTCTATGTAATACAACAGCTCACTGACCGAAAATGTGCTGCAACATTTTAGGAAGCATCAGGCTTCTTCTTCTTCTTCTTTAACACAAAATCCACTGCAGAAAGATGTAATAAAAGCCTGATAAATAAATATTAATATTAGAAAACACTGCATTCTGATGTGAAGCGGTCACTACATAAATGGAATCTGTTGCTTGTGGGGTCCCATCGCTCAGTTATCTTCTGTTCACTTCTAGCACACTATTATGGCAGTGATTCATTAATGTGGCCTTTATGACCTTTAGAAATCTGATAAAAATGCACTCCCTTATACTTGTGCTCGCTTGAAACTCTACATTTGATTTTATACATGTGTTAGCAATGGGTGTGGCTTAAACACCTGAACTCAGTAATTAGGAGGGGTGTTTACATATTTTTGGCCATATGGTGTACATTCAGGGGCTACTTTATTAGGTACACCTACACTTATTGCAGTTGGCATCAAGCCTGGGAGAGCACTGATACGTTACCTACGTTTTATGAATTTCTTTATCACCAAATCAGCACCCAAACCAGGTGTGCAATTTAAAACCATGACAGAGCAATAGAGGAACATCATGTTCTTCTTACTCATTCAGTCATTGTTTGGCAAACAATAAGACACATTTACTCTACTCTGTTCTTTCTTTGTTGGCCAATCAGAAAACATACCTAGAGGCCGGGGAATTCCTAAAATGATAAACACCTGTAACTTTTAAAGCATGTTGCTGATTAAAGCCTTTTATTTTGGATTCCCCCAATCTGAGACTGAGATGTTTCTGTAGCTGATGGCTAATTAAATCTGCCTTTGCCTTTGTTTATGTTGCATCCACAGAAAGACATGTAAGAACTCATGGCCTTCGACATGCACACTCGCTTCTTGCACAAGTCAGTGCCTGCTGAATAAGCTGTGAAACAAATTAAAAGCTCCAGATCAAATCGTAAATCAAAGCTATTCCCCAAGATACTCTTATTAGTTCCACTTTCATGTCTTCTGTTCAGCGTAAAGAGGACGGACAAACAGCTCATTCCCAGGTACATACTCATAGTTAGATGATCTACACCTATTGTCTGCTTTATTAGAGATATGTAGCTAGAACTTTCATTCTCTGGCCACTTTACCTCACAGGTCAACTATGTAGGTGTACAGTTACAGACTACAGCCCTGTTGTCATGACCAATTTGTCACTCTACCAGGGGTGATATTTTGTGTTGACAGTACAACATATGTGAGGATAGTGATTTTTTCTAACATCTGATCATTTTGACGAGACAAAAAGAAACTTTTTTTCATATTTAAAAGTACAAACAAAAACGAAGAATCTAAATTTATTCAACAGTTCACCCTGCTTAATTCTTCTCTCGTTGTAATGAAACATCCAGGTGTCCATTCTTCTAGAAGTACTAACCCTATCCATGACATGAAGAACATATTGTGCTGTGACATCAAGATAATGATACATTTAATCAATATGCCCAGATCTACCCATAGTCCCACTTATCACTGGCCTGTTCCTGCCCAAAGGACTACTGTTGGCAAGTAGACCACTGTCAGTACAGCAGTGCTAGGCCTCTAATTGGGCAGTGGTGGCCTAGTGGTTAGGACACTGCCTTAGAGACCTGAAGGTCAAAGGTTTGAGTCCCGGCCTGGGCACTACTGAGGAACCCTTGAGCAAGGTATCGTCCTGCTACACTGCTCCCTTGGCGCTGTTGATAGCTGCCCACTGTCACTTATCCTAACCAGGGTCATGGGGTACTGAAGCCAATCCCAGAGCTCTTAGTTTGAAAGAAGGAGAAATACCTTCAACATCTCAAGACACACATGGTCTGGACTGTGGGAGGAAACTGCAGCTCCCATGTGGATATGGGGAGAACATGCAAACTCAGGGCTCACTTCACCCAGACCTACTTATTATGTCCATCACGGTGGTGGCCAGTACATTATACAACCAATGGACATCTGCAGTGTCACCCAATCCAGACTGCTTATCTAGTCATCTAGCCACAATCTATGGGCTAATACACACAACCCTGCCAGATCAACGTAATTTATGTACATCAGTCAATGAACAAAACTGTAAAAAATTAACTTTATTCAGAGGAAAGTTGATGCAAAAGATGTGCTTTTGCCCTTTCAAGCAGAGAAGTGGTGGCCTAGTGGTTAGGACACTGCTTTTGGGACTTGAAGGTTGCAGGTTCAAGTCCTGGCCTGGGCACTACTGAGGTACCCTTGAGCAAGGTACTGTCCTGCTACACTGCTCCCTGGTCGCCATTCATATGTGTGCACATGTGTGCACGTGTGATGGGTTAAATGCAGAGGTCACATTTCATTGTGGTGCTAGAGTGTGTTCACAATGACAAGTAGTCACTTTCACTTCACTTTTATTGTGCACACAGTGCACCACAACAAAATGACTTCTGCATTTGACCCATTCGTGCAGGAGCAGTGGGTGCTGTGCTTGGGGATGATATCTTGCTCATGGGTACCTCAGAGGTACTTGTACCAGTAAATATGTCATGCTGAAATGAGACGCCTAGCTAGCAATCTGACAGGTCACTTCTGTCACTTGAAGATTCCACATTTTCTGCTGTTACAACAATTTGCAGGCAGTTACCACAGTCGTATGGCCGCAAGAGGGTATCCGGCTTCCAAGCACCACATCTGGCTTTCTGCTGCGCTAGTATAAGAAAATTAATCAATAGGTAAAAACAGCCTGCTCACATTAGTCCACCTCATTGGATTGAACATGCATTGGATTGGATTGAACATGCATTGGATTGGATTGAACATGCATTGGATTGGATTGAACATGCATCCTCATTTTGGTGTTTTTACTCATTAAATCGGAAATTCTTGCTGCGAAACCCCAGACGGAGGACAGTGTAGCAAATGTGCAACGATTCGCTTTAATCTACATATATTTCTTCCAGATTGTGTCTTTCATGAACATGGTCCTTTCAGCTCTGTGTTGATGATAACGCAGGCCCTGTGTCAGGACTTTGGCCTACGGAGACGCAAGCTTGGACAAGTGTCCATCGTGGTGAGGAAATGCAGTCTCTATTTCAGGTGAGCCCCCCCCATACCCCCCCCCCCCCCATACCCTCCCTGCATTTTATGAAATTCCGTCTGCTCTCCTCCTCCAGACATTCCCTGTGCCGCTCAACTTTAATCAAATACGCCATCAGCATTGTTGTTTTTTTCCCTCTTGCCCACTTTCTCCTAAGCCTCCGCTCTGCAGCAGCTGCTGTTATAGACACTGCCGGTGCGGAGCCGGAGCGGAGCGGAGCGGAGCACCTGCCTCGCTGCGCGGTCGGGGAGGGGGAGATTTAAAAAAAAAAAAAAGTTCAAAAGAGAGCAGAGACTGTGATTTCTCGGACAAAAACAATGTCAGATTGGAAATCATCGCAACCGTTCCCCGGGGAGAGAAAATCGTGAAATGTGTTGGAAGACGGACGCATTTTATTGTAGCACCTTTCTTTACAGGGGTTGGACGTCAAGTCTCCGCGTCGTTTTGTCATTAAACATTTTATAATTTATTTAAAATCGTTTTCACTTCGAGCTCCCCACTTGTCATCTTTTGTCCTTTTCCCACTTTCTTTCTGTGTGTGCACATGTGTCTGGCCGATCTACACTACCGCAGGCCACTTCACACACGTTTTTTTTTTTTATCCCCTGTAATAAGTCTCCACATCCACCCCGTGCGCCCCCACCCCCTCCATCATTCAAGTAGTCTTCACTTTACATATCCGCCCCGTGGTCTTTTTTTTCCTCCCTCTCTGATCACTCTCTACTCCATCACGCCTCCGGTCCGGTCGCTCACCACTTTCTCACTCGCTCTCCACTCTCTCGCAGCCGGCGGCACGCGAGCAGGGCAGCAGGAGCTGGAGCGGGAGCGGGAGGAGCAGGAGCGGGAGCAGGGCTTCACCCACACTCGGCACACACTGATGCGCCCGTCCGAGGGGGATGCCAGTCAGGCGGGGCCCGCCTTTCACTCTCCCATTAGATAATGCTCGACCGGCGGCTATATAAGCGGCCCGTTCTGGCACATTAGCGAGTGATGCGCAGCGTGGGACGGCTGGGGTGGCCTGAGTTTCGTGAGGCGCGGGGCGGGGTGGGGGGGTCCTGAAGCGAGCGCGCGTCCTCGGGATATTCTGCATGGGTCTGAGTGCGCGAGCGAAGAGCGCAGAGTCCTCCAAGTCCGCCGAGAGTCAGCACTTTCTCCACTTCTCCCTGTGTGGCCATGGCAGAGGTCGGCGGCTTCCTGGGCTCCATTGATCTGGATTTACAGACCCTCCCCGCCTTCGGGAATATCCCCCTGTCGGACTCGCCCGCCGGCCTGAACGAGCGCCTGGGGCTGATCGAGGGCCGCCTGCAGCGCGGCTCCCTGCAAGACCTCGACCACCTGAAGGGCATCCTGCGCCGCAGGCAGCTCTACTGCCGCACGGGCTTCCAGCTGGAGATCTTCCCCAACGGCACGGTGCACGGGACGAGGCAGGACCACAGCAGATTCGGTGAGGCGCTGGGCTCGGACGGTGCCCTTTTCTTGCGTGAGCGCGACACTTGCCACGATGAGCGTGAGCCATGCGCGTGCCCTCTGGTGCTGCGCCTGACTTACGCATGCAGGTTTATGGATCACGGAGCGTCAGGTTTACATAGCAAGTCTGTGGATCGGGATGTGTCAGGTTTAGGTCAGGTCAGAGTCTGAGATGGTTGGGTTTAGGACATAGCTGGATCTAGAGATGGGCAGGGGTGGGCATTGCACACCCAACTAACTGATCTGTTTTTCTGGCCCTCAGGTGCTGGTTCTTGCTTAGAGTAACCTGGTATTTACACTTTTTCTCAGGCTTTTATTGCTTAAATGATATCTATTCATCTCAAAACCAGCACAAAAGTTACGTTTTCAAGGCTAAGCCAAAGTAACTGAGGAAAACTCCAATGCCACTTTAACGTCCCAACGTTTTTCTGTATAAACAACTGGCTAGCAGGCGACCAGTCATCGGCAGACACCGGCAGACAAGCCGTGTTCAAACACCCTCATGTAGGATGAAACATGAAGCTGGATTGGAACCAGCAACCACTCGATTCCCTGAGACACTACCCTCCCTGATAGCTCACTGCTCTTAACTAGGCTGTTGCAGGCTATAGGCTACACTACGCATGCTTGCAGAAGGAAACGATGCATTAATTAATATGTCAGACTTGCAGGATCTCAGATCTCCGTTTGTGATGGTGTCACTCTTAAAGCTTGTAAAAGGTTGAGACTGCACTGCATGCCTGAGCCCTATGCCTCTGTAAGGCAGGAACGGGGCTGTGATGGGAGACAGGTGTCTCTATCCTCAGTGCAAAACAAGCGAGCGACGTCTTCAAAAGGACCCAAGCGCACGCACGCTGTACTAATTATACCATTAATATAAATCATTCATAGGGTGGTTAGCATTAGGAGTGGTAAACACATGAGGTCAGGGCGCAGCCATGCGAGGCTGAGCGTTTCTGTTATCCGTAGTCATCCTGCAGGTGCAGTCCTGCTCGGAGAAGGCCGGAATAACTCTAAATTAAAGCATGACCACTGTGGAATCCCAAGAAGTTAAACGCTCGTTTTTTTCAGCCAAAAAACAAGCGGTTTTACTGGATTGGGTGGTCCGAGCATGTTTCTGGCACCCCCCACTCACACACACGCACACACACACACAAAGAAATTCAAGACAGACACTGGTCGATGGCTTTCATTAAACACATATGAAGCGCAGTTCTTGCTGAGGAATCCAGAAGAGCTGTAATGTCGTCATACTTTGGTGCCATGATTCCTGAACCAGGTGCATCTGCGGTGCTTCAGTTGTAGCTGTACCTGTAGCGTGTGAACGGTTTACCTAAGAGCTTTCTGTACACGTGCCTTAAACACAATAAAACCATAATGAAGTGAATTTTCATAACGCAATAAATGTATGTGCATTTATCAACAGAGGACTCCAGATGCTCCTAATTATCTTTTTTTTTTTTAGCCTAAAAATCCAACAGGCCCAGGTTTACCTTGAGTAAATGATGCACATGTGGCTCTAAAAAGTCCCTAAGTCCCAAAAAGCTTTAACATGTTCTTCCCATCACCAATAACCCCATCGTTCCCGTCGGCCTGGTGTCTCGCTCTTATGCCACCTGGAAAGTCTCATTGAACAGTATTTGTGGCCCCATTACACAGTTCTCTGACATACGGTCATGGTGGTCCTCAGCAGTAATGCTTCATCATCAGTGCCGTTAGGAAGGTGTCTGGGTATTGTCTCACCACTTTTTCTACGGCAGGTATCCTGGAGTTCATCAGCGTGGCTGTGGGGCTGGTCAGCATAAGAGGCGTGGATGCTGGCCTTTACCTGGGGATGAATGAAAAAGGAGAGCTCTATGGGTCGGTAAGTCAAACCCATGTAGCCTACTACTTATATTCAAAGGCATGTGCGTAAAAGTGTGCACCTGCGCCCATTAAACGCTGGAACAGGACCGCAGCCAGCGGCGTAACCGCAGTGTTAATAAGATAGGGATCCATGCCCCAGCCCTTAATGTGAAGTCTGCTTCCCATACGGTGCAGACATGGAAAACAGCAAGTGAGACAAAACAAGCGCCGCTCTCTATCAACCCATCTTCCTGACCCGGTGGGGTGGGGGTGGGGGCCCTCAGAGAGCCGAAACAATCGGCTTGCGCTGGCTCCCCTGTTTTTGTCTTGTGCGCTCGAGGAAGCCGTGAGAAAGACCTCTCCGAAAGCACCTTAAATCCTGAATTAGAAGAACTGCCTCTTCATTTTGCTCCATAGTCACCAAAATATTTACATATTTCCTGGATACACATGAGGCGTTTAGAGTACACACACATATTGGGGGATATATGGCCTGTGAGTGCTCTTGGTTTCTTGTATACTCCTGCGCAGTCACAAGGGGAGAGATGCTTTACTTTGGTTGAGTGCTCAAATAGCAACACAGCGCAGGATGGGCTCGGAGTTGACTTACTTTTTGTGGGCTAGCATGTTAACAGAGCACCATTTATAGGAAACCGTCTCAGCCTCCCACCACCCCCCAACCGCCACCCCCTCGACTTTGGCCATGACTGTGGGAGACGCATGCGATCAGGTTTCGAGGGACAATAAGCCGGGGCCCTCACCGAGCGTCCGTGGATCCCTGAGAGTCAGAGCAAGCTTGTTACAGGCAGGGAAGGGAGAAATGACTTCACATGTAACGTGATAACGTCCTATTAAAATCACAGAGCGCCGCAGCCACAGGTCAACGTGCAATCACTCTGCAAAATCAGCTGACACGCAGGCTGGAGGTGTCTGGAGATTGATGCCTGTGTTCGTGAACCGGGGGCCAGTTTAAGGCACTTCCAGCTAATTTAAAAGGGACTGGAGCTCAGCAAGCAATGAATTAGAGCTAGAGCGGACTAAACACATGGCATAATAGACGAGGGTATTGTTGGGTATTGTTCAAATCAGATCATGCCAAGGGCCCTTTCATCTATTATTAGCAACCGTAGCATTGTTGGGTCTACCCTTCAAGGAGTTCTTCAGCCCCCTTTTGCTTGCAGTCAGCGTTAGGGGATCTTATGCCAGGTCATGTGCATCGAGCTCTATTTTAGTGTAAAACAGTCCACGGCGCCACAGCAGGAGTCTCGATCCCTGCCAGTTAATTGACAGAAGTGTTGCTGAAATACATTTCGGGCTCTCGTGTGTTTAAGGGGGGTGGAGGGGTGGGGTGGTAAAAAGAGGACCGTTCCTGGCCAAGGCCACTTTCTTTATTCTTATTATTTTTAATCCAGAAAACAAATGATCACTGAGCACTCAGTTATTGGACAGTGCAATTAAAGAGCCATATATTCATTATTTGCACCTCTTTTGTGTTTATCCTGGCCTATCTGCGACCAACTCGCTCAGCCAAGCGTTTCAATCAGTTTCGGAGACTTTCAAGGCGAAGCTTTATCTTCAAACATTCAGCCGTCTTAGTCGGTCTAAATGAACTGCTTTGACACCAAGACTTGAGCCACAGCCATTGCATGACTGCTCTTTGGCAGGAAATATTATGTAGCCCCAATGTCCTCTATTGTTCTCCGCAGCGTAGTCAGCCAGCACAGGCTCACCTGCTGAACCCAGAGCGATTGCTCATTGAGGCCTGTCAGTGGTGTGCTAGTAGCAGGCCACACAGGCGCTTACTCTGGCTGCCGTGTGTGCGCGCGAGAACTGGGCTTGTTGCGTCACAGGGGGAAACAGACTTCTCCACGCAGACGGAGAGGTTAACAGGTCCGAGGAGTGATTTTGGGTGTAAACTGAAAAGCCTGCTGTAATGGCTTCCCCCGTCGCTCTGGCGCAACAGGCACCTGTCGACGGGCCCGGAATAGTTTCCACCTCGTTCACGGGAGTGATACAACGGGTAAACTGTGCGGCTTGAGAAAATGTTGCCACCGCCCATCCCCCTCCACTTCTTCCTTCTCTCTCCTTTAGGAAGAAAGGCACAAATGAGCTCAGGAACCTGCAGGCGCCCCTAACAGAAAGGTTCAGAACTCTCTAGGGCAGGGACTCTCTATGGGACAATTTGGTGACCCTGCTCACACACACCTGGTTCAACTCACCTCTTAGTTGCCAAGTTTAGAGGGGAAACACCAAACTGTGCTGGACGGTGGCCCCCCAGGAGTGGAGTCGCCCACCCCTGCCCGATAGTGACCAAATATACGTTCAGAATAGTCTCAAAGACATGGGTGCACCTGTTATTTCAAGCTGCATTGCTTTTTGTTGTTTGACCCCAAGTATGACCTAAATCATCTTCTCCCCTCTCCCCTGTGATGTTCTTGCAGAAGAAGCTGACGGCGGAGTGCGTGTTCCGTGAGCAGTTTGAGGAGAACTGGTACAACACGTACGCCTCGAAGCTCTACAAGCACGTGGACACCGGGAGGTACTACTACGTGGCCCTGAACAAGGACGGTTCGCCTCGAGAAGGCGGGAGGACTAAAAAGCATCAGAAGTTGACTCACTTCCTACCAAGGCCTGTGGAGATCGAGAAGATCCCTCAGGCTTACAGGGACCTGTTCCAGCACAGGTGACCACAGTGCTGGAGGAGCACAGAGGAAGGGGGGTGGGGGTGGTGGGGTGAGAGCGGGGATTGGATGGAAGGGATGGACACCAGGAGGGCTTGCAGAGACCCTCCCCTCTCTTCCCTTCGCAACTGTTTAGATTTGCCTTCTGGTCCAAAGCGAGGAGTCCCTCTCCAGCAGCGACTGAGATAAACAGTACGTGTGTGTTCCTGGATGGCTCCGTTTCCTCTCCTTAATGGGTTTCAAACCACAGAGCAGAGAGGACATTCCTCCCATCACTGCCAGCGCCAGGAGGTGTCCGAGGGAGAGGTGTTGACTTCGGGGCCCCATGAGTGGCGCGGTGTCACGCAACCGCAACGCGCTAAGACAGTCGTAAGAACGCCTACAGTACATTAGCTAAAAAAACCCACTTGTGATGCAATGGGAACCACTTATGGGGCATGAATTTGCTGAAAACTAGAAAAAAAAAAAATCCCTTCTGGCTTCAGTTTTTGTCTTCAGCAATTTTGGTAGCACTTAATTGTCTTAAACACGATGAAGGTGAAAAAAGCTGGCTCGCGTCCAAAGACCAGGTTGAAAGGGACACCGATTCTTTCCATTTCTGTTAACTCCATGGCTCCTCCATGAAGTGTCTTTGGAAGTGTATGCTCACCTTCTAAACAGGATTGCTAAGGGACCAGGGTGTCAACCCTATGGAAAAAGGGAAAAAGTGACTTGATAGATTCCTAAGAATATACTGTAGCATCTCAGTAAGAGGAACGCAGAAGAGCTGTTCAGACAAACGTACGTTCGAGGACACTTGAGAAGTGAGCGGTACTGGAACGATAAATCACTGACGAAAAAGCAAAACCGTAGAGGACTGCAGGGTTTTAAGAGAAAGGCCTCATAGACCACCTAAGAGGAACACACAAGGGCAGAGTGGAAGAGACTATCTCCAGTGTGAAACATGGTGAGATAAATGAGCACTTAGCACCACTCGGAGACTCCACATCTTTTCTTTTGAAGGTTCTGGACAAGTCTGCCTGTTAACAGTGAAATCAGAACCCACTCTCTGCAAAAAAAAAGATGATGCAACAACGCATTTATTGAAAGCTATGGCATATGCAGAAAGGCCGAGTACGAGTGCTGGGGGGGGGGGTTTGACAATGAGGAGTGACTTGTAATGTTCAGGCTGTCAGGAACATTATTAAAATTGCAAGTGACCGGTGTAAATATGGATGAACCTATTTATAAGATGTACAATATATATTTATTTTCTACATATAAAGTATAATTCTAAATCTATATATAAATATATTTATTTATTGCAAAGTCTTTATTTTGTAATGAACTTGAAATGATGAGAACTGTAAATTCTACTGACACGGTATAAAAAGGGCTAACGATTCGACCTGAACGAATGACAATAAAATTGTCCTGCTATTTTGAGTTCATTGAGTGACCATTTTTACTACTAAAAAAAAGATTCTCTGTAATAATTAAAATCTTATATGGAGAAATATTGAGTTGGTTCATTGACTGCATTTAAGGTTTCCGTGGCATTCAAGCGCATTTTACGTGGTCCACTGATTTGTGGTCATGCTAGCTTCAAGCGTTCCATGCTAATTAATTCCATTGCTTAGCATGACATGAAAACCTTTAGTGGTTAGGCCCTCGTGACCTGAGGGTCGGAGGTTCCTGGCCCCACTACACTGCTCCCCGGGCGCTGTTGGTAGCTGCCCGCTGCGTCCCGTGTGCACGTGTGATGGGATAAATGCAGAGCTCACATTTTGTTGTGGTGCTTGAGTATGTTCACAATGACAAATAGTCACGTCTTAAACCAAAGCAGGTCTGAGCTGCGTTTCCCTAAATACCTTGACGTAAGGTCGCAGCACTATACCAGGGATGAAAGTGAATTTGATGAATGCAGGCTGCCTCCGAGAGAACGCAAATTCCAGAGCAAACTGCAGCACGGAGTAATCCATCTCTCCGGACATGTGGCTGATAGCAGATGATGTAAAGCGACTGCTCTTGGCTCTGCTAACCTGTGAGAACGTTCTCCCCAAACAGCCTGTAGAGGCATAAATCAAACCTCTGCAGCAAGTGAAACAATAAAAGGGGACGAGGTGGGTCGCTGGGTGACAAAATTTGGGAGAAGTGGACCCCTAAGATGCTGAGCGCATTGAAAAAAAAAAAAAAAAGAGGGAGTGGTGACAAATGGAGACAAGTCCCCCAAATGCTTTCAGTGCATTGTCTTGTCTGCACAACACTCCCACAGCGACTAGCTGGGGCTATTCGGACGCTGCCCCAACATCAGGTTTCAGTACGCTTGCACCGTTAGCCTTGGACAATCTGGATTCATAGCACAGTCCAGGTTTATAAACGTATTCACAGCCATACCCTTAGCCAATACTTGACAAGATATTGGGCTTAACTGTAGACAGATGATTGGTTGTTCTCCTTGTTGCCAGCAGGCTTGGATAGTTTCAGTGCTAATGCATATTCATGCACCTTGTGAACAGCGCAGGATTTGAAGCAGGGGTAAGGAGATGAGGGAAACAGCTGTCCAGTGGCCAGAATGGATGGGATCAGGACATGAAGATGGGAACAGCATTTGTTACCACTACAATGTTGCTTCTGGGACAGGCTCATCTGGATGGGGTGAGAGGGAGAAGCCAACGGGGGCAGGGAATCGATGTATAGAAGAGATGAAATAGGGAGGGTGCATCAAGTGCATCTGGATAATACACTTTTTAAGACTTGACACATCTGGCAGGAAAAACGGGAAAATTAGCATATGTAAAAACAGCATCATTATTAAACTACTACCTGTTGTTTATATCAGCGGCCTGAAATCAAAAAGCATCACATTCTAGAGGTCTGGTCTGGCCCGATGGGAGTCAAAAATAAAAAAAAACACCACAACCAACACAATAAGGCTACTAAATGCAAATCACCCTTTTGGTCACTTTATTTAAATGTAATATTAAATACTTATTCTAGTAAATAGCAGATCAGATTAATGGCAAAACAAGTTGGTGTATTTGCTCACATGAGAACATTCTTGGGAGAGAGAAAAGTTCCTCTACGGTTCGGAAATACACCCTGTGCAAACGAGGGAGCCTGTAGTCTCCAATTAGAAACATCTATGCCATTTTAGCATCGAAGCAGAAATGTGCCAAAGTAGAATACATATAGCCTGAGGGCCAGCCTAACGTGGTTAGTTAGCATTACCAGATACTTGCAGCCTAACCATTGGAAATTGTCTTTAAATTACAGAAACGCACAAACCAATCTCAGTAAGGCAAGAGCCCAGGCTAAAACGAGTGGAACGAAACAGATGGACAGTACTTACAACACTATGCTAGGCAACACTTTTACGACAAGAAATTGGAGGTTACAAAAGTCCAGGGGAATCCGGCAAGCAGTTAACAACACAAGCATTCCATTATATGATAAGCAACGACGAGTGTAAAAGCCTAAAAGTATAATAGAAAAAAAGGGGCCAAGGGGGTCTTGCTCAGTGTGTCTGACAACAAATTTAGCTGATGTAAGGCCATCACTGCATCTTTTTTTGTAACGTGTTGATAACAGTGCCTCTGAAGCACTGGGATTCACAGCACCACTGATCATCCTCTAGTAGATAGATATTAATGTTGCATCTGTTAAGATAGATTCTTCTAGATCTTTAATAACATACAAATCTGAAATGATCAACACTATGGTCCCACAGAGGTTCTTTTTTTTTTTTTCCTTGTCCTGTATATAAAAAAAAAAAAAAAAATCAAATAATGCACAGCCCTTATTTAAGGGGAAAAGAACAATGCAATGCTTAAAAGCATTTGGGGGAGAATATCTTAAATATGTGGAAAAAAAGAAACTTGAACTTGAATAACATTAAGGCTATATATACACAATTACAAACTAAACTGCCAAGACCCTTTGTAATGTCCTCCAGATTTCTATTCCAGACTTGTACATTTGAGCTGGAGGTGGGTGGGGCAGGAGAGGGTCCAAGCAGGTTCTTGTGATGTCAGCCCAGGCCGCAATGGACAAAAAGGGGCCGACGTTGGAGCGGGTTGCCTACAGGCCCTTTGAGGGCCCTGGGTTCTTGCCCAGCTGGGGGGTTGGCAGGCCCTGGAGGGCACCCAGTTGCTGGTACAACCCCAACAGCTCCATCTGACTCATGCCCCCGGCGATGCCGTTCTGCAAGGCCAGCTGGTTCATCAGAAGACCCTGTCTGGCCATGGCCAGCTGCTGCTCTTGGACCTTACGGTTGGCGATCACCTTCTGCACATACATCATCAGCTGTGGAGACCAAAGAAAGGGGCAAAAATTATTTTCTTTAATGGCATGAACTCCATAAACGGATACAATGCCAAGGTTACAACCATAAAAAGGGAAGGGTAACAACCTTTCGCAATAAAAGGACTTTGTGATTTGTAAATTCTCTTGAACCTTAATTTAACTGATGATGAAAATTTAATTCCCAGTTTTTGCAATTCAGAATTTGACACCTGCAACACACTCAAAAAAGGTTGGGACAGAGGCATGTTGATCACTGTGTTTTACCTCATCACCTTTTAAATCACACAATGTAATCATTTGGGAACTGAGGAGACTAACTGCCATTTTGCAAGTGGATTTGTTTCAGACTTCAGCTGCTCAATAATCTGTGGTCGCTGTTGCTGGATTCTCCTCTTCATGCTGCTGCATACATTTCCAATTGGAGACAGATCTGGACTGCTAGCAGGCCAACAAAGCCATGGTGCTATAGTGAGTGCAGAGTAAGGCTTGGCATTGTCTCACTGAAATAACCATGGACGTCCTGAGAAAACAACGCTGCTTTGATGGCAGCACATCTCCCAGTCTCCCATCACACACCCCTGGGTCAATGGTACTTTCAAACAAATGCAAATCACCCACGTCTGAACCGTCATACCACAACATGTTGGTTTGGCGCATATCGCTGAGAACTATCTAGATGGTCCATTTTGTTGGCAGTGATGTTCATTTTTTCCTGAAAACAAGCTGATTATGACCACAGCACACATTTCCACTTTCACAGTCTTTCTTTGGGTCCAAAGAACTCACCAGCATTTCTGCATAGAATATATTGCTTTCCCTTTGCGTAATAATGTTTCAGGAAAACGGTTTTTCAAAGTAATCCCAAGCCCTTGTCACTGTAGCATGATGGATTCCCATACAGTACAATACAATCAGGTCAGTCAGCCAAACCATTAAAAGTAATTTGTACTTCTGTCAGTTTAATAAAAGGTTCAAGAAAATGTACAAATTGCAGATTCTCATATTTTACAAAATGTGCCAACTTTTCCAAAAATTGGGGGTGTATATGGTCTAGCGCAGGAGTGTCAAACTCTAGTCCTGGAGGTCCAGCACAGTTTGGTGATTTCCCTGCTCAAACACACCTGATTCAACTCCTCTGCTAAGTGGCAGGTTTAGTGAGTGTGTTTGTGGCAGGGGGAAATACTAAATGGGGTGGGCTCCAGGAACGGAGTTCGACACCCCTGGTCTAGCGGAACAGGTTTGAAGAAGAAGACAGAACAGGTGAGTGCAGTTAATAGGTCTGTACCGTTTGCTGCTTGTTGAGAACGTCTCGGTACACAGCCTCTCTGTGTTTGAGCTCCATCTCAATGCTGGCCTGTCTGCCCAGAGCCATGCTTTGCACCTGGGCCTCCGTAAGGTTGGGGTTCTCCTTCCACTGCCAGACAGAAATGCACCTGTTACTCTGGGCAAAGCTTCAGCATGCACAACTACACTCGTCATTGCACACTCTGCTTCTGACATAAACCATGTTCGTGGCATATCTAAACATACAAACCATATCTACAATACAGCAGACACATTCCTTTTGCTCGACCCATTCTAAAAACACAGCCACAGACATGGCTCAGGCTACGCACCATTTTCCCATTTTTTTGCCTGATCGAAAACATTCTTCTCAGAACAGATGGTCGAGCGAACCATAAATCGTCTGTCCAACAAGAACGCTTACTCTTTGATGAGGACATGCTTTAAAAGAAACAACCATAACCTTCTAAAATCGCTGATAGTGCATTTTCCATGCTTCGCATTTAGAGGAAACACTGCGGCAGTAACTATCCTTGAAAACTGTAGCAAGATTGGCTCTCCTGGCCATCCTGCTCCCAGCAGGGATCACTTACCACTTGTGCAATGATGTCCTCCAGTGGCTCCCTGGGCAATGCCTTAAGAGCATTGGTAGCCTCCACCACCTTCTGTCGGCCCTGGTTAATCAGCTCCTACAATATGAAAAGTGGGCAATGAGATAATGCGCCAATCACTCCTGATTGCGCAAACACAGTCACAAACTACATACATTATGGGGTCATGTTGCTTAGTATATGAATCGTTTAAGCAGTTTTTCCCCTCGCCCCAAATGTAGCTGATCTGCCAAACGGATGAAAAACAAAACATTTTCCATGTATTCCTCTAAACGTCTACATCAAACAAACTTTCTAGAGGATAGTGGCAGTGGCCGGCAAATGTCAACAGCAGTTGGCATATAGCTGCGCCAACTGTCAAGATGCCTGAGGACGCGTGTCGCAATTAGCTGTGGAGTTGTGGAATGCGAAAAGTTCATGTGGTGCTCGTTACTGACCTCCAGCTGTTGGTTGGTCATGGAGGCCAACGCGGCCACGTTGAAGGGGAAATAGGCATTTGGTGACGCTCCTATGCCCAAATGAGAGTATGATGGCTGGTTGAAGCGCATGGAGAGACCCTGTAACACACAAAAACCCCACACTATTA
This sequence comes from Arnoldichthys spilopterus, assembly GCA_037974385.1. NCBI lineage: Eukaryota > Metazoa > Chordata > Actinopteri > Characiformes > Lepidarchidae > Arnoldichthys > Arnoldichthys spilopterus. The sequence goes on along the minus strand of JBBPDA010000034.1, from coordinate 19,883,142 downwards.
AGACAAAGTGGCTAGAGAGGGCGTTTGTTCAGACAGGCAGCTCAAACCCAAATTTTTTCACATAGCCAATTTAAGCAGCAACAATTTGCGGCAGTACGAATGGCAAAAAGCCCTATAAAATATGACTCTCCGATCGGATTGAAGACGTTTGTATTTTAAACGGTGATTTTTTGACATCAGATTTAATGTGCTTCCATTAGTCGTTCAGTGCATAGTACTTGTCATCAGAGTGCGACGAGAAAAATCATACTTTTGCCCTAGTCAGCAAGTGCACACTTGCATCGTTACTATGCCAACCATAGTACAAGTTGATACATGAGCAAAATATGACTCGCATCTCATCATACAAATCGGATTTGGACGCGTGGACGTTCGGTCTAAAAAACTGATTGAAGAAACAAATCGGACTCGCCACCGTGTGAACAAAGCCAAGGAGGCATTTAACTGAAAGTGAGTCACTCTTCTTTGATGTCACTCGCTCAACTCTTAAAAGCACCCCTCCGTCCTGACTTCATTTTCCACTTGTCTGATGCGTCTGCCCTGAGCTGTGGAGTAGCGGCTAAAGCCAGCAGACGGCAATCACCGGCTGAGAACGTGCGCTGGAAAACGCAGACGTGTGAACCCCTCACCTGCTCAGCTCCTGCTCAAGCTGTATTTGCATGATCACGCTAAACAGCGCTCTCGCTTGCCAAAAGGTCAGCGGGACGGCTGTGTTTGTGCGTAAATGAGCTCCTGCAGCAGATGCGCGCCGCCGCTGCCCTGTAATCGGCCCTTTGGTGTGCGCGTCTCATAAACACACTCCTCCGCTGAGTGTCCGGTGTAGAAGACCTGGTCAGAGCAGGTGTGCTGCAGCGGTGACCGTGTTGGAGAGGTCAGTGCGGAAAACAGCCGGGCCTCAGAATGAGCCATGAGACAATCTAAACTGCGTCTTCTAGTTTACCTCGCAGTATATATACACAGAACTAGGGGCTTTTCCGGCCTCTGTTTTCCCTCCATAGTGATTGGGGGGGGGGCACATATCACGCATTACTTTGGCCAAACACGTGAAGAATCCACTGTAATTTACCAGATGACTTTTCTTAAATAAAGACGCTTATAAATGACAATTTAACAGCCTTACTTATTTCGATAAACTTAATCCCTCTGCTGAATGAGATGAAATACACCAAAGTCCCTGAAGACCATTCAAAAACAAAGGAAGACCCCCTTCCCCTCCTATTACTATTTTAGCTTATCAAAGACCAGTTCTGGACTTGTAGGATAAGTGCAAGGTATTTAACTGATTTCCTCGACGAGTGTCGTGAAAATACACACTTGAAACAACACTAACAAACGTGTGATGTAGTCGTGTTACGGTCTCCGAGCCTGTAAACATTTAAACGTGCTGTTAATCTAGAAACGGAAGCAAACTCCTCCATTAAACTACTTGAGGGCGGCTCTGAATGACCAACACTATACACAGGTAAGGGAAAGGTCCTGTTTAGATTCGTATGCCCACGTTTGGTATGAAGCGTTTCTGAATTGTGAATGCATTGAGAAACATTAACGCAGGCCCAGCTCCAGTCCTGGAGATCAGATTATATCCAACCCTAATCGAACACATCTGATCCATATAATAAAGACCCGTTGCCTTGTGGGTTATTCATGTAGACCTGAATCACTGCTGATATTTATTGGCTTATTGCACCGACAGAGATGACTCTGCTGTAACTACAGGATGAGAGAGACATGAGCGCAAAGGATCATGAAAGGGCAGTGGGCAGAGCAAATGGGAAAACAGTCATTAACTTGAATGACAAGAGCAAGACGGCTCTAGGATTATAATGCCAGTGGGTCCAACAATGCACACAGTAATTCCTCTCCAAATAAGCGCCATTCATTAGCCATTGACCTTTCATGTACCTTTTGGAAAGAGGCAACGCCACCATTCTCTGATCAATGGTGAAGACAGACAGAACTACTAAAAACATTAGAAACTTAGATATCTCATGCAAGGACATTTATTGTGATCGCAGGGTGTGTGCTGATAATACTTCTCTGTGGCAGCCCACCACTGCAGAATCTTTACCATCGTGGCCAAAAATAAAAAAATTAAAAAGTCGAGGGCCCCCTGTTCACATCCCCATTTCCTGACCCCTGCTTGCACGCTACCTTGCCCTTTTTGTTTGCATCCCCTGTTCGCACGCTGCCGTCTTTGTGAGTAAAAGTGCAAACCAATTTGGGGAGTTTGCACAGCATTAATAAGAAATTACAGCACAAGTGAACAGTTTACCTTTTTCTCGGCTTCATACTCAGCCCAGGCAGCCTTGCGTTCCTCCTCGCTCAAAGCCTCCTCCTCCTTGTGGTCCAGGAGAGAATCATGCTCATGGTAACCCACAATCTGGTCTTTAAAGCTTTGAAGCAGCTCAGCCAGAAAAGGGTCCTGTCGAAGAAAAGAAAGACAGGTGAGGGGTCACCCAAGTATGTGCGCACACACACACACACACACACACACACACACGATCCAGATGTTCTTCAGACAAGAATCACTGCCCACCTTTACCATTGGCCTTTGTTAGATAATCCTACGATAGATTTAGATAAAGGCTCCTCAGGTTGATCAGAAAGGAGTTTTCAGGGTTTTGGCTTCCAGCAAGAAACTCTAAGCCCACGTTGGTTTATTTAAAACCAATCAAAAACCTTAATCAGGCTGGAAAAAAACGTAATCCGATGAGAAATGACAAATAACAATTTAGCAGCTGGTTTGCGGCACAGAACTTGAACATTACGCAGCCGGCGCACCGACACTCAAAAGAGGCCATGTCTAAAATGAATTCGGAGCTTTTCACGCAACTCTGGTTGCCAAGACAACACTGTTATTGAAAACAATACCTGAGTAAAACTGAATTCTCAGCCAGCCCTTTCACACAAACATGGTTCAAATTACTCTCCGCTGCAAATGTTTGCTTTTCTTTGTCCTGCCTTTGCTTTGCATTAAACGGACCCTCGCTATCTGGAAGCGACGACGTCACGTTGTCTTACTCTAGGCTCAATCGACGCGGCGATTGTTTCGCCGTTCCGCCTCTGATTGAGCAGTGACAATGGTTTACAAACAAGATTAATCAGGCATGTCATCAAAGCTAGGAAAGAAAACAATATTCAAAAATTACAGGTTGATTGCGCCGCATGCGTCCCATGAAGAACGCTTCAAAAAAACGAAAGAAAAAAAAAACAACAAAGAAAAATCAAAAATAAACTGAGGCGCAAACGAGCGAACTAGATCCTCGGAGAGAAAAAGAGAATCGGGAATAAACTAGATTGAGGTCTATTTATAGAAAAACCAAACTTAAAGATAACATGGTTCAGACAGGTAACAATAACACTGCCATGTTTTCCGCATTACGCCAGAGGAAAGTAATGGACTGCTGGCCTACAGATCCCTCCACATCAAGAAATTTGGCTAAGTGGGCTTGATAGCTGGAAAATAAAAACATGTGGCAAAAGCAAGTACAATCACGGCAGGCTCAGCCCATCCCCTCCACGGCCAGAGAGCGTGGCTGCACGTTCAGTCGAGCAGAGTTACTAATTACAGCGTGGCCCAATGCTGCGCCACCAAGGCTACGAACTCCGAGATACTGCTCAGAGGTTCCACAGACATGTAGAGAACAAAACCCAGAGGTGTGTTTACATTATTCAACGTTCGCAGAAAAGGAAGATTCCCCCTTGAAAACGTGAAGGGGGTGGTGTGACAAGAGGGTCAGGGAGCAAAGGCAATTTGATGATTAAGCTGTTGCTTACATCTCCGCTGAACACATTTCAAACACTGCCTGCTATAATTTCTCCCTCGCAGACAGGGAAGAAACTCTGGGTGCTGGCTTAACTGAACAGTCTCCGATGCAACGCGGGGCCGGTAAATGGGTCACAGAGCCTGGGGGTGGTCGAATGACAGCACTGCTGTCCAGGGGAGCAGAGAATGCTGGGATTCCTGATTAATCTCTGGGTTGGAGCTCCCCGGGTGGTCCAGTCTGTCTTCACGACCTGCCCAACATGTGCATCTCAGGCAGAGACACTAATGTATGTAACAAGAACGCCTGTATTGTCATAACGCTCGTACCGTCAGCGAACCCCTGGTATAATGATGGCCTTAGAGAAATGCTATCATTTTACTCCCGGGGGGGGGGGAGTGGGGGTGGCAGGTCGAGCTAAATTTTTACAGAAGAAAGAAAGGACTTTTTTTGGGGGGTGGGGGGTGGGGGGGTTAGGCCAAGGGATTGAAGGAGGGTCCTTTGGGAACTTCGACAGGGGAAGGAAGAATTTTGGCTTTTGATCATGGTTTGAAGGTACTTAAAACAGCGAAATCCAGGGCTGAGGAGAGTCCCAGGTGAATAGTCTGCCTGATGATAATGCAGCACACTGAATCTGAACACTGAGCTCTTTGAGCCAGCCTAATATTCCTCAGAAAACTTCAAGCAGTCGGATACGCTTGAGTGAAGGTAATGTTTCCTGAAATCTGATGGCTACTTCCAGACAGTCTTCTGACAGGTCCCATGCCAAAAAGTGTACATGGCAGCCTATTCAGGCAGAGAACACTCAATCTTTTCAAACTTGGGAGGAGAGCGGAGAGATAAGGTTGGACTATCCTCCCATTGTACAATTTGACTGAACAAAGGACACCTAAACAACTTGATACCGTTTCCTTGAGAACTTGGGGAGTACCATTCATGCTTTTGTTCAACTCGGAGCGAAGCGTTTTCATTGCTTTTGCATTTATCCATGGAATACCCAGTGTGAGGCATGAACACTCTTACCAACGTTTGCCAGCTTGTGATAAACGCGCCAAAAGCCACCCAAAACCATGTCTACTCCCCACCAGAGAACATTAGAGGCTTACATACTGTATGTCTCAGCGTGTGTTTGAAACCGACCAATACAGTTGTACTAAAAAACCTTGCCAGTTCTGCCAGTCCTCATGGTGTAGTGTTGTATGTAAACCTAGTATTAACCAGTTATCATAAATGTAACCAGACCGACACACGCATCATCATCCACTTCCCTATTAGCAAAACAGTCACAGTCTAGTCAGCTGTTATCATTCAGGTACTGGCTAGCAGCTAGAAAGTGATTTGTCATTGTGAACACACTCAAATCACGCACAAAGTGCGTTTAACCCATGCCACATGAACACGTGGAGCAGCAGGCAGCTTCGAGAAGCACAAGGGGACTAGACTAATAGACTAGTGACTATTTGTCATTGTGAACACACTCAAGCACCACAACGAAATGTGACCTCTGCATTTAACCCATCACACGTG
>JBBPDA010000034.1:19864828-19877751 GCA_037974385.1 Arnoldichthys spilopterus | reverse complement strand
CCATCACACGTGCACACGTGGAGCAGCGGGCAGCTACCAACAGCGCTCGGGGAGCAGTGTAGTGGGACGGTACCTTAGCAGTGTAGTGGAAGAGTACCTTGCTCAAGGGTACCTGGGTCAAGAGTTGAACCTGTGACCTTCTGTTCACAAGGGGCAAGGTCCTAACCATGAGGCCACCACTGCCCACACAATCAAAAATGGTATCAAGTAGGAAATTTCTTACTATCCATCAGTGGAAGAAAAACCTGAACAGCTCCTTGCCAGGACTCTTAAAGCAGAAACCCTAACAGAATGATGTGGCCCCTCATCACCACTGGAGAAACAAAAAAAAACCCCTCAAATCAGCCAGAAAAGCTGCATATATTTAGGAATTGGCAAGCAAAGCAGTCACACTTAAGATGAGATCACAAATAAATTCTGATGGTGTTTGAAATGAAGCTCAAAGCTTCAAAGTACCTAAAACTCTAGCAAAGTTTGTCTCCCAAGCATATCGCTAATTTAACTCAATTCAATACGTTTACAGGTATTTCGGCCTAATTTCCTGCCTCCTGGGGTTTCTGATCACGCCACTATGCACTAAAACGCACGCTCATATTCGCTCACTTTGTTTTATTCCTCTCATTACTGGCACTATAAATCTCTGCAGTTTGCTCTTTAGCAGGACGGGGGTAATGAAAGAAAGAAAGTGGAAGCATGAAGGAGAAAGAGCAGTAGTGAAACAGTGGGACTGAGGTGATTATGGCAAAGGCAGGCTTGCCTGTGCATATGAAACATCAGGGTGCCCTATCCCCCATAAATGAAATTAAAAAACAAAAATAAAACAAAACATAACGTTTTTAAAAGTCGCTCTGGTACCTTACATAAGCATCTTAAAAGGAAACAATTACATTTGCCCTTATGCGCAACGCCGAAGACACACCACAAAAATTCCCCCAAAAGATTTACGAGGGGACACTTTCAAGAACTACTCGGCACAAGAAGAAATAAATGTGCGTTTCTCCACCGATATGAGAGTTTCTCCCCTCAAGAGGCAGATTTCACCAGACACTGCTTTTGACATGCAGGTGCACAAACCATAGCAACCAAGGGGTCCAGGGCAGGAGTATTGGTTGTGGAATGTGAGGGCTTGAGATATTTGTAATACCGAACCTTAGCCAGTCAAAACTTACTCTACAGCTGCACGCAAATTATAGACATAACCTTATTGCCCTACGATAAACAGTCTCCCTCAAACAGAGCACTTCACATTGGGCAGAGTGCCTGTTGTCACCCTTCCCTCAGAGCAGCCTCCACCATCTCCAAGAGCCGGTCTTCTATGGCATCATCTAGTGACCCTTTGAGGTGAAACGTGCTGTGGGTGACGCACTATACGCCTTTCATCTAGGTTGGGACTAAAATGTAGAAACGGGGGTAGAGGGTAGACCTTGTTTAAGAAACATCTGGGGGAGCTTATTAAGGCTGGTTCCTGCACCTAATTATCCAGAGTGAAGCCTGTTTCTTTGCTCAATGAGGCCCAGTCGCCGGGGAATTTAAAACAGTAGCAAATTACTACTTTCCCACCAATGAACTAGCAGGACGACAGGCAAAGCCCCACCCTGCCCTGTCACTCAGCTCAGCCCCGGAGCCCCTGTCCATAAAGGGCCTCTGCACGGCCTGAGGCTGGTCTAGACCCCAAGCTGGGTGGCTCTCGTGTCTGGGCCTCAGAACTCTTCTTTGTCATTATGGTGGAAGTTCGCTAGCTTCCTTTGTCTCCAATTAGTTTCTCTGAAGAGGGCAAGGACGTCCTATAGGGGGTTTTGAATAATGACCATTCATCAGGTAAAAAGAAGAGGGGAAGAGAAGTTTACAGTGCTCCTTTGAAAACTTCTGAGACAAAGCGGTGAATCAGCTTTAACAGATGGCCTTCATGATAGTAGGCTTGTTTGGGTGAGGGGAAGGGAGGCCAGGGCTGCTGCAGGCCACAGATTCAGAAGCAAGAGGGCTGGCTGGGCAGGATGTGTGCACTAGAAGAGGTGGGGGCTGGTTGCACAGACTTCCCAGAAATACCAAGGGCACTGAAGTGGTACAGTGGGGGTAGCTGCCAATGCTAGATTACAGTGAGTTTGGGGAAAGGGGAAAAGGGCATCAGGCCGTACCCAAAAAATACGCGGACTCCATGTGTACTGTGGGCATCGACCTTCGCCATTTTTTAAGATTAAAGGCGATTAACCAGTCAAGGAAATAAAGAAACAACCATTAAAAAAACGGTCATTTCTTTGGTTTATAGGGTTTGGAGAATGCAGACATCAACACGAAGGGCACATTACCCAGTGTAATGAGAAGAAAGACAGGTACAGTTCTGCCAAGTTTAAAAATATTTCGTCTGTTCCATAAACTTGGCTGGGGCACAGTGAGAAACGGAGATATGACTAAAGGCTTTGAGGGATGACTGACTCATCTTCATACCATTGCAAGCAGGAGGTTCCATCCAGAACAGGTGACTTGGTACATTCTGGCGCACATATGGCCAAATGTGGTCATCTCTGCAGATGTCGGGTTCCGGGTAATTTTGTTAATTTGTTCGAAATTGATCAACAACAAACTCCACAGCTCAAAGGGAACAGCAGTTCTAAGCCCAAGAAACGAAACAAGTAAAAGCCTCATAAGTGTCACAAGTACATGTAGGAACAAGTACGTGTGAGTGGGAAGCTGCTTTTCTTTAAATCTAAGCCCTCTGATGTAAATAAGAGTAAACTGACAAATATCTGCGCAGCTGTGCACATTTGGACACGTTCTACCGGATCTGCGCTGGATTCCTTTGTCTCCAATTAGAGTATCCACCAAAATCAGTTCTGCAATATAAACTTCTTTTTTTTCTTTTTTTTTTTTAGTAAATAAGGGTAAACAGAGGCATCTCTGCGCAGCTGCTTGCTGTTGTGTGCGGCTGGACATCCCTTCTAAGGCCAATGGGTTCTTGTAAAAACTCCAGGGGCTCTCTCCTGTGACAGCGCACCTGTGCCAAGTACTAGTAGAAAAAAAAAAATAGATGAAGATAGCTTTATGTCCTCCCCCCACAACATTACCCCCGCCCTTCAAAGCACAATAAATGCTCTGGAACCAGGCCACATGAGTAAACACAGTTTATCGCCCCCTGTAAAGTTCAAAGGCAGCATTTACCCACAACACAGGCTACGGAGCATTCAACCTATGCGACTTGATAAGAAAAAGATACATTTTCAAATGATTGCAGGTGGTAGTTCTGCAGCATCCCGGGCACATGATTTTGTAAGCTGCGCACATGGGAAATGCCGAAATATTGAGACTTACCTTGGGCAACATGGGTGTGGCCCTCTTGCTTTTCTTCTCGGAGGGATCGTCCAGCTGGTCTGGCTCAAAGGTGTAGAGTTCAGTCAGTTCATTCATGGTGAAGTGACGCTCGATCTGCTGTTGGTCCACTACTCGGAACGACAAGGACTGTTTGGTCACCTGCCGGTCATAAATCTTCTCCTCCATGGTTCCCTGTTGAGGAACGTCTTGCGTCAATAAAGCACCGGCACGCGGCTTCGATTTTGAGGATTCTGCAACAATTCTGCGCCTATAACTCAAACTCGACGATGAAGCAATTGCGCAAAACCCACATAGTTAACATACAAAGAATGCCTCTCTCGTATCTTGCTCTCTTTTAATGCATGTCACTTTAAAGAGGTTCGCCGTAAGGCATCCAAAAATGTGTCTATTGATGATTCACACCCAAAGAACAGACGGAACAGAACGTTTGTAGTGCCGAATTCCTCACCTGAGCCAAAAACCTGTAGACAAACACCGTTTTCACCTGGCCGAAACGGTACACCCTGAAGATACTCTGAATGTCGTAGGATGGGTTCCATGAGGCGTCGAAGATAATGACCCTGTTTGCTGCCACGAGGTTGATCCCTAGAGATCCGGCCCTTGTGGAAATGAGGAACAGACGACCCCTGTAGGGAACAGAAAGGTCTGGGATTTACGGCACATGGAAAGAGGACACAGGGCGAGGAAGGTACTTTCACTGCGTCTGTGTGCTTCCACTATGAAATTAGTCTAAGTGCTGGGCATCAGCGGTACAGCGCGGTTTCGTTCTGCTAAGGCCTCACTCAACAATAAAGCCCTTTAAAATCTGCTGATATACCACTATGACAATGTCCATTCCTTTAAGATGGTAGGTGTAGCCTATGTTACTAAAAAAGGAGGCTCCTCATTGCCGACTGTTGCCATAACTGCTGAAGGACCTTCTTAAAGTGAAGAAATGTTATTAACATTTGTGTAATGTGCTACGGCTAAATCCAGCAATCCTGACAATCCAGTCGATCACATTCACGGGCATCTTTATGACAGATTAGCAGAAAAAAAATGTTTAGCTACTGGCGCGCGGTGAAGCATTGGCGTTTACCTAACGTTGCTGGTGTCATTGAACTCTTCGGCCCATTTCTTCCTGGTCATGGCATTGGTGGAACCATCCAGGCGGTAGTAGTCGATGTTTCTGAACCATTTGCCCTCACCTTCAAGAGAGAACAGTATGTAGCTGGTCAGCGACGGCCTGCTTTATGGAAGCGCCTCGTGCGAGACAACAATGCGGCCGCTCGCGCTGTTTATTCTTAAAAGTTTCTCACAGAAAGCACACTCCAGTCATAACAAAACCAGTTGTGCTAGGAGGGGTGTGATAATCCCAGTTGGGCCAGCTGTGTTCATGTGCTTAGGGAAAGTATGCACACAGATAGGTGGCTGAGTGGAGGGCACTCGTTCCCCTTTTTAATATTGTTGCCTCGTTCCACCCCGTGTGAGTGTGTGTGTGCGCGCGTGTGTGTGTTCATAACTAACATTTCAGTATGTTTCCAATTACTCCTCTGTGATCTTTTCATTACAAATTGCAAAGCCTTAAGCAAACATTTTTCGTGGAATAAAAAAAAAGAAGGGAAAAAAAAAAAAAAAAGTCAAGGTCTAATCATTTTCAAAATAAAAGCAAAAGCAGCTGCTGGAGTTTAATTAGGAACATGACCTTATGCCAGAGGCTTTGCATCTATGTGTGTATGTGTAGGGGGTGTGTGTGTGCGAGAGCTTTTAACTTAGATCTGTGTCAGATGTGCATGTAAGTGGAAGATGTGCTCCTAAATTTCACCAGGCTCCCTTTAACTGGTCATCAAACGCAAAAAAAAAAACCTCGGAGGTATGAGAGGATGTTTGCTTGACCACTGTTCCAGCACATAAGACCAAACAAATAAAAAATCCAGGCTCAACAGCGGTGAGATTTTCCTCCAACTGTACACTACATGGGCAGTGGTGGGCTAGTGGTTAGGACGCTGCCTTTGAGATCTGACGGTCGCAGGTTCGAGTCCCGGCCCGGGCACTACTGAGGTACCCTTGAGCAAGGTACCGTCCCGCTACACTGCTCCCCGGGCGCTGTTGGTAGCTGCCCCGCTGCTCCACGTGTGCACGTGTGATGGGTTAAATGCAGAGGTCGCAGTTCGTTGTGGTGCTTGAGTGTGTTCACAATGACAAATAGTCATTTAAAGTACTTATGTAAGCAGATCTTCTCAAACACCACAGGACACTCAACATGCAGATCACTGCCAAGCAACAGGGCAACAGCGCAGTGTGTCACTGTGCACGTTCCAGTACAGACACAGCAGGTTTAACCCAGTATCTTCTGAATGACATAAGGTTAGGAAACTGCATAAGCAGCAGTTCTAGCAGCGTTCACTGCATAAACAGTCATTTGCACATGGAGTTCATGGTGCTTGCTCCTGAAAGAGCCACAGAGAGGGTTATGGAGCATGAAATACGTGCTGGGCAATGATTGCTCAGTACGTTCTACTACACGTAAAAAAATAAGATGAATCATAGATACCCAGCAGCTCTGCTGTGGATTAGCAGCAGAGAAACCAGCCAAGTCATGAATATTCCACATGATTTCAGCATTAAGTTTCGGTTGTAAAGACAATTGGGAAAATAGTCCCAAGTCATTATTAGGGGCGGGACAACAAATCGACCTGTACTGATGCATCGATCCAAAAAGTGCATGATTTCATGCGACACAATCGATCTATTGGTTTATTCCACAAATAATTCCACTTCATTTTACTGTGGGCAGTGTTGTACTACACTGCTGAATTTGGCCTTTAACAATAAAATGTTCAAATGATAACCTGACGGCACATGTGAGTTCACTGAAAAGTCGAAGATTGTGAAATGATCAGTTTTCATACTGACTGCAGAGCCCAGTATCAAACCTAACCAACCGAATTGCAAATTTTAACGTATCCAAATGCGGAATACGGAAAATGTAGGAAGGGGTGAGTTAAGCAGCACTTTTCCCCTCCCACATCCATGACTGAAGGACACCTGCGCAAGGCACCCAACCCCTTAGCTGCCCCCCGGGTGACGTAGGTGTGCAGCCCACTGCTCTAGTGCCTAGTGTATGTACACACTGGTGCCATGGATGGGTTCAACACAGAGGACAATTTCACTGTTCACAGTGTGAGCGCCACACAATATGAATCAATCAATCAATCAATGGCTAAAATAACTGGATCGTGATGGAACTTGTGATGTGATAATATGTACGACCATACCGGAGCAAGATCAGTGGCCTACCTTTGTATGGAGATGGTTTTCCCTCCTCTTTGGCTCTGCCTGCTAACTCTAGAAAATCCTCGATGAGGTCCAGTGAGATCAGTGACTGACTGAACACCAACCTGAGAATAACACACACACACTTAAGCTGTTTTCCAAAACCATGCTTAGTGCAAAGATCACAGCCGTGTTGAGGCTTTTGTCTTGGATGCGATGTTTAAAGATTTCAATAAAGCCAAACTTACACTTTATCTTCCATTTCTTCAGCCATGCGTAGAATTTCAAACAGTAGAACTATCTTTCCAGAGTGTTCCAGGATCTCAGCGTCCGCGTCGCAAACAAACTCCTTGTACCAGTCTGGAGATGGGCTGCCAGGGTTGGAGTTGCTGGGACGAACTACCGGAGATGCACAACAACACAGACTTCTTGATTGAGGGGAGAGGGTCGTGAATGACGTGAAAAGGGCACCGGTGACCCTCTGCTGTTTAGAACTTTACTTAAACAAAAATTCCTCCCAACCTGAGGATATATCTACGATACACACAGCTCCTTAAGTTCAGCACCGATTGAAAATAAGTGGACCTCAGAAGAAAGTAAGGGGGCGTTACGCTAATGCTTACACGTTTTTTTAGTCTTTACTGAAATCATTAGACCTTAATTAATAAATAAATAAATAAATTATTATTAAATTATAAAAACTAAATATTGCATCTTCAACACTTTTGCTATTGTAAGGATTGTAGCTGTGAGAAACACTAGTAATCAATAATGCAAATTGTTTTCAAATAGATTAACAGACAGATAGATAAAATTCCTAAGGTGGACAAAGGCTTAACAGTGTGCTTAACAACCAGAAAATGAAAAATGTAATGAAATTAACATTCATTAATTATAGCCGTTTGTGAAGCTGAACTTCGTTTTTTTTTATTTCAGTTTGTTGCTCCACCTTAAATTGTGCCGTGGTTACATTCTGGCACTTGTAACAACTGCTAGAATGTAACTGTTGCACCACTTGGTAGAAAGGCCAAGTCTGCTGGTGGAGTTTTCCTTTATTTAAATACCACTGTACGCTGATAAGATGGTATATTGCCCAAGCCAGGTGACCACTGCCTTGCAGTACTGGTAAGAAACATTAGCCTTGTTTCTCCAGTGCTAAACTAATCAAGCAAAATCTGGAAACCTGTGTCTTGGCCCAATGACTAGATCAAGTGTAAGTGGAAAATTTGATTCATTTTGCTTAATTATTTTTGAATTATTTAAAAATTTGAATTTCAGTTTACTGGGATATTATGCATTTACTGAGGGGGAAAAACTTTCCATTCTTTCTTTCAATTCTGTTCCATTGGGAATCAACATTTTTTTATTTTTTTTTTAAATCACCTTGCACAAATAAAGGGAAAGAAACCCGAAATTTAAAAAAGCATTCACCAAAGCCTTGAATGTAGACAAAGCCTCCTGTTTAAAGCTGTGCCCTGCTTCATAAAGATTTAAACCACTGTACGTGACACATCACCATCAAACCTACCCTCTTCTACAGGCTCAGCCCTATTCCGGCCTTCTGGGTTTCCTCCACGGGAGCTGGTGTTCCACTCCTTAATCACCTCGACGTCATCGCTGTCCGACTTGTCTGAACTCTGGCTTTTGCCTCTGCCCCTTTTTTTTTTCCTTTATGGGATTTGAGGAACGTCATGGTCAGAATGCGTAAGACTGAACAGGCAGATGCAGAACCATGTGAGAACGTGAGATTTACTGACTTTTTGGGCTTCTCATCTTCAGAGGTAAGACTCATGGATGATTCCTCTGTTTCGGACGCAATGAATTCCTCCATACTGTCCTCGTCGAAGTACCCCTGTTAGCAACAAACAACACTTAGCCTATTAGCAATACATCATAAATGGTACAGCTTTACTGTGGTGTGAGCATATCTTGCTTTAACCTTTTTTGTTAAAAGTTTTCTTCAGTTCAAAATGTGACTCGTATGAATCAATGCCACCGAAAATAATGTGGGCAGCGTAGCCAGTAGTTCATGTGAGATTCTGCAAATCAATTTTTTTTTTTTTTTTTTTAAAAGCCAGAACTTTTTAAGAAGTGGTTGTGCAGGCCAGCAATACATTTAAAACGTCTATATAAATGTAAAAAAAAACAAAAAAAATATGCATTCATTTTTGTATGTAAAATGAAATTTTTAGATTCATATTGGGCACATAAAGATAATCTGACTAAGCCTTTAAAGCTGAGATGCAAAATAAATATTTTTCAAGTTCAATACAATTTGGAGATTAATATTCCATTTCATTTCTGACACTTTCTACACAACTACAGTAGTCATATGCTACACTAAATGTTGTCGCTTATATAAATAAATAAAAAGCTTTCACTGACAAAATTAGCCATAAAAATCACAACCCCTAGAATTTAAGCAATATCGAGGCAGAAAGTCATTAGAGCGTTCCGTCCTACCCACTTTAATTATGATAATTATAAGCCTTTTCTGAGTAATGTTTTTCAGATAGATAGATAGGTAAGTAGATAAGATGGGTGGACGGACAGACAGACAGACACACCCAGACAATTAAAAACATTTTTTCTGTGGATTTTCTGAAGGATTAGCCTAGGAGTCAAAACCATTTCTAAATTAGTCAAATCAAGTTTATTTGTATAACGCTTTTTACAACTGACGTTGTCTCAAAGCAGCTTTACAGAAACCGGGTCCGAGCCCCCACGGAGCAAACCAAGGGCGACAGAAGCAAGGAAAAACTCCCTAGCTGTAGTAAGAAAGCTTGGGAGAAACCAAGGCTCAGAAGGGGGAACCCATCCTCCTCTGGTTGACACTGGATAGCAAAAAAAATTACATGAATAACTGTGGTTGATTCACCACTGAGCAAAACAATCACAATCATTTTGGTCAGTTTCATGCAGTAGCACATACCACAGCAAAAGCAAACATCTAAGCAAGTTCTGAATCAAACTTGACTTATACGGACATCCCTCGGCTATACTTTTTTCACAGAAAGTGATGACTATGGAGGAAACTCTGCTGTTCCCTAGGGTTTGTTTTAAGTGTGGTTGAAGGGAAAGAGGTCTGCAACTCACCAGTTACACGTCTTTATGCATTTACCTTGTTTTCCTTACTGATATAGTCCAGCTGGAGACACCAAGGATGGGTCCAGATTCTGCTGAGCATCTGGAAATCCTGGAAGAGTTTCGTCCCTGCGCGGCCTCTTCCCCCCTCCAAGGCAGAACCGACACCTGCTTGGAAAGAACCAGTTTAGTGCCTGCAAAGCCTCTCGCACCCCATGCCAGTTACGACAGCACACCATGGGCCTGAACAAACTAACAAGGGTCCTTCACTGCAAATGGAACAATTTCAATCAAACAGGGGGCGGACTTCAAACGAAAAGCAAATAACTAGGGGCTAGGAGACTGTCAATCCATATTAGGATTGAGTGACCATTGACCAAATTAGGGCTCAGTGTAAACCACAGCAGACCTCACAATACTGGTCATTATCATACAATTGCAGAACAACCTTCAAACCATAAACGAGTGATGGCGAAAAGCCTTTCACCCAAATGGGATACATTCTGGAAAAAATATCCCTACTCCCAACATCATCAAGAACAACTTTATCCATAGGGTCTATACTACTACTAGTCCTGAAATGTAAGAAAGAACCTGCTGATCTATTCTGCCACTTATACACAACAAGAAAGGAGTGAAGTGCTGAGTCTGCTGTGGAAATGCCCTGCAAACTAAGATCTGGTCAAACACCAAAGAGGTATAACTCAGTGTTGCCAAATTACAAGTAAAAGTGGCTATTTTCCATTGTGAACGCACTCAACCACACAGAGCACCACAATGAAATGTGACCTCTGCATTTAACCCATCACATGTGCAGATGTGAAGCAGTGGGCAGAGATCAACAGCACCCAGGAAGCAGTGTATCAATATGGTACCTTGCTCAAGGGTACCCAAGTGGCACCTGAGTAGGGACTTGAACCTGCGACCTTCTGTTGCACCTGGGTCGGGATTTGAACCTGCGACCTTCTGTTCAAAAGGGCAAGGTCCTCGCCGCTTACTTAGCCCATGTAAACATAGCCTGTTGCGCTTTAGGGAGTTGGTAGCAATTTATTCGTGTAATCATCAATAACCACATTATTAGGAGTTTAAACAGTGTCAGGGGGAGTTGGTTAAAGAAATAGTTCAGGACTAAAAACAGATTTACGCAATTTTCCACATACCCAAGGTGAAGTAAATCAGCAAAGTCATGTTTGACGTCCAAATGCTGCTGCTTTAGTTTACAACTGCAGCTGTGAGGCCTATGCTGCTAGGCCTGTGAAGTCACGGAATAGACTAATCATTTTTGTAAAATGACATCAAAACTTCTCCAAGTTTTAGTGTTTGTTAGCTGTTAGCCTGGCAGCTAATGCCGACGCTGAACATATCTTACAAGATCAACTATTTCCAGTGGAAAGTTGTGAAAATTAGATTTTTTGCAGAACAACTCCTTTAAGAGTGTAGTTCATAAAAGGCCAAAATCTTCAATGACCCCACCAGGTCAACGACGACACTTTTTCAATGCATGAACCCTAAAAACAAGAAAAAAATGGATCTACATCTCGTTAATGATGAAAATGTCAAATTATGATGATTACATCTTGCTGTAAAGCCCACCCCCTAATTTTAACACATTGCTTTCTGAGTTGACTAGTTCTCATAAGCTTCTGTGGTCCTTCATTGTTCAGCAACACAGCCTCCCTACACATGGCTGCTGTCTTGGATGTTTCAATACTTGCTTATGATTCCAAATTCTCATTGCATCAACAACTTATCTCCTTAGCCAGGACTAGGCGTTGATTTGTCTGACATATGCTACATATACAGTAAAGTCAAAGGATAATTCTCAAAACACTGAAGCGTTCCCACTAAATTATAAGACATAATTGGTTTATGTAGTTCGTTAACGTCTCTTTAACCTATGCCAACACACCCAGTGAGAAAGTACAACGATCACCCATGATAACGCTCATGCATTGCAGGTTCATTTCAAAATGTTTTATGACCCTTTTGAGTACATGGGTCACGTTACAAGTCGAGGTCTTTGTGGATTTTTGGATTTCTGCCTATTCTAACATGCTTCCTGGGCTATGTGCGCAAATCCTCCCCCACGGGTTGCATGCCTACCCTGCATACCTACCTTTAACCGAGCGAGTAATAATTTGTTTGTGGATACGCGTCTACCTCCCTCAAACAAAACATTTTCAGAATATTTAAACCAATACCAAAATACCATGAAGAGAGCTAGTCTTCCCTACAGCACGACAAAGCTTCCAAATGACACAAGCCTTATCCATGCTGAATGATCTCGGACGGTTTTCTCTCCACTGAAAACGAAAACCTAGCGCAAGCGTGGTAAACTTTTTCAGAAAACTGCGTTTTTTGTGGGTTTGGCGAAGCACGAGGGATAAAGAGCAAAGTGTACAAAGGGATTGAGGTGGGGAGACAGAGTCGGGCCAGTTTTTGAGTGTGGACAGCGACCTGGGGGCCCTCACCCGGAGTCACAGCATCAGCTCAGTAGCATAGCAGGCTCAGTGGAAAGCTGGCCTAATGAGCCTCCGGCTGGAAAATTCTCCCAAAGCTCTTCATTAGAAAAAGGACATGGGAATTTGTTCAGATAGGCCTGCGGCTCCGTGCCAGCTGCCACTCAATCTCCCAGCTGCAGATCCGCTTTAGAACAAGCGCCGTCTAAGCCATAACATGACTAAACCACTTAATTCAGTAGTATGCCGGGGACACGGAAAGGAATGGGTACAGAGGGAGGATAAAAAAAAAAAGACCCGGTTCTCTTTAGTGGCTGAAAACCTCAGTCTGTCATCTCCAAAATGCTAATTTGGGCATTAAGCTTCAAGTATCAGTGTCCCTTGAAATGCCCTCGGGCAAAGCTGCTATACAACCTCATAAGCTGCTAAAGTTTGCTTAACAATGTGAAACATGAGGTGATATTTAGGGAACGACAAGGGAAATAAATCTCACTCCACAGAAAGAAAGGCCTTCACCTGTAAAGTGCTCCAGATAATATCTGTAGAGTTTGCACTGCACAGGCATCATCCTCACTGCTAACACATACTCGTGTTTAGGGGGCAGGAATTTTGTCAGGGCAGTGTAGTCTCTCCTCTGCAAAGCAAAACAACAAGAAGACAATGAAAAAAAGCCGGGGGAGGTGGGGGTGGTAGAGAAAACAACAACTTGCTACTAAACAGCACTGAAATATTCTATCCAATCTGAAGCAAACCTGGAATCTAACCTTAACAACACAAACTTACGTTTTTTTTTTTAAA
>JBBPDA010000034.1:19834823-19859169 GCA_037974385.1 Arnoldichthys spilopterus | reverse complement strand
ACCTACTGCAGCCTTTGGACAGTGGGAGGAAACCGGAGCACCCGGAGGAAACCCACGCGAACACGGGGAGAGCTTGCCAACTTTGCACAGAAAGGCACCTGTGGCCAACCCGAGGATCGAACCCAGGACCTTCTCACTGTGAGGCTAACCACTGCACCACTGTGCCGCCCAAATAATATTATTATTATTATTATTTTATTATTATTATTATTATTATTATTATTATTATTATTAATAATAATAATAATAATAATAATAATGCTACAGCCTTTGAAAAATTTCATAATGAGAGTATTTGGACTTAAAACAGCAGCAATATATTGTCGTCAAAACAGTGCAGGGCATTTGAAAGAAAGACAGCACTGCTGAAGGGGTTGCGATATCCAGACACGTGACTAAATCAAGAATTTAGAGTAATTTCTCAGACTAAAAATCCAAATAGAGCATTTTAATGCATCGGTGTAAAACGTTTTTAAAAGCCTTATGGTTTATTCTCAGCATCAATAACTGAAGATCTGTCTTCACCTTCAAACTCAGGATAAACAGTAAATTAAAAGCACAAACTCTCCTCTTAAAATCATTAGAAAAATGAAGAAGTCGCTGTCGGCTGCGCCAAGCGCTCAAGCTCTCACCACACGCTCACTCGTACAATTTGCTTCAGCAAATAATCAACTGCACATAATCTCAAAACTACAAGGACGCATCATGCACACAAAGTAAGAAGTGACCGCTTTGGACGTAACGGGTCCAAATGTCATTGCAAAGGTCATTCACACACAGCGCTCCAGAGGAGGTTCTGGGATCAAAAGCTGAATGTTCTCGACTGCATTTAGATATTAATAAATACAAAAAGTTTAGGAAGTAAAACACATTTACATCCTCCGTCGCCATTTGCATCTAATCAGTTAAGCCCATCACAAAGTGACAGCAAGCTACTGAACACTCCATACCTATTCTCAGGGTCGTCGTCGTCATCAACCATCTGGGCGGGTTCATTCTTGGTCACAGCTTCGTCGCCTGCTCAAGCATAAAATTACAAAAAGGTTAGAAACGTCATTTATTAACCAGCTGAACAAAACCATTGAAGAGGCCTCATATGGAAAGTCTAATCTCTTGAAATATTATCATACAGATTAGATTTTAAATATTTGCAAACAGCAATAAAGTCTAAACTGGTGTTTGAGAAAAGAAAAGTTTGTGACTCAAAGAAAGTACTTTGCTATTATAGTCTCAGTTGCAGTCTAGGACAGTATGGCTTCATACAGCTGCTTAGCCAGACATGATTTAAACCTAATCTCAGATCGTCATTCCTGAAACCCCCCCCAAAAAAACCTCCTAACTCCCAGATTCTGACTGGCTCTCAGTGCGGTCTGAAGCCTGAAGCTCTGCTGTAGCTATATTGCACATTTTAGACGTAAGAACACTGTAGACGTTCTGAAGAAATGCAGATTTGATTGAGTCACTACAATGTTCTTTTAATCCTGTTTAATCCTGGAAATCCAAGTGATTCGGTTTCACTCCATGGGGAAATGTTGGTTAGCCCAGCCCTTTAGCAACTAGCAAATAGCATCTAGCTAGCTCTAATCTCACGTGCTGTAGCAGTTTTCCCCAATTACTGACCCAGATCTTTATACACCTCTGCTGAATAAAGGTACAGGATCATGAGTGCTTTCCACATGTTCTCAGTGTTGCATTTTGCAAAAAATAATTTTGTTGTCAATTTTGGGTGCCCCTCCTGTTGCTCCCCTTTTGCATCCTCCTGAAAGTAATCGGGTTCCACCCAAATATAATCTGATTTATTGCAGAATTTCTTACTGAAAGAATATGAATAGTGCACCAGTTCCTTGGTAAAAAATGTTTTTTTTAAAATGACCAGAACAACAGTTAGAATTGGGATTGTACACGAACATAGAATAACATAACTGAACAGATTGGCTCCATGGATTGTTACCGATACCCAATACAACATCGGACCAAAATCTGAGATCAGCAACAGATCGGTGCATCCCTACTGAAAGCAAATACGTTTTGTAACATCTCAGGACTTTCACTGGAGAGCACCTATCCACCGTTTGTGGTTTACAACCAACATTTACACTAATCCGCCAGAGTAAAGCCCCTATTTGAGATTTTTGGTAAACTGACCTGATGACTGATGGAAAGCATCAATTCCAGCCACAACAGACTCGAGAATGGGTTTCATCTTCTGCTGATCACCACTCTCCTCTCCAGAGTCTGCAGCTTGCTCTTCTTCCTCTTCCTCATCAGACGATGAATCCTTTGTGGCATTCCCTTTTGTTTTCTGTGACCTCCGTTTACGCTCAAATGATCTCTTGGGAGTTTTCTTTCCCTCCTTCTTGTCTTCATCCTCCTGCTTCTTGGATCCCTTGGTGGACTTCTTGCTGGTGTCAAGCTTGCTTAGACGTTTCATCTCCTTCTCCAGGTCCGAGTTATGGTCGGAGGAGTCCGACTGCTTGCCCTTCTTTTTTTTGGTGACTTTTTTCTTGGCCTTTGAGGACTTTGCGCCTTGATCTGAATCTGATGAGCCCACATTAAGCTTGCGTTTTGCGGTCGTTCTTGTAGAAACCCGGGAAGGCAACTTTTTGTTCTCATCCCCGTCGCCTGAAACCTTCCCGTTGTGCTCTGCCTCCTGCTCGTCGGAGCTGGCCCCCATGCCTTCTGTCTGACGAAGGACCTCCGGGACTTCATCGGAATCCGAGTCAACGGGACTGGAAGCTGGAAGCCCCGGACTGTTCTGGTCATCGTTGGTCTTTGAAGCACTAGACCGAGTCTTGCTCCTTCCCTCAGAAGATTTGCGCAGTGGAGTGGTCTTCATCCTGGGGGAGCGTCTGCTTTCTGAGCCCTCCTCTGGTGACACGGCACCATCTCTCTCCTTAGACGGCAACGTGTCTTTGCTTTCATCTCGCTTTATAGTGATTTTGAGAGGTACAGGGGTGAGCTTTACGACAAGTTTTTTACCCAAACTTCCAGAACCTTTATCAGGCTCTTCGGACTCCTCATTGGACACGGACGCACTATCTTCCTTATTGTCATTGTCGTCGTCGTCGTCGTCGTCATCAACAGCCTTGCGGTCATCCTCTTGTTTCACGCACTCTGCGAGACTCTCCACCATCTCAAAGAGTTCTTCGGGAACAGACGGTGGTATAGACACAATGTCCTTGTCAAGGGAGATTTCACCAGCTGATGCGGAGCCATCTTCTCGGTCAGGTTCGAGCACAAATTTGTCCGTCTTTTCTTTGGCTTCACTTTCTCCCGACACGTCCTCTGCGTTCTCTGTTGAGGGAACGGAACTTTCCTCCATTTCTACATCAGCCGAAATCATGTCTTCGTTTTCTACATGATCTTCTGGAACTCCCGAGCTGTAGTCCATGGTGCTATCTAAACCCACCTCCTTCCCGATCAACTCGTCGACATGCTGCATGTTGGGGACTGCATTATCCACGTTTTGACTGACTGCCAACCCATGCTCCTCTCCATTCTGGACCTCTAGGCTTTGGAACTCCACATCCAACGACTCCTCCAACGCTGTGTGGACCTTTTTCAGGTCAGCCAAAACAGACCGGAATGCTTTCAAGTGCCTGTACCTGACAACACTGTCGCCGTGCTGGGACGACGCCTGCTGAATGAACTGCACAAACGTGGTGTTCAAGCCATTTGTCGTCTCAATCAATTTCTTTGTCTTTTTGATGAGTTCCTTCGGAACCTCCAACGTTTTGTAGGAAAAAGAAACCGTCCCTGCTCCATCGGAATTAACATCCTTTCCGTTGAGTGCTGAATTTTGACCTTTCCCATGCTTGTGCTTTGAATTATCACGTTTTGGTTTGTCACTTTCTGCTTTAGGCTTTTTCTTACATTCTAGATTTTGCAGAACCTTTTCGCATGCTGCAACAATGTCCCGAAGAGGCTCTGGGTGGCACACGTAGCAGTACCACTTGCTATCTTCATTCATTATTCCAGACAGCTCCTTCCTTCCAAGATTACGCTGAATGCATTTTTTGCAAAAGGCATTGCTGCAGTAGTCACAACAAATGAGATTGCCTCCCTCCGCACACCACCTGAAGGACAAATTTACACAGATAATGTGTAACAACATTTTTTGCCAGCACGGTCATGAGTAGCTATGCATAAATGTTGCCAAGGACTTATGTTACTGTAAATTAACATTTTTTGTGCAAGTTTACTGTATTTGTAAAAGTTCAGTTTAAAAAAGCACATTGGTACCATGCAGTTGCATTAATAAATGTGGTATTTATATATTAATTCATTTTTAAAGTATTAATATTGCATAAGTAATGCACATACCATAACGTACTGTGAATATTGCGGCATCACTGTGATTAAGACCTCAACAATAAGGGGCGGCATTGCTGCCCAATGTTGGCATGTAAAGATACAGCGAGTGTAATGATAATGGCATATTGGTGAACCTCCACTGACTATTACCTCAAGAGTGTCAACGTAAGAACATTCATAGTTTAACAGTACAAACCACACACCGGGGTGGAGCTACATGACTGTACGAAGTTGGGACAAGCGATAATGTTACCGTGAATTCTTTCGGCCATGATAATTATGTAGAGAAAATCTGATATCGTGACAGCCCTATTACCATGTATGGGTGGCATATTGTTATTGTGACACCACTGTGCCATGTTAGCTGCTTATAGTGTTGGAGCACAGTAACATACTTTCAGTGCTTCAAAAGAGTTTAGTAGTATGTAAAGAAATATATCAAATGAGTATCGTCAGATGCTAAAAACTTGAATTACTGTATCAGAATGGGAACAATCTCTAGCACCTAGCAACTGACTGGGAGACAGAGGCCATAATGCTAGATTTTCAGTGTTCTACATCCAGCAGAGGGCAGCATCAACATGACCTTTGGTCAACACTGGAATCAAAAAGACACCAGCCCTGCATAACAATAGCTTGCAGTAACGTAGCATATATAGACGAAAAAGACCTAAAGGACAGTGTACGGTTTGGGGAAAAAAAAGCGTAAAAAAAATAACAAATAATTATGTAAATTAGAAAACCTCAACCCCTATACCAACCTGCATTGTTCATCCATTCCATCCTCATCCTTGCTGATGTCATCACTCATGTAATACTTAAAACATGACTGGAAAGAAGCAAAAACGAGGTCATGATTAACAGCTACTCCTTAACGTACGAACTGAAAATATGTCCGCTTGGAATAACGGAAGGAACTTGACATCTACCTTGCAGATAAGAACTTTGAGAGCAGGATGCTGAAAGACAGAATCTCTCTGAAAATGATTGACTTGTTTTCCACACGCAGTGCAATTAACAATCTCTTGAAGGTGTTCGTCTGGAATAAAGAAAAGAAGCAACAAACACACAATGTACGTCGTAGTGATCCAGGGCGCAAAACAAAGATCAAATTTACTGCTTTTATATCAACAACACTATGTAACGGAGTTCTACTGAA
Source organism: Arnoldichthys spilopterus (assembly GCA_037974385.1). Taxonomy (NCBI): domain Eukaryota; kingdom Metazoa; phylum Chordata; class Actinopteri; order Characiformes; family Lepidarchidae; genus Arnoldichthys; species Arnoldichthys spilopterus. The sequence continues at coordinate 19,853,696 of JBBPDA010000034.1, read as the reverse complement.
ATTTTGTTCCTGGATACAAAGTGTGTCCCCAATTCCTTATGCCTAAAATAACAAGAGAATTGCTATTGTTCCACAAAAACATTGCTTCTGTGGTCAGGACAATGACATTTCCAAACGCATGTTTTCAAGAACATTCTCATTCACATTCACATGTATTCATTTGGCTGACGCTTTTATCCAAAGCGACTTTCAAGACGTGGAGCAGTGTAGTGGGACGGTACCTTGCTCAAGGGTACCCCAGTAGTGCCTGGACCGGGACTTGAACCTGCGAACTTCAGGTCCCAAGGGAATGTCCCAACCACTAGGTCACCACTTCTCCATTCACTTTGAATGCTAAGACCTGCACTATTACCATTAATTTATATAATGTAATTATTAAGGTCTTATAATTTTATAGCTTAGTTATATAGTTTCCTATATATTTTGCACAGTACAGTTGTTTGTAATTTGTGTATTTTTATATTTTTGTGTATAGTACAGCTATTTGTATAGTTTTGTATTGTGTCTTTACTTTGTTACATTGTTTACTTTATGTATATGGTGGCTACTGGTACAAAAAATTTCCCTCGGGACCAATAAAGTATCTATCTATCTATCTATCTATCTAAGAAGACTTCTAGAATATTCTTGAACTGGGAAAACTGTCCAGAGGTTTCTAGAATTGTCTAGAATTTTCTAGAACTTATTGGAATCTTTTAGAACTTTCTGGGACTTTCCAGTAAATATGGAAATGCACCTGTTATTCCAATATAAATATAAAACTGTGGTCATAAAACCAAAGTTTATGATGAATAGAGCCAATTTCACACAGGATTTAGACATAAGCAGTTGAAATAGAACACTTAGAAGCCAGGAACTAAAATTGTGTAACACTAATAAAAATGGCGCTGTTCCATTTTTCAGTCCTGTATTAGGCGTCAGCAGCCTCTACTTTGAGACACCAGATGGCAATGCACAACTATTGCTTGCTACAATTTGCTATACCACACTTTACCTTTTACTACTAATTGCACAAAATCAGCTTAAATGAAGTGAGCCAACAATCTACTTTCAGTGCTGAAATTATATAATTAGAGAGGGAAAAAATGCTTCAGTATGCAGACTTATTTGTAATTATGCATTTTACATATTAATTAGAAACAATAAGTTTGTATATAAAGTCAGAAAACTCTTTATAGCAATACTACCACCTGAATTCACCAACAGAGCAATTAATGATAGTCAAGCAATGTGGGAAATGTGCTGTGATAAATACCAAGACTTACCAGGATATCGCCGTGGGGTCTCATCCTTAACTTTACCACCCCTGTTGCGGAACTCTGGACCTTTAAAGTCATCTTTTCCTTCATTGTTGACAGGTTCTGGCTTTACTACCACAGTGTCTGCGCAAACGAAGCGAAATAAAGCAATGAGGCCCATGGTACGCCATACCCACCCCAATGCTCGAATGTAATAGCACCTACCTTCGGGTAACCCATCCAGATCAAAGGTGCCATCGTTAGTGTCCTCTGCAACGCAAGCCTGTTCACTCTCACTTGCGGATTCGGACTCATGTACCACCACGTGCTTGGTCACGACAGCAGGTTTCCTAAAATTAAAAAGGTTCAAAAATCACTCAAAACAAAAACAAGACGCGTTAATAAAGCATGTCTATGTTATAACTGTTAATAACAAATGTTAATTGTTAGAAGAAAAAAAAAACGTTTTTTTCAGAAATTCAACCAAAGAACTACTACTGCCTGGTAAAACATGAGCAAACCAGGTCCTGGGAAACTATCACAACATAAAGGCAGTGTATTTCAGAACCAGGGTTGAGAACCACTGTATTAAAACTATATTTAAAAGACATGTACACCATCTATCAAAATAGTGCCCAAACCGATGTATCCCATAAAAATCAAAGTGTCTATTTCACAATTAATTGTCCTTCATTTTACTGTGCAGTTTGTACTAAGAAGCAGATTCTGCTTATGACTATGCTGCTGTATTTGACCCTAAATAATAAAAAGCTCACATTACAATTTGTCTGCATGTGTAAGCTGATGGAAATTTAGCAGACTGTGTGAAATTCACCATTTCTCATACTGCCTGCAGACCCAGTCGAACCTAATCAACCACATTTGCTAATTTGCACATTTGCTAAACACGCTGGCTAAAATAATCGGATCGGATCTTGATGAAACTTGCGATCTACACCCTAATAAAACACGCGTATGTACATGTTTTCGTTATTTATCATGTCTGATGACGTAGGCCGTGTTGCCTATGATTCCACCCAATACTTGTGCATCCACATTATCACGTTAAAGTTATTCTGATTTGTCCCTGGAAACTGAAATGGCAAACACTTCTTCATCTAGGTACGGTGTAGGTCATTAGTTCATCCCCAGTGGCCCAAACAAAACTCACCTCTTTGAGCGTGAAGTGGTTTTCGTGACTTCATTGGAGCAACCAGGCTGCCAAACACACAAATACATCTATTAAAACTAGAACTTTATAATAAATATTGAAGGTAAAGATGTTTTACTAGCTGTAGCCTATTTAAAAAACACCTCTAACTTCAGTTTTCCAGTGTTTGCTATAATTACGGTACTGTACTGTGTAAATGGATGCTCTGAAGTTCTGAAAGATGATGCTGGATGGCTGCTAGCTACAATACAAATCGAAGAAATGATTTAAGACATGCTGTCAGGGCTTCTGTCCTACTGCGCTCCAGAGGAAGTGACGTTTTACGTCTCACAATATGCCCATTTAACTAAAGCTCTCCGCAGATAATCACCCATTTCACACTGAATGTGACAACAGCTGCTTTTGAAAGGCTTTGCACATGCCCTTTGTTCCCCTACAGAGACACGGACCATGCTGCATTGATCTATGATGGCAAAAAACATTACAAAACAAGATGCTTCAACCAACTATAGGTGGAACAAATCCAAAACAATAGTTAGCAAAAGGGTGAACTTGATCTTTTCAAGGTTTGCCTGCTATAGATCATCACTGCGGTTCATCCTTTTGGTTTTGGCAAAAGCTCAATCTTGTTCTTGAAAATGCCATGACTAGTATGTTAATATTATTTTGCATTTGGAGACACACTTTGTACCTTTTAACAGATTTTCTTGTCCATGGTACAGCCCCAAGAGGAATCATTACTTGTAAACTGTTTTTGAATTTTATCCTCTCCAGTCACAACAGGTAATGCACAAAAAGCTGATAATGACGTAATATGATTGGCATCAAATGAGACCCTTCCACAACAACCATGTCATCTTGTCCAATGACTGTTAAAGGTTCCAGGCACATGTTACTGAAGCAGTCAACTAAATAAGTACCTTCTCCATTATTTGATCATTGATGCTTGTGTTACTGGAGGCCATTTTACCTGGAAGTAAAGAGAAAATTAAACTAATTGTGTGTCAAGAAATAACAGAAGATCATTTTACAAAAACTAAGAAACACCATGTGTACAGTCACAATAACCAATTCTTACCACTGGAGATGTCATTAATTTGGGACGCAACACTTTCCTTCTCTGGCGAATGATCCAGGAACTCATGAAGTTTAGTCACCAGTGTATTGAGCTTGTTGGATCTAGGAAGAGATGCAAGGTCTGAAATGTAATCTGCATCTTTTTAAAATGTCATTTCTATCCCCATTTTTCAGACAACAAGAGGATTCCACTGGCATTTTTGCATATTAGCTTACCGAACTCACTGTAATGACAATAATTTATTCACCGTGCAACAGAAAAGCTTCTTCACGACTGTGGCAGTTTCCCATGCAGTGCTAAATCATTCAGGTTAGCAAATAACCTTAGACTGATTTAACATAGCATGTGTATGACAACCAGCTAACCAGTTGGGCAAGTGCCTAGGCTCATGTGCCACCCCATGTGTAGGCACTGAACTTGCCATCGGACAAAATCAACTGAGGCTATAAATGTTTAGGTTTCCCCAGCACTACACACAACACGACAGATCTGTGCATACAAACATGTCATATTACATGTCTGCTGTTGATCCTACAGTGCTTCTCAAGTTACAGCAGTTATGATCAAGCAGGAAAACACTGGGCTGGAGATGAAAAGACTGCAGAACATTATTACCCCTGGATAAATAAGCCTGATCATTATGATTTTAAACCGCAATATGATAAAACATGCACTACGTGTTAGTAAATAAATAACACGGTGCCAGCTTTAACATTTTAATGCAAAATCACACTGATCAGCAGCGCCATAGCAGCAGCATGGACTCGGAGCTCAGCAGGGACTATTTTAACAAGACATTTTCAAAACTTTAAAATTTTAAAGTTGTCCAACTTCACTCATTAAATCGGTCAGTTATGCAAATGTAGAACTGCCTAATGTAAGCTTCTGAACCGCTGGAGCTATTAGGGTAAGACGGGAAGCGCGTTAAGTCGAGTTTGACCGCTCTCCCTACACCAGTGTTTCCAGCGCAGGGGCCTAAGTTTGTGTTAACCTCCCTTAATAACTCACATGTCTGCAAACATCGGTTCAGTCGTGCGATTAAAACCGGCGTGTTACCAAAGCAAACACATTAAAGCAGCCGTGGGGGAAACCGGCAGCTGAGGAGGAGATGCGAGGCTGCTGCTCGTCCTTGTTGTTTATTGACATTTTGCGTCATCACGAGGCAGCTAATGACCGAGTCTGTCTCCTGTAATAGCTCCGTACATTGGCCTGCTAGCTAGCTCACACGCGCGCTGACTTACAGAGCAGTTTGCTGCACGGCACGATAAAAGTGCGACACTGGCCTAGACCTAGTCAAACAGTTGCCCAAACTCCCATGCTGGCCGGCTATGGTGCGTAGGGGGGGACGGTTAAAGAGAGCTAAGCTAAGCTAAAGCGGCTAATTACTCATAAATAACTCCCGGTGAGCTAAAGTTAGTACTGTCATAAACGCATATTGAAGCAAAACGACTGCTTCTCATTAGTTTAATAAAATCCCACAAGCCTCGGCTATGAAAAAAGCGGGTTTGTAGAAAAAAGCCCGAGGGAAAATGTTTATGGCGGCGCTTGGTGAAGAAGGGCCTTCGCTGAAGCGCGTGCCTTTGTGTGGTGTTTTTTTCCCGCGAAAATGTAGCGGCCGGGTCCGTATGCGTTAAACGGCCTTGTGTTTTCACCGCCCGTAACTACCACGTAAGATGCGAGAAGAGTGCGCGGTGGTGCCGCTAAACTCCGCTGTTCGTGCCGGCAGTTCGCCGGAGCGAGCGGCCGCGCGAAAATGATGGAGGCGCTTCGGCAGCTTCGAGTCGCGCACATACCTGCGAGCATCCGCGGGGAGAAGTCGTTACGTGTGGGACATTTAACGGTTCGCTCGGTCATCGGGCAGAAGTATCGCTGATCAAGCTTCAGAAGCCGCGGCTCATGCTGGGTTTTTTTCTTCTTTTTTTATCCGGAGAAGTCAGAGAAGACAAAGCAAGAGCGCCATCTTGCCGGATGGCTCGAGTCGGCGTTAAAATGGCGCATCCTGCCCAAAACCTAGCGACAGCCTCGCTGGGTGGTACCAGAGGGCCCGGTGGCTATGAATGGACATATTTTAGCTTTTGAGAGAAGTAGGAGGAGGCAGGATAGGGGGTGGGATGCGCGTGTGTGTGTTTTTCCGAATATGAGCGAGAATATTTTTTTGTTTTGCTCGTTGTTGCCGATAACGGAAGGAGGCGGTTTAATCTAGAGGACGACGTGAAGTTTTTAAGAGCTGCGGAGTCTTGACCCCCCCCCCCCTCTCTCTCAGTGCATGCAGCCTTGTCCACATTTCGCATGCACATGCAGCGTGCATGCGATTCACGAGCGCCTTCTGGCACGAGTCCAGCGCCTCGCCGCTTTCCCATTTACACGCGCAAGCAGCTCATCTTCACCATGCGCTCCGTAACAAACCGGCACAGCGAAAATAAATAATAATAAAATACAGAGGGGGTGTTTTTGGAGGCAGGCGGAGCTGAAGATGCTCGGATTCGAGAAAGTGACTCAAGTGCAGCTGCAGAAATGCACTAAGACCCCGATGTAGACACGACGATCAAAAGGTTGCAAGCATCCCTATTTTTGATCGCCATGCGGAACAAATGCCACGCTGATGGTCTCGCGCGGTTGCAGCGCGCCGGCTCCTGGTTACCGTGACATTACAGCGTTCTAAACGAAACGTCGCCGCATCCTCGCGTTGTGCACGTACCTGTAGCTCTCGCTGCTCATTTCTTCAGCGTGTGGAGCGCGAAAGACGTCTGCATGTTCGGAGTAAAGTTAATCTTTAATGTTTTGTTGAGAAAGGTGGGACAAAGCGCGGCGCCATCTTTTCACGCAGCAACAGAGGCGCTGATTGGCGCGTCGTGTTCCAAGTGGAAGCTCATTGGCTTGGTCGCATCAGAGAGAGAACACGCTCCTCGCTTAGTGTTTCTGAGCCTGATTGTTTTTTTCTTTTCTTTCCTCGTCTACCTGCCTGTCACCTGTTTGATAAAACATCAGTATTGTCGATGAAAAGAGGTGTGTAAAAAAAAAAAAAAAACCCAGCAAGGTGTAAAAAGTAAACATCTTTATTTTAACACAATTGCCAAAAAAAAAACAGACAGTGACATCCATGTGCACTACATAAGGACTTTTCTGCTGCATCACTGGAAGTTCAGGCGAAAGCTTTTCTCGTGCTCCTTGCTGCGGCTCTCGCACAGCTTTGACACCTCTTCCACGCGCCTCTGAAGCAGAACTGCACATTGAACACAGCGATTAGACACAAGAAGCATGTGTGGCTAAGATGCACAGGCCAGATCTTAAACATACTAACCGGAGTTCTGCTCAACCCACTGGAGGGAGTCCATGTGTGCATTCAGGATCTTGCAGATCTGCTGGAGCTGAAATGGGAGAATTTTAAAATGAGTGTACATTTGAACCTTTCGTGTGCATCCAATAAATACAGGCCCAGTAAACAGTCATGTCAACTTCCCCTTGGTCTTTTAAACTTGAAGGAATCTCATCATCAATATGTTTTATGCTGTGTTTTTGCTGGACATTTGCAGTGCACACCGTATGTATGACAGAGATGTTATAACGCATTACGCTCACCTCCTCCACCTGGTGTGTACATGGTATTTATACAGATGCATCTTAAAGTGGTGGGAAATTTGGAAAATGTGTTAAAAATAACAATGACATGAGACACGTCAAGCGTCAAGCAAACAAGCTGAGCTCTTTGACAAGAAATGTACAATTAAATGGCATCGCTAAGACGAACCCAAAGCTTTTGCTTTCCGAAAATCCAAAGAAAAAAATGCCCTTTTATTCTACTGCTCATGCTGCTGAAAGTGTTGGACATAACTGGGGTTACAAAATAACATGAACACAGAACTCAAAGTAAATTAAGAAAAAAATGCATGAAAATGTCGAATTCTAGAATAATGAACCACTGTGAGATTTTCTTTGGATTTCAGCAACTACTTTGACTGTGTTTTTACTTTTGGATCATTATTCCCTGTAATTGTTTAATCATGGATTACACTTAGAACCGTTAATCCCAATCCTATGGATTGTAACTAAGATCCAAGTCTCAGTTACACATGACATTTGTGAAACGTCCATATTGTACCTTAACTATGAATCTACACATACCGGGTCACTTGTGTCAGCCGGGCCATTGGATGTGTTAAGGTGCTCGATGATTTCTTTTAGATCTTGAGACATTCTCTTCAGCTGAGCGTCAACATTTTCTGCCAACTTATACCTTCAGAGAAACAATTATTGAAAAAGGAGAGCATATATATATATATACACGTACATTGCTTTCATATTCACTTGCTGCATGTGAATAATCGCTTACGTCCTCTCTCGCTCCTCGTCAGCGTTCTGCATATAAATGGTTCCGCTTTGCTCTTTCACGGATTCCTCCAGTGGCACAAGAAGATCCTCCAGCTCCTTTTGCTGTGACAGGATAAAGTCCAACTCCTGATCTAGCCTGAAGTATAGACAAGTACAGCACATCTTCAGATGAAGTCAAAGTGACTATTCGTCATTGTGAACACGCTCGAGCACCCCAACAAAATGTGACCTCTGCATTTAACCCATCACACGTGGAACAGCGGGCAGCTACCAACAGTACCTGGGGTGTAGTGTACCTCAGTGGTGCCCGGGCTGGGACTTGAACCTGTGACCTTCAGGTCTCAAAGGCAACGTCCAGACCACTAGGCCTCCACTTCAGACAAATTCCTTTACTGATAATATAGTATAACTTGCATACGCTACCACATCAAGTACCAATTATAGTTTTACCTTCTTTGGTCCAGTTTAACCTTCTCCATGTCTTTATGAAGGGCTGTAATCTAAGCAAAAACATTTATTAATTATTCATTATTAATGAAATTTCTTCACCATTGCTAAACTTCAAACAATTTTTACAGGTTTCCTTTTCTACATTTGTTAAAGGGCATATTATTAAAGGGGAATTGTAATGATTTTTGCATAATATTTAAGACGTTAACAAGGTCATTAACAGTGGTATGATGTAAATGTGCCACTCTAGAGAAACTTGCTGAATCAGACTTGTTCACAGTGGCAGCAATAGCCACTAGACATCAGAATCATTCTAAAGGCTTCCTCACATAGATTTCACACAGTGTTTACAGATTCAGTGCTGATGCCTGCGATGTTGTTTATGAGACGGCGAATAAAATGTGTTGTAAACCCTGCAATCAGTTTCCTACAACCACTAGGGTAAAAAAATGTAAATACAGACGCACAGTTTCTCATCAAATTGCTCTGAATGACTTTGGTAATGTCTCAAATATGGTATTGTTCACAAATGATAAACGCTGAAAACCTCTTAAAGACCTTAATGCACGCTTCAGATACCTTTTCTCCGTTCTCCACAAGCATCCGGTCCCAGGCATTAACCTGAGTGGCCTGCTGAAGAAAGTGTCTCTCTTGGTCCTCTAACTCAGAGCTCCACTTGTTGATCAAGGCCTCCAGCTGGGCGTATGACATCACGGGTGCAGCACTGAATATATATACGAATCTTCAAGTTATCATCAATGCATTAAAATGAAGTTTGCCAGAAAAAAACTTCTGCCTAAATTAGGGCTATACACATTTGGACACGTGTGAAGTAAGGTCACTATGCTGGTTACAACACTGTACCTTGCTGTGATGGTTGCAATGGAGGTGGCTATAGATGTGGCAGGTGCTGCAGAGGCAACAGGCTTCAGACCCAGCGAGAAGCCTGTAATAGCTGCTGTGCTGACGGCAGCTGAGAAGAAAATACCATTAGTTCTACGGCTTATAAATATCAAGAGAACGCTAATTGTAGTGTGTTAAGCATGTGCAGGTATATGGCCTTTCAGTATACCATGAGAATACATGCAGTGACATTATCACAGACCTTTCAAAATACCAGCACATTGGTTTTAAAAACAAAGAGCAGTTCTGGTTTCACAAGCCCCTGCTAGGATCTCAGACTCTGATTACATGACATAGGCCCTTAGTGATACAGGTAAACCAAACAAACCGCCCTGGCAGAGGGAGGAGAAGGTGAAGGTCTGTTAAAATCACAAAAATCCAAGCCACACTGGAGCTGTGTAGTAGTATATGTGTAGTATTGAACCCATTAATAGTGATAGAAGTTTTAAATGGGACACGTTATTAGAGCACTAGTAGAAATTAGCATTATCTTAGCAGTGGATAAGCAAGCATTAGTACTTTATAAATATGCATATTAGGTACTGTAATGTCCTGACATGTAGCTGAAAAGATCGTGATTAAATAAAGCTTAAGAAATAACTGCTACATCTCATCTGCAGTCTTAAATGCAAATATACTGATTTTATAAAATATTATTATAATATTATACCAGGATTGCATCACTACATCGATACCAGCATGTACATAAGCTTATTACATTTTATTGCTGTTTTTTTTACAGATTAAATATCCTGCTCTGTTCAACTAGATAATGCTGTTTCACAAAAAAAAACTACCTGTTGTTGCTGTACTGGTGGCAGCAGCTCCCAGTGGTTTGAGGGTCAAGCTTGTTGGGGCACTTATTGCAGAAGTTACTGTGGGGGCTGCTGAAGTTGTCGAGGCTCCCACTGGTATGAAAAAAGGCATAACTCAGTGTTAAAAGTTGTTCTTGGCAAAAGAAGCGTGCACCCATGTTATAAAAATGGACAAATCAGTAGTCACAGAGATCCCGAGTCGGATTAACCTGATCAAACACACCTGATTTTAGTCTGTATATTTCCAAGTGTGGCTGTGTTTGAGCAGGGAAACTAGCAAATTGTGAAGGACACTAATCCCACATCTGTGTGAACTGAGCCTCCATGAAGGCAGAATAACATTCACTATAAAATGTGGCAAATAATGCAAATCCCTCAAAATATGAGCTTACAGGTAAATCCTGTGACTGGTGCTGAAGCTATAGGCATAGCAAAAAGTGAAGATCCTGTAGCAGCCTGGCTAGCAGTGACAGTAGAAATGGGAGCTGGCGTGGCTATGGGAAGAAGAAAATAAACAATATATAAAACAGTATAAAAGATATATGAACAATAAATCAAACTTAAATGCTTCTACATATACCTGCAGGTTTGATCCCAAAGCCGATTCCTGCAGTAGAACCTGTGGAGGCTGGTGCAGCACCTGACAGTGTGAGACCTTCCCAGCATGAGGAAAAACAACAATAAGAATATCTGGCATCATTAAGTATATACAGTTTTCAAAATGAGCGAATTACACAACAAAAAGTCACGGATGTATGGTCCAGCATCCTTATAGCACAAACTCACCAGTGGCTGACCCACCCAGGGTGAGAGCAGGAGTGGTCTGCACTGGAGCGGCCACAGGAGCCTGAACCTTGGTCACCCCAAAACTGAAGCCACCTGTAGGCTGCTGGGCTGTAGCTGCGGTCTGGGTAGACGGACCTCCAAGTGCAAAGCCTGTAGGACCAGCAGACGAAGATGCTGCCACAAGGTTTGCCAGGGTCACTCCAGCAGTGGCAGGCTGAGAGGCCGCAGGCAGGTTGAGGCCTAGTTTTGGAGTGGGTGCACTAGAAGTAAAGAGAACTACTTTAAGTTCACGAGAATATAATTGTGTCTCTAACTCCTTCCCAGATGAGGTGTGTGTGTGAATTTGGACCAGAAAGGAAACAGGAAAGATTTTATCCTTCCAGCTAAGCTACGAGCTAAATGTAATGTCCAAAGATGTGTGCGAACAGAGCAGGTCATTTTCTAGAGAATTCATGTTCATGCTGAGCTCGCTGGCTTGCTGAGGACTTCTCTAAGCAAAGGGAGCAAAACAAGAAGAAAAACATCAAATGGGAGAAGAAGGGTCATTTACATGAAGATGTCAACAAAAACTTATTAACTAGACTTAATAACTAAAACTTGTGACTAAAAAAGCCAATGCCAAAATCATCCAACTCAAATGAAGTCAAAACACCATTGTTGTTGACCAAACTACCATGTATGTAAGAGCATCATGTCCTGCCTCCTGCATACGCTACACAGAAGAGCTAAATGATTTGAGGAAAATATCTAATTGCAAAATTCCTTGAGGCTTGAGATTTGTGCCAGAGTGCCAAATCAGAAGCTCTGCATTGTGTCGATTTCATTATTAAACTCTAACTTTAAACACAATTAACTGCTAAACCAAGACATCAACCCTCCACCTAAACCACATGTAGCATTTCCAGTTTGCATGAACACGGACACTGGATGTGTTCCACACATTAGAAAGGGCAACTATGAACAATGTACAGTCCTGATTCTCCAGACACTGTTCAGCGTTCATGTGTGAAAAAAACGCTTAACTGCATTAGCCTTACCCAAAAGAAAATCCTCCACCAGCAGTGCTGCTTTGTGAAATGGCACCAAAGGTAAATCCACCTTGTGAGGCACCATTATTTGCAGTGGGCTGTGCAAGTAGTCCTGCGATTTGAGACGTGCCAACCGGAGCCTGTGCCTGAGGCTGCGTCTGGATCTGCGGCTGAGGCTGAACTGGGGTTCCAAAAGTGAAGCCCCCTCCTGCTGGAGTACTGGTCTGCAAAAAACCTGTGCCAGCAGGAGCTGAGGAAGTAGTTTTAGGGGTCCCAAAAGTAAAACCCCCACCACTGGCTTGTCCAAAGTTGAATGACATGTTCCTCCCTTGACACACTGAAATACAGAGGTAAAGCTTTCATGAATGAAAAAAGTAACAGTTATCAGTTGCTTTGTGTTAAATTTACTTTTTCTGCATTCTCATTCTAGATTTGTGGCAAAAACTGCAGATATTTATGATTATTACAGTCTTTTTCCTCAGAATTGTGCCATTTAGAAGAAAGTTAGAGCAGGCATATTCATTGACATTATAAACTAGTTACAGAAAAACTGAAAAGATTAGAAGACAGAAAGAAAATATTATTTATGCGTTAAATTAAACCTGGTGTAAACAAAACTATACAATCATGTGTAATATCTAAGATGTTCGCTGCAGCGGCCGTCTAGGGCGTTTAAAACTTGTCAAACTAGCAAAGCTAATAATGTGCCATGTCATTATTCTGCCAAACCCAGAACAATAACACTTTCTAAAAGATCCAAATAGTCTTTAACCAATGTACTTGACTAAAGGGAATTAACAATAAATGCACTAAAGGTAAATAAGCCTCGACTTATTTTAAAGTAAGACAGAAAGACTTGTCGGCTAAGGCTAACGCTCGTTGTTTGCTGTAGTGTTAGCTACCAAAGCTAACGTTAGCTAACCAACTAACCAATTCTCTATATAACCCCTGCGTCTGGCCCTAAACGAGCCGACGTATAATGTACGCCAGAAAAACCTTCCATTCGTCTGAAATGAAAATAAATGGGAAAATATGCCAACAAAACGGTAATACACGTTACCTCAGGACCAGCGAAAATGTGTTTCCATCCCCGAAAGAAGCTGAGCGCGGAAAAACAAGCCCGTCAGCTCGGCGTCGGTTGTCAGCAAAGGACCCCAGTGACGTTTCCGGAGGCTGGTTACTTGCACCCTACATAGTGTACTACGCGGGCCACAAAGGGGGTAGCCCCCTTAAACACAAATAGAACACTTAAATATCCAAAAGAGCGTCATTTGGGATCCGGCCAGAGTTCCTGTAACTTCGCCGGTTTGAAAGTAAGGCGCGCTTGTTGCAGTTGTGATCGGAAATTTAACTGCACACAAAATCGCTCCTTACACATTCCGACCGAGTATTCGGTTACCGATTGAGAAGAAACAAAGCTGAAGAAAAGACAAATTTGATGAATAAGTAGACATAAACCTGAGAAATAGAACGTTAGTAACATGTTAACAAAATTGTTTTCTAATATGAACTGATAATAATATCTAATAATAATAATAATAAATTGTCTTTTCTATACATTTAAAAGATGCTCCAATATCCAGTGTCTCAGTGTTGAGTCACCTAAAAATCAAAGGGTCATTAATGTGTTTGTCCAGCAGGTGGTGCTGCTGTATTTACCCAGTAATATATGACATTAGATTATCTGCTGGGCTTCACTGCTTACATGTTTTGGGTGCCCATGACCCTGTTGCCTATTTACCAGCTGTTCTTCCTTGGATCACTTTTGGTAGGTAGTAACCACTGCATACCTGGAACACTCTACAAGACCTGCCATTCAGGTTTGAGTCCTGGCCCGGGCACTACTGAGGTACCCTTGCTACACTGCTCCTAGGGCGCTGTTGATAGCTGCCTGCTGCTCCACGTGTGCACATGTGATGGGTTAAATGCAGAGGTTGCATTTTTATTGTGGTGCTTGAGTGTGTTCACAATGACAAATAGTCACTTTCATATAATAAGGCCTTGTCAAAGTGGTTTAGATCATTACACCCACCCATTTTTCCTGCTTCCAGCACATCAGCTACAAGAACTGACTGTTCACTAAGATATCCCATCCCCCTGACAGGTGCTATTGCAGTGAAATAACTAGAAAGTTAATATTATTCACGTTACCTGTTAGTGGTGTTAATGTTCTGGCTGACCAGATTAGATACATACACATAAACACACACACATACGTATATATAATGAATAATATAACGGTATTTATAAATGAGGACGCTAAGAAATTGGGCTTTTGAGAAGATTAAAAGTGATAATAGTAAAATTATTTGTGTTATTTCCCCTAAAGATTGGATCCCTTTTTGTGGGGGGGAGGAGTGGTGATAAGGATCTCAGGTGCCCCCTGCAGACTGCTGGGTCAACTGTAGCCAGAACAGCAGCAATGAGATACATTCATAGCTTTTACTCAAAGAATTTAATGAAGAACTCAAGTCCTACAGCTGCTATGTACAGCCACAAATAACAACAGCATATAAGAAGGGGAAGCCAGGCTCAGATTTCCTCTAAAACATGTAAGACAAAGTTTATATACATGTATATATAACTGTTCTGTGTTTTAACCTTCACCTGAAACAAATGTCAGCCTTCATTATTGCCCAGAATGATTATTAAGAGGCCGCAGGGTCAAAGGAAGCAGCTCCATTCACAGCTGAATGTTAACCTCACTGTGAGTACCATCGCCATCAATTGTGCTCTCGTTGCCATCAGACAGAAATCCGCTCCCAGAGTGCTGCATCCTGCTCTCCAGGGCCGTGAGCCTCTGTTTGAGCCGCTGCTGCGTGGCAGTGTATTCCCCTAGCAGCCGGGCAAAGCGTGTCTGCAGTGTATCCAGGGATGACTCCAGACGCTCTACTTTCTCCTCCATCTGCTCCCCTGTAAGCCCCCCACCCCTCAGCTCTTCCAGCAGTCCCTCCTTCCGTAGGATCTCGCGGCCCCTCTCCTCCAAAACCTTTTTGGCGTCAGGGTATTCCATCACAGCTTCCATCAAGTCGTCCTTGGACAGACAGAAGAGGTCTGAGTAGCCGATGCTTCGGATGTTGGCGGTACGGCGGTTGCCCATTTTGCTGCCCTTGATGTTGAGGATGCTGATCTCACCAAAGCAGCTGCCACTAGTCAAGAGGGCAAACTGCGTCACCCCATCATCAGCTACCACCGCCAATCGACCTTCCTTGATGATGTACATCTCCTTACCAATGTCGCCTTTCCGACAGACATAGTCGCCAGGACTGAAGACTTGAGGCCGCAGCTTAAGAACAAGCTCCACTAAGAGGCCTGCTTCGCAATCCTGGAAGATCCGCACCTTCTTCAGCGTCTCCAGGTGCACGTTGATGGCAATTTCTGCCCGCAGCTTGTTGGGAAGGTTCTTGAGCACCTCTTGCTCATCAATTGCTTTCTTGTTGGTCCACAGGTAGTCAAACCATTTTATGACCCGAGCCTCCAGCTCTTTGCTGACCTTGCGGAACTGCATATAGTGCTTAATGGCATCAATTCGGGCTTGGAACTCTGCACGTGTGGCGTTCATGTTGGATATCATGGCTCCCACATTGCCCACAATTGTGGCAAAGATGAGAACCCCTACAAGGAAGTCAAAAACCACAAAGAGGTACTCCTCGTCTCGCACAGGGGCAGGCATTTCCCCTATGGTAGTGAGGGTGAGGGTGGACCAGTAGAGGCAGTAGACATATCCTCTAGTCAGGGTGCCAAACTCAGGATCAGACATGTTCGGATAGACCCACTGGTCTGAGCCAAAGCCGAGAGACTTTGAAATGGCAAAGTAGATGCAGGCGTTCCAGTGGATGATGACCAAGATGTAGAGCACCAGGTTGCCGATGCGAAACGTGTTGGGGTAGCTTGTGCGAGTTTCTGTGCGGTCAAAGAATTCGAACATCCGTGAGAAGCGCATCAAGCGATTGAAGCGCAGCTCTGGCACGTGGACACCAGTAGCAATGTAGGCCAGGTCTGTGGGCATTATGGACAAGACATCTAGCTTAAACTGAAGAGTGCGGATGTAGGTGTCTCTTAATTTTTTGAGGTCCTTCACCAGAAGACCCTGCTCCAGGAAACCTGCACAATGGAAATCAGCCATGTGTCATTTGGGTAAGAAAATACATTTTAAACCTTTTAAAAAGCAACAAGTTAATCTGCAAACTGTTCAACCAGCAGGATTTTTCTCGACATGTTTTCTGACCAAGGCTTCTGACCTGTTCTCAGTCTCACACAGGTGTCCAGTATGTAGAGCAGATCAGAGAGGTAATCCAGAACCAGCCACACAATGTAGTTGTTGGTTTGAAGCTCATCAAAGCAGGCCCTGTTTTTGAAATATGAATGGCAAAATTGTGAGCCTGTAGCAGGAAAAGCCCCCTTCGCACTTGGCACCGTCACAGGTATTTACATAAATCATCATTAAAATGACTGCCTAAATTAGACCTGTTCGCTTCATTGGGTTTAAAGCTTTTCTTTTCATGAAGGAAACAGGCCATTCAACCATACATGACAAGACTCTCTGCTTTATTTGGTAGTCCTGATCAGGACAAGAAGCTCACAAAGGTTTTGAATGATTCATAATGTCTTCATACCATGGATAACACTAGATAAAAACTTACCAATGAGGCAAAAAAAAAGATTAGTGCTATTTACCTGGCCACCAAGAGGCACCAGTTGTACAGTACAGCTGTGGCGATGACAAACAGCCAGTGGTAGTACATGTCATCTGCTGGTGCAAGGATGAACGCATCTTTCTTCCTCCTATTGATGAATTCCCAAAAAGCTAAAATGAGTTCCCCGAAAGTGTTTCGCATAGCACAAGCTTGAACCTTGTCTTAATAAACTAGCCCCTGGTCGTCTTACTGATCTTCTTAAACCTTCCCCAACCAGTTGTTACTAGTCATACCCCAATCAAGGCGGAAGCATGGGAGTGACTGTGCCTTTGTTCAGCTCCAAACCTGGATGTGAACAGATATTTCTCCCTGGCCTGTCATTTATAATGATGGCTTTTTTAACATGACATCTGCAATGCATGGCCAGGTCGCTTATGTCAGCTCTTCTCTAGAAGCTGGGCATCTTTTATATTGTAACCTCGGTTTGAAATACACACTGTGTGTACAGCACTGTTTTAAAATGTGCTTCAGAAATAAAGCTGACTTGATGTGAGTTGACTTAATCTGCAGTATACCCCGGATCATTTAAAACGAGTGGTCCCACTCTCCCTAGTTGTGCAGCCGTCTAAGTGACACTGTCATCAAGAGATCTCAACTCGATGCCACCGCTGTGACCAGGAGTCCAAGAAAGCATAATTGACCGTCAGTCTGATTGAGTAGTATGGTCCTCCCTCTCCCACCATCATTCAAAGTTAGCCAACGCGGGTATCTGTTAACTGACATAACCGTTCAATTGATCCGAGTGTATAGAATTATCTAATGGTGTTGCATTAGTGGCTGATTCAGAAAGATGTGATTATGCTTCGTGTGACACTGAAGATGCACATGTTCCCCTGTAACTGCATAAGTAAAAGCAATGATAGTGTGGGCTCTGTCATTTGGTCTCACGCCGTCATCGCATGAACTTCCTTGCTTGCTAGATGCCTTATTCTCCTTCTTTGAGCAGGAACAGTCACCACCTGCCTTCGCTCGATGGGTCAAGGACACTACGTTTTGTTGAAAATCAAGAAAATGAGATATACCTTTATACAAACCTTCAGGAGAACTTCGACACCCTTTCTTAGAGTAGATTCCACTTCTAATCTTTGAGACAAGACAGCAGACACATCCCTCCCTTTTTAAATTCAGCTATTTATTTTAACCTAAGGGATTTATTGTATTAATTTTCAAGGAAATAATTATAATATGCACATATAGCAGTTATTAGGCAGCGGTGGCGTAGGAGTTAGGACATTGCCCTTGGGACCTTTGACAAGGTTGCAGGTTCAAGTCTTGGCCTGGGTACCACTGAGATACCCTTGAGCAAGGTACCATCCCGCTACACTGCTCCACGGGCGCTGCTGATAGCTCCATGTGAGCCAGTGTGGTGGGTTAAATGCAGAGGCCACATTTCGTTGTGGTGCATGAGTGTGTTCACAATGACAAATAGTTACTTTCACTTAATATAACTGGAACATTGTGTTATACATTAACTGTATAACTATTTTGCTTTACGTGCATTTCTATTTGGACATGCTGTCCTGGGGTGGAGATTATCCCTGGGTTGTCTACAAGGGATATACGTCTAGGAGTGGATGGAGCGATGGGGAGGATTGGATTATGGGTTTGTACTATTTATCATTGTTGTCCAAATATTTCTGTTAACGCAGCTGTTTTTATTCATCTATGTTCACTGTGTATAATTGTTTTTAGGGTTTAATCGCTGGATGGTGGGGATCCTCATTTTCAAAGATTAGGATCAATTGTCCTAAGAGTCTTTTCCTTAGCTGTTCGAGCTGTCCACATGGTTATGACTGGGATCCCGATCCTATAATGTATGATATCCCTTGCAACTCAAGGTACTGCAAAAGAAAAAGCTGTCTTGCCTTGTTTTGCCGGTGCCATTCGAGTCATGCTGATCTGTTCTGTTGCTGCTGATGCGGCTGGGAGCGATGCGAAGCTCAGGCCCACGGAAGCGCTCCAGGAAAGAGTCGGGCCTCTCTTCTTCTTCTTGAAGACTTTTATGGGCCCATTCACGGAGCGTCACTACCATACTCACCAACCTAGGGTACAAGAGAGTTTCACTTTAAACCCACTGTCTTCCTCATGGCCATGTTTAAACTGGTTCTGTGGACATTTTGTTATTAGCAACATCATTCAGAGTGGTTATGTAAAGTATTCTAGAAAAATGTACCAAGTCTGAATTGCTTAAAGTGGTAGTGATAGGAACCAGATGTCCAAAATATTGAGATTGAGGAATATGCTGCCATACCTTTTGATATGAAAATTCTATGAATTTCTCTATAATTGCAGCAAACCACTCTATGTAAGGTCTACGCCCCTTTGTTTTTGTGCCTGTCTGTTCCACGTGTGTTGCCCTCGTGTTCTTTAGCCCCGCC
>JBBPDA010000034.1:19782417-19834723 GCA_037974385.1 Arnoldichthys spilopterus | reverse complement strand
ATTTTCACGTTAAAATAAATCGTTTAAATCGTTATTTCACTCAAGAAGCTGCGTCTACTTCCTGAATTACCCAAGAAATGTGACACTCTAAACTCTTTATCCAAACTGCTTATCCTAGGGGAGCTGGATCCAGCTGACTATGGGCCCAAGGCTGGGTATACCCAGGACAGGGGGCCAACCCATCAGAGGGCAACATACATAGACAGAGAACCATTCGCACACACACTAACACCTATGGGCAATTTAGAGTATTCAAGCAACCTATTGCAAGACAACTGGAGGACACCCACACAAGCTTTGCAAACTCTGCACAGAACGTTACCCATGACTGACCCAGGACTTGAACCCAGGAGCTTCTTCTTGCTGTGAGGCGACAGTGCTAACCACTGAACCCCCATGCTAAATGACTTCATGTATTTCTCAAATTGTTGGGATTTCTCCCTTAAAACAGGCTACACTCAAACCCCAAAGTGACAGTGTCAACATGCATAGCCATTCCATTGGCAGTGGCTCTCACCGTGACAGGGCTCCTCTTCCACGGAAAGAGTTTTGCGAGTTCAGGCCACGAGGCTCAATTGTGGCCACCCTTTGCAGTTCCGATGATGTGTCATCACATATAGATGGACCACTTTAGAAGACACAAGCCATGGTTAGTACACAACTACGTAAAACTCTATGGTATAAGACCAGTCAACAGAGGTATTGTTCTTACCGGCTCAGCGTGCTGTCTGCTCTCTCTGAATCATCCTCCATTGAGGTCTTCACTGACAGCCGGTGGGCTGTCAGATCTGTACTCTCCTCCAGCACTTGGCCTGTCATGCTGTAAGAATGTAAGAAGTTAAAAATGTAAGAATTTGCTCTAAATTTGCATTAAATCTTTAGTATGAACATCGCTGTACCAGCCTGGTATTATTGCTACATTGAATTGTTCTGGTTTATAATGACACTCCAACTATTTTCTACATTTTCACATAAGTATGACCTACAACAGGATCTGATTTTTACAGAAGTCCTAATAGTAGATCAAAGTATGAAACAGTAATTTAAAATATTACACTTTGCTGTTATTTTTTTTAGGAAAATTATTTAAGTGACAAAAACATTGAAAAATCGAACCTTTGCTTTGAGTATCTGGTGGGACCCCTTGTGCAGCAGTTACTGCAGCCAAACATTTTTTTGGAACTGTTGATCATTGGTTATTAGGTTAATGTCAGGACTTGGTCATTTCAGAACATTACCTTTATTGTTCTTTAACCATTCTTTGGTAGGATTTCTTTGTGCACTTAGGGTCATTGATTTGCTATATGTCTAACTAACTCTGGGGGTTTAGTTAATGGACAGATTTCCTTAACATTCCCCTTTAAAGTTCACTGGTATTATTCAGAATGAATTGTTTTATTAATGATGGCAGTCAGTCCTGGCCCAAATTCAGCAAAACAGCCCCAAACCATGCACCATACTATCACAGATGGGATAAGATTCCTATCCTGGAATGCAGTGCTTTCCTTTCTGCAAACATTGAACTTGTTTTTCAAAATTTTCTATTATCTAATCTCATCCATCCACAAAATATTTTTCCAATATTTTTGCCTGGTCAATGTGATCAGAAATGTGGAATTTTGGAGAGTTTTAGCTTTCTCCTTGCAACCCTGCCATTCTAACCATTGTCTTTTGACTATTGTAATACCTTATTTTACCTTTCAGCCTCTTGCACTTCTAGATATCTTTTTGGTTAAGTACTCCCGGAGAGTGTAACAATGGTCTTGAATTATTTGTACACAATTTGTGTGACTTTGGACTGGTGTGTTCCAAACTCTTTAGAGATTATTTTGTTACCTTTTAAAGCCAAATTAACTCTTTTTCTGAGTTCCTCAGCAATCTTATTGAAGTGCCATAATACACTTCCACAAACATGTGTTGAAGCTCAGACTTTAATAGACCCTGTTTTTTAACTAAAGTGTCATCCCATTTATTCATTTGGCTGACACTTTTATCCAAAGCGACTTCCAAGACGTGGAGCAGTGTAGTGGGATGGTACATTGCTCAAGGATACCTCCGTTATGCCTGGGCCGGGACTGACCACTAGGCCCACATCCCATTAATTGAAAACTCCTGACTCTAATTTCACCTTGAAAATAACTGCTTATCTCAGAGTTTTCCATACTTTTACCTCTCACATATATGTAAAATCTGACCATTTTCCTCAATAAATAAATGACCTAGTTTAATATTTTTGGCCTTATTTGTTAAATTGGCTTTTCTTTATCTACATTTAGGACATATGCAAAAAAACTGGATGATGTTTCAGGTCACATTTATGCAGCAACATAGATCTAAATTCTAAATGGTTCACAAAGGTTTAAGCACCACTGCAGCTCCACAGCTTCACAGGTCAGTGTTGGGGGGCTTTATACCCCTCTAGTTGACACTTGGTGCATGGCATGGTCACCAAAGGCTCATATGTGGCTGCTACAGACCGTCCCTCTATTGAGATTGTACAAGCCATGTGTGTACAATTGAACACCTGTGTCAGCAATGGGTATAGCTGAATACACTAATTAGAAGCATGAACTGGATATTTTTGAACATTTTATATGGTTGTTAATAAAGAGGATAGTGAAAGCATACACAATTATATAATATATACTATAAAATGCCAGAATCCCCATTATTCACTATAGGTCATTCCGAGGTCAAGGAGGATGACCAGTAACTGTGGAGACACACATGGCATCCACAGTAACAAGTTAAGTCAAGTAGGCTTTTTATTGTCATTTCAACCATATACAGTTCACACAGTACACAGTGAAACGAAACAACGTTCCTCAAGGACCACGGTGCTACATGAAACACAGGACCACAAACACTACACAACTAACAACATCAAGTGCATTGTGTGCAAGGATGTGCAAATGTTGCAGGACAGTGCAAGACAGTGCAAAGACAGATACAAAACAAGACAGTGCAACAGTGGCAGTTATGGGACCACCAGGTGTGCAATCATTGTATCAATAACAATGTGCAATCATTAGTTTTATGCTATTTAAATGAATAAGTGTTGTATCAATTAGGAGACAGTGAAGTGGTGCATGCCAGCCTCTTCCATTGGCTATTACAATTAAGCTGACCAGAAGAGACCCACCAGACACTAAGGAATGCATCAACTGAAGCTGAAACACTTGCCTACTGCACTGCGCTGAACTGATTTTTATTTTTGTGGTAATATCCAGTTAGTTTGACTCAAATACAAAACATTGTATTTTTTATTTTTTATACTACCACTACTATACTATACTATACTATACTATAGTACACTATTTTAATACTTTTTTTCATTTTTTATACTTTTTTACAGTTTATGAGCTACTGTACTATACTTTGCAATTTTATACTTTTTTTTAAATAATATTTGACTTTTTTTTTACAGTTGATGAGCCATATTTGTACAACTATTTATTTGTACTGAAATTGTAGAAAAAACTATTTAAATATGCAAATGGAACAGTATCTACTTATATATGCACAGATGATTAAAATCTCATTGTTTGAATGAAGTTGTTGTTCAGCTCATTTTAATACAGAATCTAGCATAAATAAAGTTATTATAAGCATTCTGAGAAAAAGAGCATTGTAATGTTTATAATGGGAAAGAATGGGCCTCAGAACTGTCAGTGAGATGACAGGCAACATTATTCCACTTGAATGATAAACGCTATCATCAATACAATGGAAACATATATAGATCGTTGAGTCGTGCACAAGAAGCTAGTTTTTCAATGATATACACAACATCATTTGTTCGATGTATGCGGAGCTAATTCTTCATTAATGTCGATACATTTCGGAAAGTCGAAGGTGTGTCTTCTTCCAAGAAACTTTACATAATTTGGAGGTTTTTTTAAACTTTAAAAAGGTTCTTTACACACACACCTCTTTTACAAAACGGGTTCTTTTAAGAACCATCCACTGAAAGGTTCTATGGTGAGCTGAACATGATTCTTCCATGACATAATGCAAAAAGAACCTTTGTTTTTACACCCTTTTTTTAAAATTAAGGTCAAAACTTTTGTGAATTACTCACCTGACTTCGATCTACCTGATGTTTGCCTGTTAGATTAATAAGAAATTCCTGTCACAACTTCTTCTGTCCCAGAGCTATTCTTCCATCTCAGAAATCAAGTGCTCCATTTTTGGCAGCATCTGCTTCCTTCAAACAGCTTCTCTGCTAAGGAAGCTGTCCCTTTAAAGCCCAACGCATCTTCTTACACTCTTTCGGATCTGAACATCATGCTTTTTTCCCATCATTCCTGCTCTTCTGCATGGCAAGGGTCTGCCAGTCACGACCGGAATCAATATGCAGCGAATCAAATCAGGACAGAGCAAGAGAGAGGCTGAGCAGGGAGGGGTGGTGGGTGGGGAATGGAAGGATGAGAGGAGAGATGGTACCATATGGCACTTCAGACAGCGCAAACACTTCTTTACCCAGCTCTGCATACCACACTCCAGCATCCAAAATGAAGCCAATTGCCATGGCGGTTCACCTTCTGTTTCTCAGCTGGAGCAGGGCATTGCTCAGGAAGGGATAAGGATTTTTTTTAGGGAGAGCCACGCTGGATGGATGGCGGCCCTTTTGTAGGATGAAGCTCATTGTAATTCAGACGGGCCCTTATCTCTTTGAAGTGTGCTGATTGCATGGTGTCGTGTTTTTCCATGCTACTAATGCATGCCTAGTTGCATAAGGATTACAGGAGCTCCACTTGCTAAAGGATCTAGTGATTCTGATGCAGGATTGAAAATCAGACTAACAATTTAAAAAAAATGGTGCAAATACACAGCCTGATGACTTCGATAAAAACTAGTGGAGGTGATTAAAATTATACCTCCAAAAACCTACATTTGCCTTATTTTTATATACAAACACACACACAGACATATACATATGTACAACACAGTGGCTTCAGGAAGTATTCTGACCCCCTTCACTTTTTTCAATTTTGCAGCCTGATGCCACAATCTTTAAACTTCTTTTTACTCTCATTAACCTACACTCAGTACCCCATAATGACAAGAAGTCAAAAATTAAATGTAAATTTAAAGAAAAAATTGAAATATTGTGATGTTCGTTCTTGTCTTGTCTGGGTTTGTTTTGTTTTCCTTGGCCATGTGCACATGTGTCTCGAGTTTTGTTTATGTTCTAGCCACGCCCTTGTCCCGCCTTAGCTCCTCCCTGTTCACCTGGCCCCTGTTTGTTGACTTCTCCCTTGCCCAGGTGTATCTTGTCTTGTCTTTGTATTTAGTCTCTTGGGTTTGGTTAAGTCTTTGTCAGTTCTCTGTTCATTATCCTGTTATCTCAGACCCTGTCATAGATCCCTTTAGTTTTCTTAGTCTGTGTTAAGTTTCTAGTCTGTTTATTTTTTAAAAAATCATTAAAATTCAACTTGTTTGCACTTACTGACAAATATAGCATTTACATAAGTATACAAACCCTTTACTCAGTACTTAAGAGCACCTTTGGCAGCAATTACAGCTCCAAGTCTTTTTGGGTATAATGCAACAAGCTTTCCACACCTGGATTAGGGGATTTTCAGACATTCTTTTTTGCAAATCCTCTCAAGCTTAGTCTGGCTGGATGGGAAGTGGACAGTCATTTTCTGGTTTCTCCAGGGTTCAATAGGGCTCTGACTGAGCCTATGTAGGACATTCACAGATTTGCCCCTAAAGCCACTCCTGTGTTGTCATTCCTGTCTGTTTTGGGTCATTGTCATGTTGGAAAGTGAACCTCCGGCCCAATCTGAGGTCATGAGCACTGTGGAACAGGTTTTCATTGAAGGTATATCTGTTTGTTGCTCCATTTTCAATCAACCATGACCAGTCTCACAAGGCCTGACTGTGAAACACCCCTACAGCTTGATGCTGCCACCACCATGCTTCACTGTTGGGATGTATATACCCCTGAGGTACCCTTGAGCAACCTGCTACATTGCTTCCCGGGCGGTGTTGATAGCTGGGCAGTGGTGGCCTAGTGGTTAGGACATTGGCCGAGGACATACAGAGAGCAACTACTGCAATAAATAAACACGCCAAGATCTTAAACTACCACAGAGAGGAACTTCGATACATACTTATGCCAAGTTCTTATACTACTACAGAGAGCAACTACAATAACTACACAGACATATGTAAATATATTTCACTTTTCTCTTTTTAATAAATGTACAAAATTGTCTAAAAGTCCACTTTAACATTTTCTTTGAGAACAAAAAGCCAGAAAGTAGTTTGTCCTTGAGCAAAATAGTGAAATATGTATCTTTTGTCACATAATAACATAAAATATGATAATATAATATATATAAGGATCTATAATATACATATAGAATATATATTAATTCCACACTGAAACACTCTACTACCTCATCATTACTGATAACAAGTGTTGATGCAAAGTCAGGTGACATACTTCACCTTGTTGCTACATTTATTTGATATTTCAGGCTTAGGTTGAATTTGTTCCTTTTTTTCCACAAATATCTGATCCAGCATTTTCAGTGGATACTCATACCACATCGAAGGGATCTCTATTCTTGACCTCAGAGTCCAAAATAATATAAAATCTAAAAAAAACACGTATATCAGTACTTCACTAGTATATCATCCTTTAACTGCAGCCCTGATCATTAATTTTGTCTTGCACAGGCCCTTATGTTTTTTTTTCAGAGGATTATAACCCATCATCCCCTGGGTGTACAGGCAATGCAAGCCCTCTTATCCTCTGCTCATCAAGCTATTACGTAAGACCTGGCATGGTGGAGCAAGGAAAGCTGTTTCTCAAGTGGCAAGAGAAGAAGGAGATAGTATCAGTATTGGTGCAACCAAGGGCCTTTCTGTGAATTTTCTCATTCCATGCAGACTCGAGAGTGGTTAAGCCCCCAAGAGCATCGTGTCTACCCTCCATTATTCTCTCCTACCTCAACGCATTTGCTAAATGTCGAAAGCCTAATTAATTACCCCTAGGATCAAGGCAAATTCAGGGTTATCAGGGTCAGTTGATCAGATTTTCATCTCTAGAAAATAGTGACCTTTGCATATGTGTTATTGCGTACAAGTGAATGACTGTTCTTTAAGGTGGGCTGTAGTTCCAAAAATATAGTTTCAACCTCAATTCTCAGTTTCAGCATTTGACCTGTTGTCTTTGTTCTATTTTCAATCAAATGTGTTTACATAATTCGCAAAATTCGTTTTTACTGTGGGCAGTGGGTGGTCGAGTGGTTGGGATCTTGCCCTTGTGAACCGGACACCACTAAGGTTCGCTTGAGCAAGGTACTGTCCTGCTACACTGCTCCCCGGGCACTGATGATAGCAGCCTGTTGCTCTACGTGTGATGGGTTAAATCCAGAAGTTCGTTGTGGTGCTTAAGTGTGTTCACAATGACAAATAGTCACTTTCCCCTTATTTTACACAGCATGATATTTTTTTGTGTTACTTTAATTCATATCATTTTACTATAAATGATTTGAGACATAAATGGTTCAAATGGTGAGGACTATAACTATAGCAGCCTATTGTCCAGCAATCACTAGACACACACTGTCCCTACATTACTTTATTCCACTCCCTAAAAATACTTAATTTTCCCATAAAGTGTTATAACCTCTATACTGATGCTTTAGAGAGAATTGTGTCTCATATGCTCTTTCAGTCTAAACAGAATGTTAATCCATCCCAGTGTAAGACCCTGTCCACACGTAGCACAGTTCTGAAAATATTTTTGTAAGTAAACGCAAAAAACAAGTAAACAATGTCAAACGCTGTCAAAGGCATACCAAAGCAACATGTGGATCGAGGTAGCTACTTGTGGAAGCATGAGTCTCTTTCTTAGTTGTCCCATCAACTACTGTTCCAACCATGTCTCATCCAAAACTGGCGACGACGTTGGTGGTGGGCACTCGGTGTGACAGCGTCTGTGTCCTTCACAATGGAGGGAAAGTAATTGTGCGTGTATATGAACTGTAAAAAGTCCTAATAGCAAAGTCACGAGCAACAATGTTTTGTTGACGTCGCACAGTGACGTAAAAAGAGATGAAGTCGCATTGTTTTGATGAAAGTCTTCGTTTTCTTCGTCCACGCGTAAACACAGAAACGGCGCTTTCAAAAATCTTCGTCTGGGAAGGTGTTTTTGAAAATGTTCGTTTTCAGTGACCAAAAACGCAGTTTTCCGTGTGGACGGAAGGCGAAATGCATAGAAAAAGCTAAGTGCCAGGCTACGTGTGGACAGGGACTCAGGCACTGAAGATGCTGTTGCTGTTTTTATGCATCTGGTCCCAAATACACTTGGACATACTTACCAACAGGTATCAGCAGATTACAGTCAACAAACCAGCTGTGGTGTCCCCCACAAGGCTGGTTCCGTTCTCCATTGTTTTTCACATTTTACACCAATGACCAATGTGTTCCTAGCATGCCTAACCTTTACATTGTTCAATTTTCAGATGATACTGTATTGGTGGCACTGACGAACGAGGGAGTCTGACATACACCACGAAAGTTTCAGCAAAGTGGTCCAGTGGTGTGATCTTACTGCTCTTTTACTCAAAACAGAGATCTTCATTTTTGGAGCCAGACCGATATTGAATTGACAACCAAATCATAACACAAACTTTAGCACATATCTGGGGGTGTACATGGATAGTGCACTGCCCTGGACCTACCATGTGGATTTTATCTGTAATAAAGCACAACAAAAGGATTCATTTTTAAGGGGATTTAAAGCAAAGAAGTCCTCAAGCAAATCTGCTTCAAGGTGGTGGGTCTCTTCGTAGAAAACTACTTTATAAATAGCTGCACTGAATAGACCCTAATCCTGTCCTACATGTGGAGTTTAAACCTATTCTGCCTGGGAGGAGATTTAGGGTGCCAGACTGCAGAAAGAACAAGTATAAGAAGTTGGTTTTCCTAATTCTACAACACTGCTCCAAGTGCAATGATCAATTTCCATTCACATCCTCCCACCCACACACTGTGCGGTAGATATTATGTTGGACAGGAATAGATATTGTGATTGCTGGAGCATGTGAATGCAAGAAAATTCCCATGTGAACAGACAATGAAATGCTGCAGGGGGTGTCAGGGAGACAGCCCGTTTCACTTCCCCGCTACCAGATGTTTTGCCCCTTAGTCTAGAACGTCTATGAGCGGTGGTCCCCGTCTGATGACCCTGTAACTAACAAACAAGGCACCAGAGGTGTGGCAGGCCTAGAGCGGAGCAGAACATCTACCTAATAAAAAGGTGATTGTTGGAGTTACAGTAGATGGATGCCGAAGTCCTGGAGAGCCGTTGTACAGCAATTTGGTAGTTTGTCTACTCCAACACACCCTCTAAACCTGGCAATTAACAAAGGACTTGGGTGTGTCTGAGCAGGGAAATCACCTGTGGTGGACACCAGGCCTCTACGACGGGAGCTGTGCACCACTGAACTATGGGGTGAAATTGTTAGTGCATATGTATGGAAAGTGAAGCTAACAGACACAAGCGTTCCCACTGAGTAGACACAAGGTAAAGTGAAAAAAACTATCCAAACCTCCCTGGCCCTATGTGAAGAAGTAATTGCCCCCTCAACGATTGGTCAATTGTGAATTACCGGTCATAGACCACATTTTCTGCAGAGTTCAATTTCACTAGCCACACCCAGGCCTAAATACTGCCAGACCCGTTCAAAGTCGGCTAAAAGATCTCGAAAAGCAGCACGTCATGCCAAACAGTTTTTCACAGCACTGTAATTGTACCTAATAGTGGCTTGTTGGTATGTGCAGATGTACTGTGGAGAGAGTGCAACCATGAAAAAAAAAAAACAGATGAAGATAGAATACTATGAACAGTTTTATTGTCAGCATGAAGATAGTTCTCAGTTTCAGACACATTATGGCATTTTGGTTTTTCTTCTGTCTGTAGTCAACATGCTCCATTAAGGCTAGGCAGTTCCAGTTATATATCCCCCATAATCACAACATTTTTGGTTGTTGTCAACCAACAGAACACGTTTGACTCTGAAAATGTGATGGCGTTCAACACTAAAGCTCCTTTTATTTTTTACATTCCCATTTTTATATTCCCATTCCTTTCTCTTTTGACTATACAGCATGAATATTAATGTTTAAAGCTTTTGTCAACTTCCTAGGTGTGAAGTGTTTTAAATAATAATAATAAAAAACTTGTTCATGCATAGTTCATCTTGTCTGGATCATCCGTTTTTATGTAAAAAGCACGTTTGATTATACATGTACATAAGACACACGGTAAAATGAGTTCGTAACTATGGAATGTTTTAAAGCTTCTATCTGCAAAAGGATGTCTATGTGTTTCTTGACGTTTCCGTAAACTCTACGCGTGTAAAAAAAAAAAACGCTAGGAAAATAAGCATCCGATGCAACCATGTTATAGTGAAGCCACAGAGTCTTCCGGTACTGCATAGTAGGCAATACTGCGACGAGTAAGGCCTGTCTCCACATTCGCACTAAACTCAGAGCAGACAAGTTGAGATGTACATTTTTAAAACTGCACCAGTCACTCGCGCGCAATCGTCCACAGTCAAATATGCAAATAAAAATATACACTGCATGGTCTGACATGGCTTGGGTGCGATGCGGATATGTTTGTCACATTGCATCAATAAGATAGGAAGTGGTTTGGATATGTACCGAAGCAGAATCTGTGGGAATTTTTACTTGGTCTGGAAATTTGACTTGGTCTGGTTTACAAAACTATCCGTCCCCCCATCCCCCGTCCCCTTCAGCTAACCCCGCTTCCCCCATTCTTGCTAAACAAAACAATAATTCTTTTGCATGGGTTGGTGTTCATTTGCGTTTCTTATTCTTCCCCGTTTCAAATATTATGGCTAATTCATTCAACCAGAAGCCTTTCAACCAGCAAAACGGCTTGTGGGTCAGAAGTCGGCTTTCGATTGGCTGTGGGGGTCCCGTTTGGGTTTCTTTTTACGCCCGCTTCATTCCTCGACCCATCAGGCAAGCGAACACGGTCATGACCATTTTGGGCTTGACCTCTACCAGGTCGTCGGGCAGTGCGTACACACGAGCGCCAATCTTCCTGGCCATGGATACAGCGTATCTGGAAAAGAGATGACAAACGTGAGCAGACGGGAATTATGTTGATTACGGTTTTTAACCAGCCCACACCAGCGTTTCACACATGCCTGTAGTACTGAACCATTTATAAGTCATTTCTTTGAGCTTTCGTCCGTTAAAAGGTTCAAGACAACTTCAAAATAAATACATTAAAATCACAGATTCTTGTTTTTTTACTGCATTTTTGAATTTTACAAACTATCCAAACTGGGGTTCGAATTTTGCAGATTAATTGCTAATTAGAGCTCGAACGTTTGCCATAGTTACCGACAATGTTTACATTTTTTACCATTTTATTCAGAACAGCCATCAAAAGATGCCTTTTCTAATTCTGGCCTCCTCCGTCTTTAAGTTAAAAGCACAGTTTCCAGATTAAACAGATTATTTTGATCATTGTCTATTTCTTGTACAAACCCCATTTCCTGAAAAGTGTTTTCAGAAAATGCAACCAAACAAGAATGTGTGATCTGTTAACTCTCCTGAATTTCGTCAACAAATGTCAACAAATTCATAATTTGTTTTTATTGCATTTTATATAAATAAAAAAAAAAAATTCACACCTGTTTTGGAAATGGGGGTTGTTTTTTACTGTTGCTGGTCACTGGACTGTTTCTGTGTACACTACACACATGCAATGACCATCATGAACTGAATGGCCCTGCTGTTATGTAACTCTACCACTCCTAGACTTACTTGGCATTCTCCAGCTTATCCTGCTCAGACAGAC
Organism: Arnoldichthys spilopterus; assembly: GCA_037974385.1. Lineage (NCBI taxonomy): Eukaryota > Metazoa > Chordata > Actinopteri > Characiformes > Lepidarchidae > Arnoldichthys > Arnoldichthys spilopterus. The sequence continues at coordinate 19,822,860 of JBBPDA010000034.1, read as the reverse complement.
TTCCAGTCTTTACAAGATCATAGTGGACACTGCCTGGCTGGATGGCATCAATGAGGTCCAGTACTGGCAAGCTGGAACTGATCTCTTTGTCCTAGAAGACCACAATTGCAATCACTACATTTTTAACATTGGATAACGAGAACAAAATCATGTTGGAGAGGAACTGTAATGGCGGTCATTATGTACCTTAAAGCTTGAAATTTTGGTCGATTTTCCTGCCCCTGCCAAAGTTTTATTAACCCAGCTGACGATAATGTCATCGTTCACTTTTTCTCCATCTCCCAGGTCCTCAAGTACATTAAGAGTATATCTAAACGATGGCAAGCACAAGATGAGCTCAAGAAGAAGTGTCACACACAAGGCAAACGACAAAATGTTAATGAATTATTAGCAATTCTAATAACGAATATGCACTTACCTCCTCATCAGCTGCCAGACCAGAGCCAGGGTCAGTGTAGGGTTGCCATCATTCAGGTCTTGACCTCCGATGCCCACCAGCGAGAATTTGGCAGCTGTTTTTCCAAGTTCCACAGCGTAGTTACAGTTCTCCAGCTGCACTCAAAAGTGCAAACGCAAATTACAAATTACACACTAATGCCATCTTCAACAGACCATTAAGCCCATTTTAGGCCAAGACTTTACTGACTGCCTAAATGAAGTGTCAGAGTGGCCTGGAGGCCTCTGGGACTCTGGAGTAAGCAGTATGTGGAGTATGCTGCACGGAGATAATAACAAGTCAGCCAGATTGCAGACATTTGAAGGAGTGGCTTGCTATGGTTTTAAACATGCCCGTGCAGCACCTACACACCAGTCACCACTCTATATCAAGGTTAGAAGAAAACCAGGAGCAATAGGAGGACACTTGTCTTAGCCTAAACTGTAGGCTTTTTTTAGGCACAATGGTGGCCTAGTGGTTAGGACACTGCCTTTGACCTGAAGGTCGCAGGATCAAGTCCTGGCCCGGGCACCACTGAGGTACTCTTGGAGCAAGGTATCGCCCCACTACACTGCTCCCCGGGTGCTGTTGGTAGCTGCCTGCTGCTCCACGTGTGCACGTGCGATGGGTTAAAAGCAGAGGTCACATTTCGTTGTGGTGCTTGAGTTTGTTTACAATGACAAATAGTCACTTTACCTTTCACTTCACTTGTAGTTCATAGGAGGGTGAAACAGGAAAACTGTACCTTTTTCATATTGGCCCCAAGTTTTGGGTAAGGAGGCTTATTGACTTTGTTGTTCCAGTCAACTGGAACCTTGATCCTCTCATACAGCTGAAGGATGACCAGAGCGTCTTGGAGGTCACTGCAAGTAAAACACAGGAGTGAGTAGGAGAAATGTGACAAAAATAATTTAACTGCAGTAAAATTTTGTTCGTTTTGTTTTACCCATATAGATGATTGACATGAGGATTAACACCCAGGGAGTTCATCCAGTTCCGGAAGGTTCTCTCCTCCCTGGTTTCACCTAAAACAGGGGAACACTTACTGTACAAGTAGAAAAGACTTTTCACCCTGTGAGTTATGAGCTAAAGAGTTAAAGAAGACATGGATGTGTGAAAAACTGAATAGTAAAATGAATACACCGAACACAAGCGAAGCTATAAATCTGCCACTAGAGGGCACCAAGACCCTCGAGCACAATGGGGCTCTGTAGTTGTCAGGAAATGACCCAACAGCACCCTCCCTTTACTTCATTCCAATCCAAAAAGAAAATCACATCCACAACGCACCCCACCCCCAATCACTCCCCACTTCATGATTAACTTAGAGGTGCAAAATTGTCTCCGTTTATATGGCTGTCAGGTTCTTTTTGGCACTTTAAGTATAAAGTAAAAAGCCTTACTCAGATGTGCAAAAGTCTGTTCAGTTATAAAAAAAAATAACAGTGCACCCCTACAGGATGGTATTTCCGTGGAACAGGCAACACTGGGAAGGGGAAGTGAGGGAGGGGCTTGTTTCACCGGATTGGAATGGGGTCAGTATACCTACCCTCCAGTAGGCCCCAGTCGATGTCCTGGTTTTCAGGTTTGGTCAGTGCTGGGTACTTGTTGAAAAGGTTGGCTACAAATGCCAGGTTGAGCTTGGGGTTGCCAGACACCACATCGGCGGGAGTGACAAACTGTCTGCAACCCAGCCTGTCGGCCTGCTGCAGCATGGCTTCTGCTCTTTTCAGATCATCTTTCTCCTGCAGAACACACACATGCACGAAGAGAGACGGAAAAGTTCACAGCGTGCCAGGGAGTTCTCACTTTAATTCAGGAGTCTAAATCTTACTAATCTCCTCCCTTATCCTTTACTTACCCACACTTGACTAAGCCTCAGCTGAAAACACTGTGCTTTCAGGGCTTTGTAAAGGCTGTGGCTGACTACTATACAATACTGATCCATCTCCCTGCCGTCTTATATCGTGGTTAAGGCCAATTAGAAAGAGGAAGAGGCTTTGAACAGTTGAGTGAAAAATGTAAACAGTGAGTGCAACTGAATTACAGATGCTTTATATGGAGCGGCGTTGTATATACGTACATCGTCGTAGTAACTGGGTAATTATGATTAGCTGCGATAACTCTCTAACTCCACCATTCTTCTCCCCGCTCAAAATCAAACGTTCAAGGCACTCAACATTATTTAACTGACAAGATAAAACCGAACTGAATAAACAGAGTTAAAAGCAAACTGAACTGAGCGAGGGGGGAGAAGGAGGATGTCTTTGCAGCAAGGGATCGCAGCACAGCAAGATAATCAGCTTCTGATAACAGTGCACACAGGATGAAACGGAAGTGGAGCGTTTCAAAAGGGACCATTCATAATACACGCGCGCAAACAAAATGTGGCATGTGGGCTAAAGGCCTTGCCTTTTGGGCATGTTGATTGCCAACGGACTCGGAGAGTGACCCGAGAACAACAGCAGCTTAAATTTGGCATGAAAAGACCGCTTTCTCCTCCCTGGTGCCTGGCCACAGCCGTTTCCCCCCCTGCCACGACCCAGTCCCCTGCTGCCTTCTTCTGGCACAACGAGGGGTTAAGTACATTCACATGGCATTGTGGACCTCTGAATCACTGGGTTTTTCTCCATAAATCACCACGCTGTCTGCTCAAGCGCTGCTGGGAGCTCGGCGACGTTACACCGAACTCCAGCGATAAATGGTTCAGGCTGAGGACATGAGGATGAAAACACACACGCACACCCCAGATAGGAAGAAAATGGGGGAGGTGTGGCTCCACAATGGAGCGTTTGGCATCGGCAGTGTTAACAGATGTGGGGACCGTCGGCCAGTAAAAAAAATGGTGTCAACATGAAATCATTTTAAAAGAAAAAGTGTGGCAAAAACACTATTACCACAAACGCAGTCAAGACGAGGGGTCCACCAAGACTAATGCAGCCAGTGGAGGCTTAAGTTCAGAACCTTTGTTGCTGAACTCCAGCTGTGCGTTGTTAGCACTTGTGAACTGTGCTATACCCAGTTTTATTTCTATATTCATCGTATACATTATGTTTATACTGACATGTGGTCTACCTTGGATTCTATGCCATGACTCGAGCACATTTAACCCTAATTTGAGCCCTGTGCCTGGAGCACATTTCCATCAAACTATTCCCTGTTAAATGAGACTTGGTCATGTGATCCAGAGCCTATACCACATACCTTTATGTATTAAAAAGTGGGATGATTTAAGCTTGTAGTTGCAAATTGCTAGTTGGTGAGGTATGAACTATTATTAGTTTCTATAGCTATGTTTACAATGAATTCTTATGTTAAAGAAGTAGTAAGCAAGTCTTCAGGATAAAGGGAAACTGACACTTTATTAGTTAAATCACTCCTTCAAGCGGACATGGAAACACTATTGCTCCATTAATAATGAGATGTTTCAGCGATTTGGCATTTATTTGTATATCATCTTACAAAGCCAAACATTTAGTCAATAATAAGCACTCGCTATTCTAAAGTGGGCTCTGAATGTGCTTGCATGGTCATTTAGAAATGAGTTTAAAGAGTTAATAAGAAAGAGGAATCTCTGACTGCATTGCTGGTATTGGGTCAGCACAAAAACACAGATATACAGGGATGGATGATGCTTTATAAGCTATATACTTAAGAAGGAATATCCGTCCAGTATATTTAGAAGGTACATCCAGCAGGTGTATAATTTTGCTAATAAAAGCCTTCAGGATTGTGACTGTGTTGAGTGTAGGCATCAGCATTTCCAGGCACATACTTGAGCATGCATTAAACCAGCAGTTGCTCTTGCACTGAACTAGTGCCATTAACTCTCTTCTCCCCTTACTGCTGAGCTAAGATTCCACATAAACACTTGTTCTCAAGGTGGTGCAGTGTGCCAAGTGCTCCCAATAATGTCTTGAGCATCTGCCAGAGGCTTACAAGAAAAAAAAACAACTGAAAACCCTTACACATCTGACACAGAAGCACAGTGATGATGCCCCTTTTGGGACCACACACGCTACGGATTCATAGCTGAAAGTGCTAACATCATTTGCAGGCAAAAAAAAGCTTTTTGCTTACAAGTGAAGAGCAATCCAGGATTATCTGCCCTCATCATGTTGCATTTCATGCCATAATGAAGATGTCATGGCTAAAGGTGCTAAGCCTAGGACACGGCCTTGTTAAAGCTTGTGGGAAACTGCTCCTTTAGGTACTTCAGTCTAGGTCTGTGTAGAACGAACACACCACACAGGCCAAAAAAAGATGAGACAAGGTGTTTCTGGAAAGTCCATTACAACCCCCGAATGCTTAAAGGAATTTGGAGGCAAAACATTTTTTGCTTCCATTTCTTCCCCATGTGCAACTGCACAGTATGATATACCGCATCAAAAGACGAGAATTCACAAGCATTTAGAAGTGAGACTCACACTGAAGCCTGCCATGTTGATGTCAATGCGTTCCTCATTCTCTTTAAGACCTTTGGGTGCAATTTGGTTCAGGAGGTGGAAGTAGGCCCTGGAGTCCTGCAAGAATTCAACAGATTGAGGAAAAAACCATGAAGTAAACAAGCAACAGAACTTTTCACATATAACAGACACTAAAACTGAGGACCAGAATCTATGGTGAGAGAACAAAAAGAATGACGAGACAACCATAATAGACACATATACATGCTTGGGACTCCTGGGCGTGTTCAAATTCAAACAGAAGGATTTGAAATGTAAAAAAAAAAAAAAGCAAAGTCATGCCCAAGAGGAAAAAAAGTGGATGAATGTTTGGGAAAAAGTACCTTCACACAGTTTGAGAAGTCGGAAAGCTAAAGCACAGGGGAAGAGACAGTTGGTAACAGCGAGCACCATATAGAGGAATAGATTTCATTTCTTCATAATGTGGAGAACATCAGTTCATTTTAAAAGAGACATTTTTAAAGAGATAATATAATGCTTAAAAAAAACTGGAAGGCGTGGAAGATTCTGCACTGGGGTTGGTATTTATTGCCACACTACTCTTTCAAGACAACACGTTATTTGGTGACCTGCCTGCTATTACATCTGGAAACTGCTGAATACACTATTATGACTATAACCACCAACAAGCACTGCAGAAGCTCAGAAGCACAGAAGCTGCACAGAAGCCTAGAGAATATTGACAATCTACAGATTCTACCAACTCTAATGCAACTATTTGAAGGAGATGTTTTTCTCAGGCATGAAGAACTTCAGCTCATACTTTCAGCTGCCACTGGAGATGTTGAGATGGGAAGCGGAGCTAAAAAGATCAGTTTAACTTGCTGTAGAGGAGGTACAGAAATGGGAAAGGTGGAAAGAAAGAGACAGTCAAAGATAAAGAGGGCAAGTGAAAGTGACCGCTTTAAATCAGTTCTTTGAGCATATTGTGGGCTGCCTGAAAATTTAGCGCTACTTGACTTCACTGGCCCCATACAGACCAATCCTGAGGTTAGTCTATAGCTCCTCAGCACCTATGGAAGCCAAGAGCCTTCTCATCAAGCATCAGAATGAAACTGCACTTCAACCTGTTCCTCAAGGCTCAGAAGGGGGAACCCATCCTCCTCTGGTCAATTAAACTGAATTATAGTTAGAGCATTCCCTGTACAGCGACAGGACAGTGGCACAGATCTGTGGTACGGCACACAGCTGCTCGGTCACTCAGACAGGCTCACCTTGATGTCGGAGCTTAAGTTGTTTATTTTGTGCCAGCCAGCGTTTTCCAGGTGGAAGTTGGCCCAACGTAGAAGCAGCTCCTCCGGGGACAGTTTCATCAAATCCTCCAGGGTCTCGCCCTCCCGCAGCAACGCTGCCAGGGCTGAGAAAACACACAAACAAAGGTCGGCACATATCACTATACTTTTACCATGATGAATGTAAACACACACACCTTAGACATGACCGACCGGCTAAACTGTATGACTGTAAACAAATACCTGGGTAGGTTTTCATGCAGCAATTTGGAACACAGCCCGTAGACAATTAGTAAATGGAATTACTTTGTTGGGGGTATTTCTGCATTAAATCACTATATCTTTATTATCTGCTCATACTTTACCACATTAATTCCTTTTTCAGGTTGAATTCACACACTTAAAGCATTAAACTTAAAGCAAATAAACTATACATATATATATAATAAATAATATATATTGTACTTAAATGGAACAACTCAATAAAATTAATCTCCAGCTGAAACTACTGTACATTATTTTAACCAGCAGAAACATCAAGCAGTTTTTCTACGAATCTCCCTTTTTATTGCTAAAAAGCATCATACAAGTCAACTCGAGTTTATTTCTAAAGCGCTTTTTACAACTGACATTTTCACAAAGATTCCAGGTCCGAGCCCCCAGTGAGCAGCCTAAGGCGACAGAGGCAGGAAAAACTCCCAAAGCTGTAGGAAGAAACCTCGGGAGGAACCAAGTCTCAGAAGGGGGAACCCATCCTCCCCAACAAAGCATTAAACAGAAAAGCTCCAACAATTATTATAATTTAAATATATTTCAACAAATAAATTTATTTAAAATAATTTTGACTATTTTATGTGCTGAATCAACATAATTATCTGACCTTTTCCCACTGCCTTGTATCTTACCACGCCCTGGGTGGAATCGCTGCAGGACTGCACACGCCACGCACTACTGCACATACATCACTTTATTGACAGCAAGACAGCACAAACCCAAAGCCCTGCAAATTCCTATGCTGCAAATTAAAGAGTGAGCAAACTTGTTAGTCCTAGCTGAGGCCAGCTCTCTGGACTCTCACAGCCTGCTGTGCTGATCAAATTCTACCCTGCATCGAATAAATCACCAGCAAGGAGAGGCACTATCTGTTTGCGTGGATTCCTGGCCAATGCCATCAGCCCCTGGGCTGCTGAATGGTGCCAGTGTTGGGAACTAAGCGCCTGACCGTGAGCAGGGTCAACTGGGTTGGGGGAGGGAGGGCTTACCCTCATTTCTGCTCAGCTCAATGTCAGCAAACAGGCCAATCTTGATGATCTGCCACAGCAGACCCAGCACCAGGTGAGGTTTGCCTTCCCGTAGGTCCATTGCACCTATGTTGACCACGTGGCAGCCGATGGCTGAGGCCGAGTTCAGGGCCAGGTTCAGGTTCTCCTGCAACAGAGAGGATAATAGCTACTTTAAGACATTATACACCAATGCACACCAAAAGGTTTTTTAAGTGGTTTAAAAATTTCTGAAGGTCCTTCATATTCCTCCTCCAGCAAACCACAATCAATACATCAATTAACCACATTTAGCCACATTGTTCGTGCAGGGAAAACCCCAAACAGCGATGGAGTATCGATATCCTTGTGTTAAAGGGCTGAAAAACCTATTTTTTTCTGCCCCACATCAATGGATCAAATGTCAGTTGTGAGACTTAATAATATGGTCACTCAAACACAAATACTTAAGAACTGAATGGAGTCAAGAGAAACGAACCTGTGTTGTAAATGGTGTTAGTTTCTTCTTGTTTATTGTCCTCTCGTCAATTGTATCAGGCACTGACAGATTGATCATTTTACTGGCGGCACAAGAGACACACGTTTAAAAGTTTACTTCAAACAAACAAACAAACAAAAATCAATAAATAAGTAATACAACAGATTCAAAAATTGAGAGAGACTGTGAGAATCGAACAATGTTGTGGCCTAACGGAACTCACCACAGCACAATTCCATCGCCTACAGCCTTGAAGAGGTCATCTCTGTTGGGATTCATGGGCAGAACATGCTTGCAGTCAGGGTCTTTTTCCAGTGCTGTGTTGATCCAGTTCACAAAGGCAAACCTTTCCTCCTCTGTGTTATCAAAAAGAAAAGAACTACATAAACTGAGTACACTCGCATTCCTCTTCTCCACCCCACGCTACCCAACCTCATATACACAGACAAGCGACTTCAGCAGGTACACCTACTTCGTATCTACACTCGATGTCCATTATATCAACTTCACATGCCACATGCATCTGGAGCTAACAGTTCGATTGGAATTCATCTGCTTCAGTGAATCTACTGTTTACCTATAAATGTTCTGGATCCGGATCTGGACAGAACCACCGGCGAGGTGGTTTTATTCGGTTGATGGATCATTCTCTTAAAGCAGTGACATGGTAGTGGCACATTTGTGTTTGTGTATTGCAGAGTGGCTTCCATGCAGCAACGTTACTGGAGTTTAGAAACACCTCGGCTTCACTGCTGGGCTGAGAAGGTGCATCAACCGAAAATACACAGCCAACAAAGTTCTGTGGCCAGAAACTGAGCACTGATGGACTTGAGTATGACTAAAGTGTGCAGCATCAGATGAACTACCATCAATAACTTAATATCTGGAAGGTGGACCAAGCGTTGAAACATTTCCTGCAGCTCTATGCGTACATGAACTCACGCTCCGGACCACTGATGAACTGGTTAAAATGGGCTAACAAACAATGCCGAAGAAAATGGGCTACAGTCTGTAATTGTATGCTACAAATTCCACTTGGAGCTAATATGAACAACATGTGAAAGCGTAACAGCAAAACAGTTATTCTGTACACAGAGATCAGGCTTCCTATAGATATACTCCTGCATGATGTGGATTTTGCAGGTTTGTATATGAAACAAATCAGTCTGTAAGTACTAGTTAGTTACACTATCTGTAACTACGACGTTCTACACATTTTGTTCCCAAATGTATAAATACTCAAGTCAGTTAAATCTCATTAATTTGCTTTTTTAATTGGTTTTCATTGTTTATTTCACTGTAGTTTGTTACACGCTGCATATGGTAAAAGGAACAGGCTGCACTGCTGCTCTGAATGCTGCCACTTGTTACTGTAGTAGTTCAGTGAAACCTATGGTTTTTAATGACCTCAGATGTAGCTGAACATACTTGGTGTCCTAATTTGGCTTCTTTACTTTAGTTCTGGAAGCTAAGATTGCTAACAAATACCTGAAGCCAATAGTCAGCCAAATCTTTTCTGTACAGATTCCCGTCTACATTCAGCAGTAGCATGTGTGAAATGTTCTCAACTAGGCCAATGGGACTGAATGACTTCAAACATAATGAATCAGTAGCTTCACACTAAAAACAATGCAATTGTATCTATGAGCATATGAGATTTTCTTCACTGTAATGTCTCACATACTGGACAGTGCTACATACAGTTAAGAAGGCCCAGTAATGTAATAATTGCTCTGAAATTGCACTGTGATTATTTATATGTTTGAGACGTCACCTGACTCTTCAGAATCCAGACTGCATTCGGTGCTGTGTTATTGCGTTTTTGCAACTCATGAATTTCAGAGATTTCCTTTTTTTTTCTTACAAAAGAAAGGCGTTCGCACCTGAGAAGGAATGTTGTGTGCCTGCACTGGACAGCTCAGATGTGCCCCCGATAGCCAGAATGCCCTCTTTCCTGTTGATGGCCTTGCGAAAACTCTTGGCAATGTCACTGCTTCTGAGCTCTTGGAAGATCTACACAGACGCATAAGAGAAGTACGCAGATTAGAGCTTCACATGCACAATGAAATTACTGGAGGGCCCGTTTTAAAAACACACACACACACTCATATGCACATATTCCAGTGGCCACACCCAAGCAATCAGACTGGGCCCTTTCAGTTCCAAGTAGAACAAGTTGTGAAAGCAAGCTGCGCTATAACCCACCCCCACCCCTCACCACAGACTGTGGCAGCAGGGCAAACAAACACTGGGCCATTGACAAGGGCGAGTCTGTATTTAGTGGAAGTGTTGACAGTCACAGGGAACGGGCATTGTCCACAGCACAAGCCAGACAGGCACACTGAGATGCTGTCATCTGTCCTTGAGCATTTTGCACCATGCTAATAATGACTCGAGAGACTGACTCCCTTCTTTTTCCCAGTGCAAGCTCTTATAATAGTATAAACTAATAGCAGGGAGAAAATAAAAGGAAAAAAGTATGTAACCCTCCGAGCCCTAACCACTGCTGGTGGCTGCTATTTATGTTTGAATCAGATCTGGTTTTGGCTTAAAGCATCTGCTGAATCCGCTAATCTAGGATTTAGCACAATACATCTGCCTCGCTCGCTCGCTCTCTTCCTTGCCCGGTGTGTCTCTATATGTACCATATGGTCAGAATCAGAAAAACCCAGAGGACCATTAGTCAAATTTTCTAGAAACCTCTAATAGCTTTAAACAAACTCGGCATGAACAACATCGGAGCTGCTCAGACACGATTGTTATTAATGTAGACGGCAATAAATTCTCACTTTAATCATGTGAAAAACTGCGCTGAAATGACTTACAGAGAGAAATTCTTCAAAGCTGATCCTGTTGTCCTTGTCTTTGTCACCCTCTGCCATCAGCCTCTGGATGATCTCGCGCACTTTGTACCCCGGCAGGGGCAGATTGGCCTCCTTGAACAAGTCATGGAGCTCATAGTCGCTGATGTAGCCATTGTTGTCTAGATCTGCACATAAAGAGAGAAACGGACCACGTAATGCTTTACTGCACTCTTTAACATGTCGCTACAATGGCCTGACATCTCCAGCAGTGTGATGGTGACTGTACAGCTGGAATACAGCCATGGTTGCAAGGCTGCCAAGCTGAGTCAGTTCATTAGCAACATTCACTCAACCCAATAACCATTAACAAAGCAATAACAGAGGGTGGGGGAACTGCTATTCAGTGTTGGACTGTTTTGACAATGAAGGCACATGTGTGTAAACCAAATAAGCTTGGTCACTAGCAGCACTTCATAAGGAAACGGAGGTAAAGGAAGTGGAGAGATTTTTCAGTTCTGAGGTGCACTTCACATAAGCTTTAATTAAGCCATGAGACCTAGGATGATTTAAAGGTCTCGTTCCATTTACTGTACCCACTCACTGCTCACAGAATACTGATACGGTCCTACTGCAAGGTGACTCGAGCATATACGCATAGAAAAACATACAGCAGAGAACATAAACCAAAGAGCTAGCAGTCATGGTATCTTGAGTTTAACAGCCAGTGTTTACATATATCATGTTTACACGATCAACACATCCTAGAAACTAACAGTGATCTTTAAAAAAGAAGAGTTATTTATTTGCAACAAATTGAAATGCAGTAATATCCATTCATTCATCCATTCGTCCATTCATTCATCCATCCATCCATCCATCCATTCTTCAAACCGCTTCTTTCATTTCAGGTGGCGAGGAAAGCTGGGGCCAATCCCAGCTGACTACGGGCTGTGGTACACCCAAGACAGAAGGCCAACCCATCGCAGGGCAACATATAGACAGACAGCCAAATCACACACATACATCTATGGGCAATTTAGCGTTTCCAATCAACCTACTGCAAGTCTTTGGACAGTGGGAGGAAACCAGAGCACCCGGACTCACGCGAACATGGGGAGAGCTTGTGAACGCCACACGGAAAGGCACCCGTGGTCAACCCAGGGATTGAACCCAATTCCTTCTAGTTCTGAGGCGACAGCACTAATCACTGCACCACCGTGCCAACCTGCAGTTATATTCAAGGACACTTACAGTATAAATATGGTAGAGACTGTTCCAATAATCTATAACACATGCCACAATGTTCGGGGCATATTCCAATTCTGAAATCTTGTGCCATTCTTCACATGGTTCCATTTGTGTCCAATATTAGCCCAAACTGCTCCACTTAAATTTACCAACAGAGACACAATCAGAGGGAAGAAGAGGAAGAAAAAGGGGACAAAACAAGACTAAATAAATATTTGCTCATCGAGCTCTTATCACATACCAAAAGACTAGTCAAACACAGCTTGCCAATCAATGCTAAAAATATTTTGCCCCGCTGTTATTGGATGACATCATCACAGAATCTGGAAAGCAAATATTATGATACAAGGTGACTTAGCTTAAGGCTAAACATCGCATGAAAGATGTTCTCTTAGCAAGAACAGCAGCAGCAAGACGGTCTGTGTACAGTCCACAGAGGAAGACGGTCCAAGAGCTAATAAAATTACAACATTCATCGATTGAACTGGGAATGACACCAGCCTATAGGAAGGCCATTCTGAGCTTGATCTGAAACACTACACCACAATCACAGAGATCATGGTGCCGTTGTATGAACAGCTTCTGCTTCTCACATCCTGAGTAAGCACTAACTCTAAGCACTTCAGAGACATAGATCCGGGCCTTCTGCTCAAACTGAACCAGAGAATTTTCTTTTTAGAAGCATTGAAGCTCTAGATAAGACACTGCTAATTTTTTTAAACACTTTATGAAGACCTACTTTAGATTTGATTATGTATAAGCAGACTTACATGGTCATCATTACTATGCAGCAGCGATGATAAACCAAAGGCACTGCTGATCAGCTCAAATACTGAAGAGGTTTGGTTTCTGAAAGAGTTAAACGAACCACCAAACATGATGATGCTCAGTAGAGATCCTTTAAAGCTAGATCAACTCATTACCTTCAAGTCAAGTTTATTTGTATAGCGCTTTTTACAACTGATGCTGTCACAAAGCAGCTTTACAGAAACCGGGTACGAGCCCCCAAAGAGCAAGCCAAACGCGACTGAGGCAAGGAAAAACTCCCCAGCTGTAGGAAGAAACTTCGGGAGGAACCAAAGCTCAGAAGGTGGGGGGTGGGGAGGGAGACGTATGCTAGGTCAGGTGTCAGGTCACCAAGCAGAATGACTTGATAAAGAAAAGGTTTTAAAGCTACATAAACATTTATTGTGGTACTGTGGTTTCTATGGGTGCAACAACACATCATCATGGCAATGCCAGTCGCACTAATCAAAATCACTGCATAATGAAATCACTATCTTGCCAAGCTCAGAATAGCTCTAATCAATACTAACAACCATGCCGTGCTGTGTCGGATGCATTAGCATCTGAAAAGTATTGATGTGTAAGGTCAGAGCTTATAGAATCTAGGCTACTATGTTATGTAGCTTCTGTTGCTGCATGCTTCATCTGTTCTTGGCCCTCACTGTGGCTCATGCAGCACAGAAATAAACAGGCAATTGACTTTGAATGAGAAATATTACATACATACACCATACGTTAAGCTAGATAATTAGCTATGCTATCAGCTACTGTGCGGGTTTGCGTTGCAAGTGGAGTTGTGAGCCTGTGCTCATAAATGTTGACACTGATGGCACAACTGGCTCATCTGTCTGCTGAGTCATTACAAAGTGACACTTTAATTCGCTTTCAGCTTCAACCTTGGTGGATTAAGACTGAAACACGAAAGAACAAGAAACATTTTTGTACTTTAAAATGTTTGTCCCCCACACTTTAAATCCATTTAAGATAAATATTTTACAAACTTTATTAAATAAAATGTAATGACATGTAAGTAAATGCTCTAAAAGAAAATGATCAAGAGTGTGTTGGAAACAAAGGCAAGTGAAACACTGCATTGTTTCTTTCCAGTAGACTCATGACCTTTCAATTAGAGCGCAGATCTACTGTCCAAACCGGTAGAACTGGAAGTCAAGTCGAGAAGAAGACCACTTACCGACTTTTCCAAAGGCTTCACGCAGTTCTTCGAGCTCCTCTTTAGATATCTTAGCCGCCATCTCCCTGGAGAACAACCTGTACCTTCCTCAGTCCGACAGCGCTCCTTTTTCTGTTGGGAAAAGGACAGGAGAAAGAGACGTAGACAGAATAAAGCTGCTGTTTCCTGGCCAGGTTAAATATTTCTCATAGTCGAGCATAAGTCAAGTCTTCGCATGACCCATTAACACACATCAGCATACAATACATCAGGGACCTGCCAGCGAGTACAGTAAGGTCAATCTGCATGGAATGCAAATGATTGGAAAGCATGCAAAACAGAACACCGTGTCTTGACGACAACGAGAGAAAAAACAATCCATTTAAATGCACAGAAACTTCATTCATAAGGAACGTCCATTACTCCAATACTCAGTAGCATTGACACCAAGAAAGGAAGAATCAACTTAAAACTCATTTCAATCAGCTCTATTTTAAGGCTGCACTTATATTTTTAGAGATTATAGAGTTTCGGTTATGAACACATTGTTAAGGGCTGTGATGACAAACAGATCAAGTTACATCACATGCCCAGCATGAGAGTGACTGGACTGGCTGTTTATGCATCAGTGGGAGCCATGTTCTCCCACGTGTAGCGCAAATGACTTCACTACCCTTACAAAGCGCATACGGACACAGCTGAAACGCTTTAGTCACTTCACCCTTCACTCACGATCAGTAAAAGCAATATGTTAATATCACGTACACACACACACATTCTGTTTATCTTTTTGAAGAGTCAACCTTACAGTTATCAAATTCTCCATTATGTAAAAATATATTTTACTCAATGTAATAATGTTTAAAAATCCTCATCAGTGATGAGCTGATGAATTCACAGCCAAATATTCAAGCACTGCCAAAACCTACTCAGATCACAGGGCTGCAGTTTGCATACTTTGCGGACGCCTGCTTGGCGCTGAACCAGGGTCTGTCCACCAGATGAGGCCTGGACTGATCCGGGAGTCCATCAGGTTTTGCCATATGAACTTCACAAGTGTACTGATACACCAAACACTGTGCTGCACCTCATCCACACCTCACCACAACATACTTTGCATTTGCTTTTCACTTAAGTAAAGTAATGCTAAACAGAGATCTCGAATCTGTGGTTAGAAACTTAATACAGTCAAACCAAGCAGCAATGCAACAGTGATATTGGAATCATATCAGTGTCGTAGACTATTTGTTTATCCTGTATCAGGATTTTCAAACCAATGTTTAATGCGTTTATTGCAGCCTGGAAGTGTGTGTGAGATGATGCTGTTATATTGCACTAAAATGCTTTTATTTTTAATTTTTAAAAGTTACGGAAATAAATATTTGTAAGCTTATAGACATAAATGTCAGTTGTATTGTATGTATAGTTTTATTGCATGTATAGTGTTCTAATAAGTAGATGTAGTTCCAGTGTTTTTTGTATCGGTATCAACAGGTATGTACATAAAAAATATTAGAGATCAGCCTCAGCCCATGGATCCCACACTGGCATCCCTAAAACCAAACAGCCCTGCAGTGTAGGGCAAACTCATGTCCGGTACCTCAGGGATGACTCAGGATATGGCCATGGTGGAGTAGCAAAGATGGGCCTGGGTGGGGCAAACTCATCACACTTCACTGGCATCACTCAACACTGGCTTATGTCTACAACCAGACACACCATCCCTGCCCTCCTCCCTTCACACCTACGTACAACTGCACAGAGCAAAAGACTAAACTTAAAATCAGTCCTTGGAACTTGTGGCTGATCAGTGACACAGTTTATCACAGTTTTGTCTTGTATTCTCGGCTTCAAGGTCTGCGTTTGATCTCATCCCTCAACAATTCGGAAGGCCAACATCTTAGAACTCCACATGTGGAAATGGGAAGGAGGATGCTCCACCCAACGCCATGATGCTGTCCCACAACATCAGTAGTCACAGCCCGGCACTCTAGAGACTTTCAGCTACTGCTCCAGACTGCTCCAGTCAAACCGGCTAATTCTGCCATCAAATCAGATTAGCCACAAAAGAGATTTATCCTCTAAACCAGCCGACTGCAATCACAACAAACCAAATCCAATAGACCTGAGGTTGATCTATAAGAGCCAGAGCCTACATCTCTGGAGTGCACCTCTCGCTCTTGTGTTCCCACAACACACACCTTACCTACGAGACACAACTTACCTTGGCTCCAGAGCCATTAAAACATGCATTATTAAATAGTCACTTTAAACGGACAGCAAAACACACACAAAAGCTCTTGTCCCCTGAGAGCTAAACCGACAGACTAAAGGCTATCCATGTACTCTCTCTACGTTATGTTCCTCCATCAACTAAAAGCTGCAAAAGCATAGTGGGGAGGAGGCGATGAAAAAGTTTGAATTCCTCATAGTTCAGTCTCTTCCTCTTCCCTGTCCTTTCGAGCTGCTGCTTTCCCTTTCGACTGTGCCTGAAGGCTGACAAAACGCACACTAAAGCACCCCGCACCCAAAAAAAAACATTTGATGTTTGTTAACTGACAACGGTAATCATATGATGCCAAAACGAGCAAATAGCAGAAAGCAGATTTAAAAGACGGCCAGATTAGAAGAAAAGATAGAGAGGGACCTGACCTGTGCTGAGAGTCTGCTTCTCAGCGGCAAGAAGCAGAGACTGTGCTCCCTCCACACCCTTCAAGGCTAATGTGGAACGCCAGCATTCCTGTCTGCCTCACAAAGACCTCAGGCAGCAAGTCATTACACTTCCTGCCAGGCTGTGGGAGCTGCCTCCTGTGACTGGAGCATGGCGAATGTGTGGTGCGGAGGGGGTGGGGACAGAGAGGGGGGTGTTAAAGCGAGGGGGGGGGGTGTTAAAGCGAGACTATGCGCATGGGACAGAGAGTAAGGGTGAAAAAAAAGCATGCGCTCTTTTTGCTTGTTTGTTTATTGTTTTTTTACGACACCACTTCCAGATGTATTGGGCGACAAACAAAAGGAGAGCACCAGGAATAACGAGTGAGGGAACAAGACCGACTGCATACCTCAGCTCTCTGGTGGGATGCCGCTCAGTTCGCTCATGGTATTGACACTAAAAAGGGACTCTTAACTTGATTTAAGACACAGACTAGGAATGAAACAAACAATCATATTACAATAAAACACTATTCCCACGTTCCGTTTAGCACACATGGCATCCAACAGAACGTTCACATCCTCTGGATCAAAAGGACATGTTCCTCGCTTAGATCTTTTGATCCATGCACAGTGAATTCCACAGGCATTACATGAACATAGAACATATGTCATCGTCATCATCCCTGCTGTTTCACCAATGGTAAAACCATTTCCAAAAGCAGAGACAGGGAGGGCTGTTTTCTGGTGCTGAACAATGACCCCGTTTTGCTCAGGAAATATTCAACAAAAGCAAAAATGCAGCACTAAATGAACTACGTGGCTGCAAACAGATCGATAGGCAAACATCGCCACTCGTGTTTACTGGAAAGACACCGCAAACACTAAATGATTCCTTATGGTTTTTAAATGTTGGCAGCACACCAGGAAACATGCTACGAGATTGTGACATTCCACAAGCTCAGGTTACGGCGCGAGTCCGATCACCTGTTCGACAAGCTCCATCTTGCGTATCAGGAACAAAGCCCTTAAAGATCTGCATTTGCATCAGAGAATGCATTGCGAAACGTATGGGATGAGCAGGCTAAGCGTGAACAAGAATGCATAAGGGGGAGAAAAACATGCATTCGCATTTCCTTCAGTGCAGACTTCCAGATTGGCAGGAACACAAGTCTGTTTCAATAGCTAAGGCCACTGCGGTCATGCTAAGAGTGAAGACTTGCAAGCACTTGGCGCTTGAGGGACAGTTGTGAGGGTCACGTGTGGAAGCCAAGATCAGAATCATGCTCCAGAACAAACACCACAACAGGTGCTTACTTTTACCCCAAGGTCCATAAACTCAGCATGGAAGTCCCCAGAGAGTCAAGAGGCAACTGTTTATGTCCTGCACATGGCATGTTGCCAGAAGAAGCTACCAAGCCTCTTATAAAAAAAAAAAAACATGGCAACATTTTATTACAATGAAAAAGTGTGGAAAAACTGAGAGATACCTCAAATCATTACAAAAGATTTATTCAGCCAGCCCAGGTTGTGCAGTAAATACAAGGTTGTGTAGGCAACACACTGAGGTCAGATGTAGCTCAGTTCCTTTTGTCAAAATCCAGCATCACACAGACGGCCTTAACTTCAAGCCGCATGGAAAAAGCCCAGATAAAGTGAGCAAAGAAACTCAAAATACTATTACAGCAATGGAGAAAATTCACTAGGCAGACACATGGCCACAGTGCTTTCGCAATCCACAAGAAGACATTCCCTTAAGCAGAAAACGTGAAAGGCTTCAACTGCATGGAATGCACAAGCAGGAAGGCCAGAGGAGAAACTTGTTTCGTCTTGCGTCTACACTAGCTTATCATAGATCATATGGTTAAAATAAACCAGCAAAGTCGGTTGAAAACTCACATAAACACACTCCTAATATATAATATGAAAGTAGAGAAGATACCACTTCGTAGAAGAGCAGCTTTTAACAGATGTGGCAAAAGTGAATCGTCGCAGCCAGCGAGAGTGTGCTGTTTGTAACAGAAATGAACATGGTATCAATGCCAGCAATGGAAAAGACATTCAAAGAATTCCTAAGGAGTCGTCTTCCTGTAGAAATCATACGTGTGTCCAACGTATTACATGAGAAAATTCCTCATATGGTTAAACCATAAAAGGTAGCGGTCAAGTTTAAAAGTCCAAGTTTCCGAGTTAAAGGTCAGGTGAACATTCTTGATAGGAGTTCTGCAAATTTGTGCCAGAACGTATCAAAGAAATATTTCTGGAACTTTTGGATCCTGACCATTACACATTAGAACATGTTCATACACACTTGAAAATGCCTGGTGGAGGAAATGAGAAAACCTTTTCTTTTAATGGACTACATACATAAAGATGTGTGAAATCATAGACTAACAATTTAGCCCTCAAAAGAAGGTCAAAACAATGAACAGCTCAGATCACTGCAATGTGCAATTTGTTAATGGACTAGTATCTCTTTTGGCCCAAGATGATCATGCTGACCAAAAAAAATACCCTTTGAGGGCAGGGGTCCTTAAATCTGGATCTTGGACACGGATTCCACTCCTGGTAGTTACTGAATTGTTGATATAATTGATTGGCCGCCTAAAGTCATATTTACTGGTGATTACAAAATCCAGGACCGGAACATGGATTCAAGGTCCAGATTTGAGAACCCCTGTTCTAGGGTATATCAAGATTGGGTCTGTCACTTTCTATTTGAAGAGAGACCTTGCTATTATTGACGGTGACACAGGGCAGACTGGATGAGTAGCTGCTTCAAACCAGTGGCTTTTATGAGGGGAAAATGTGGCACAGTTGGGTCTGGGGAGATTGAGCCAGCATCAGTGTTTTTGTGACTTCCCAAAACGGAGCCGCCAAGGATCAGACTGTATCAGACACACCAGTGGTGAAAAATAAAATTTAACTGTCTAACCACACGGAAAACAGCAAAGTTTGTACAAAGGAAACACATACACACCCACAATTATTGCAAAAAGACAGCAATAAAACTACCCTCTAATATTATTTGCATGAATTGCTGCAAATAGAAGGCTAAGATAAAAGCAACAAGGCTTAAACGTCTTTATGCTTTAGCACCACATCTGAGAAATCACCTACAAGTGTTCCTGGTTTTCAGACCTCCTTTTAGTAACAGGAGTTGACAACAATCTATGAAATATCTGAACTACTTGAAACAGATTGTTGAAAAGTGCTTCAGTTAAAGTCAATTAGTAAAAGCAATAACCTTAGGGTGTGTTACAACAGTGCCATCTCATCAAGCCTGGCCTGAAAGGCTTATCAGCCCATTTACCAAAGATTTTCAAAAAGCTATATTTCACCTACAAGCATTACTGTAAGCCATCCACATTTATCGCCTATTTTTTCCTAACACCTTATTTATGATCAGGCTAAACAATATTTTGACCACATGGTTTTCCAAAGACAGTGGGATGACACTGATAGCTACAACAGCTCAGTAACAATTCTGCTGCTTGTCAAGGACAACGCTACTTGGGAAAACATAACATAGATGCTTAGAGAGCGAAAAAGACAGATAGCTGTAAAACCACTGCACTGGTAAACAAGACAGTAAGCTCTACGCGGTTGTTCAGAGGCCAAACCCTGACACCGCTAAAACATGCAAGAAGCATTATGACCACACAATTACAGCTGCAAGAACTTCCAGACAGATCAGTCTTGCTAAAAATGTGGCTGGAGCAAGACAAAGGAACATGATGGGAATGAGGGGACTGAAGCACTGGAACTTCAGAGGCTGCTGAAGTTCATCGGACGCAGACTCAGAGATCTGTCTGTATGCACTGCAAATCTTTGTGAGGTCACCCTCCACGGTGTCTGGTCTCTACGTTTTCTTCTTACAGGCGCCTTTTTAATACATGCTGTTCGTCATACTGCTGTGGTTGCAGTCAAAAGAAAAGCCAAAACCAGACATTCCTATCTAGCCCAGGAATCTGAAAGGGAAAAAATGCTTTGCTTTCATGGGCCATGGCTAAAGCATTGAGTAAGTCATAAACCTAACACAGAGGCCCGTTTCTTTTTGTACAAGCCTAGTAACCCCGTGGATGCACAATCATAATTCAACACTTCTGCCCCAGCAGAGGGGAAGTAGGTCTTTAGGACAGCAGCCAAAGAATTTCAGAACTTCCACAAATTCTTGTGGAAGTTGGCAACACTTCTTATACCAGGCACATGTCTGAGGTCCAAAGCAAGGGGGTCAATGAGTAACTGATTCAGACACATGTGGCAGATCAATACAGTAACTGTTAGGTGAGAAAAAGATACACGTGGGTTCACAGCAGGAGCACTTGATGTTACTTCTGCTTAGTGTTAAAAGAAGTGAAGGACACTGTTTACACATTTTACAATGAGGCAATTCACAATGACAATACGTAATTTACGTAGCATTAAAGGACCCCAATCAGACTAACATGTGTCAGAGAAGACCACTAGAGAAAAGACTAGGTGGGCTTCGTAACCTAAGCTTTCCATAGAGTAAATAAGATTTCTGATCAAATGACATAAAATAAAGAAAAATAAAGAAAGAATATCTAAAGACACGGAGCAAAACACCACGTTAGCCTTTAGCTTACAAGCCTTTAAGGAATTAAGATGCATTAATTTGGGTTAAACGTAGCTAAAACGTTCTGTCAAGGAGTTAGGATAAACAGAAAGAAACCACAAAGAACACCGATGCGCTTTGTGTAATAATTGCAAAAATATTTAACTGCGACAGACCAAAACTACTGGAAGTTACGAATGTCTTTATAAAGGAGGCGAAAATTCAAACTGAGTGATACTGAGGCAAATCTTGAAAACGTTGTTGCTAGCAACTTTAGCCACACAGCGCCTACGGTCAACTGTCTACCGGAGTAAAAACGCAAACATGTTTTCAGAACACCCAGAATACGACTACAATGTAGACGTAACCAGTAAAAAACGCAAAGAAAAAACCTTAAATAGGAAGACTCTGTTCATGTAAGTTATATTGAAGCTAACTTACTTGCTCAGCCCCTCTGTCCGTTGCCCTGCTGGCGTCCCCACTCCCTCACACACATCCCTAAAGCCCTCCTCCAGCGGGAAAAATCACCGCTAAGTCTCCGCCCGCTCGGATTTCTATTGGTCCAGCCGCACATATACCTAGAAGGTGTTTTTAATGTGATTCGTTTAAGTTTCTGTCACTCATGTCGCAAATCTTGCCGTTCCTTCACGCCCACTTTATATAATGTTGACATGATGATGGGTAGATAGATACAGGTGATTCACGAGTTCAGCTGTTGACAAAATCTTTTACCACGGAAATAGCGTGTATGCTTGCCACAGAGGAACTTTAGGGTGTGCTATTATTTTGACAATAATTTCTGATTGCTGATGACAGACATGAAAATGTGTGTTAACGATTACTAAGCCCTATTACTGAATCACCATTCCCACAGTGATTCATGTAGATAGATGTACTCGCAGCAAGCTGCTTATCTAAATATAGGCCTGGTGTTCCTAGTCATTTTACTAATATGCACAAGCCATGTGCTTTTTTTTCTGGCCATGCTGCACCACAGGCTTGTAATTAAGGGTTCGTTTCCCAAGACTGGAAGAAGCAGCTATCAAGGTGTGGGATGTGGGCTGTCCCTAAAGCAACTGCTATAGCAGAGACGTAGACTGGCTTTGGGGGGACGTGGCAAAGCAGGGACGTAGACTGACTCTGGGAGTATGTGACAAAACAGAGGCATAGACTGGCTCTGGGTGACATGGCAAAACAGACATAGATTGGCTCTGGGGGGACATGGCAAAAGAGACATAGACTGGCTCTGGGGGGACATGGCAAAAGAGACATAGACTGGCTCTAGGGGGATATGGCAAAAGAGACATAGACTGGCTCTAGGGGGACATGGCACTGCTGTCCCAAAGCCTACATTATTATTACAGTCTGTAAAATCTTTCACTCATTACAATTCCCATGGAGTAGCGAGTGACTGTGACTGGTCTGAATAATCCTGAATTCTGCCATGTTCAAGATTCCATGAGAAATCCATTTGCCTTGAATGGTGGCCTAGAGTAAGGGACTTGACTTGTGATTGGAGGGTCATACGTCCTGGCCCGGGTACCACTGAGCTACACTGCTGTTGATAGCTGCCTACTGCTCCATGTGTAGATGGGTGAAATGCAGAGGTGCACATTTCATTGTGGTGCACGTTGTGTGACTGGGTGTGTTCACAATGACAAATAATCCCTTTCACTTAAAGGACAGTGTCTAGTTTGAAATAGGTTTTCCTATCTTAAAAAAATATATTCAGATTGATCCTGGAGGAAATAGTTGGTTATAATTAGTATATATATATAATTGGTTATATAAGTTAATGGTTAAATAAAAGCTATTTTTATTGTTCTTAAAAGAGCGTTGTGGTCTAAAACAAGCATTTTAAATGTTTTTTTTTTGTCATTTTATGTACTATTCCGTAGTGCAGCATTACAGCTTTAGCCACTTTGACGTTTTTGTGTTTTCATCGGTCTCGGTATAACCAAAGTTGTCGAAATACAGATGTAATATTCAGCTTCCTACCAATACTGTTCCTTATGCAATAGCCAGCTAGTGGAAAACCAGCCCATCCTCATGTAGCTTTATTATGCCCACTCTTCCAGCACCCTGTTCTTACATCCATTACTTTAGACAGCTAGCCACAGCTACAATTACAGATACACTTCCTCTTAACCCATCAATCGTATCCTTCCACGCACATTACCCCATTGAAAGGAGTTTTGAGGAAAAATCTGTGATGATTCAAATGATAAAGGTAATGTTTCATGTGACATTGAACTTCCCTTTTTCACCTTCTGCGTCTGTAGCAGGACGACATGTTTGCTTAGTCTGAACGGATCATTTAGAGCCTGATAAAGCCGTTCCCAGGAGCTGCGGTTTAAAGCCAACTGTTTTTGGTTCGCCCTCATGAGCCGTTTGTTGCCCAAAATTGCATCATATTTGATGCTCCTCAATTAAAGCATGGGTGGTCCCTCCATTCTGCTGCATCTGTGCCATTATTTGCTATTCAGGGAGAGCAGCAAAAAGACGATAGTGTTGTAAATACTGGAGCTTGGTCATTTCGATGTTTCACTAGTCTTTTATTATATTATTATTTTAGCTTTCTCCTTGCTTTTCTTTTGGAGAACGTGAGATAACTATCAACAGCACCGGGACTTGAACCTGGAATCTTCAGTTCACAAAGGCAGCTAGCTATTCAATTAAGGCTCAGCTAAAGAAATCAGTTTTCAAATATTTCTTAAAAGTGTGTATTGAACTTGAACACCTAATAAAAGGTGGAACTGAGAGGCGAAATAACAGAAAGAGGCCTTTGCCACTCTTCTTTCTGTGATTTACAAAGGGAGTTTGCAGAAGAACAGATGTTGAAACATAGACATGCTGTGAGGTAAGCAGTTGCTTTAAGTTCATATAGAGCTGTAAAACCAAGTATGGTCAGTGGTGGCCTAGTGGTTAGGACATTGCCTTTGGGAATCAAAGGTCTCAGGTTTAAGTCCTGGTGCGGATACTACTGAGAAACCCTTGAGCAAGATGCTGTCCTGCTACACTGCTCCCCGTGCAGTATTGATAGCTGTGTGCACATGCGATGGGTTAAATACAGTGGTCACATTTCGTTGTGGTGCTTGCGTGTGTTCACAATGACAAATCTTCACTTCACTAAATCTGTGCTGCATTTATACAAGTTACCATGGATGTAAAACCCAATAAAAAGGGAATTACAATGAACAATTCTGTCTGAAACCAATACATATTCATATTTTCTGCATCACTCTGCAGTTGAAAGGGTCTAACCTAAACAATATTTCTCAAATGACAAAAAGCAGCTAAAATGTCTGCATTTACATGCAGATAAAATATTAATTTATGCCCAGCTTTCTAATTACATTGGTATGTGAAACACAATGTTTTTACGAGAAAAGTGGATTAAAAAAAAAAAATTTAGTTGAAAAAAATCAGTATTTGATGGAATCTTACACTATTGTAACCTATTGTAGATTTCTTAACAACATAATGTGGTTTGAGGCAAGTATGTGATCATTTAAATGCCAGCAAACATGCTACAAGCTTCCATTATTTGCTAGCAACATTGGCCTTGCGGATCCAGTGCAAAAGAAAAACCCCTTTCCAAACCCCCTATTTAAGATTTGAAGATTTGTAAGATTTGTTTATCCTCGAATGGTTTTTAGTATTGATCACTACCATATAGATCTTTCCTCTAAAGCAGGGTATACAACAGGCTTTCCTCCTCATTCAACCAGATCTGTCAACCCCCCTGTTTTTTCTGGGTTTCTACCATATTGTAGCCTTCTTTCCCACACTTTATCTTCAAGCACTCTTTGATATGTTGCAGAATTCATAAATGAATCAATGTCTTTAAGCTGCACAGTCCCTAAGGCATCAAAGCAACTCTAAACCATAACATTTCCACCACCATGCTTCACAGGTGGTATGGGGTTCTTTTCCTAAAATTGTGTCTTTGGTCTAGAACCATCCATGTACCGATCCTGTGATGAAAGTTTGGGGTTTTTCAAGATTCATTTTCACATCAGTCTACATACTGAATTTGCTAGAACAGCGAGTCCTGAACAGTAATTTTAAATCTGCACTTCTAGATGATTTTCCTGACAGTGGAATGGTTGAATTCAAATATTTCAAATATTTCATTTCTTTTATCCACAGTTTTTTATCTGAAGGCCTAAGAGAGTTAGTTCTTCAGATCTTTGCATGATGACACGGCACACTTCAGTTGCAAAAAAACACCAGACTGATGTCAGGTATTAATAAGGCAGGAAGTTCTTAAAATGTCACATAATCTGAAACATCTAATTCTAGAACATTATATTATGAGTCAGTTTGTTCATTTATTATCATTGTTCATGATGCTTCTAGTCCATTCATGTGACTTTACTGATCAGGATGTGCATATGCAGGTTATTTGAGGGTAGGGACGCTCACACTACACTTTTTCTAATTTTATGTAATTTTCTTCCCCACCCACCCAACAATACTGGGAGTGCGAAGGCTAGCACATGCTTCCTTTGAGTCTCGTGAAGGCAGCAGCATCAACTGCCTCTTACACAGCTCAGTGCACTTGGAGGAAAAGAAGAACCGCTAATTCTGTTTTGTGAGCTAACAGACACACATGCTAGCTAGCATCATATGACTGGGAGATAGGGAGGACATCAGCAAAGCTAATTATTCTGTCTTGGATTCCTGGTCATGGATATCTGTAGCATCTCTGAGGATTCTCCCAGAGCAACTCAGTAAGAGTTAAATAAATAATTTGTTAGATCAGGTGTGTTGGTAGCAGTGAAAACTTGTGCAGGACAGGTCCAAGCTGGGGAAACACTGTGCTCCATGATCAAAGTGACACTGTACAACTATGAAAGATATAAACAGGTTTTGGAGTAACACATGCAGACATCCAGACAATATCTTTTCCAGGGAAAGTCTTGCTTATCTCAGTAAGACAGTGACAAACTGCATTCTGCACAGATTAGGAGAAGAGTCTGGGGCCTCAACGAATCCATCATCCACTGAAATGACATTTACAGGGTTTTGGTAAAAGAAGACATATTGCCACACACTGCAAATAGTCCCACTTTTAAACTTGAACTGCTTGTATCTTAAGTTCACTGTTCAGTTCAATCCAGTGTATGCTGTAGGGAGTTTTCCTGCCATTGTTGCGCTCGTTTTAGGCACCTGGAGCTGTATTTCTGTAAAGCTGCTCAGGGACAATGTGAAAAAGCAGCATATAAATAAAACTGAATTGAACATACAGAGTACTGGGCGAGTTGATGATTTGTGTGCTCTCACAGTAATTTATCCCAGTATTTGTTCCTTCCTGAAATGGTTGTACTCTGTCAGCTGCAGGCATTTTCTACGTGACAGGCGACAAAAGCTGACTGACGGTGAGCGAGACAAAGAATAGGAAAAACGTTCGTATGAAACACCTGTTGTTTAAAATAAAGTTTAGTGTCAGGGTATATAACCCCCATCTGCTGTAATTACACCTCTCCCTAGCATGTGACCTTACATTCCATTCAAGATTCAAGATTCAAGATGTTCATTTGTCACATACACAGTTATACTAGTACAACGTGTAGTGAAGTGTATCCCTGAACACTCCAATGTCTGTGCAATGGCATCTAGTTACAAGACAAATAAGAAAACAAAGAAGAAGAGCAAAAAAATAAAAAGATAAAAAGATATATATATATAATAAATAGAGAATCTTACAAAAAGTATGTAAAAATATAAGTCTGAAGTGGTAAGTGTAACTGACGATGTACAAATATGCAAGTAGTGAATGTACAAGTAGCATGATGTTATAGGCAGTGTGTTAAATGCAGTGTCTGGTCTGTAGTGCATGTGAGGTATTGTCCAGGTGAGTCCTAATGGACGTGTGGTATGTCCCGATTGAGGAGCCTTATGACCTGAGGACAAAAACCCCTCCTGAGTCTCGGTTCTGGTCATAAGGCTACTGTGGTTACTGGGGTGGGACGTAGTTGGTGTGGTAAAATTAATGTACGTTGCCCATGAGACAGAATAGCAGTTTAGATATTACTGCTATTAATACAACTATCACATGAATATTAGGTAACATTTCACTCTTTTTACTACCACTCTCCCAATAGGGAACAGTGTAGTTGCTTCACACAAGTAGGTTTAAGGTCTTTAAGTGCGTTTATGTCAGCGAGCCTTGTTACAGCTTAACTACCTTTGCTGACTGGCTTCTTTAACACTGTGAGAGGCCCCTGTCCTTTCTTTTACTCCGCTGCTCTTTTAAACCTACACCTCCAGCCATAAGAAGGAATTTGATGTGGACTCGGGATGACATAATGCCCCATAAAACTATAAACAACTCATCTGCAGGGAGGGAAATCAAATAAACCACTTACAGTCTGTCAGCTGATGCTGAGGCTGGAGATATATAATTGTTTCACTTTGGAGAAGCTGTAGGTACAGAGGTACAGGTGCAGAATGTGTCCAATAAATTTATACGCAGGCCATTGAGGTCAAAGGCTGCTGGTGCATTTGCACAAGTCCACCTCTTGTGCCGATGTCCTTTCAACGTTAGGCGACAGCAGTGTTTCTCCAGAGCTTTAAGAGCAAAACCGTGATTGAGCACCATTAGTCTAGATCTCTTTATTACTTTGTGTTAAGCCACAGGATAAGTACATGATAGTGAAGGACTGTTCTACGGCAAGACACTAGAGCCACAAATCATGAACAAAAATGCCAAATCTCAACCAAAATATGCTCATTTCTGCATCCAATTCACATTCACTTGCAATAAACTATATTTTCCAGAACTTTGTAAATTTATAATTAAAAATGTAGCTCCACCCAAATTTGGTACAATCATGTGTCACATATCACTGAAAAGCAGTTTCCTGTCAAAAGTTATTAGACTATCCATATATGTCTATTCCTTTTGAAATAATGACAACACTCACACAAATGGTGCGTGTTATCTGAGATCTCACTGGGTAGTACAGCTCCGAGGTCACCCATGTGATCTGTTCCGCAAAATCCTTTCTCTGGATCATGTCTGAACAATGAATTTTTTTTACAAAAAATGTCAGGTGACTAAATTCTTTGTGATATCTACTGTTCACAGGTGCCTTTCTGTGTGGAGTTTGCAAGCTCCCCCCATGTTTGCGGGTTTCCTAAAGGTCCTCCGGTTTCCTCCCACTGTCCAAAGGCTGCAATAAGTTGATTGGATTCTCTAAATTGCGCGTAGGTGTAAGTGTGTGTTGGAATGGTTGTCTGTCTCTGTGTTGCCCTGTGACGTGCCTTGGCTCCGGCCTCCCCACGACCCGAAAGGAAAGAAGCGGTTTAGAAAGTAGATGGATGGATGGATGGATGGATGTCTACTGTTATAAAAAATCAACCTGTTCACCTGCAGTATTTGATCTTAGGCCGAAAGTTTATCACAAAACAACAGTCTTGACTTAATAGGTTTCAACAGGTCTGCAAACTGACTTATCGCAGCAGTCACTGTTTAATACAACACTAGATTGTTCATGTGGATAAGAAAAAACAACAACTAGGGATCCTTCATTTATTAAGGTCGATTTTACTGCAGCTAATCACTTGTTAATCACTTTGCTCCTTGCCCCAGCATGCTCGATTGCTTATCGTGTACAGGATTCCTTTGAAAGGTGGAGTTTTCCTCTTGACATGTCCTATCTGTTCATTCTCTTGCCATTAAGGCCTTGTTTCATGCTGCACTGTTTTAATGCCAGAGCTGCACCTTTTACAACAGGTACTTTCCAGAAATCCTGGTCCTCTGAGATCTTTGCTTAAAAAGATTATGGTATAATATTGGAAGTTCTATTATAGTTTTTGGCAATGCCCAGGCTTCAGCACAGTCCTAACAAGCCAGCGATTAGAGAATAGAATGGGATAATGCTGCCTTCGAGTGATGCCAGTTTCCCCACTAGAACTGTAAATGAAGTCATATTTACAAATGTGAAACTTGATGACACATGATCTGTAAGATCGTCTGTGCGATGGTGGTGCTCGAATGTATGGCCACAGCTGTGCAGCTGCTAGGTCGAAACCACAAATGACAGGCCCTGCTTTTACAATGCGCACACAGAATTTCATTTTATTGAGTCACTAGATATGCATGGTGAATGGACCAATAGAAACGCTCTAAAATTACTTTACATTTTTTTGTTATTATAACTTCCATTAAAGGTTAAGAATGTTTTTGCCTTCTTATATAGTTAACATACAATTTACATCACATTTAATTATATTCGGTTATTAAATTAGTAAATAAGACACAACATGTAGTATAAAAACAGGAAGCCTTCAATCATGCCGATATTTCACCAATAATTACAGATTAGTAGGCTGCATAATGAACTGTTGGACTTATTAGTTAATTAATTATTAGTTCGTTAATGCATTTGTCCACATTAGTGTCTGACCAACTGGCATAAATTGACTGTTTGGACAAGAAAAAAAAGGTCAGTTTTGAAAAAGAACAGTCTTTAAATCTTTTTTATTCCAAAGAACAGGGACAGTGACGTTTTCCCTGATATGGACCCTTTAGGGCTTTGATAAACGTGGACCAACTGGATGCATGTACTTTAGGCATCACCTTCAGCAAGGCCTAGTAAAGTATGCTGTAGTTACAAGCATATTCTTCCCAGTATGATCTTACAACAGTGTCTACAGTTAGGGATAGAGGAGGGAATGTTAAAGACAAGCCGTCAGGCATGCTGCAAGATTGTAAGATTGTTTTCTTAGCAACTAAATGCCTTCCCTCAGAACATGCAATCAGGGAAAGATGTGGGTTGAAATGTTACCCTTCCACATAACAGAGTGAACCTGAGGGGCAACTTTGCCTGCGCTACATGTTTAGCTGGGGCGGTGCTCTTTCAAGTGACTTTTTCTTGTCAGTCCAGACAGAAGAAAAGAGCCATGCAATGACATGTAGATTAGAATGTGAAGTTCTAAGTCACCAGATAGTGTATTCTGGGTCATAGATGTCATTATGCCTGTGAGCTTTAAGCTGTGCATGTTTATTTGATGTCCATAACTGAAACTTGGGAATCTTTCGTGCAATTAAACACAGTGAAATTCTACATTATTATTATTATTATTATTATTATTAATTTTATTACTACTACTACTACTAATAAATATGATTATATTGTTTATTTATAATAATGCCAATAATAGCAATAATTGTTGTTGTTATTATTATTGTTATTATTATTATTATTATTAATAATTACTTCTTCCATTTTGGGTGGCGGGGAAAGCTGGAGCAAATCCCAGCTGACTAAGGGCCCAAGGCAGGGTTCACCCAGGACCTGGAGGCCAACCCATCACAGGGTAACATATAGACAGACAACCATTCACACTCACACCTACGGGCAGTTTAGAGCATCTAGTCAACCCCAAGCCTTTGGACAGTGGGTGGAAACCGGAGCACCTGGAGGAAACCCACACAAACGTGGGGTCGAGCTTGCAAACTCCACACAGAAAGGCATCCATGGCCGACCTGGGGATCAAACCAAGGACGTTCTTGCTGTGAGGTGACAGCAATAACCACTATGCCAATGTGCTGCCCTATTAACCTTATTATTAGTAGTAGTAGTTGTTTTTAATCTCCTTTCGTCCTTTCTTTTTCAATATTGAGTTTTTCTAAAAGAATTTCTATTGATCTTCATCTTTATATGCAAGGAGCAGTGGTTCGTCATCCTGGTCATGGTTACCCACTTATTCTGCACATTTCTATATCTTCTTTAGTCCCAACACCTGATCGAACCACGAATAGCAGCTCGTCCTCTCAGATCATCATCTTCAGCCCGTCTGGACACCTTCCTTCTCAAAAAGACAAAGACAGACATCTAGGCTAGGTTTTGTCTTCCAAGTGGTATGAATTTCCCCTAACTGTCAGAACTGCAGAGTCCCTCACTGTCTTCAAATGATGACTAAAGACTCACCTCTTCACAGATTACATGAACGTGAAAGTGACTGTTTGTCATTGTGAACACACTCAAGCACCACAGCGAAATGTGACCTCTGCATTTAACCCATCACGCGTGCACACGTGGAGCAGCAGGCAGCTACCAACAGCGCCCGGGGAGCAGTGTAGTGGGACAGTACCTTGCTCAAGGGTACTTCAGTTCGAACCTGCGAACTTCAGGTCTCAAAGGCAGCGTCCTAACCACTAGGCCACCACTGCCCTATACTTAGGACCATAACTACAGAACTAACAAACTTACTACTAACTTTACAATTTAAAAAACATTCTGTGTCAAGGTTTTGCATGAGCTCAGGTATAATCTTGGTTGACTAGCAGCTCTTAAACCAAGTCTTAGTTTACTGGTATAAGAAGTTTTTTTGGTAGACTAGAAAGCACCATGTCGCTCTGGGCAAGAGCGTCTTCCAAATGCTGTAAATGTAAATGTAAATAAAAATGATCAAACCTGTTAATGAGTTGAACTGAGAGAGTTAAAGCAATAGTTTGGCAGAAAATTGAATTTACACTACTTTAAGATGTCGTCGAGTGGCAAAGGAATGTTTAGTGTCCAAATGTCTTTAGTTCAGCTTTAGCTGAACACACTGGGCAGAATCTGACACAGACATAGACAACAAGGGTAGGGGTGGCCTAGTGCTTAGGACATTGCCCTTGGGACAAAAAAGTCCTGGCCCGGGTACTACTGAGGTACTCTTGAGCAAGGTAACGTCCCACTACACTTCTTCCCGGGCGCTGTTGATAGCTGCCCGCTGCTCTACATGTGCACGTGTGATGAGTTCAATGCAGATGTCACATTTTCTTGTGGTGCTTGAGTGTGTTCACAATGTTGTGTTACTTTCACTTTCATCCAGAACCTCACACAGAAAGGACCTAAGTCAACTGGCCAGGAACTGAACCCAGGACCTTCTAACTGTGAGGCCACAGCACTAACCAATGGTCCTGACCTTTTCCACTACAGGCAGCCACATCAGACAGCACTGGCCTTCATGAAGCGGTGGATTAGAGTACAGTCATTGGCACAAAAACTGATTCTGGATCAGCGCTCTTTCGCCTGAGGCACAGATTCTGTCTTAAATAACTGCACACAGTGTTAATCAGTGAAGTTCTAATTATTTTTATAGCTCACAGTCATTTGTAGATAGTGCAGGTTGGACAGGTAGGACAGGTCGACGAAGTATTGAGATTTGAGAATGTATTTGAAAGTGAAAGTGACTTATCTGTCATTGTGAACACACTTAATTACACACAAAGTGCCACCAGGCCACCACTGCCCAGAAAAAGTTTAGATGATAATTGATTTCTAGGGTTTGGTAGTAATGCTGATGCTAAGCTCAAGAAACAAAATTATGACACCAGGCAAATCTTGGCTGATCAACAAAATCTGGTTAATGGAAAGTTGGGTAGTTTGATATTTCACTGTACTATGCCTGTAAACTAAGGAAAGCACTAAAATATAGGGGAGTGGGCCTCCAGGACCAGGCCTGGGAAACGCTATAGGGTCATGGTGGTAATAAATATAGCATAATCATGGAAATGGGTGTAACAAAACCATGGAAATGCATGTAGCACACTGTTCCATATAGCAGTGCATTTACACTCAAGAGGGACTTGCTTTAATAAACTCATGCTTTAAGTCTATTGCTATGGACAGAGCAGCTGGGCCGCAGGAGTAAACTTGCCCAGTTTAATAATTTCCTCTCAAAGCTGACTTTAAACCAGAAGACGGACAAAAACTGGATGTACAGAACTTCGGGCAGACAATGCAAATGGCAGCGGGTGTGAGGATGCTGTCCCTAATCCAAAGTAAATGGACCTGCTTTTATTTTTATCCGCCCTGTCTTATATCCACGTCTACGCCCTCCTATTATGGATGGCTAAGAGTGGGGTGTGTGTTCAGCGTGCGTTCAATGTCATGCTTGGATGCACTGTCAGAGTGGGGGAGTAACATCACAGGCCAAACTTCAAGTGAGCACAAAGGCTCCCTGTGACCGCCTTCACAACAGGAAGAACAGGTAACATGTAAAAGCTGACTGCACTTGCCTTGCAGTCAGTCTGGCTGCTTCTGCAGCACGTGAGAAATAGATCACTGCTCAGAACTGGGAGTTTTTAAAATACCAGCAAAAGCTTTGACACACCAGACTGAATAAGTGTTTTTCATAATCTTATAAGAGGGGTGCACCAATCCCAGTGCGTTTGAGGAGGATAACCAGACTGTGCTGGAGGGAGTGGATTGGGCCCCTCTGTTTTTTTTGGGAGCAATGACAAATATGATGCTATACTTATACTGTAATGTAATGTACATAATCTGCCTTAAGATGTGATCATCATATTTCAAATATGAGGCATTCTGGAAGTTGGTGTTAGTATACACATGTCAGCCACAACATTAGAACCACTAACAGGTAAAGGTTGGTTTATATTGAGCAGCAAGTGTACAGCCAGTTCTTGATGTGCTGGAAGCAGGAAAAACGGGTGAACGTGAGGATCTCTGTGACTTTCACAATTGCCAAATTGTGATGGCTAGACAACTGGGTCAAAGCGTTTTCAAAACTGCAGGTCTTCTGGGGTGTTCCTGATAGTACGCCCCCAAGTGGTAGAACCAGTGACATGGTCAGGGGCACCCAAGGCTCATTGATGTGCATAGGGTACAAAGACTAGCCCGTCTGGTCTGATTCCACAGAAGAGCTCCTGAATGCTAAAAGTGAATGCTGGCTATAATAGAATGGTGGCAGAACACATAGTGCACCACAGTGAGAGCTGTTCTGTTGGCGCTAGTGTATATCCATTCTGAATGTTCAACAGCTGTCTCTGCCATTAAGGCATCATCTACAGCTCTGTTTATTATTGCAGACATCACTAAAGTTTCTACATATTTTACAGCTTCCAACTACTTGTTTTAAACCCGTGAAGCTGTGGAGTTTTAGAAGTGCCCTCAAGTTGACTGACCATATGGAAAGTGTTTCTTCAGAAAATCCTGTTTCCTAGTTTGGCTCGTTAGGCTTCTAAATTGCTTGTTCATGATTTATCTGATTGCATCCATCCGTCTTGTTGCTGTCCACTTTTAGCCTTACTTGAACTCTTCCAGGCATAATTGTCTTTTCAAATGAACTGGTTCTTCTCATGAGCGGTGGTGGCCTAGTGGTTAGGACATTGGCCTTGTGAACAGAAGGATGGACGTTCAAGTCCCAGCCCAGGTACCACTAAGGTACCCTTGAGCAAGGTACTGTCCCACTACACTGCTCCCAGGGTGCTATTGATAGCTGCCCGCTACTTAATGTGTGCACAAGTGATGGGTTAAATGCAGAGGTCACATTTCAATATGGTGCAGATTGAGTGTGTTCACAATGAGAAACAAGTCACATTCAAAATAAAAGGCCTTAGTTTGGTTATTTGAGACAGGAGAGGCTTAATTTGATCAGTTGTCCTTTTGTTTGACCAAGGTTCTCTCAGAAGTCTCAGCCAACAACACAGTTCAAAGACATCAATGACTTTTTCTGCCTTGCTTTTTTCATTGCCCAGCATCCCTATCCATTAAGAACCATTCTCGAAGAACCAAGAGAAAAGCTAACAGCCATAGTTTCCTCACCTACAGTATCATGTCCAGCTCTACTAGCTATGACACCCCCAGTAATATGACCAATCACACTGGGAGGGTGAAGGCTACACCCTTAAACAGCTGGATGACATTGGACATCATTGGACAGCTTAACATGCTTGAAAGAGAGCACTGACTGCCAGTTTTGTTTCATAATAAATGCCCATGCCAGCTAGCGTCATGGGGTAGTGAAAGAGCCAGTTGGACCCTCTTGGATTCTCAGCCATTGGCAACCTGGACACCTCTAATCTTTGTTTATAGAGAAAAAACTAAATTCAAAGATCTTTTCAAGGCCATTCATCTTTGTTCTGCCCATATAGCTTTTCTTGACTGCTGATCATTTGTTGATAAAAAATGATACAGTGGCATTCAACCCCTTTTAACATTTTCTGTGTAAAGAATCTTCATGATGTTCTGAGGTCATGTCATCTGGGTATGAAATGCTATTGTTTCTACCACCAATCTTGAATCTTCAGTCATGTTCTTCTGGTCCTGATACTCTCATTACAGCTGTAGGGTTGTTGTGTCATGACTTTATACATGTAACTGCAACAAAGTAGCTTTATATTAATTAACAGTGATTCCAGACGTTATGTAAATTCCGAAATTGGCACATGTGCAGGATTTTATAGGAATATAGAAAAGTATCAAAGTATGAATTTTAAACAAAGTCTTTATTGACAATTATTCATAACGTAACACAGAGCCTGCTTAGTGTGGAGGAAGAGTCAAAAACCCTGTTAATGCAGGAACTCTCGAAAGCTGAGTTTGTTTTCCTCTGATGAACACAGAATGCCCTGAAGACCACTGATCTTCTCAAAACTTCCGAAATCTTCAGTTTTTGAATAATACTTAAAATCTATTAACATTTGGGTTCTCATCAGCCTCTTAAAAACAAACAGGGTCACACACATCAAGTTCCTCAATCAGGGAAAGCATCAAAGTAGAAAGCCCCATAAAGCAAATGAATATTTTTTTGTAATGCATATGATGAACACTTTTTAAGCTGCTGCTTGATTCCTTATGCTATTTCATAGCATTGATGCATTTAATGTAATTCAAAAATGGGGTAAAAAAAAGAACTGATTAGAAAAAACGGTATTGCAAAAAACCTTTTGTCAGATACCACATGTACCTCCATAAAAATAAGGGTCTGATTTGCTTACAGCAAGAGAGCGATGTAAAAGTGCCAGATGCTACTGTATAGTACACATTGTGCTGCTGGAAGAGGTAGATTCTAATGAATTCCAGTGGTCTGGTCATAGTATGCAGTTTCACCCAAGGCCCCTTTGGCTGTTTTTCTTCCTCTCGAATGCCGCCGGCACATCTCTCGTGGGCACGGGAACAAGCACTAATCAGGAGATTTTAGCTCCTACCTAAGGGAAAACGAGAGATTATGTCATGCAGGGAAATAGCTGGCTGAGAACATTGCCATAAAAAGCACTTAAAACCAGGACAAAGGAAAAGCCTCTACTATTCTCGGGAGGGGGGGGGGGGGGTGCTTAAAGTAAGCAGGTAACATCTCCCTGAAAGCAGGGATCCTTTCAGGTCAGTCTTTCGCATTTAGACACGAGGGGAAGTCTGGTTTTTCATTCTTTTTCGGCTGAGCCCCCTCACCGTCCTGTTACATGACGGTCTACTGTACAGCTCAGCATTAACATAAGAACAAAAACAAACAACATCTGGGTGAGACATCTGGGCTTGAGTCACTCCCTTTTTGATGAGGCCACCATATTTTGGTACGAAATTGGGGCCTAAATTTAGCTGTGTGGTTGGCATCCGGAGAGAGAGGGAGAGAGAGAGAGAGAGAGAGAGAGAGAGAGAGAGAGAGCCGCATATCCCCTACGGGCAGGCCGCCCTGTGAGGAACAATGCAAGCCTTCTGCAGGGGGAAACACCCGCTACTGCCTGCTTCTCAGCCTTTTGCCT
The DNA here is from genome assembly GCA_037974385.1 of Arnoldichthys spilopterus. Classification (NCBI taxonomy): domain Eukaryota; kingdom Metazoa; phylum Chordata; class Actinopteri; order Characiformes; family Lepidarchidae; genus Arnoldichthys; species Arnoldichthys spilopterus. The sequence goes on along the minus strand of JBBPDA010000034.1, from coordinate 19,786,226 downwards.
TATATGGTTGTGAAGGCAGCTTCTGGTGTGATTGGCTCATGGACGTCCCAGAAAAGGGCGTTTGTGTTTGCACCGGCATATAACCTCAGAGCACCTGTTCCGGCATGTAAATGAAGGGAACAGGCAGGACAATGCGCCACTAGGAAGGCCGTAATCACATTCTTCTGCCATCACAGAGCAATTTGAATATACATGGAAGGGCAGCAGGAATGAGAGGGAAAAAGTGCAACTTGTACCAGTGCAATAGATCACAGTTTTTACAGCAATTCTCCAGCGCTGTTCTATAACCCTTTAGGGTTCTGGGCAGTTGTTTGGTTGAGCAAATATTTATCCACTGGATTTCACCGTGTCTGTAATCAATAGAGCTTTTCAGTGAGCTTTCTCACCAGATGTTAGACAAGACGTCCTAGCTGCAGGTGATTCTGTTGCGTTAGCACACATCTGAAGCAATTGTATGGATCTCTCACAAAATGTTTAAGAGAATCCAAGAATTTTATTTGATCTTCACTAATTTGTTCCATTTTTTTCAGTCTGATAGACTCCTAACAAACCCATAAAACGATGGAGCTGCTTAAATAAAAATGATATTTTTTATTGCTGTTTTCCTGGTGTGGTATCAAAGGGATCAGTTAAACCCGCCACAATATTATGACCACTAACAGTAAAGTGAATAACATTGACCATTTCGTTATTTCATCACAACGGCACCTGTCAGGGAGGTGGAATACATTATTCAGCAAGTGAAACTGTTGTGCTGGAAGCACAAAAATGGGTGATCCTCTCCATAACAGCAGGTCTTTTGGAGTGTTTCAGGTATGCGGCAGTTAGTGCTTACCAAAAGTGATCCAGGAAAGGACAACTGGTGAATCACTGACAGGGTCATGGGCACCTAAGCGCTGTGGTTTACTGTGGTTTAAAAAGTGAATGCTGACTCTGATAGAAAGGGGTCCGAGCACAGTCAGAGCTGTTTCAGCAGCATGAGGGACCTACTCAGTATTATATTCTCCAGGTCTGCGTTTAACTGAGCGAGAAACTGCAAAACAAGAAAGAAAAAAGCACTAAATCAGATGAGCAGAGGGTGCAAATTGTAGTGGTAGTTGTCTGTGCATTCTACAGGGACAAATCAAAAAATGCTTAAGCATGCTTGACTTTTTTAATGAATTTTTAATAAACAATTGCCAAAAAGACGTTGGTGTAAATTAGTACACAGTGGTGGAATTTGGATAGATCAGTTCAGCTCTTACTGGTAAAACGTCTACTACATGTGGCATCAACACTGTTGTACGAAAGAGTCTGTATTCCTCCCACGATGCAACATGTTGAGTCTGTAAAGATTGAACATGTTGAAAATTTATGTTTCAGGACTAGACTGTGAGTGAAGGTTAAGACTGGAAAGGACGACACAGCCTTATGCTGTACTGTGGCATTATTCGCACTTAACATCCCTCAGACCCTGGGCAGCTGTCTGCATTCACTAGTTGCTACACACAGTGCACCACAGTCAGCTGTTTCAGCAGCATGAGGGAGATCTACACAGTATTAGGCAGGTGGTGTTAATGGAATGTCCATCTGGTGTATCATTACAATATTGTCTTCGTCCCCAAAAGCAATTTAACTGATAATCAGTGGACTTGTAATATGCAGAAGGGCACCAGAGGTTGAAGTTCAAATACATAAACTAAAACAAGTTGCAAAAACTTCTGGAATAGTGTAACGCTCTTCCCAGGCTGATGTGAGCTTGATGTTGTGATAACTCATGACCAAATAAACCAGATAACAGAGTAACAGTGTTATGGATACTGAAAGTGTATTATATATTTAAAACCTCAGACAAAAGGGAGGCACTGAGGGTTTTTTAATGGGTGGGGCTAAATCACCAAATGATTGTTCAGCAACATGCAAACACTTATGCATTACCAAAAAGTCTCCTAAGGCTGTAATGATCACTGTAATAGTTATAGCTATATAATAAATATAATAATTGCACAACTACTAGACAGTAAAATATTCTGCAATCTTTAAGATGCTTCTTAATTTCTAGTCTGCTCTTATTGTTTGGCCATCAAAATAAAAATGTATCATAAATAGTTCATATATGTCTAATATGTATTTACAGCTGTGGGCAACAGTTCAAATACACACATAGCAGACATTTATGTCATGGTAGCATTGGGCTTTCAACGATGTCTTCCTCTAGGGGAGGATGACTGAGCACCATACATCTTAATTACAAAAAAGATCATCTACAAATTTGGTGCATTATAAAAAAAAAACACACTACAGTTTCAAAAATACATTCAGCAAACTTAATATTTGATTAAATGTCCTTTAGCACTGTTCATCTCTACCAGATGCCTTTAGCAGCCATCACGAAGCTTCTGACAGATTATCTGACCTCTCTCTTTGTAGATTTGCAGACTTCATCCACATTTGTTGGCGTGTTGGCACATTACACAAATGTTCATTAGAGCTGAGGTCAGGACTTTGTGAAGGCTATTACAAAAACAACTATGATACGTGTTCAAGCTCATTGGGTCCAGGATTCAACTCTAGCTCACAGTTTGATGTTAATACTGAAGAATAAGAGCAAAAGAGCTCCAGAACACGATACTACCACCACCATGCTTACCAGTGGGTATTAACAGTGTTCAGGGCTTAGCTTTCCTCCTCCAAACACACCAAAGGCAACTGTTTTTACTTGAATAGTTTTGACCCTTTGGTGTTTTTAGGAAACTTACAAGTGATTCAAATTTGTGAAATTTCTGCAATAAAGATGCAGTTTATTCAATCATTCTGCCACAAAAAAGAACAGTTACAAACAGTCCCTGAATCATTATTGTGGCCCCCATTTGTCACGATAACAGCTTCTGCTCTTCTGGAAAGGCTTTCCACAATGAATTTGTGGTCTATTCATTCAAAAGAGCTTGGTGAGGTCAGGCACTGACGCAGGACAAAACTGTACGGCTTGATTTCAAGTCATTCCAAAGGTGTCCGCTTGGGTTGAAATCAGAGCTTTGTGTCGGACACTGGAGTTCCTTCACACCAAATTCCAAAAACATAAATCTTGTGTACAAGAGTACAACAAAACTGCAGCAAACAGGTTGTTGCCTTGTATGCTGTAGCATTAACATGACCCTTGACTGAGTCCAAAACCAAACCATGAAAAAAACGCCCCAGTCCATTATCCCCCTCCCACCAAACTTTACTGATGGCACTACATATTCCGGTAAGTAGTGTTCTCTTGGCATCCTCTGAATCCAGATTTATCCATCAGACTGCCAGACAGCAAGGAATAATGGATCACTCAGTAAACACATTTCCAGAGTGCATTGGCAGTATTCTCTACACCACTCTTACCAATAAAGCTTCTGACAACGTTCTAATGTTGCTTCCAAAGAAGTCTGGGACTCTCTAGTGAGTAATGCAACATAAAATAAGCTTTAGCATCATGACAGTGTCACTGAGCTCTTCAGTATTACCCATTTTCCTGTCCATGTTTTGTCTTCGGAGATCGCGTTGCTGTTCAATTTTATACACTTGGTAGCAATGTACAGTGGAGGAAATAATTATTTGATCCCTCACTTATTTTGTAAGTTTGTCAAAGAACGACAAGGAAATTAAAAGTCTTAGAACAGTTTCATTTTAATGGTAGTTTTATTTTAACAGTAACAGATCAAAAGGAAAATTGAAAAAATGACTTTAAATAAAAGATAGAAACCGATTTGCATTTTGATTGAGTGAAATAAGTATTTGAACCCCTACCAACCATTAAGAGTTCTGGCTCCCACAGAGTGGTTAGACACTCCTAC
>JBBPDA010000034.1:19751199-19774041 GCA_037974385.1 Arnoldichthys spilopterus | reverse complement strand
AAGCAGGAAAAAATAGGCAAGCTTAAGGATCTGAGACACTTTGACAAGGGCCATGTTATGGTGGCTATATATATATATATATATATATATATATATATATACACAAATATAACATATTTAGTTTATACATACATGTATAAACTAAATATCTCAAAACTACGCCAACGTTTCTCAGTAAGACAGCTCTGGGGCCTCGGGTTTTAAATATGTCCACGTCCGTTTCTTTAGAATCGAGCATTTCAAATCCAAACATTCATTACACTCAGAATCTCTTTGTTAACCTTTAATTTTTCTCATTCTTTCGCAAAAAAACCCCCGGAATTACTATTTAATTGGATCTACACCCAGGGTAGTTGGGTTTCCCCTGCATAACGACTGTCTGTAGCGCTTATGGTAGTACATGAAAAGCGTAGAACTAAATTACGGCGTTACACATGGCAAGCGGTGTTAAAAGAGTGCCCACAAAACAAAAACACTCCTGCAGCCAGAAACGGTCTCCGGCATCACCAGCTTCCCAAACATTCCATCAAAGGTAAACACCTTCATGACTCTCTGCATCGCCGTCGTCCTCCGACGTCCCGGCATGCCCGTTCTTATACCGCCCCGCTGACCCGGCGCTGTGCCGCTCAACATCCGGGCGGAGCGCGGTTGTGGTGGGGAAGATGGCGGCTACGGTCCTCCCTACTGACTGGGTCAAAAACTGGGAAAAATCGGGCAGAAATGATTTGTGAGTGACATTTTAGTGCTTGAGGTGTTGGGGAAACGGATTCGCCACGTTTGTGTCTTCTTTTCGCGTATTAGCGGCGCTGCCGAGCAGAAAAAACAAAGCGCAGCGCTACTTTTTCATTGTCATTTACGCCTCGGTTTCCTCCGGCTCCACCGGGAGTCGGTTAGCTTTCGTTAGCCCGCTAGCGAAATAAGAAACTCGTTTCTGAACTGTGTGGTGGGCAAGCGCTTCACTGAGTGGCTTGCTAGTTACGTGTAATTACATTGCGGGTGAGTTTATTAGCATAACTCGGGTTTATTATTGGGCTTAATGTTCTGGGTGCGGGGTTAGCCGTGTGCACTCGGCGCTAACATTAGCTAAGTAACCTTCGCTGAGGCGCTAGCTAACTTGCGGCGGCAGTTGGAAGAATAGCGAGCCAGCAGACGAGTGTTTAATCGCTGATTTTGACACTTGAATGAAGCTAAAACCGTGTTTATCCAGGCGAGCTGCTAATGTGCAGGTGACCGTTCCCGAGAGGTCAAAACGTTGGCTAAAAACAGACGTGAGCTCTTAAAATATGGAAACAAAGTATTAACGTACATAAAACACAGGGACAGCATCGTGTAAACTAACAGATGGCCAAACGGTGGTATGGGCTGGCTATATGTAGTAACCGAAACTGACTAAGAAAATGCACTTCCTGCAGTAAATACAGCACTAAATAAAGAGCTAATCGCACTGTTTTGTTCCCCGCCAGCAGCTACAGCGTTTAAACCGCGTTGACCATCCTTCACTAGCTGCATCTGTTAAACCCACTCCGTTTTACTCCTTCTGGCCAAATTCACCAAATCACCACCTTCACTTCTATTAATTTGGGTCACTTTAGTTGAAAGACGGTGTAGTGATTTGTCCCGAGAGGTCAGTAACAGAAGCAGTTGGCTAGATGCATTAGCCTGCACTAGCACTGCCTAGCAGCTCTGCACGTTTTGGCGCTGCACGGTGGACCCTCGTTTGCTAAGTTTGGTTTACATGATTGACAAGCATAGTTAAGGGTTATTCTTCCATAGAAACTCATCCCGAACAGTTTCTGTAAATCTGTGGTGATTAAAATGGATGTGTATCGTTTCATAACACGTCGATCAGATGTTGGTGGCTTTGTTATACACAGTTGACCAATCCTTAGTTATTAGCAAGTGAGATTGATTTAGAAAAAGTTCATAATCTATAAAACAAATCAGATCATACATTTTCTTTCAGCATACGTGCAGCTTTAATGTTTGCAGTACTATGTAATGTGCCCTTTAGTAGGGAAATGTGCTGTTTACATTGGACTGGTTTTATATGGACAGGTGGAGTGATGTGATTGTACCACAGGTCACCTGTAATGTTTGAGCACTTTGCATGGGTTGAGAGCGCTCAGGGCTGAGTGCTAACAAGTAGAAAATCTCTTCCAATATATAAATCTACCTAGCTGTAGACTTGCCATGACTACTTTTGTTGGATGCTGTATTTTCTCTGAGATAATTGAGGGAAACTGTATAATTGTCATTTTAAGACTAATGCCACTTGTGTAATGTGAAATATTTTGTATTTGAATTTTCTTACATTATTTCTTGTTTTTTTTTTGTGCGTTATAATTTTGAAATTCAGAAGCTAATATAAGAAAAAAAATAAATCCAAAAAGAGTAGCAGCGCGGCAGGTTAAAAGTTGGTGGCTGCAAGGCCTTAGCCCCAATCCAGTCAGGACATGGATGTTCCCACTAGCTTTCTAGCCATCATGACCTCCACCCTGTTCATTATGTCTTTTGGAATCACAACTTGCAAATATGGAGATCAGAAGAAATGATCACGGTCATGTACACACATTGTGTGATGAATTGGTAGTGTGCATATTCTGACAAGCCAACCTTGCTGTTACATACAGTGTGTCATTAGTTTAGGAATGAGGCAACAGTGTCAAATTCAACCTTTGTACCCACTTCAGGTTGGACTAAATATGCACCAGTGTGGGATACATGCATCATGAAATATCGGTCATAAGTAAACATCTTTCCACAGTGCTGTTTTCCATAAATTCATCTGCTAATGAGTTTAGCATCATTGTGTCCCACAGTTTTGGCTACTAAAAACATTGGGGATGCGCTGATGTGGGATGTGTAGGCCGATATTTTTCAAGTACATATCTGGTAATGGCAATAAAAAATTTCCAATATTATTGGGCATCCCTGCGTAGCTTGATTAAGGAGAAAACAAGGAAATGCTACTTTGATCAAGGTTCATAAAGGTTTCTGATGTTTCAGATTCAGGCTGGACTGAAATCCCTGCAAAATACTGATGGCTACATTACCACACCTCCTAAAACTAATCCTCTCAGACGTTTTTAGCAGTAAAAAATAGAATGGATTATTAATGCAACCTTAATCATAATCTTATGCCATGCTTTTTCACAAATTCTGCTTTTGATTTACAGCCTGCAGTTGTGTCAGGATTTGGCAGGGAAACCCAGCAGTGAAGTGTTCCTTAAAGGTGAGTATGAAAACGAGTGTGGGATCGTGGTTCTTTAACTTGTGACCGTTTAATCGTGCAGCTTTTACCATACAAACAAAATCACAATCATGTCTTCATTCAAGAGACAAGCAATGAAAACGTGAAAATAATTTTCATGCAGTAGGTTATGTGAAGCAGTCCGTCCGTGTCTGTCCATATCGTGGGCAGTGGAGGCCTAGTGGTTAGCAACTTGCCCTTGCGAACTGAATGACGCAGGTTCAAGTCCCTGCCTGGGCACTGCTGTGGTACCCTTGAGCAAGGTACTGTCCCACTACACTGCTCCCCGGGTGCTGTTGATAGCTGCCCGCTACTCCACATAAGCACGTGTGATGGGTTAAATGCAGAGGTCACATTTGGTTGTCCTGCTTACAGTTTTCTATAATTGTTTAATCTTTTGAATATATTTCAAACAATTTTGTTGCTGTTTCAGAAGGACAATAGTGTAAATATTGCAGAGGAAACTTAATTAAAAATGATCTTCTCAAATATTGCCTCCGTCCCAAAGCTGTCGATTTGATTTGTTGATGTAAAAAAAGTCAATCTGTGCATTTTAGTTACCATTCAAAATGACCAGAGAACCTACGTGAGTAAGTTTTTATATGCAATTTTGATGAGGGTAGAAGGTGGGAAATCTAAGGAGGGGGGGTCTTTTCTCATCTAACTCCTTGAGCTCCACTATGAGCGGTTTTTAAAAATGTCTTGTGTAAAACTTTATTTCAGAACAGCGGTGAAAAATTCTCTGTTGTCAGACGTCATATTTGCAACAAGTTCATGTAATACCGTTCTAGCTTTTAGAGGCATTCAGGTCTGTAGATATCTGGCTCTTCTACCACCACTGTGAGCAATCTTGAGTTTTTCTGTTGAGGAAACATCTAGCATTGTTAAGAGAACTTAACTGTTGTAAGTACTGTCTGAAACATGCACATTATTTTGTCACCAGATGTCTTTTCTTTAACTTCTTGTCATTGTTTGTTTTTGTTCTTTAGATCTTCAAACGGCCTTGTATGAGCTTTGCTGGCATGTAGTCCAGGGCAGCCTAAAGGTTGACGTGGCCGCCAGCCTTCTGGCCGATGTTCTGGTGAGTATCAGCATGGTCCAGACATGTTTAGTGACTGCAGAAGTGATAACACTTTTTTTTCAATTGTGATACCAATACGACAGCTTTGGGTGTTTGAAACTGACACATACTGGTTTTCTGCTTGAGAAAATAATCACTAAATATAAATGAGCACTTTTCTAATAATGGAAAATCAACCATCAGTATTTAGCCCAGTATATAGTCCATAGTGGTTGGTTGTAAAAGACTAGCACGTTTTACTCCCACCCTACCTACAAAAGCCACTGTGGTACTGTGTAACCCTGGCTATTAAGATTTATTTGATCAACACTGGGATTAGCTATATATATATATATGTGTGTGTGTGTGTGTGTGTGTATATACATGCATACATGCATCCTCTAGGATAGATTCGTCGTCCTTACTTGGAAGACATAGTGCATTTTATGGATTGCTGAAGTGGCTAAACACGTGATTGGCCAGTTTTCTGTGTTTATGTCTGAAGTTTTGCCTTCAGAGGCAACTGTAGGAGGTTGGTTCGCATTGCAACTGTAGAGTATGTAGCATTTCTTAGTGGTCGTGTCACTAGCTTTCTGATGCTTTGTGAAGGGGGGAAAACCTGTGGGCATGGGATTTGGTTATGGTGTTTTCTTCAAACCAGTAGACCCGTGAGTTCTTTTAGCTGTGGTAACTAAATTACTCGAATGCATCAGGAGAGGAGTGGCAAGAACACAGCTGTGGGTCTTTGGCCAGTTGTATTTGTACAAAAGCCTTTTTCCACACTTTGCTCCTCTCTTTATCACAATTTTTATAATTTCTTTTTACATTTTTACTGAGAACTATGACCATAATCAGCACAATGTGGCCTTGTGTTAATATTTTGTCTACTTCTCTTTTAAAATAGCAACCGTTAGCATTAACGCTGTTAGCTCACCATTCGAATGCATTTAATGTTGTCAACCCACAGTGTGGTGCACACTTAAAGTAATGGTGGCATGCATAGGTCAAAATATGCATTGAATGTTGGAGTTGATTGGAGCAGACAATGGGCACAAGGCAGGGTTCACCTAGGACAGGAGGCCAACCCATCACAGGGCAATACAGACAGTACGATTCAGCCTCAAAAATCTCACTTACAATGCAGCTATGTATAAATCACATGCAGCTGCATTCATAACACACTCAACACATTGTACCTGATGCTGGGGAATGTCATCTTTTAAAGAAAAGCTAAGGCAGTGTGTTTTACTCATTCGGTATAATCATTAACATTTCTGATGTAAAGTGAATACCGCACATTACAGAGAGGTCATTAATGAAGAGGGTGCTGTGTGTGTGTCGTGCCACATATAGAAGTGCACCTTTTGGGAATTGAAGACGCTTTTGGGCCCAGAAATGCTGTTGAGTGTGGCTTACCAGAATTAGTCACTCTTATGCAACTGGTTGACTACCACTGGTCTGTGATGCGCTGTAGGGAATAATACCTACACCAGATACACCAGGGCTGGTTAGTATGACCAACAATTACGTGTAGTGTTGTGAAAGGGTTTTTAGCAGGAATGGGGTACACTGGGCATGGCATTACTACATATTTCCTATCAAACATGTAAATTTCATTAAAGATGGAACAGTGGAAGTCACATGGCTCTGTGGGGTGAAGCGTCGACTGCCAAACAATGGATTTAGGTTTTAGATCAGAATCATTACTTCACTAGTATCCACCCAAGCAATGTATGCACATCTCTATCTCTCTGTTGCATTGATTTAAGTTGTTCGTATTATGGGATGGTCCTGTGGTTGTTTGCTTTTCTTCTTGATTCTTTACAAGAAACTGAGATCTTCATAGGGTCGTTGAATGTCACACTATGGGTTGAAGCATTGACCGGTCTTTACAAACACTGCAGCTTTTCTTATGCAATTAATCGTTGCGATGCCAAAACACGTGATAGGCTTGCTATGCCTGGGTGACATGGTTTCAGGCAATGCAAAAACATGAAACCTGTATTATAGCATCATAACCTAGAATCATTGACACGCACAACGAGCAAATCTGTTAATCCATGCATTTATGCGTGACAAAATGGAATTTGTGTGTATTTAATTTTTGTGTACTTCTTTAATCATGAAGGTTTTGCATTTCTTCTTATTCATACGTTTATTCATTTGTCTCATATTTTCTCATTTATCGAAGCAAAGAAATAGCTTCGTGCTTAAGTAGCAGAGACATATTTTCAGCAAATAAATCCTTTAGTGCAGTAAATTGTCCTCCAACAATTTGTTTTGAACGCGCCGCCGGAGGCTGTCAAACTGAGTAGAAGACATGAAATCTGATGTCTTGTAGGTGTCGCACCCTCTTTATAAACTTTCAGATCAAGCCGTGGGTATCTGTTCTTGCAATCGTCGCTTCTTTCATCTGTGGCGAAATACTCCGTAGATTGGTTTTGCGGCTGTTGTGACACTTTATCAGGAATGATGAAACTACCATCCTAAGCAAAGCTGAAACCTGCTACTGATGGATTACCGCCTTCATTTTGCTCTCTGAGAATGCAGTGCTCTTAGCTCTCTTTTGTCGCACTCTTTGTCCACCAAGCACTAGAACTATTCGGCTACTTGAACTAAAACTCTAGTCCTGTTTAAAATGAACACATGGCCTTCAAGGGCAATCTTGAAGCTCAGTTAGCTAGATGAGTTGTGCCAGTGCTTAAAGATCTAAGCCAGTTAGTCAAGTTGGACACTTGAGAGATGTAGCGTTTAGATTATCTTAATCGATCCCAATTTGAAACCGTTGTAGGTTACCTTGCTTATTGATGCAAACCGAGAGTTTAATCCAATCATGTTTTTTGTTTCAGGAACTGCGAGAAGATTTGCCATCCATTTTAGCCGATGTTTTCTGTGTACTAGGTAAGTGGTGATCAAAATGTGGCATTAACCATTAAAGAAGTAGGAGATTGTTGATCTTGGATGATTTTCACATTTAAAGTGGTTAACCAGATACATTGCCTGCTATTTTTTTGTGTTTCTGTGCACATGTACTATGAGCTCCTAGCATCTTTAACGGGGTCTTCTGGGAAAATATGTAAAACTGTATGGCCGTTTGCTTTAAAGATTTGTTTCCTTTTATCAGACTCGTCCTTGAGGAAGTTTAGAACATTCAGTTAATCTGTTATTCGTTAAAATAAATCAGATACCACTGAACTACGCAAATCCAAGGTCAAGGGCTGAAGCTGCGATGCTGTGAACATAAAATGCCCTTATTGCCAAAATACATTTTCACTGGGGGGCTTAACGCTTTGGCACAGTACTGTGTAGTGGTGTAGTGAAATGAAAATCCAGTTTGATATAAAGTGGTAAAAAATTAGCAGTTATTTTCATGTTTTACATGATGTAGTTTGTATTTATATTTGGCCTTCTTTGGCAGATGTTCCTGTTTAAAGGGAATTACATTGTATTGATGCAATGTATAAGTATTTCAGAATAAAAGAAGAGTGTCATGTGACCGTGAACCTGATGTAAACCCATATATAATCTATGTAGCACTGAAGCTAATGCTAAAGCTAATGCTTTGCAGACAACTCTGTATTGAGAGAAACTGTTGTTAAACTTTTGGCCAAACCTCAAACATTCATTTTTTTCAATCTCTGTTGAGGAACTGTGTACTTTCTGCACCTAAAATATTTGTTAAACGGGCAAGTAATAAAAGCCACATAGATTTTGTGTTTTTCTATAAACGTGAAGTTTGACGCCATTATGTGGAAGTGCAGAGGGAGGTCTAATCAGAGCTAATCTTGCAAGTCTAGAGAATGCAGGCTGATCAGATCACGTGTTGGGCAAGATCAAACCATACCTAAAACCATACCCTCCTCTTCGTGTATCATTTCCGAGAAGTGAAAGTCAGAAACGAGAGAGATATAAATATTGACCAAGCACAGAGGAGGAAAGGGGTCCAGTAATAACAAAGTCTGTTTTTCACTCCGTATAACGGGTTCCACCTGTATAACTTGCTTATATTCTGCAATAAGAAAACTGTGAGAAGTTTGTGTGTAAGTGACGTGCGTAAAAAAATTCTGCCTCCGATCAAATAACTGGTCACAGTTTGCTATAATTAGTTTTGCCACAGTTGTTGAACTGTAAACAATGTTATGGTTCAAATTTAGAGTTTATTTAACGTCAAATAAGCTGACCGTTATGAAAAAGCCTTTAAACGGTAAGGAAACCAGGGTTACAGACATTATTATTATTATTATTATTATTATTATTATTATTATTATTATACATTTAATTTGTAATGCACTTTACATTTGGAAAAGTAAAAGTGCTACAATGTAAAAGCATCATTACAAAAGACAGCTCGACTAATAAAACACATCTTAAAAGCAAACACCAGCCCAGAAAAGTTAAGAGCTATAAGCTCGACTATAAAGAAATTTTTTTGGTTTTTTTTTTTTTTTTTTTTTTTTTTTTTTTTTTTTTTTTTTTAAAGTCTCCATAGACTGTGGTGCACTCAGATGATCAGGGAGGGCCTTCCAAAGGCGTGGCGCAACAGAGCAAAAAGCCCGATCACCCGTGGTACTGGTAAATTCAGCCTGGTTAATTCGCCACTCAGGCCCAAGGTCCCTTAAAACTTCAGGACCCTTGACACCTCACAAACTGAGATCATTTTCGATTACACGTCTCTTCACTTCTGCGTTTAATCACCAATCGAGGTCAGACTTTTCGACGCTAAGGGCTCTATGACGTTCACAGCTTGCTGAAATGGTTTACACACACACAGTGTTGTGGTTTCGCATGTAGTCTTTGACCATCATTCAGGACTTCCCTTCGCTTCTGCTTCTCACTCGCTCACCAACATCAGTGCTGAGTCTAGTTGTAAGGAGGAGGAGACAGTTTGACTTTGCCTAAAAGAACGTCTTAGCCCTCCAACCTCAAAACGATCCCTCCATTCTACAGAGAGGAGCGTTTCGAAAGTGAATTAGAGTAATCCAGACAAAAGCGTGTACCAACTACCGACTTTAGGTGAAATCGCAGCAAAAAGGACAGTGTGTGTAAAGATGGAGGGCGTAAGGTTTTCACGTTCATTAAATACAGATGTGCACCTTGTTCTAGTAACGTTTCATATGTAATCATGCCCTCAATTACATACATATTATTACAGATACCTAGAAAGACATTGTGCCCAACTAAGGAAAAGCTTTGGGGTTGGCTACATAGCGAGGTGCTGTAATTCCATTCGATTTTTGAACCAGTGCCTGTATTTTTTTGTGTTTTTACAGGTCTGTCAAGTAAAACTTCTGAAGCACATTGTCTTCTATTATTCTCAGAAGCCTGAGCTCTATCAGTAAAACGTGCAATTCAGTGTGACCTTCCAGACAAGGAGACAAGCTAACAACAGAATAGGGCTTGAGTTGACACTGTGTATTTGCGCTGTTGACAGCTGCCCGTGCGATGGGTTAAAAGCAGAGGTCACATTTCATTGTGGTTCTCGAGTCTGTTCACAATGACCAAAGAAGTGAAAGTCACTATTTGTGAACACTCAAGCACCACAACAAAATGTGACCTCTGCATTTAACTCATCACACGTGGAGCAGCGGGCAGCTACCAACAGCGCCCTGGGAGCAGTGTAGTGAGACGGTACCTTGCTCAAGGGTACCTCAGTAGTGCCCGGGCCAGGACTTGAACCTGTGACCTTCAGGGCCCAAAGGCAGCGTCCTAACCAGTAGGCCTCCACTGCCCACCAATTGGTCACGTTCGCTTCACTTTTTAACTTTATAACGTAAGGTTTTTGAAAAGCGAAGAGAACAAAAAGCAAATTTACATATCAGTAACTTTACAGGAGGCAAAAATATTCGATACCTCAGTTTTCAGCGATGTGGTCGGGTTCGATGGGATCTGCGGTCCATATGAAACATGATGGAATTTCACACAATCTGCTGCATTTCCATCAGCTCGCACATGCAAACAAATTATAATGTGAACATTTTATTGTTAAAGGTCTAATGCAGCAGTGTAGTCATAAGCAAAAGCAGCTTCTCGATAAGAAACACTGCACACAGTAAAGTCGATTTTTTTCATGTTACATCGATACATTGGATCGTGTGCTATTTTGGTTGATGCATCGATACAGATTTATTCATTTTTACACCGCTGTGAAGTGAAAATGGAAAAAGTGCAGGGAGATTTTCTTTTCTCTTTTGTTTTTTTCACGTTCCAGCATACAGTGATCCGTTCATTAATTCACAGTCTGACATCAGGCTCCAGCACCGCAACACTGACTATAAGCATGTGTGCTTTGTGTCTGCAAATCTCCAGGCTTACTTCACTTAGATCCTTTGTGGTCTGACGTCTCGCCAAACATAAACGAGGCCTTAGGCCGCTTTGATCTCAAAGGATGTTCTACTGGAAGTAAATTGGTGTTTTGTGATATTGTGCTGTTTTCGCTGAGCTGAGTACGTAATAGGACGTCTCGATTTTTTTTTTTTCACGGATTAGTCTATTCTTTATTAGGGCTCAACCTCTAATGCTGATGCCAAAAAAACCCCACTATTAAAGCAGAGCGAATTCTATGGCGTGAAATCGTTCTGAGGAGTCCGTTCTTGGTCACGTGTCCTGCTTTGTCTGAGGCGTTCTGGCTGGTAAATTTGGTTAAAAAACATGGTTAAAATGACAAACTTTTAAAATACATCCAGTTTAGTTTAGCATTGTCATGGTACTCGATACAGATACCAAAGATAATAGTCAATACCAATACTATGACTGGGGTGGGGTCTGTTAACATCACAGAAGGACAGGAACATTATCGTAACGTTAGCAAACCATAACGCTAACGTGTGAGCTAGGCAGCTATTAGCCATAGCCGCTAACCAGTACCAGAATGATAACGGACGACTAGACTGTGACTCACTAGGGTGCGCTTGGAGCAGTTGGAGGGGAGGCGCGCATATCGGCTGTGGTAATTCAACGGTTGGCATTGAGGATACACCACAGTGGGTTAAGTGTCCGAAATGCCAGCTTATGAGGGCATGAATCCGAGCAAGAGAAGACTTCACATAGGCCCAGTCCACACGTAGCTGGGTATTTTTGAAAGACAGTGATTTTACTTTTTGTTTAAAAAAAAATTCCCATCTACAAGGTTTTGTAAATATGTCTGTCCGGACGTAAACGCAAAAATACAATAACAAACGCAGTGAAAAACATGGCAAAGCGCGAAAAATTCTCTTGCCATTCTTGTGGAAGCATGAGGTCACTTTCAAAGTTGTCCCACCACCCACTGTTCCGACCGGGCTGATGTTGACGTGTGGGCTGCTCTGGTAAACGGTTACGTTAACTGGTTTTTACTTAAGTGTTGTTCAAGCCAGAGCTTTCATTTGCTCTTGAAATTCCTCATAAATACAGGGCTGTTGGTCCTTAAGGTGCTTGGTTAGATTTGTTGTACTACTCGACTTCGTCGCCGCCACTTTGAAGCGTTCTTTGCATACGTGTTTGTCGAGATCCTTCGGCTTTGCTTGGCCATTTGCCTTGTATGCATAATACTTCCACACGTCACTTGCTTTTCTCATTTTCACCTAAAATAACGTCACTTTCAGTATCGATAGTGTTGCAAATTTTGTATTTAATTCAGAACTCATTTTTATTATCGATTAGTGTCTGTAAATCGATTTTCCATCCTTTCCAATAAACCACCGTTGAAAGTTTAAGTAATGCACTGGTTGGAAATCAGCAAACCCATTTTACAGTTCATTTAGTAATGGAGTATTAAATCACCTGTTTAACTTCAGCTGTTAGGGCAAATTTTATCCCCTTAAAATGCACCGTTCACACAATTTATAGTGGCCAAGCCCATTTTAAGGCCTTGGATCCAGGGGGTCTGTTTGCTTGGCATTCCCAGGATGTCACCCCGGTCTTCCTCTATTTAATTGTAGTGTTGATGATCGTATTCATGTCCTTGTTACTCATCGCTACTCCCTTTCCACTTTCTCCTAACCTCGACAGATATCGAGACCGGCTGTTTGGAGGACAAGCACAAGCGTGACCATTTTACCCAGCTGGTGGGAGCCTGTTTGGTAAGTGCAGCTCGTGCTGTCGCTGCCTTCACTGCAGTGCAGCAAAGCCCTCATTGGTACGCTCACATCACCAGCCGTTGCCACCGAGTGGCAGTGTTACCCTATCAAAAGTGGCACTGTCGACATCTTTCCGCCCTCGCCAAGCCCCGCAGAATGCAACAGCGAGCCGGGAGCTGGCCCTTTCTGGTAAATAATTTTCTTTGTGCCGCATACGTAAGCTTGCGGCACAATTCCCCCCACTCTGAAGATTAGCTGCATTAGGGTATTGAGTGACCTAAATTCTGTCCTCCAGTGGAGAATTAAACTCCGCTCACCATTTTCCCCTCCCCAGAAAATACGGGCTCCTCCTGGGAGCTAGGACCATTGCATTATAATTAGATGAGAAATAGTTGAGCGAAGAAAAGCTGCACATTCAGAGTGGGCTGGGAAAGGTTTTTGAGTGAAACCCTGAGCCCCTTTTTTTTTTTTTTTTTTTTGGTAACCGCCGTCTTCGGCGAGCCATGGAGCACAATGAGTTTGAGAGCTAGACAAATGGTAGTGGAGGACTGGGTAATTTCTGCTCTTAGCCGAATGACTCATAAATCCATCACACTTTTGAAAGTGCTGCGCTAATTACTGGAAGTTTTATATGCAAACACGTCTTGTGATCTTATTGCTTCCACAGCCTCATTTCCTACATCGCTAGTAATGCAGTTGACCAAAAATGTTGAACCGAACAGTGCTGTAAGCGCCCCCCCCCCACCCTCAGATATACTTGTTTAGTGGCATCTGTGGGTTGTTGACGTCTCCGATCTCTTTAACAGCGATTGACGGTAGAGCTGGGCCGTGTGACGTGATGAATTGCAGCGCAACGTGCCCGTGTACTTTACCCAGCATATTGTTGCACTTAATGAACACTAACCATCTGCATGTTTCTTTACAAACCGAGCATAATTAGTCCTGCTTTATTTGATTAAGTGCAGTGCAGTGTGGTGTCGAAATCATTGGATAGGAATGGTTTGTGCTGTTTTGTGGTGGTATGTTGATGTCGTACTACTGTCTATATTTAGTTCCAACTTAATCAGATGTCAAGAAAATACATATCTGTAAAAAGTTCTCTCAAATTGTCAGGTCAAGTTTATTTTTATAGCTGACGACGTCACAAAGCAGCTTTATAGAAACCGGGTCCGAGCCCCCAAAGAGCCAAAGGCGGCAGAGGCAGGAAAAACTCCCTAGCAGTAGGAAGAAACCTCGGGAGGAACCAAGGCTCAGAAGGGGGAACCCATCCTCCTCTGGCCGACACCAGAGAACAATAACAAACAAGAGAAAAGAAAAGGAGAAAAGAATAAATAAAATAAATATATAATAATAATAATAATAATAATAATAATAATAATAATAATGATAATAGTTCTCAGTGTAAATGGGCAGCAGCAGTTCCTTGTGTACAGGAGCCTCGATGACTTTAGATCAGTTCTTCGGCGGACAGGGCTGTTCATATAGGCTCCTCAGCAGGAGTGAGTGGGTTAAACATAAGATTATGTCTCTTTTTGCCATATTGCTCATCCATGATTGGCCATGTTTAAAAAAAAAAAAAATAGAAGTATATGAGTTTATTTTCAGGGAGTTTGTTTGCAGGTGCATTTATTTGGGGGGAAAAAAAGAGGAAAAATGACTTTTTCTTAAGTTTTGTCATAATTAGTTTATCAATTATTAAAGATTTATTCATAACACTACATAAACAAGTTCGGTTATGGTTTTTGTTGCTGGGTACAGCATGTTTTCTCAGTCCCTCATGCCTAGAATAAATAGGAAATGGCTGTTGTTCCATGAAAACTTTGCCTCAAGAACGTTCTCGATGAACTTTAAATGCTCATTAGGCTTCCAGAATTTTCTGGAACCATCAGAACTGTCCAGAATTTTCTAGAATTGTCCGGAATGTTCTGTAACTTTTTGTCATCTTTTCAGACTTTTCTAGAACTTTCTGGGACTGTCCAGAACAGATTAGTAACCCTACCACAGTTGCCGGTGAAAGAGTTCTGATCTTGCCCACGACTAAACCCATACCTTGACTCGCCGTTTCAGTTCTGTGTTCCTGACGCCGTGCTGAAAGAGAGGCTCGATCCCGAGACCCTGGAATCCCTTGGCCTGATCAAACAGGCACAACAGTTCAATCAGAAGATTGTCAAAATCAAAACCAAGCTTTTGTGAGTATAACTTCTTTTTTTTTTTGCCAAATGTAGCCAATCAGCAGATGAAACTTACACCTTGTGCTTTATTGAGTTTTCTTGTGTCATTTGAAGCTGCATTACATGTTTTAACTGGTCCCAATGTATTTGCCTGTTAGACGCATGATGAGCACTGCTGCTAAATAAATTGACCTTGTCTTCAAATGTTTTGACAGTGATAAGTGGAAATTTTAATGGTGGTTTTGTGTTTAGAAGAGCTTTTTCTGCATCTTCAGTTTTTAATATTTTTTTAAATAGTCATTACTGTTTGATCAATACCAAAATTTCGTCTTTTGGAGCCAGTATCAGCAGTATTGTTGTCAAATTGACAAATGAACATTACGACCCTGTTTTTCTGCCGTATCGTGGGCGCAACAGGGCAAAGTGGAAACTCTAAAGAGGTATTTCGTCACTATAGAAGCTCCTAAAAGCTCGATTTTTCAAAGAATGCGAGCAAGTGCAGCGCAGTGCCTTCGGAGACGTTGAAATAGTGCTGCGGTTTAAGCTTTTTATACCTTTTGTATTGTGGAGCTGGTATACGATGCAGTACTATTCCGGACCCCTGTACGTTTTGAGGTAAAGCCCACTTGTTTAATTTACTGTTCTAGTCGTGTTCAATTTTCGGAACGTCAAGAAACTGCCGCAACTCTTTCCCAGCCTCCTCGCTTTCTTTTAAATGGAAAGCACTGTACTGGGCTCTCCTGACAGTGATTAATTTCATGTCTTTGTGTGGGTATGTCTTTAAGAGTTCTTAGCCAGTGTGGAGAGTCCTGCTTACTTCTCTTGTGAGGCTGTACTCGCCACCTCCTCCTCACACTCTCGAACTGTTAAGTGCTTAGTAGTGCATTGTGGGAAGATTCATTTGTTTTATGTCCTCCTTGACTTGGCTGTGTTGACAAAGGCTTGAAGACGGGTAGCTTTTGCTGCTATCTCCTCCATGCGTTTCCTTTACCAATGCAGTTGTAAAGAACTGTTCAAACTTCACCAGTCAGCGGAGTCGCAGCTTTCGTAATCGTTTCATTTCTCCCTCTTTCAGTTACAAACAGCAGAAGTTCAACTTGTTACGGGAGGAGAACGAAGGTTACGCCAAACTAGTGACTGAACTGGGCCAGGACCTCACAGGCAACGTCACCAGCCATCTCGTTTTGGAGAGCATCAAGTCTTTAATAGGTACGCCATGCTCGGCAGACCCTCATTATAACCCACTCGACCCATATGCTCCACTTCATTTTCATCGCCCTGTAATATCTCCCAGTGCCTGTGTATCGTAGAAGACCGATTGGTAATAACTTCTTCACTTGACTTTAATAGGGGGCCTGACCTTGAGTAATTAAAAAATCATAATCATAAGAAATCTGACCAGATGCTCAGTACAGCATAGGCAGAACATGGTAGTACAGTTCTTTCCATCGTTGTTAATTAACGCTACAGTTTCAATTCGATTACTGTTCAATACAACGTATCCTGACTCGAGTCTGTCGTCCAGAATCGCACTTGGAACCGCTGTAGACTTCCAACGCTGCGTGCACACCGCTGCTGTGGTTCTTTTGGGCAGCCTTCATTCGATTGTTGGTGGGCGTTTCAAATAGAGAGAGAGATCGTCGCTTGTATATGTTTACTAGCGTCAAACTAATAGACACTGTTTGAATGTCTATGCCAAGACCAACAAGCTTCAGTATTAAATTCCAATTTCTACTCCAACTGACCTGAATTACTAAGTTTTACATTTCCGACACCTTGTAAACACTTGACCTGCATCTGTCTTTGGAAAGCTTGTTCTACGTATGCTTCATTACCTACTAGAGATTTCCTGATCCCACTTCTACTCTCCCAGTACCACAGCTTTGGTTATCTGCCAGTATTGATCTTGGTCCGATACTTTGTCAAACTCTTGAACTACTACTGCTACTACTACTACTTATTATTATTATTATTATTATTATTATTATTATTATTATTATTATTATTATTATTATTATAACAACTAAATTTTTATTATAATAGTAATAATACAATTATTTTTTTATTATGACATAAATAAAACATATCATTGTATACTACTACTAATAATAAATTAATAAAAATATAACTATTATGATTATTATAACTATATATATATATATATATATATATAAATAAAAAATAGTTATAATAATCATAATAGTTATATTTTTATTAATTTATTATTAGTAGTATTAGTTTATTGTATTATTTTTTTATTATGACATAAATATCATTGTATACTACTACTACTACTAATAAATTAATAAAAATATTATGATTATTATAACTATTTTATTTATATATATATATAAATAATAACTAATAATAATAATAATAATAATAAAATTGAAGCACTTCATAATGGCCTATTAGCTCACAAGAATGTTTAACCAGTAGTAACAGAAACTCTTACAGTAGAAATCACAGTAGTAAACACACGACACAAGAAAAACATAACCTAATAAACTGTTACAATTTCTTATTTATTTAATTATTTATTTGTTTATTTGTGAACTGCTTTTTTGCAGCATTTTTCTTGACTCGTGGTTTATGCTTAGGTGACGCACACTGTATTTGGACCCTTTCAGGCAAAGACACATAAACAGTTCATCTCAGTTGACTTAAGCGAAGCATTGTGCATATTTAGCCAGGAGGCTAACTAAAGTGGTCTTCAAGAACTGTGTGCATGTGCGCGCACGCATACAAAAATAACCCCCAGGTTCAAAACAGCTTTTGGATGAGAGTAAGCACCACATGTGGCATAATGCCTCAAAGCAGCGAATGCTCATACACATGGGATGAATTGGCTACTACTGTTTTTTTGTGGACACATTCTTATGGTTCTCCTCCCTCTGACTTCTGCGCTAGCGTTCATGGGCAGTATTCACCCGATGCCATAGACCTGATCGTGACATCCACAATGAAAAAGACACAACACAACCAGTTGCTTTGTTCACAGTAGGGCTCTGCTATGTATATGCAAATGTTAGCAAATCAGGTCGTATTTCATGCCTTCATCAAATGCGAATACACTTTAATCTGATCGTGTAATAGTGTTGTGTTGCTGGCTCTAACTTCTGCAGCTTTTATCGCTGGCCGTGTGCATGCAGGGTTAAACTGTAAAGCATGTGACCGAATCAGACGTCCCCTGTAAGCGGAGTAGTGTTCTCGTTAGATTCATCACGATTATTTTAGCCAGCAATTCCATACCTTTACAGAGATGCGATTCGGTCGAATCAACTCACACATGCAAACAAATGATCACAAACAAAAGCAACTTCTTAGTAAAGAACCACTGCACACTGTAAAATGAAGTATCACTAATTGTGGGATGAACACAATGTTTTTGTCACGTTTATGCATCGGATCGTGATCTATATTGGTCAGTGCGTCAATATAGGTCAATTCATTGTTGCCCCTCCATCACAAGTCTTTAGAGACTTTTGGTGAATTCGGCCCAAGGGCCCAAGGTCCCTAAAACTCCAGGACCCTTGACACCTCACCATCCATAGGCCCTGAAATCACTTGGCCAAGACTAAACAGATCATTTTAGATCACATGTCTCTTCGCTTCTCCAATCAAGGCCATAAGAACCCAGACTTTTCGGCGCTATGGCCCCATGACGTTCACAACCAGCTGAAACTGGTTCCATATATGGCAAACACTTTTTACTCCTCAATGATTTTTGAGGCTCTGTGCTCCTGACCGTTTCCTGCCTAACACCTGTCTTTGGCGGCCACTTATGGGGGAGTCTGTCTCTGTCTCTGTCTCTGTCTCCGTCTCCGTCTCCGTCTCCGTCTCCGTCTCCGTCTCCGTCTCCGTCTCCGTCTCTCCGTCTCCGTCTCTCCGTCTCCGTCTCCGTCTCCGTCTCTCCGTCTCCGTCTCTCCGTCTCCGTCTCCGTCTCTCCGTCTCTCCGTCTGTCTCTCTGTGTCTCTCTGTCTGTCTGTGTCTCTCTGTCTGTCTGTGTCTCTGTGTCTGTCTGTGTCTGTCTGTCTGTCTCTCTGTCTCTCTCTGTCTCTCTCTTTTTCATCAAAAACGTTAATCTCAACTGTGGAATATTGTGCAAATGAAAACACGCAACGTATTGAAAGAAGATCACTGTTAATAGTAATATGCCGTCTGTTCATGCTCGGGTGCATTCCGTTACTACAAAATGTTTTTTCGTTTGTGTAGGATGCTTCAACTTGGACCCAAACCGTGTGCTGGACATCATTTTGGAGGTGTACGAGTGCCGTTCAGACCAGGACGAGTTCTTCATACCGCTAATCAAGTCCTACATGTGCGAGCACCAGACGCTTTGCCACATCCTCGGATTCAAGTTCAAGTTCCATCAGGTTGGTTTCCTGTTTTGAAAGAGCCGATTCAGCCGTCTCCGACTTCCCCCACCCTCGTTCATCTCGTACAGACACAGAACGTTCTATTGATGTGTTCCAGTAACAGTGTATGTGCATCCTTTCAGACAGATGTTCTGCTTAGGGCTGTATGTCAGAGCCCTGTCAGCGGCATGGGGCTGTAAACACGAGTGAAGGGTCTGTTCGCCAGACTAGAGAAAGCGAGAGTAAGCGAGACGACCTGCCTTGTGTGTAATCTTTAGTTTGAATTCAGCTGAGCCTTTTTGAAATCGCAGGAAACGTTGAGCTAAGGTCAGCATGCAGTGGTGCTGTTTTTTAAAGAAGCCCTTTCATTAAAAAGATGTATTAATGAGACGTTGGACTACTGACGCACATCACTTTGCCTGCAGGATGCCATTGACTAACAGCTGCTTGTCGTTCCTGATGTATCGAGCTATTTGTCGAAGTTTTTGCGCTTTCCTTAAATTCGGGTCGGGTGTGTTGTCATTCCGCTGAAGCTTCCAGTCTTCTGATTCATATCAAGTCCAATATTAATCAAAGATGAAAGACCGCCTTAGTCAGAGCCGACGTCAAGGGCTTTCTTGAGTCGTTTTAGCTGCCGGAGCTGAAAACTTCCACCCGTTGTTGAGGCCTTCGACGAGACGCGTCAGGTGGTTTGTGCACCTCAACGAACGGTCAGACTTTCCACAAAATATTTGAACGTGTTCGCTTAATTGATACATTTACTGTATGTGTGAAACCAGAACAGAATAAAGTGTCTTTGCTGTAATATGAAGCTAGAATATCTGTTTGTTTGGATTTTCTTCACTTGGACCTGGTGGTATCATGTGACCGTGAGAAAAGCAAGGTTAACTAAGGCTTTTGTTGTCTTGTGCTCACCAAATCGCTACCTATGGGTTTCCATTACAATAAGTGCAGGACTATTGGCAGTGGCGGCCTAGCGGTTAGGACACTGCCTTTGGGACCTGAAGGTCGCAGGTTCGAGTCCCAGCTCGGGCACTACTGAGGTCCCCTTGAGCAAGGAACCGTCCCGCTACACTGCTCCCCGGGCGCCGTTGGTGGCTGGCCACTGCTCCACGTGTGCACGTGTGATGAGTTAAATGCAGAGGTCACATTTCGTTGCGGCGCTTGAGTGTGTTCACAATGACAGTCATATTCACTTTCATGTCCGGAATGATCCGAAAGACGTAAATCAGAAGCATCAAAGCTTTATAAACATTCCCCAGTGGTCATTATTCAGAAACAACAGATCTCCAGATTTTTGGACGTCCCAGTGAATAGAACATCCTGCCTTATTCCGAGGAGCCGTATAATCAAAGTAAATAATTCTGTTTATTGTACATTAATTTCATGGTTTTTTTTTTCAAAATCTTGTTCTTTACAGAAGTTTTCTACTTTCCAATCCAGTCCAACTTTATATATAAAGCACTTTACAAAGCAGTATAGGACTGAAGTGCTGTGCATAGGATAAATCAGAATAAAAGACAATAAAAATAAAGAAAATAAGTCATTAAAATAAACAATACAATAACTGCAATGTGCTGAAGCCAACAACTCACAAGGTGTCAGAAGCCAAAGCGAAAAGATGGGTTCACGATCACCTCCAAGTTTACACTTTGTCCTGGGTAGGCTGATAGGCTGGATTTAATATTTTAATATTTTATTTATATTTTATTTAATAACCAGATATTCTGGTAGGAGTTCTACTTTACTCTTGTTCCTGGGTGCAATGTGTGTTTTTTTTTTTCTCAGTCGCTTGTGTCTAAAATAAATGGATAATTGCTGTTGTTCCACAAAGACTTTGCTTCTGTGTTCAGGAAAATGACATTTTGAAACGTGACGGTTTTCAAGAACATTCTTGATGCACTTTAAACGCTGAGTAGATTTGGAGAATATTGTGGAACTGTAAAAAACTGTCCAGAAGTTTCTAGAATTGTCCAGAATTTTCTATAACGTCTTTTAGAACTTCCTGGGTCTTGTCTTGCCACTGTAAATACTAAACTTTTATGGGCTCTAGAATCCATGTCCGTGATGAATACAGCTGTTTTTACATTGGCATTACACATAACCAACAGCTGTGTGAATGTGTGTTTGTTTTTATGCCGAAGACCGACCTGATGCGTTTTACCTCCTCAGGAACCTAACGGAGAAACGCCATCGTCTTTGTACCATGTTGCCGCAGCCCTCCTCCAGCACAACCTCATCGCTCTGGAGGACCTCTATGTGCATGTGAGTGTTCCGCAGTGCTACTCCCGCAAAGAAACTCGCATCCACTTTCTGATCGGGCGGCTGTAAATCTGAAGTTTCCGTATTTCAGTGTGTTCGGTGATCTGTGTACAGCAGACTTAACCGCCCCTGCTTTCCCAGCTGCTTCCCCTAGACTCTTCCATCGTGGAGGAGCACAGGCAGGAACTCCTGGAGGCCAAGCAGATTGCCCGCAAGCTCACTATGGTGGTGGTGCCCTCTGAGAAGAGTGATGACAAAGAGAAAGACAAAGAGAAGGAGGAGGAAAAGAACGAGAAGGTGTTTACTAGCTAAACTATCGCAGCGTTCGAACTCCGCCATTAACCGAGTAATCAGCTGATTCATTTGACAACTGGCTTAAGTCATTGATATGACTGAACTGTAAGAGTGTGAAGCTTTAAAAGGTTTTAAAATAGTTTATAGGAAATCCTTTGCCCTCTCACTGACGTAGGGCCTTGTGGCAGCCATGGAGAAATGGAAGCAACAATTTGCATCTTTTGTGTTACCAATGCACCGTTAAATAGTGTGGTTCTGTAAATAAGCAGTGTTGGTGACCCTGTGTGCTTTCCCTGCTCTCACTCCTGCTACAGCGCATATTGAGCTTGTAGTAAATGTAGTGCTATAGTATTTAGTTTGTGTAGTATGTGGTTCCCAGGACTAGAATTGGGAACTGTTAATGCAAACAAAGTCACCATACGTCCCGAAGACGCCAGTCCTGCTTTGCCATCACCGGTGATTATGTAACCCCGTAAAATTTAGTTCCACATTCGATTAAATGCTTTTCACTCAATTTCATCAGTTCGGAGGCTTCTGTTGCCCCGTGCACTTCAAGTTTTTCCTTGCACAGCACTGACCGATGATCGGGACATGTCAGTGTCTGAAATTGTCCATCATTTTCGAGAATTTTCTGGAATCTTTTCAAACTTTCTGCCCAGAAAAGATGAAAATCTGCCTGTTTTGCCGTTTGTGGGCTGTGGTTATAAAATCAGCGTTTGTGATGAATAGAGATGGTTTTACATTGACTTTAGATGTAGGCAGTTGAAATGTAACACTTAGAAGCCAGGAACAAAAACGGTGCAACACTGTAATATATTTAGTTAATGTTTATTCATTTTTTTCAAATGATTTTATTCATTTATTTATTTTTTTTGACCACCCCCGTTGGTGTAAAATAACACGTTGTCGCACAACAGGGACAGGACTGGGACAAGCTTGAACTCCTAGAAACACACACATGCACACACGTGGTCTCCGTGTGCCTGCGGGGCCCGTGTGGCGGGTAGCATGAGCGTAATGTTTAATAAGCAGTGAAGGAATGGGCTCGGGTCGTGTAATCAATGTCTGCAGCGAATTTGAGCGGGCTCTTTGCTGAAGCTAATTGGTGTGCTGCGGTAGGTCGAGGCCATTTCCACTCTTGTCCCCGTGCCGCAGGGCTGTGTAGTATGTTTAGAATAGATTGGCCTTTTGCCTTGCAGGAATTGATGAATAATGGCTTTGATCGAGTTTATTTAGCTCCAATTCCCTCATGCCCAAGTAGGCATGCTACTGTATGAGCATGTGTGTGTGTGTGTGTGTGTGTGTGTGTGTGTATGTGTGTATGTGTGTATGTGTGTATGTGTGTGTGTGTGTGTGTGTGTGTGTGTGTGTGTGTGTGTGTGTGTGTGTGTG
>JBBPDA010000034.1:19704905-19724382 GCA_037974385.1 Arnoldichthys spilopterus | reverse complement strand
AAAATTTACACAGTACTAAAAAGTGACACAGTAATAAAAAAGTTACGCAGTAAGTTAAGCTAAAGTGCAAATAGCTAAATGTGCAAATAGCTAAATGTGCAAGTACAGTGCAAATTGTCAATAAGTCGGAGTGAACAGGAAGGCGTCTGGCTTCGGCCGCGCCATCTTGGAATCATCAAGGTCTGGGATTTGAACCGACGGCCTTAAGGTCACAGGGTCATCGGTTACAACACCACTGCCCAAATGCACATGAAATCATTGATTTTTTTTTTTTTTTAAGCAAATACAGTGTGGGCAGTGGTGGCTTAGTGGTTAGGACGCTGCCTTTGGGACCTGAAGGTCGCAGGTTCCAGTCCCGGCACTACCGAGTTACCATTGAGCAAGGTACCGTCCCACTAAACTGCTCCCCGGGCCCAATTGGTAGCTGCCCGCTGCTGCACGTATGATGGGTTAAATGCAGAGGTCACATTTGGTTGTGGTGCTCGAGTGTGTTCACAATGACAAATAGTCACTTTGGTTTTACCATTGAGCCTCACTAAAGTTGAATCCAGAACATTCTTGGCCTTAAGTGATGATCAACACCACCTCACATCCAGACGATCGACTGAGTCATGTACCATCACCAAAGCTTGGGGGGTTTTGCTGTGCGCCGTTATGTCCAAGTTTTTCTTCTGCTCGGCACAGGAAGGAAAATATCGAGATCGTGATTAACCGGGAATGATGTCAATCACAATTTTTTTTCTACAGTCAGTACTGAATTTATTTTTGAAGCCATGTCCACAAGACACTTGCTTTTTTAGATCCCATGGCTGTGTCCATCACCGTGTAACCTGCAGCTTGTTTACCGTACCATAAGGGCGCGGGCGTGTTTATTAAAGGAAAGCCCAGATCTTGAATTTGTGCTGCAGCAGTGGAGCATTTATTCCCCGTTGCCCTCTTGCTGCCCTGGACGCCAGTGGCTTATGGTGAAGAATATTAAAAACTTCAGTAATGGTCAAGCGAGGGCTCAGCCAGTTCTTTGCTCCCTTCTTGCACTTTTCTCTACCAGCAAGGCTTGGGGATCGCTTCCCCAGTGCCTCTCTCCTACTAAATTGCTTTACTGGGCATCCCATCGATTTCCAGGGAGGGCTCCCGGTGATGAATGGCTTTAATAAAGCAAGGTGCAGTCCCCCAAATAAATGAGCAACCCGAGGATTTATTAAGAGCATCTGCATTTGGCCGGGAAATGAGCAGGGAACAGAGGGGAGAACCTTGTCTAATGATAAATGGGTCCACTTTTCTGTCCCTCTTCCTTCAGTGTCACGACACTCTGGTGCAGTTCGGCGGCTTCCTGGCGTCCAACCTCAGCACGGAGGACTACATCAAGAGAGTGCCCTCTGTGGACATTCTCTGTAACCAGTTCCACACACCCCATGATGCAGCTTTCTTCTTGTCCCGCCCTATGTTCGCCCATCAGATTTTGGTGAGTGATGTTAAATGGCCCTATCATTGTTTATCTGCTTTTTTAGTTTTAGTGGTATTTTAAATATTGTTTTCTGAACCAAAAAATCCATGAAACACACAACTCTCCTTCAGTAAACTGGAATCTGCTGCGTTTTTATCATTCGTTCGTTCGTTTGTTCGTGCGTTCTTTAATTCGTTCATTTTCTCGTTAATTCATTCATTCATGCATTTGTTCGTTCGTTCATTTGTGCATTCATTCATTTGTTCGTTGATTCATTAATTCATGCATTGACTCGTTCGTTCATTGACTCGTTTGTTCGTTCGTTTGTACGTTTATGCGTTCGTTCGTTGATTTGTTCATTGACTCTTTCGTTCATTCATTCCTTCATACATTCATTTGTTTGCCATTGTAAGTTGTTGATTTGAACTAGGGATGTCCCGCTCATATCTGCCAATACAGAATCCCGATCCGATATTTAAAAACATTTATTATACGTTTTTTTTATTGAAAATGTGTCTGACTCCTAATGCTGCGCAATTTTTCCCCATATATGGCCCACAAAAGGACAACTGTGTTTTTCTTGGCAGTTTCCCAAATGCTGAACATCTCCTGGATTGCCCGTTTTACACACTCTGCTGAGTGAAATCTGTGAACGTGATGAGCATGCAGTACTGCACGTTTTAAAGCCAATGTGGAGTCAGTCCAGTGTGCAATAAGGCTATAGGGCAATGTGTAAAATGGAGTGTTGTTGAGCACATTGTGGCTCTAAAAGCTCCAAAAGACAACGAGAACTCCACACGTGCTCTACGTTTACCGGGCTCATGTGTCGACTGACCGGGCTCAGGCTTGTTCGTGGTCGAGCCGATCTGGATCAGTGAAAAATGCTGCGGTCCGATCAGAACATCCCTAATTTAAAAACCACTTGCCATGAATGAGTTTTTACTGGAACATTCAGCTTAAGGGTTGTTACATTTTTAGGCTCTGATGTCTGTCCCTTACTTTACACTCGTACACTCTCGTGTTGACGTTGTCCTGGCGTTTTACGGACACGAAACCTATGACTGGGCTAACGCTGCAGCAGTACATTGAAAGCGTAGAAGAATGGCGCTCGCCAGCAGCTCACACCTCCCAGTGCCCCAAACTTCCCCTCCTTCCCTTTCCATAACAAGATTTACCTCCCTCCGCTCCCCACGCAGCTTTCTCTGTATCCACTTTGCCGCACATTGTCAAAACATACTTTACTATCACTCCCATTGCACGTTTTTTTTTCCCCCCATGAAAATGCAGCAGATTTAATTCTCCCCCCCTCCAATCCCCGGCTCCAGCTGTGAAGCATGGAGCTGCTTAGCGCCACTGATTTATACCATCTTCTCTGCCAGCCAGGCTCCGTCTCCAGGCTTCCTCCCGCTCCCGCTATCGGAACGGCGCCCGCTTCCGTTTCATTCGTTTGACACAGCCATCCATATCCATAACTTGCCTGTTTGCTCCTGATTGGCCTAATCATCACGTTCACTCTGCCTTGCTCCCACCCAGTCCAAGTACGATGAGCTGAAGAAGGCGGAGAAGGGCAGCCGGCAGCAGCAAAAGGTCCACAAGTACATCGCCGCCTGCGAGCAGGTGATGGCCCCTGTGCACGAGGCCGTGGTATCCCTCCATCCACCCAAGGTGTGGGACGACCTCAAGCCTCAGTTCTACGCCACCTTCTGGTCGCTGACTATGTACGACTTGGCTGTGCCTCACAGTGCCTACGACCGTGAGGTCAACAAGCTGAAAATGCAGATCAAGGCCATCGACGAGAACACGGAGATGGTAAGCGGCGCTCCGCCTGACTGGAAATGCCAACCACACGGTCTGCGTTATTTACCCCAGCTTCAGTTTAATGAGGACTTTTGTCAGTTGAGGGCTTTCGTGATCAACTAAGAGGTTTTTTGATTCAAATCCAACTTCAGCAGCCCGTGCTTTGCACGACTGATGCCTGTGACCATATGCTCGGTAAAACAGAATGATGTGTCAACTACAGAGGCTCCTTTGCTTTGTAGTCCAAACTTGAAATTGCAGAAATACAAAAAAAAAAAACTTGTTTCACGTAAAAAATGAACAATTACATACAGTAGGTGTGTTTAAGAGAAAATTATAATTGAATTGGTTAAACTGGACACTAATTAAGGCAGCACGATGGTGTAGTGGTTGACGCTGTTGCCTTACAGCGAGAAGGTCCTGGGTTCGATCCCCGGGTCGGCCACCGGTGCCTTTCTGTGCGCAGTGTGCAAGCTCTCCCTGCGTTCGTTTGGGTTTCCTTCCGGTTTCCTCCCACTGTCCAAAGGCTGCAATAGGTTGATTGGAGACTCTAAATTGCCCATAGGTGTGAGTATATGCGAATTAAGCGAAAGTGACTATTTGTCATTGTGAACACAGTCAACCACCACAACGAAATGTGACCTCTTCATTTAACCCATCACACGTAGAGCAGTGGTCAGTTATCACCAGCCTGGGGAGCAGTGTAGCAGGACGGTACCTCGCTCAAGGGTACCTCAGTAGTGCCCGGGCCGGGACTCGAACCTGCGACCTTCAGGTCCCAAGGGCAGTGTCCTAACCACTTGGCCACCACTGAATGGTTGTCTGTCTATATGTTGCCCTGCGATGGGTTGGCCTCCAGTCCCGAATGGAAGAAGCAGTTTAGAAAATTGATGGATGCACACTAATTATTAAATACAGTAGCAATAATACAGTAAACACTGATTTTGTAAATGTCAGTGTGTTTGCTGAACCACAATCAGACCTCTGCTTCTGAAAGCACCGTATTGCTCGTAGTTACCATGGAGTGCCTGCACTTTCCTGAGCTGCCTCTTGCATGCTAAGAACATGCTGTCACTTCCACAGCCGTTGAACAAGAAGAAGAAGGAGAAGGAGCGCTGCACAGCACTGCAGGACAAGCTGCTGGAGGAGGAGAAGAAGCAACTGGAGCATGTGCAGCGAGTGCTGCACCGCCTCAAACAGGAGAAGGACAACTGGTTACTCGCCAGTAAGTGCTTCCTCTCTCTCTCTGTCGTTCTCGCTCGCTCCCGTGCTCGCCGTCTCTTGCCCGCTCTCCGTAACCGTTTTCTCATCTTATCTCCACAGAATCCACCAAAAACGAGACCATCACCAAGTTCCTGCAACTCTGCCTGTTCCCTCGATGCGTCTTCTCCGCCATCGACGCCGTCTACTGCGCTCGCTTTGTGGAGCTGGTACACCAGCAGAAAACACCCAACTTCTGCACCCTGCTTTGCTATGATCGCGTGAGTCCCTCACAGATTTCCTGAGCCAGGGGTCTGCTTTAGTGAAGGTGAAAGTGACTATTTGTCATTGTGAACATACTCAAGCACCACAACGAAATGCGACCTCTGCATTTAACCCATCACACGTGCACACGTGGAGCAGCGGGCAGCTATCAACAGCGCCCGGGGAGCAGTGTAGTGGGACGGTACCTTGCTCAAGGTTACCTCAGTAGTGCCCGGGCCGGAACTCGAACCTGCGACCTTCAGGTCCCAAAGGCAGTGTCCTAACCACTAGTCCTCTACAGCCACTACTTTAGTTAAGCACAATTAGTTAAGCTGGTAAAGGCAATAGCCAAAGCCAGCAGGTCTACGCTGGTAGCTCTGCCTGTTTGTGGTTGTAAGAGTCTCCTGCAGAGTTTGATTGCACAAAGTGTTTGATTATGTGTTTTAAAGCGGCAGCATGTAAAAGGTGCTTATCGCAACCACGGCAGTGAAGTGTCTTGTGGGGGGTTCATGGCCACCGTCGTCCCCTTCACTAATGCCCACCATTTCCTACAGGTGTTCTCCGACATCATCTACACCGTGGCGAGCTGTACGGAGAACGAGTCTCGGCGCTACGGCCGTTTCCTGTGCTGCATGCTGGAAACGGTGACGCGATGGCATAGTGATAAAGGCATCTACGAGAAGGTACAAGAAAATGGGCAAGACGTTTCGTCGTTAATGGAACTGATCTGCTGTAGTGTTGTTTTTTTTGACTCTGCAAAATAATTTAACCAAAGGAAAGCATCCAAAAAAAAAAAAAAAAGCTTAAGTGAACGTTATAATATTATTATAATATATAATATTATAAGATAATTTTTCAAACCACCAGCTAGTCATTACTGCTTTTTTGTGATTTATTGAGATTAGAATTTAGTCACATAAAATCGTCATTATATAAAATATCTGTGTGCCAAATGTGTGTGTGTAAATCTGATATCTGATCATCCACAACATTAAAACGACGTACAGCTGAAATAAATGATATTTATATTGATTTATAATAATAATAATATATTGATTATCTCACAATGACCACTGTCAAGGGGTGGGAGGTACTATGCAGGAAGTGAACAGCACTCTGGGCCACTTTGACAGGGGTCAAATTGTGACGAATGGACAACTGGGTCAAAGATTTAAAAA
Organism: Arnoldichthys spilopterus; assembly: GCA_037974385.1. NCBI lineage: Eukaryota > Metazoa > Chordata > Actinopteri > Characiformes > Lepidarchidae > Arnoldichthys > Arnoldichthys spilopterus. The sequence goes on along the minus strand of JBBPDA010000034.1, from coordinate 19,718,499 downwards.
AAACGCAGTCTTGTTGAGGGGTCACCTGTGCGGTGGTTTGTACCAACCAAATGTGGTCCAAGAAGGGCCAGCTGGTGAAGGGTTGTGGTTGCTCAAGACCCAGTAATGTGAATGGGAAGTGAAGGCAAGCATGTCTGCTCTGACCTCACAGAGCTGCTGTAGCAAAAATGCTGAAACACAGCTAAACACTGTTGCACACCTAGTACACTCCTTCATTAATGTAGAGCATGAGGTCCACCATAACAATCCACCTGCCTAATATTGTGTGAGTCCCCCTTGTGGTGCCAAACCGCTATGACCAGTCAACTCGAACCATTCGAAACAATTTTTGCAGTTTGGCACGGGCACCAGTTGGCCCTGCTTTCCCATTTTTAACAGAAGCCACTCACTGCATACTATACAGATCTCGCCGTTTTGGAGATGCTCAGACTCCTTTAAAATGTGCTCCTTGTTAAAGTCGCTCATATTCTTGGTTTGACCCATTTGTTTCCAGCTTGCAACACGTTAACTTCAAGAACTGACTGTTTACTTCCTCCCTTATATATCTCACTGCTGGAACAGGGAAATCGCAGTGAGATAATCAGCGTCGTTTACCTCGTATGTCTGTTTTTTGTTGTGGCCGATCTATGACGATCCCTCCCCACAGTTTAGACTTCTCGTCCATCACATTAAGCAGGTGCTTGGTCAGATTGACCCCTGAGGAACTTCGGGCAGGACCTTGAACACACACACATGTTCTTTAGACATTCCCAAATGATTTGTGCAGTCTCGCAGGGCACGTCCTCCTGCAGATAGAGGCCATATGCTTATTTACCCATACTGTGAAGTTACCCACCCTTGTTGCACAAAAGTATATAGTTTTTGGAGTGTGATGATGCTGCATTTTTGTGAATTCAGTGGACCCAGCATTAGTCCCTGGAACTGTGTTTAGTATTGCATGCACATGTATTTTTGATGGTGTCTGGGTACAGGCCAGCTGAGACTGATTATGTAAGCTCTCATCAGATGCCCTTACCAAAGAAATACCCAGTATTAACTTGCACACCAGTGAGCTTTATTTATTTATTTGTTTTTCCCTTTCCCGAACTCCAGCTTTACATGGCCTGTGCTCATTGTGCTTACTTTACCAGGAGTGTGGCAATTACCCAGGGTTCCTCACCATTTTCCGTGCCAGTGGCTTTGACGGAGGAAACAAGGCAGACCAACTAGACTACGAGAACTTCCGCCACGTGGTTCATAAGTGGCATTACAAGTTAACTAAAGTTAGTTCTTTCCCTTCTTGAAACGCCTTCAGAAGATGTGATTATTGTTCACATGTAAACACTGTTTGACCGGAGCATTTGCTACTTGTTTCGGTCCCTAATGGACCCAGGGAACGAAGTGCAAATGTATTTTTGCCAGACTGCGATCACTTAAGGTTCAATTAGTGATGCACTAAGCCATCGTGGGTTCGATGAGCTTTGTTTACCCTTTAATCTGCTCTCAAAACCTTTAATAGTTGAGTCACATTGTTTAAAATTGTTGTTTGTTTGGGCCATTAAAACATAACCGATATAAATGTAGGGGTATCGCTTTCTGTCGCGTGCAATTAAAGGCTTTATTAATCACTGCGCGATTCAGAAAATACATCTAAAAAGGAAACACTTAAATGTTTGTGGCCTTTTACGTTTACAGCATTTAGCAGACGCTCTTATCCAGAGCCACAAACGACAGTGCTTTGTAGTCCATGTCTGTTCTTCTGTCTGTAGGGCTAAACCAGTCAACAGCTGTCGTCCTACTAAGATACTACTGGCTAAGTTACACACCATAACAAACCTGGCAACCCTGTAAACCCAGTAGACAATAAAGTATATATGAGTACACGATAAACAATAGACAGTAACAACAAATGCGCAGTAAATACGAGGCTAGTTAGTTTCAGAGATCCTCCTTGAAGAGGTGTGTTTTGAGTCGTCGCTTGAAGACAGTGAGGGACTCCACCACTGGCGAGCCAGGACTGAAAAGAGTCTTGATGATCTTCTTCTGAGCGATGGAGGCTGAAGGCGAGCAGTGGTTGATGCTCGGAGATGATTGGAAGGGACACGTTGCTTGATCATAGCTGATAGGTGAGGAGGCGCAGCTTCAGTCTGTATCTTCAGCAACCACATGAGCCTGTGCAGGTGCCGAAGGAGGGGTGTGGTGTGAGAGAATTTGTGGATGTTGTAGATGAGGCTTGCAGCTGCGTTCTGGATGAGATGAAGTGGTCTGGTTGCTTTTAGTGGAAGACCAGCTAAAAAGAGAGTCGCACTAGTCCAGCTTTGAGCTGATCAGAGACTGGATGACGTATACGTGCAACGTATGAACGTGTGTGTTTTCTCTTTGGTTCTGCTCTCTAGGCTTCCGTGCACTGCCTGGAAACGGGTGAGTACACCCACATACGCAACATCCTGATCGTGCTCACCAAGATCCTACCCTACTATCCCAAAGTGCTGAACCTGGGCCAGGCGCTGGAGTGCCGCGTGCACAAGATCTGCCAGGAGGAGAAGGAGAAGAGACCCGACCTCTATGCATTAGCGATGGGGTAACTGAGCAGAGAGCTGGCATTGGCCTTGCATTCTGAGGGGCCTTTAAACCTTTCTGTGCTGGGGGGAGGGTGCATTTGGGCTTATTGTTTTAAATCTTATGTTTGTTAAGGCTCTGACCAATGGAAATTGGACAGAGTGAAAATCCTGAGTAGGGCTGCACGATACGGACAAAGTATCAGTATCGCGATTATACTGTGAAATATTGCGATTGCAATGTTTTTCCATACATTTAAGCGCCGTATCATGTTCCTCTCATTAAAAAGAGCTTGAAGTGTGTAAGTATTGTTAAAGCTTCACAATGTACACACCCCATCTATACAGTCCATGTGGAAGCTTTGAAATTAGCCCGTCAAAAACAACCTCAACGCATTACATCCCCTTATTTGGCGTGCAATAGCCACACCCCTTTACCCATTCTAAGACGTTCTGTGATTGGTTAAAGGCTAATATCCATTTTGCAGCCCTTTGAGATATCCGTACTCACCGATATTGCAATAGTGACGTACAGACGATATATTGTGCAGTCCTAGTCCCGAGTTTGGCCGGCTTCTTCTGAGGTAACGTCTCTTATTTTACGACGCATTCCAGGATTTGTCCCCCGTCCCCTAGTCACCAGGGCTGAGATCTGAGGAGTCTGAAATGTGACGGAATTGAGCAGATCAGTCATAATTGTGAGGCAGTGACATTTCTGCCAACTGTTTGTTGTTCCTCACCCGTTGTCGGGGAGTTCCCTTGCGTCCCCTCCCACCGCGTAGGTTCGCCCCATTACCGAGGCACAGATTCATCCTCGTTTGTTTCCGACCGGTGCTAGCATATGCTCTGATGCGCCGTTGATGAAATTTGCCGGTCCGAAGACATTTGTCAGCGCCGGCGAAGCTAGTAGTGGCTGGGTACCGTTCTCCGCATGGGGAGCAGCTCTCAGAAGCATGTGGAGAGGTACGTAACGTTCCCCACTTCCACTCCCTCCCCGCCAAAAGCTGAGTCACTCTGAGCAAGGGACAAGAGTGGCAGGTCAGCCCTGCTGTAAGTGCCTCTGCATCAGGGCTTAATGAATGCCATTAATTCGCTTGTTGAAGTCGCCGCCGTCCCCGCGGCGTTCGTCCCGTCACAATGAGGCGATCTTATCAGTCATCAATTGTAATGAGCTTTTCTTGGGCCCTGCTAGAATAGGGTTTCGAAAGGCAGCCTTTCCATAGGCCACCTGCCTCTCCGGTTGCCAGTAATGAACCGCTTTTCTTCGCGCGGCTTGCGGGTGTTAATGTTTCGCACGTCGACGAGGGGCAGTAATCGTAAGAGGAGTGGAAATTGTCATTTGCTGATGGGTATTTGTTCATTGCTCCTGAGGTTAATGATGAAGTGACATCTGTTAGCTTGGGTTAGTGTTACTTTCCCCCCTCGTTCCTTTGTGCGGCATGTAGCGCTCCAAGTGTCTTAAGTTCTCAGGCGGACTCCAAGATAATTGAGGTCAGTAGTGTCCCGTCGACTTAAACATGCCACCAGTATGATTTCTTACCACACCCGTCCAATCAAGCGGATGTGCCTCTTGATCGTTTGCCCCTTTGTCGAGAAAAGTTGCATTATGATTTAAAGGGATAACTTTTAAAGATGTAGGACAAAAATCCCAAATTCTTTTTGTTGTTGTTGTTGTTGTTTGACATGGGCAGTTCACGTAGATCCTCCAGTGCTTTAGAAACTTTAGAGTTTGTGCTGCGTGTGCCGTGATTTTAACCGTGTATGTGACTTGCAGCTACTCTGGCCAGTTGAAAAGCAGGAAAGTTCATATGGTTCCCGAGAACGAGTTCCACTACAAGGAGCCAGTGAGCAGCTCCAACCCCAGCGGCCTGCAGAACGGGCCCGGCAACTCCGGCAAGCCTGCAGCCTCCGCCGCCTCTGCCACAAGCAAGAGTGAGGAGGGGACCGCAGAGGACACAGGTGAGTTTACGCTCGAAGAGGAAATGTAAGATGTCACTTCTGTTCTGTGGTGAGCAAGGATTCATTAGCAACACCTGCTATATCCGTCTGAAAGGCACAGTAAAGGAACAGCTGGTTTAATTCTTAGGGATAGAGGTTGGATACCGGTCAATGAATTTTGACCGTTTATGTAAAGCCATGTTAATGTAACTATGTACCACATTGGCCTTAATATGACCGCCTCATAAAACATTTGCGTGAGCACTTTATGAGAGATTAAAATGTCAGTAGCCCGATGGATGAGATTTTGGCATGCCTCCAATAAAGAATGTAGTGATGTCATCGTGTGAAGTTTGAACCTTCGTCACTAAATTCTGGCAAAGAAGTTCTAGAATTTTGAAGTGACGTTATTCCATTCACTCGTTGACGCTACTTGACGAGCATACCTCATTTCAGTGGGGGCTACCACAGAGGGGACCCTGTTACCTAGAGACAAAAACCTGCTGCTTTTTATCAGCCATGTGGCGCTGCACTCACGCCAAGTTTCTTGTGGACTGGGGATGTCTAATAGCTGTTCTCCCACATGAACTCTGAACAGCGTATGCAGAATCTAGTCTGGAATCTGAGTTGCCCTTTCACACGTGTAGCACACGGTTTCTCACTTATCAGGAAATCCTGTGTTTGGTGAAGGGTGGGGCGGGGCAGGGTAGAGCATGCAGGAGGTACTGTCTTTTTGAGAGCTTTCAGTTTTCTGTTTAGCTGCACCTTGGTCGGGATTACACAGCAATCTCAAGTCTAGTTTCATAGGTCATACGCTATGAAGTCCGTGGCCGTTCCATGCATTTGGTTGTCGGTTTTGGTGACCGGCCTTACCTCCCTAATCTTCTCTTTCCAGTTAGACATTTTGCCTTTCTCTTCACTAACGGTTGTTTACTTCTGGTGTTGTACCGGTCATCTAGAAGCGTCATTAACATACCCACTTGCTTGCTGGGAATTCTCCAGAAGAGAAGACGTTTTTGACACATGAATGATATTTATTTATCATGATCATTCTTCTTCTTCTTATTATTATTATTTGGTCATTTTCTGTTGTTTGACTGGGATCAAAGATTGCTACATGTGTTATTTTTGGTCACAAAAAGACAGTACAGCAAGAAGATCCTTGGTCCAGTCACCTGCGTCGACCGTGGGCGCTTTTCTGTGCGGAGTTTGGTCGACTGCATTCTCTAAATTGCCTGTAGGTGTGACTGCGTGTGATTGGTTATCTGTCTGTGTTGCCCTGCGATGGGTTGAGCCTCCTGTCCTGGGCGAGCCCTGCCTTGGGCCCGTAGTCAGCTGGGATTGGCTCCTCGACCTGAAACGGAAGAAGCGGTGTAAAAAATGGATGAAAGACTGTCCTGCTTTTCAGTGGCGGTCATCCTACTCGTCTTTATTGTCCTGTTTTTTTTGCAGAGATTCGTTTGAACCATTTTTCCTTGGGTGGTCTTGTTCAGTCTGCGTGACGATGCCTCCTCCACATGTGCATTTATTGCTGCGTCTCCACGGCCTTACCCAGCATGTTTTAAATTATTCACACGTTTTGAAGCACCGTCTCAATTTCCTTCCGATTTTATGAGCTTTCAGTGGCTCCCGAACGACGTAACGTCCACCCAAAGTGTCATCTGGTGGCACGTTCCATAAAGCTATTGTTATTACAGAGCTGTTTTTATTGTACTCACTTGCACGGCTTGCGCTGCGTGACCTTCGCCCAACCTACTGTGCCTGACACCCCACACGCCTCCCCACCCCCATTAACCAGACAAGTCAGTCAGAGCATTATGGTTTTATTTAACGCTGTAACGACGGCTTCAGTAGCCATTTGCGCTCTTTGAAATGACGTCCTCGGCCCGTTTCATGGCGCATGGGTGTAACAATGACACCGCGTCGTTCGGCACAGTCCATAACCGCTTTATGTACATTTTGATGTTTGCAGAGAAATGCAAAGACAAATCTCAGGCGGCTCTGAAAACTGCCAGCAAGAACCCGGCCACGACAAATAAAGGAAGCAGCAGCAACGGCAGCAGCACACCTAACAGGTACACCCGAGACATGGACCATACGCACATACGATTACACACACACACACACACACACACACACACACTGAGTGAACACAACCGAAGCAGGAGCACTGCAAAATGATGTACTGCTCTCATCTCTTGGATAATGTTATTAAAAGTTTAGGCCCCAGGGTGTGGAAGTTTAGCACCAGCTTATTATTTCAAGCGGCTCAAAAAAAAAAAAGAAAGAAAAAAAAAGAAAATCAATCTTTTATCAAAGTCTACCTTCCCTATGAACTGTGTAATCAAATTGAACAGTGTTCCAGGCAAAAATCCTCTTACTATTCTATTAAAGTGAGCTATTGCTGTGAGAACCGTCTTGAAAGGAGCCATCTCCGAACGACATGGCTGTTACAACATGCAGACAATTGTGAAAGGCCCGTCCAATTGGTTGTGTAAAACCATCATTTTGAGAGAAGACTTCAAAGGGAATCATGTGGCGAGCTGGGAAGAAAGGTCTTCATTAAGTCCCATTCAGGAACAGTGTGAATTTAATGAGTTTGTAATGGTTCCTGCGGGCTTCAGCGCCGCTCGCTGAGGTCAGGGAACGTTCCCTAGTCAGCCACTGCAGTAGAGTGCATTTGTAATTCACCTCGGTAGAGAGGCGTGAGGGGTCAGGCCGATTCCTGGCACTAATAGTCATAGTCCGAAGCTCAGAAAATATTCATTAAGGGCACTCACTTAGCTCACAGGCTCCAGGGAATGGCACACTTTCTACCAGTGGGTCTAAAGGATGTCAAGAGTATTTAATCGCAAATGTAATGCTCCAAGCTAGGTTTTATGATCAACTTCCAGTACATGAGGCTCAGTGGAAATCCATAGATTTGTTTTTTCTTGAGTTTTTGTTCGATGCATTTGCAGCCAATGGATCCATACAATGTTTCGGTGATCTCTGCATCACAAGCAGTTCTGATCAGGGTTCTATAAAATAGTTCAGTCTGAGATAGGGCTGCACGATATTGACTGAACATCAGTATTGCGATTATACTGCAGCAATAATTACAATATATTTAAAGGGCCCATATCGCATCTGTCTAATTAAAAATGCTTAAAGCATGTAAGTGTTGTTAAAGCTTCGCAGTGGACATTCACTCCCCCATGTCCATTTCTTGGAAATAAGCTTTAAAAACGAGTCCGTTCTTAAATCCTAGTTTTTGTGAGGTCACAAAACAACACTTTTACATAAATATCTCCATATATAGCCTGCAACAGTTTAGCTCCGCCCCTTCACATGGAAGTTCTGTGATTGGTTCGAGGCTCATTTGCATATTGCAGCCTTCTGCGATCTGAGTATTGTGAAGACCAATATTGCAATGACGATGTACAGGTGATCTGTTGCGCAGCCCTAGTCCGAGAGGCTATATTGAGGTGAAGGGTAATTTATGTGAGATCGCTTCCAAAGGTCATGACCACCTTAAATGAGCACAAGCCTGGAGTGATGCAGCATTACCTGCTCTGCATTCAAATATCATTACACTGAGCGACTGAGAATAGTGAGCCACATACTTCAGAAAGCTCAACGTAGAAAGAAAGGTTCTACAACAAGGGTGTTGTCCACGCTCAACATGGTCCTCAAAGTTGCCGTTGTTCTTTTCCAGCACCAAAGGGAGCAAAGAGAAGGAGGACAAAGAGAAGAACGTGAAGGAGAAAAAGGAGAAGAAGGAGAAGAATGCGGCGAGCACTCCAGAGGCCAAGGCGGGAGCGAAGGAGAAGCAGAGAGAGGAGAAGGCCGGCGACAGCAAGGAGAAGACGCCCAAGATCGACAAGGACAAGAGGAAGGACGACAAGAAGGACGACAAGAGCAAGGGTGACGGAAAGTCTGCCGACAAAGAGTCGTCCAAGGAGCGAGACGTGTCCAAGGAGGGCAAGCTGAAGGAAAGCAGCAAGGCGGAGAAGAACCCCGGGGCGGGCTCCCTCAAGTCACCAGTTCCCAGATCAGAAGGAACCGAGTCAGAACGGGGTAAGGCAGTGTTTTCTAGTGTAGGGACACAGTCTAAAACGTCACCGTTCTCTTCAGACGTGATGCTCTTTTCCAACGGTAAAGGCTGAACGGTTGTCATGGTCGCACGGTGCTGTTTTGACCTACGCAAACACTTCCGTTTCTTGGCGCTGTCGGCCGACGAACTGGCGTCACGAATAGGATTTTGAAAGGCCCCCCCCCCCCATTTGTAAGTTCTTACACTGTCCCACTTAACCGCTATGCCCAGTTAGCAGGTTAGCTCCCCATGCTGAATCTCTATGCTTCGCCGTAGCAATGACCATGTAAAAAAAATGGACGATGTGACTTAATGCTTAATGGGAGGAGTTGCACATACTTCAGTCAGCCATTCAGAGTGCTAGTCCTGTGCTTGCTTCACTTTTTAAAGAGGACACACTCTCTACCTTTTATTCAGTCACTGGGCCCTACAGTCTTTAAATAACCTTTAAAACCGTTGAGTAAAATAATCTTTAAAGAAGCATTTTGTAAAGAAAATCCACAGAATGCACATGCTTTAGCAAAATCCCTTGATTTTAGTGTAAGAATAGGGACATTTTCCCTATAGGAAATGTGCAATATGTGAAGGTTCACCACATTTTATGAAGGTTCTTTACACTGACGTGTCCTGTATTGAAAAGACGGAACTAAAATAGTGAATCTGATCTGTGACCTTGTTTACAGAACCTATTGGCACCTTGGGAGTGATGGATTAGTATGTATTTGCAATGTCTAAAGGAAGAGCTTTTACTGATGCAGCAGTATTTAGACAGCAGGGCGGTAATAGTGGTGTTAATGGCTAATGTACATAGACACATATGTACAGAGAACTGATGACCCATAAAGCTGACTGGCCTGGTTCATCTGGCCTTGGAATTTGGGACAGTGTGATCTAAAGCAGTGTCCAATGCCGAGAATAGACGGTGAACTTTTTTTCTAGGATGTCATATCGAGGCCGTTCATCTTGCATTCTTTATTTATTTATTTTTTTGAGCGAAGCTAGACCGAGCCTAAAAGCCGTCTCCACGAAGGATCACACTTACCTGCCATTCTGAGACCGATGAACTCCGACTCTGTCCACATGTAGCCGGGTATTTTCTTTTTAAAAACAACATCCGGTCCAAACAGGCACATTTCTGAAAACCTCTCTTTTCACACATAGACACGAAAAATGATGTCTGACGCTGGCAAAAGCAGCAGGTGGCCCGAGGTGGCTTCTTGTAGAAGCACAAGCTCAATTGCAAAGTTGTCACCAACCACTGTTCTGACGGGGCCTCGTCCAAAAGTGGCGACAGCGTAGGCGGGAGCAGCGCGGGTGTGACCGCGCCTGTGTTGAATATAGTATCCGAAGCTCAGTCCCTCGCCTGTGTCCTACATAATGAAGGGAAAGGAACTGTGGGTACTTGAGTGTTTGAGCTGTAAAAATCGTAATAGCAAAATTACGAGCAACAGTGTTTTGTCTGCGTCTGCCGTCGCAGAAAATCACCTCGGTTTGACCAGTTTTGACCGTCCACGCGTAAACACAGAAAAACGTCGCTTTCAGAAATCTTCGCCTCGAAGTTTGACATTTTCTGTGACCAAAAACATGCCATTTACTTGTGGACGGGAGACTAAAACTCAGAAAAGGCTACGTTTTCAGAAATCCTCTGCTACGTGTGGACAGGAGCTCAAGGAAACGATAATCACATCATGACGTAAATGTAAATTATTAATGCGATCACTAGCTGTGTGTGGAGTTCAGTTTCAGTTAGAAATAAAATCTGTTAACTCGTTTCTCTTGGCTTCATTCTCCTCAGAAGCCACATGCATTTCTTGTTCCCATCGTCTCTTCTTCATTGAAGTGTGACCGAACGTCTGTGCTTTGCGTTTCTTTCTCTACCAGAACAAAAAAGACGAAAGCTTGACACCCACTCTTCGCCATCACACTCCTCTGCGGTTAAGGTTAGTATGGCCTGAGGAGGGCTGTGCCCTTGTTTCCTCTTGTCCCCCCGTTGGAGAGCACATGTTTATCCACGCATTCCTCGTCCTCTCCCCCCCACACTCCCATGAGAGAATGCAGGGGAGGCCTCTGGAACCCAGCGTCTTCATAGGAGAGCAGTAGGGGGAAGAAGTTTCACATCATATGGACTATTTTTTTTTTTTTTTGTGGAGAATCCATTTTTAATACATTAAAAATTTTTATGATAGAGTATCATGGACTTGCCAAAAAAATAAAAAAATATTACACTGCTCTTTTTTTTTTTTTTTTTTTTGGCTTCTTTTTTTTTTCGTGTTGAAAACCCTACTGAAGTGCCTCTGGAAAATATTTTTGGCTTGTAAAGCTTTTTTTGTAAATATAGATGTTATATTTTTGTAAAACACCCTTCCCTCCTTTTTTGAGCCCTGTTTTTCGTTCATAGCATTTCATCCTTATTATTTTACTGAGAGAGTAAAAGTAAATAAACACCACTAGATCTTTTTTTTTTTTTTTTTTTTTTTTTTTTTTTTCCCCCTCCCTTACCCCTCGGGACGAGAGAATGTTTGCTGGAAGAGACCCTGAATATAGCATCGCGTCACATCGCCCTGGCACCCGGGTGCCTTTGCTGCGTCGCCCCGGCCCTGGATCCTCCTGATGAGAGCGAACCCCTTTTTGCCACTTCTGCTCTCGAGCAATTTTTTTTTTCGTGCTGTGCGTCTGCCCTGCAGTGGAAAGTGGTCCAGCAAGCGTTTCCCCTGCTCCCCCAGACCTCCACATCTTCTGCAAAGGCAGACAGGCCTTCCAGCCATCCAGGGAAAACACCATGATGCATCACCAGCAGCAGCCATATAGGGAGAGAACAGGCTTCCAAGAAAAAATGGGCAAAGCCTTCCAAGAGGGAGCTGCTTATCTGCAACCAGGGAGCTTGTTGTAATTCTATATGCACCCTAACCTCCAACACCTTACACCAATAAGTGTACACTTAAAACAATGATACACCAGGGCCCCTTAATGTAGCACTGCAGCACACCTTCATGTTAGAATGCTAGTCAAAGTCTAGGCCATTTTATCTTCTCTAGCACCCACACAGTGAACTGGTAGAACGTACACTTCATTCATTTATACCAAAGAACCCAGAAAAGATGGAACCAGCATTGGTCAGGAACACACACAGGCTCACATACAGGCTCACTTACATAGACCAGCATTTAGTCTTAGTCCAGTCACTTCCTCCACTAACCATGTCAAAGTTCTAGTCTTTGAAGGTCTTTTAAGGGGATGTGTTGAATGCCGGCCAGCCTCCCCCCCCAACCCTTTCTCCTGCTGTGTGCCAACCTCTTCAGCTCATCTGTCGTCTCCGTTCATTCCTACAGGACAATCTCAACGACTTTAAGGACTCAGTCTCCAAGGTTTGAACCCTTTTAAAGTCTACGTAACTGTAATATGCTTTTCTTGTCCTTTCAAGGTGACCGGCTGTAGCACAGGAATTAATACACAACCCCAAATCAGAAAAAGTCGGGACGATGCGGAAAACGCAAATAATAAAAGAAATGTGATTTTCAAAATTTACTTCGACTTGTATTTCATTGCGGACAATGTGAACACAGAATATGTCATGTTTTGTCTGGTCAACCTCATTTCATTTGTAAATCTACATCCTTTCCTGTCATTCAGACCTGCAACACATTCAGTAAAGCATTACCACTTTGTAATGTTGGCATTCCTTTTCACAACACTTAAAAGACGTTTAGGGACTGAAGACACCAAGTGATGAAGTGTTTCAGGTGTAATTATGTTCCATTCTTCCTGCAAACAAGTCTTAAGGTGGGCAACAGTACGGGGTCTTTGTTGTCGCATTTTGCGCTTCAGAATGCACCACACATTCTCTGTTGGAGACAGGTCAGGACTGCAGGCAGGCCAGTCAAGTACCCGTACCCTCCTCCGCAGCCAGCACTTTGTAATGTGTTGCGTTGTCTTGTTGAAATATGCATGGGCGTCCCTGGAAAAGATGTCTTCTTGAAGGCAGCATATTGTGTTCCAAAATCTCCATGTACTTTTCAGCATTAATGGTGCCATCACAGAAGTGCAAGTTACCTTTGCCAAGGGCACTGGCACAACCCCATACCATGACACACCCTGGCTTTTGGACTTTTTTGGTCCGGAGCACACGACACTTGTTCAGCTTAGGCTTGCGCCCTTGTCCTTTGTGCACTGAAATTCTCTTATGTATTTGTTGGCAAACTGGCGATCCTCTGCCCATCTTTGCTCCTAAAGGGCAAGACCTTTCTTGGATGCTGCTTTTGTACCAAATCATAATTACAATCACCTGTTGACATCACCTGTTTCAAATCACATCATTATTGAACCATTTACCTCATTATTAGCCCTAAATTGCTCCTTTCCCAACTTTTTTTGGAATGTGTTGCAGGTCTGAATGACAGGAAAGAATAGATGAATGAAATGAAGTTGACCAGACAAAACATGACATACTCTGTGCTCACATTGTCTGCAAAGAAATACAAAGTCAAAGTAAATTGTAGGGGTTGTAGTATGGTGTACATATACACACACATGCACCGACCAGCCAGAATATTAAAACCAGTGGCACCTACCAAGGGGTGAGCTGTATTATGCAGCAAGTGGAGTGTTTCAGGTATGCAATAGTTAGTACCTAGTAGCAAAAGTAGCCTAATAAAGGACACCTGTTTATCAGTGACCGGGTCAGGGGCGTCCAAGGCTCACTAATGCACACTGGGAGCAAAAGCTAGGTTGTCTGATCTGATCCCACACAAAAGTGGTATGTGAAGTGTGGGAAGTGTATGAATGTGCTCTGTCTGTGTGTGTGTGTGCTCATTTCTGTCTGTGTGTGTGTGTGCTCATTTCTGTCTGTCTGTGTGTGCTCATTTCTGTCTGTGTGTGCTCATTTCTGTCTGTCTGTGTGTGCTCATTTCTGTCTGTCTGTGTGTGTGCTCATTTCTGTCTGTCTGTGTGTGTGCTCATTTCTGTCTGTCTGTGTGTGCTCATTTCTGTCTGTCTGTGTGTGCTCATTTCTGTCTGTCTGTGTGTGCTCATTTCTGTCTGTCTGTGT
>JBBPDA010000034.1:19678147-19688801 GCA_037974385.1 Arnoldichthys spilopterus | reverse complement strand
GTGGAGCAGCGGGCAGCTATCAACAGCGCCCGGGGAGCAGTGTAGTGGGACGGTACCTTGCTCAAGGGTACCTAAGTAGTGCCCGGGCCGGGACTCAAACCTGAGACCTTCAGGTGTCCTAACCACTAGGCCACCACTGCCCAACGACTGGAAACACTAGGGGGCACCCACGAGCAGGTCCTTGTTGAATAGAGTTAATGGCGAACAGGTGGTTTTTTGAAGTGGCTTTCTTTGATTTTGGAATGTTGAAGTTCAAAGAAAAAAATCTACATATTTTAGTTTTTCTACTTTCAACTGAGTGCTGATTGGTTGGTTGGTGAGCTCAGCAGCTCATTGGCTGCTGTCATGAACATACATTACATAAGTCACTGTAAAAAAGTCCTAAAACAGAAGGTAAACAGCGTTTTAAAGTTTCATAGCAGTGTTGAAATATTTCATGCAGTTTTGTCTTGGGAAACGAGCACATCTGCATGTATAAAAGTGATGAATCATTACCCAGCGTAGTTGCACCCACGTGGGCAAATCCCTAACCACTGCGCCAGGTAAGGATTCATCATTTTAAGTCCCATCCCAGCCCAGTCCCAGCCAACTCCCAGCCCAGGTACAACTGAGTTACTCTTGAGCAAGTCACCATCCTGCTACACTGCTCCCCAGGCACTATTGGTAGCTGGCTGCTGCTCCACGTGTGGGTGGGCTAAATGGAGAGGTCACATTTCATGATGAAATAATGAGCAAACCCTTTATATCTCTGTAATGCCTAACACAGATATCTGTGTGCTCAGATCAGCACATCTGTATATTTACATGCATGTGCCATATTGATGTCTGCTGCAGTTCTCGGTTTGGGCCATTCTCTGTTGATGTCTGGAATGTTTTTCCTTCTTTTTAACTTCTAACTTGCAACAGACCTCAGACCTGCATCCCTCCCACAAACATTGCAAGAAATGTGGCCTTTAAATGAGTGAAAGTGACTATTTGTCATTGTGAACACACTCAAGCACCACAATAAAATGTGACCTCTGAAATGTGACCACTGCACCCATCACATGTCCACACATGGAGCAGCAGGCAGCTGGCAAAAGCGCCCAGGGAGCAGTGTAGTGGGACGGTTGAACCTGCAACCTTGAGGTCCCAAAGGCAGTGTCCTAGGCCTAGCTTAACATGGATCCAGTCACTGCGTTGCCATTGTTTCTTGTCAATTTATGGCTCACCACATCAACCCGTCTCCCTTCTGTCACATTACTGATGGTTAGATGTGTTCACTATCAAGAAAAGTCTATAATCTTTTGTCATATTGCAGACATCCCAACCTGCAAAAACTCATTTTAGGGAGCTCCCTTTCACTTCATGAGCTGTGTGGCTGCTCTCACTGTCTCTATGGAGTGGACCTACTCAATACTAGGCAGTTGGTGTTAATGTTATGGCTGATCAGAGCTGAAAGAGCACACAGTAAAACCCACCATCAAAGTAGTGTTTTCTATACAGGTTTTATTTACAAAATGTATTAAAATTCTTTGTACAAGGCCTCGCTAATGAGGTTCAGTAAATTATACCCACGCATGCAGTTCTTTCTTTTGTCACTAGGATGCCTGGTAAGGTTCTCTGGGCTGAGGTGCAGAAACTAGAGAGGGAAGAAGAGCTAAATTATGTCAAATCTGAAGATTGACTCTCTGCTCTTCGGCTCTTCTAGGATTGGATGGAAGTTGTGGGGCTCTATAGGCAATCACAGAGTTTTCACATGCAGATTTAAAAGAAAAGAAAGAGAACGAAACAAAACCTAAAAAAACAACAAAAAGGGAATTCATTCACTCGGTTGTGAATCCTGCAGACGGCTAGAAATTTCATTTAAACAAATGTACATTTCATCATAGTCGTTTATTTCCTTTTTTTTTTTTTTTTTTTACTTTTTTTTAAAGCTTATTTTCTATATAAAACTATCTTTCCACGGCTCCAGGACTGATTGTTCCTAAATCCTGCGGAATCACAGTTTTTCTTCTTCTTTTTTTTCTCTCCTCAAAGTGAACAGAAAGTGTAACAGCAAAAATGTCACTGTGCTAAGACAACCCCTGTTATCACCTTTTATAAATCTATTTGAAACGCTGTTATTAATGCTAGTTTATTACTAAGTAATTCATCCAACACTAAAATGCTCGTAAAATCAAACGGAAAACTAAAGCTTTTAAATGTGCGACGTATTGGAAAAAAGAAATTGCGAGGTTCTCAAATACTACATTTTAAACAGCCATATCCTTTTCATGGATTTGAGGTCTATCTACATTTAGATGATCCGTTTCATGTACCGTTGCTTTAAGATCTTGTACAGTAGGCTTTGAAAACTACTAAAATAATAATAATAATAATAATAATAATAAATGAATGCAAATACTGTAGATATGCTTTTATTTGAAAAAGTTTAAACTAGCGTGTGTATACGTGAACTTGTGAAACATCTGAAACTGATTGCAACTTAACGCGTGTTAAGTGCTCACATTGCAATGCTTTTTTTTGTATATTTTTGGTCATATTAATAATACAGAATGTGCATTTTTCAGTTACGGACTGCCATGTATTTAATAACTAGCGCCTGTATGGGCGAATATATAACCTCTTGCCAGATTTCAGAGAAATCAGCAGCACCGAACAGGAAATAAAACAATGACACTACTCAAGTAACAGCATATAATTGGACTCTCACATTAAATGATCTCTAGCTGAAATAATCCAAAATTTGATAAATTAATGCTCTGATCAATGGCTGTGATTGTGAAAGCAAATTTACAGTTAATGAAGTACAAGCTTTTTTGTTTTGCTTTGATTTGCTTTTTTTCCCCCTTCCTCTTGTAAATTTCGACCACCAAGTAAGTCCAAGCAGCATTCAAACACCAGAAAAACTGTTGTTTTCTCCCCCTCCCCCTCTTTTTCCTTTTCTCAGTCAGTCTGGCTCTTCCAAATGTGCTAAGATCGCAAAGTGATGGCTTTGTTTCTCGTTTTTCCATGGAGTTAACGCAGTTCAAGAGTTTATTCACAGATGACAATGGCATTTGTTCGCGGTTCGTGTGTGATTGGAGCGATGTGGATGTCACTGTGACGAGCTTGCATTCGAGTGGTTCTCAGAATGTTCCGTAAGGCACTGAAGGAAACGCATCCAGATTCGTCCCAACGACAGGTCCGCTCCTGTCACTCTCTCGGATAAACCATGCCTTGTCCGGCGGCCAGGATGGTCTGGGTGGATGTATATGGAGTGGGCAGGAAGGGTGGAAGAGGGGTGTGGGTGATTAGAGGGTGGTCCCTCCTAAAGATCCAGCCATCGCTTTTAAGGTATTTTTTTGTCACAATCTTCATGGGTGATGCAATGCACCTGCACTGAAACAGAGGTAAAGCATTAGAGTACCGTGTCTTATGAAAAAGTGACATTTCCTAGTTAGTGTTATTAAGTCTCTGCTCTTTTTTATGGATCTACACCCTTAAAAATAAAGGCGCTTACACCAAAAATGCAAAAGTCAAATTGACCAGGCAGGGTGTCTGCATATCCTGGTCATAGACCCTGTATGACTAGCCATAGCCATATGTTTTGTCTTTCAAAATATTTTGTCATTTCTTTGTTAAAAAAAGTGTCCTAAATGGATTTTTATAATCATTTTATATCTATATCCAAAAATGTCATTTCTAAGAACATTTCATCATTTGCACAAGGCTCTTTAATATGTATATAACACTTCGCTTTGGGATAAAATGTTTTTTCATTTTTTTTAGACATCAATTGTCAGCACCCAACTGTTGATATCGTGGCATGTTTTGTCTACAAATATGCATTTTTTTCCAAAATCCAACTACATATGGGAAGGATTTTGAAACATATTATTTGTAAAGTAGTTAAAAACCTAGTTAATAGATCATTAGCAAACATTTAGCTGGCTAAACACTAGCTATCTGTGTTTCAAATTTAACCTAAGAGCTAAGAGCTTTAGTTTAAACAGAGGCTCTACCCCTGTCTTAATACATGCACATAAAACATGCACTTTTATCAGTTTCCTTTTAACAAACTTTATGTTTCTTCTAGTCTGATTTAATTAGACAGCACACCTGATCCAGCTCATCAGCTAGTTTTCATGCTCTTCATGAACTGGATCAGGCTGAAACTCCCTAGCACTGGTTTTAGGAAATACTGCTTTAGGGTAATGCCACTGAACAGATTCTCAACCCAGGCCATGAAGTGCCTCTTCCTGTAACATGTTTAGTGATTTCCTGCTCCAGTTCAACTCATCAAGAGATGATTCTCTAAATTAATACTTCCAACATCATGTCTAGCTTCTGCAACTGTAGCATGTAGCTGCTTATTTCTAAAAAGAACCATCCATTGTAAGGTTCTATAGGGAATCAAAAGAGGTTCTTCCGTTATAAGGGTGAACAAAGGGCCAGGGTTTGCATTCCAATAAAGCAGGAGAACCTGGAGCCACACTGGTCCTTTGTGGATAAGACTGGGGGCCCATGTTCTATAGCATTGCTTCAAAGAACCTTTTTGGGACCTTTATTTTTAAGAGTGTAGTAATAGATTATATATAGATAAGTATTATCCATATTTGATTCCCTACCATAGTCCTGGAGACCCAATACCCGGCACAATTTATTCCTTTCCCTTACACACCTGATAAAACAGGAGAACCACTACAAAGTGCAGGGCGGTGGGCCTTCAGGACCAAGGTTGAGACACACTGTTCTGTTGTCTGAGAAGAATATAGATATAAAGCTGCTTTAATTTAGCATTACCAATAGAAATCTACAACATAAGAGACACAAGACAGTGATATAACTGGAACAAATACAAACATGAACAATGGTTAACATGAATTTCTGCCAAAGCATGAAAAATGTGGTTTGTCTAAGGCCCTGTCTACACGGACGTCTGAATTAAGCTTTTTTTTTATGTCTTTGGCATCAGGTTAGCACGAATCCAATGGTGACCATAATTCTGCTCATCGGAGTGAATCAGACCATCATCGGCTTTCATGACTTGCGTTCAGTCAGTTGTGCGTTCAGATGACATCAGAAAAATGTTGCTTATCTTGGCATCTGTTTCTTATTCTGTTTATTAAAAGTTCTGGCGGACCAGATATATCCCATGATTGTGCAGTCAGTGAGCAGTGGCAGTATTTCTCTGCCTATATTGCGGTATCAGGAGGATTTTTAATATGAGGTGAAGGTTCAGGTCTAATAAAGCCAGATGACCTATATTTCCCAAATCCAATGAAGGGTGAACCTCAAACCCCTCAGGTTTAAAAACCTCTGTCTGATTACTGCCCCCCACAATTAAACACACAGAATTACAGTCTGGGGTACATACGAATATAATGTCATATAAATATGTATAGCGTCCGTGTGAACTGGGCTTTAATGAGTATTTACAATTAATCTGTCTGAAACCTACCTGGTACAGTAGCCAACATTTGAAAAACTCTGTTATTTGTGCTCTTAAATTCAGTCTTCAGTCGTCATTGTAAAACACTTATGTTCACAACGTTATTTATAGCCAGTTCCCAAATATTATCCTCGACCAGCTTACATCCCTGCAGCTCTTGTGCAAGTTTTCCGTTATAAATTTACACGGTTTCTTCTCAGAATACAAACACCATTAAGCAGACGTGTTGCCATGACATGGTGCAATTTCTGATGCAATGGTTTGAAAATAGCTGCCAAGCTGATGAGCAGCTCAGTAAAGGCAATATAAAAAGGATAGGCAGCTCTTTGAAAAATCTATGTACATTTCCACCATAGGTCCAATCAAATATGCACTTGTGTCACTGTGATGGCATTTTAATGGCACGCACACACGGACACTTACAGTGTGACGAGGCGGAACATCCACAATGGAGTCAGGACAAACACAGACACTAAAATGATGAAAGGAAAGGACAGCTTGGATCCATACCCCTAGATTTTAACGCTCTCTGTCCCGTACACATTGTAGCCTTCTCGGTATGTGGCAAAGTTCTGAGTGTTGGTTGGCGGCGCGGGCTTAAAGTTTTGGGCATTCTTTTCAAGTTTCAGCCTTTTGGCTTCTGCACGTGACTTGTAACAGAACTCTATTAAAGCCACCATCATGGCCAGGCCCAGCCCGCCAACCAGAATATAGAAGACTCCAGCTACATTGCTCAGGCTCAGAGCGCTTGTCTTGTCCTAAGAGAAGTGAGGAAGACAGTTAGTAACGTTTGCACTGGTGGCCATTTGACAGCAAAAAACACTCTTGGCCCTATAGCATAACCTACTGTCTAAAACATCTGTGGTTCAAAGATCAAGTAGGACTTCTGGCATTTAGGTTCAGGATTTAAACCTCCACTGGTGCTTCTCCCGATTGGATTCCAAAGGGACTGAGCAAAACCATACCTGGAGGAAGGCGCTAAAATGAGCTAGAACTGACTTCGTGATCTGGTTTCCCTACGACCACCAGGACGCTTGAGGACCTCCAGGGTGATGTAGGTTGATCGGCCCTCCAGTAGGAGGCCAGCAAGTCAATGCAACAGAAAGCATAACTGGTGAATGTAGCAAAAACTTCAAGGTCTAGACAATTCTAACCTACTCTGATTGGCTTCTTCATGTGTTTGAGGAAGCTGGTCAGTTACATACAGGTCCGACCTCTGACTTCAACCCCTCCCTTAAAAAGTGTCTACATGTGCTCTAAAAAAAAAGACTTCCTCTACTTTCTTTAACAGTCAAATTCATATTTTGATATATCTTCTACAGCAAAAAAATACTTATTTTAAGAATTGGCTTGAACCATTCTGCTGCTGCTTACCTCCCAAACTTATTCATTAAAAATTTGTTCATAAGAGTTTATACCATTTGCAATTTAACCCTATGAGCTGCGAATGCCTGGAAAGTTGGCATTTGTAGAGGCTACTTTATCCATGACGGCCATGGACCGAAACGCTACCGTTGCGTGACTCTCAGAGGGTTAACAAAGCGGTTTATTATATTCTTTAACTTCTTGTGGTGCGCAAACAAAAGGTTCATTGTGGCATCTCTGTTTCGACAACGACGACAGAAAAAAAAGAAGAACAAGAAGAAAAAAATATAACAAAACGTCAGAGCCCTACTGTTCCCAACAAGGCCTAAGCAATTTACATCGAAACAGTCTGACACAATGAGAAATTTTGTTGTCTGGTTCACAACACAAGAAGATAAACAATCTAATAGACACATTTCATGCAAATAAGTAAGAACGCTAATAAATCAAAATTTTAATTAAAAGTTTGGTAAATAGAAACAGCAGCATAATGGTTGTCGTGTCATGAATGTCAAATGGAAGAAATAAGCAAAGAACAACACTTGGTGTACTAAAAAAAAAAAAAAAGAAAAAATATTTTTTCATTTGCACTTTTACTAATTCCCCACTCAATATATTACCTACTTTTATCATTATGAGTGTACTGGTTCATTCAAAAATAAATGCATAAAGAAATAAATACATTATTAGTGATATTGCTTACTTCACATGGGGAATTTGTGCAAAACTTTAGGCCACTTGGTTTAATTTCTTAAAAATGGCCAAAAATCATTCAAGGTATATTTTTTTTACACAGTAAATGAAATGAAGAGAAATAGCTGTTGTTTTCTTTGCATGTGAACAAATACGTCAAAATGCAATTTGGAATCAGTACAAAAGACCTGCAGCGACTGACCTTACTTCCAGAGTCCTTGGTCCCACATTCACCCTTATCGTACCACCATTTGTTTTTCAGCTTGGCTAAGATGCCTTGTTCACTGAGTTTCAATACTGCAAGGTTTACAGGAGTTCTTCACGTGGGAAATAACATAAATAACATTATATTATGTTATTTTATGTTATTCAAGTCTTATCTACTTCATACTTTACAAAGCGATAAAGCAGGACTCCTGGCCATTTTTCAACAACACACACTGGCAGGCATACTATTACCTTCTATCCAGCAGAGCTACGCTAAGGTGCCAGGACCTACCCATATCGCTTTGAGTAATCGGCATACACTGTTAACAGAAGAACAGGCAGGTTTCTGAAGATACAACCTGCTGATCTATAGAAGCAGAGGAAAATGCATTGGTTTATGACACAGACAGTCTGATCACCTGGGACGTCCGATCTAAGCTGGAACCCTCTATTGACTGACAGGCAAACAAAAATTACCAGTAATATTTTGTTCAAGCTGAGGAGAGTTGTAAAAAAAGAGAACTCAGTGGTCATACAGTAATAGGTAATAATCAACTGCAATTGATTATGTGTATATATTATATATAATGCAAAATGTTCCATTCTAAAGAAACTTTACAAGTCAGAACTGTTGACAGCAGCGGTGATAGGAACCAGACTTAAGCACTTAATGCCCTTTAAAGCCCTCACACAAAGGTACATGAAGTGGTTACTAATATGCTGCCTGAGACACTGTTTAACAGCGTTTTTGAGAGTGTTTTTCTATTAAAACTCATGAATGGCGACGAGGAACATGCAAGAGGACAGGCAAAATAACTTTTCAGACACATGTAGGTTCGCTGGACGTTTTGGATAGTAAATAAAGTGGCTATACATGTGTTGAAGACCCCTAGTTCCGATCACCACCACTATAAAGAAATCCAAGTCAGTAAAGTTCTTTAGAATGCACCATTTTACATCAGATCACTCTGAATACATTTGTTTGCGTCTCAGTGATTGAATTACACGGAAAACCGATGGAATTCCCCTTAAAACTTGACTGACACAAACAGAAACTCCACAGGGACCTGTCTTCTGTGTTTTTGGGGAGGTGCAAAAGCCAGTTTTCCCACACATGCTCTAGGCATCAGGAGTGGCTTAAACATTCATTGCATTTGCCGTGGCCACTCACTGATAAGTGAGCCGCTCTGTCTATGTGTTTCATTTTGGCTCGGGGAGAGACATTGATTAACAGTGTAATTATCCTTTAAGTGTTTGGTGTGACTGGAGTGAGAAAACCAATCAGAGGTAAGTGATGGCAACAGTCTGCCAGGGGCAGAGAGGAGAAGGGGGTGTCTGACTCATGATGGCGGTTTCTTACAGGTGGCTTAACGTGTTTTTTTTTTTTCTCTCTTTCTCTTTTCCGTCTTTTTTTTTTCTTTCTCCCAGCTTTTTTTTTTCCGTTTTCACAGCTGGCTTTCACGACTTGGTCCAGAACAGTCATTGCTGTCTCCCAACACAAGCTCATTAGAGCCAGCTCACCGACTGTGTGTTGGCCAATGTGGGCTTCGAATCGCTGCCGACAAAAAAAAAAAAAAAGCAACAAAGCTGGAACAGAGGAGGTGATTATGAAAGCTCATACAACCTGTCACCTTCTTCCACAGCCGGGGGTTCTCTGCTTGTGACAAAGTGGAGGCGCGTACCGAATGTACCAGAACCCGAGCTCCCTCGCTATTGGTAAAAAAAAAAACAAAAAAAAAAAAACAAGCTCTCTGCCTTCAGTGGGGTGAAAGATTCTGTAATAGCGCAGGCCCCATTGTCAGGAGACAGGAAAGAATCTGCGAAGCCCAAGCAATGGCAGTACTGCAGGCATAGTGCAGGCATAGCCATTAACCATAGAACGCACTGACAAAAGATGGGATAAAAGTGCTGGAAAAAAGTGCACCACTGCTATGATATACGGCCTACTTTTTTGGAAAAAAGTTACTCAGAGTAGGCCTAACAAACCTTTGCTGACATTTGTGCTTCTCAACGTGATCTCTGGAACATACCAGAATGTATTTCAGTGGGTCACCGAAGTTCTATAGCTTTCCAAGACTAGAATTAGAGCACTTTGTTCCATGTGTGTTTTGCTTGGGCCGATTAGTAAAGTCCTGAGAATGAGGCCCTTGAAGTCAAAAATGTTTCAAGAGCATGAAACATGACAGGAGGTCTTTGCTTGTCTGAATGGAGACAAAAACATTTGTTAAAATGTGGAGAAAATGTTCAGTCACGTAAACTTCTCCTTTTGCCCATTATTTTTTGAAGCAAGTGATCAAGCAGTTTAGAACATTTTTTATGTCCTTTGATGTTTGATGTAATTCATAGCAAAGCCTGACCGACAGCCAGTTCATCTTCTCCTTTAGTGGAGGTAACGTTATGGCAGATCTTCCTATGTATCCTTCTGTTCCTGTGCTGCGGGGGTTAACAGTGTCCTTGTGGAGAAGGTGAAGCAGCAGTTAAGATCAAATAAAGCTGTGTGATTGAGGGTGTGGACGATCCACTCAGGATATAGTGACTGACTGGAGATTTGAATTCTTACATGGCCTTGCAATGCTCAGTCCTCTCAAGACTATGCCTTGCCTCACTGCACATCACGTCTGTTATATACACGACAAACCTGGTTTGTGGAAAGCACTTGGGATGCTAACCTTTCTGTGCTTCTCTGTTAGGGGTATTCACTTCTGGTTCTGGAAAACCAAGGGACCAGGGGGGATTTCCCTGGTCAAACACACCTACTTAACCATTTAACAAGATGCTGCAACCAGTCATGCTAGCAACCACAATGGAAAATCACCTTGCTGGACACTGGCTGCTAAGGCTCCAAATTGAATGCATACAGCCCACCAAGCAAGGGGCATTCTCTATCAAATATTCCATGCACGTGATCCAGTTCACTTAAGGTTTTTATAATCACTTTGATGGGTTTGATCTAGGGTTTTGACTGAATTATGC
>JBBPDA010000034.1:19632601-19660149 GCA_037974385.1 Arnoldichthys spilopterus | reverse complement strand
AGTTACTTAGTTAAATCTGTAGACTGAAGCCAGTGCAAGTGACTGATTATCTGTAATTTGTAATATATGAAAGGCAATATAAAAGTAATGTAATCTGTTAACAATCTGTTATCTTTGGATTTATCTTTTTAAAGTCAAATAAAAACAAGCAGAACAATTTCAAGCATGACAGAAGGGCACTTTTAAAAAGTAATAGCTAATCTAATGACAGAACACTTATTGTTTTTTTTTTAACATATCAGGAATGTTCTCTACCCACTTAATTTTCTGAAAATAACCTGGTTACACATTCACTCACACCGTGAGAAACAGGCTAAACAATGGTTACAAGAAGGAAATATAAGCAATAAAGTAGCTATAGCATGCATCATTGAAAGGGAGGACACTGGCATGATTGATTTTTTTAATGCATTTTTGTTCTCAGTGGTAAATACGCAGCTTTTTACTGATCTTGAAATTTTTCGTATTTCCCAGTAACAAAAATTCATTAGTGAGCTCTGACAAATAAAAAAGTAGGGGTGATATAGAAGACTAAAACTTCACATCTCATGGTGTATGTGTTAATTTTGAATGCAGTCCTGCCAACAATAACTCTGTTAGCACAAAGCATATGCAGACTCACCCTAAAGAACTCTTTGGTGGATCCTGAGTCCAGTGTTCCATAGGCAATCTCTGTTTGCTTAGCTAGATCTTCTGCACTCTCAATGGGCGAGACCATTCTTTCCACTGTAAGGAAGGCAGCCAGGTTAGCCGTGTAGGACGAGATGATGATGAGGGTGAAGAACCACCAGACGCCTCCCACTATTCTGCCCGATAAGGACCTGGCAGAGACACACAGATACATAAATTCACCTTTTGATGGTTGGTATGTGAAATCAAATATTTTTTTATTTGATGAGTGGGCAGACAATTTAATACAAAAACAATTTTAATGTGTGATTAATGCAGCATGTTTATTTATTTATTTTTATTTAATTTTTATTTTTGAACGTTTTATGAATGTATTTTATTACTATTCAACTATTATTTTATTTTAAAATTATTTTTACTAATGTGATGCGTAAGGCGTTAAGCACTTTATAAATAAATATATTATTAATATAATTATTATTATTAAAAATACAAAAATAAATTAAATGAATAAATATATACACAATGTAGAACTGTGCAATAGTGTACAGGTTCCTATGTTCTAGACAGCAAAAGATGACACATGAACGAGCAATGTCACTAAAGCTGATTTAAGGTTTTATTCTTGTGCGCCCGGCCTAAAACAGATACACATGCACTTTTGGCCACAAATCTAAATAAAATATTTCCGGCATGTGCATACGAATGTATGCAAATCAAAAATGGAGAAATATTTCAATGCTTGGAGATTGCTCTCGAAGCTAAGCCTAAACAGGCAAACAGATTGAGATTGAGAAATGGATCAGAAAGTCAAATGGAAAGCTCATGACAGATCATTATGTGGGAAGACGTTTTAGTGTCAGAGTGATGCATGTCTGACAGCTGGGGAGGATTTTAAAATATTCCTTGTAATCAGCAGTGATGTTGCCTCATCGTTCACAGTTTTGCAGACTGCCTGAAATGACCCCATATGCTGTACTGTGCATAATGGTATAGTCCAGAAATATCCAGATTTAACTCAGTGGCAACAATCAGGAACAAATTAACAGCAATGTTACGATGCTGCCATTTAACCCATTCTTCATCTTTACCAGTGCGTCTAAGTGCCATTTTTACTGAAGAACGTGATCTAACAAAGCTAAAAACGTGTCAGTTTTTATTTTATTTGTGCCACATGTTAACATTTCGAATGAATAGGCCAAAAAAGAGACTTACACTTCAGTCATTGTTTTTTTTATATGGATGAAACAAATCAATAAGTGATTTGTGGTCAGAACTGCTGTCTGACACTGTGTTTATTAAGACGTTATTAATTTTTAGCATCTGAAGCACATTTAAAGGGTCCATGTCATGGAAAACTAATTTTCCTTAGCTTTATTTTTTAAATAAAAGAGTGTGATGTAATGCGTAATTGTAAAAGCTGTAAGGTACAACTGCCTCTCCAGGCCATGTGATCCAACTAAGCTGCGAAAACAGCCTGTTTCGAATTTGGTGTTTTTTGTGATGTCAAGAAAATCAGTGCATTTGCATATATAAGCCTTATGTATAAGAGTTTTGGCCCCTCTACTCATGTTGATGTTACATGGGGTGTTTTGGTGTGACCTGCTTTTTGAATGAAGCACAATAGAGGGCAGACAATTATATATATATACATTCTTCTATATATAATAGAAGAAAATAAGTGAAAAAAAGTACAATTAATTTTGGTGAAATGTCTGTGCTTTCTTTATTTTACTGCATCTGCACAATTCTGAATTATGCCCAATTATCCTCAAAGTGCATTTTTAATCTGGACTTCTCTTTTTCTGCTCTGTGAGGAGCTTTTAAGATTACTAATTAAACAGCTCTCATTGATTGCAAGCTTTTAGCTTTTCTTATTGTCCATTGACGTTATAATCCCAACAGCAGAATATATGAGGTGCAATTAGTTCCCTATTTCTCAGCTAAGCAAACAGGGCTTGTTTCCAGGTGTGGTTTACAAGAACAAGCTGATGGCTTTGGCCTTGCGTGACTGCAGTTTCCTGTCAGTCTAGCAATCTGGTGAAATTCATAAATGTCACGCTGTACTGCAAACTTTTACGCACTGATGCAGTGTAATTACTAAATTTGAGATTAAAATGTCAACATGATCTTTAGAGGAACTGACAACATTGTTGAGCAATGTACAAAAAAAGCTGCCCCGTAGCCAGGTGTTCTCAGCAAAACATCACACTTCAACATGTGAACAATACAATACAACCAAGCAAAACCAAACACAGCTATTCCAAGACCTTGGCCAATTGGGGAAGGTGATACTGCTGCATCACTGCACTGACCAACCATAGCCTGTCATTAAGAAGTTACATCATTCTTGGCAAATCCATACTCAATATCATCTTGCTTGACGGATGCTATTATATGCTGCACTATAAAGCATAATGTATTGCCTCTTTCACAACAATGACACATTAATTACTTGAAACATTAATGAGACATTAATTGCTTACAGTCTCTTGATGCTTATTTTATGGCATTTTTATAATGGATTTTGTAATAGGCTGTTTATTGCAGTTTTCCGTCTTTCCAGGTGAATTGCAGCTTCTACTGAAGAGTACATCAGGATCAGTACGTGTACAAAACATGTTGCCAGAACAAGGGCCTGTAATTTAATTAAGGTAATGTACATTTGATGAGTTTTTCCATCAATATATTTATATATTTCACTTTATAACCAATTGATAAATAATGTAAAGAAAAAATAATATTCCACTCCGACCAATCAAACCAAAGAAGGGTTTGCATATGGCATGGCAAATTTCGACGTCCTGTTATTTGTCTCTGAAACGTTCTGTGACAAAGTGCAGTTTGCAGTGGTCAGAACTGCTGCAAGGCCAGGAATGTTATTAAGAAAGTGCACCTTCAGAGAATCGGTGCATCTGGCTTCATAATCCAAGTCCAGTCAGCTCAACTTCACTGACTGCTATTTACATACACTATTTAACTATTTCACACTTTATAGTGTATAAAAATATTATTTATTAGGTATATTCTCTCTGCTCTCACTGGACTAGAACAAGGTTAGCGCGATGCTAACCGGCTAATGCTTCAATAATAATACATACCTCATTCTAAATTATTTGCAAAGGAAGACTTGTTAAGAGCTTCAGATTTACTGCATTTACACTAGTTTAGCACTGACATTAAGTGCTTATATACCACACCAGCTTGACACTAGCAACCCACTACAGCAGAAATGAGTAATATCATAAGACCTAAGGTTTCTACACTGAACATTGCTATGGAATGTTCTACACTTTAAGATTTTATCAGAATCAGACTCAGAATTAGCTTTATTGGCCAAGTATGTTAGCACACACATAGAATTTGGTTATAATTTGGTTCCAGCTAGTGTTGTCTCTCTAGTACTTAGTCTGTAGTACTTATGATTCTACCTGGCTGTCATTGTGAAAAAAAAATGTTTATGAAAAGTTTGTGCAGGCCCTAAACAGAATGCTCCAACTAAAGTTAGGAAAGGTGTTAGAAATTCTTAGGTTTTCTTAAGTGTTATGAATAACAACATTCATATTTAGATCATGTCATTAAATCTGGGATGTAGGAATGTAGCTGAACTCTTATAGCTACTTGTGTCTAGGGTTAGGGTTAGAACATCGGAATGTTTCTAGAAACTCTGTGACACTCAGCAGTGTTACCAGCTCCCTGACTCTGGGTGGTCAACAAAAGCCAGGCCACATGTTTACATCTTAGAATGCAAAGTGATATTAAAATTATATCCATATCTGCAGTTTTAAATAAATAAATAAATGAATAAGACAGATGTTTAAATTTGACTGATATTTCAAACTGATATTTAATTATGCATTCATTGCATTCAGGAAGAGCAGAATGTTTAGGTAATGCTAGAATACTGTGCTTTAATCTGTTCTCAATTTACCTATTTTTAAGCTTATAGAAATAAATAGGCAATATGCAAGTAACGTTTGCCTAATCCAGGTAGATGTTGCCCCACTTTCAGTTTGTTTTTATCGTATGAATTTGGTACATATGTACATAAAACATTTCGAATATTGGCACCGACCTACAAATTCCACAACACTATTTACATCCACTCTTGTCATCTGGCAGAATAATTAAAGCCAGACTGTGACTTTGTCTTGCTAGAGATGCAAACCTGAGAAATGCTGTTAGCATCTACTTGAGATGCTTCTCTCCTCTTTATTTTATTTGACTATTTATGTCATATTAGCATGTTGCTAGCATTTTGTCTGTAATCTATTTATGCCTTGCCAAAAGGTCTGTCCAGCAAAAGCCACTTAAAGCATAATGGGTCACAAGAATAAAGTGGATTAAAAATAATATTAAGCAGTTTATTAATAATTTCATCTATTTTTTGAAAAAATGTATTAACCATGTAATATAACCATTATCATAATGTCAATGCCTTTGCAGTATTAAAATACTTTATAGTGCATGTAATCCAACAGTAATTAATATTGGTAATAAATAATCAAAGGTCCATTTTAATCATGTCACATTATTGATTCACTGTTTTATGCTGAAATGCAGATCCCAACTGCCATATGTAGCAATATGATTGCAATTTTAATAATTTGTTTCTATGTTCTTTCCTCTTTTGTTCTACATTAGCTTGTTCATTGTTAAACGCTTCTGTCTGCAGTGTATTGGTTTTGGACTGTGGCTACAACAGGCTCTGCATGAGGAGTATGTTGGAATGTGTAAAATGATCTAAGACAACCTGCAGCACAATGGAGTCCTAATTAATCAGCTTCCTGCTGTTGTATTTAGGAATAGCATGGAGCTTTTTTTTCTCAGAAGCGTGCATAACACTGCAGAGGAAAACACTAACAGTGATGGATCAATGAAGCAAAAGCATAACCCAACAGTTTCAGCAACTGCCATTAGCCGTTCCACTCGTCATGAGTGTGGAACTATGAACTATCAGCAAATCAACTTTTCACCACAAAGAATGTTCCAAAGATTTCATGTTTCATAGGTGCATCGCAGTCTCTGTATTGTTTAGCTAAACCAACTGAGTTATCTCATGGTTGTTTATTGAGCAAAGGTCTTATTATTGATCTATAAAACCTGTTTGTAAAGTCATCTGAATGAATTTTTTTCCTCTCAGTTTGGAGTTTGATGAACATTCTAAAACTGCACTTTAAGATGTTGCATGGCATAATAAGGCAGAAAAGTTTAGTCAAGAAAAAGGCTTTCTAACGCCAAGAGCTAAGCTGCCACCAGCATCCTACGATGAACGAGTGTTAACAGTATGAAATATATCTGGTTCCATCTTTTCTCAGCCACCATTTATAGTCTACTGTAGGCGCTATAGTTTAATAGCCTGTCTACAAGTTGGCAAGAACTTAAAAGTAGGGTAGGCAGTTCATTTCAGAAGCACTTTTTGTTTTATTTCTTGAAATACTCTTTCCCACATCCCGATAGCAATGAATAAATTAAACACACTGACAAAAAAAAAAAATCTGTCAATGGCTTTAAAAAGCCTTACCAATCATTTGACATGTCTCAAATGAAATGATTGGAGGACCTACCTGCCTCCTTGCCTACCTACCCACCGCCTTGCACGCACTTGTACACTCATTGCACGTGACCACCAGAGTCCACCAGCCCAGTCAGGCAGACATGTAAAGTTAGCAAGTCAGTTGCACAATGGCAGAAAAATGACCTTCAGCAGCTTTCAGTCACAGAAGAAAACTATAATCAAAAAGAGGCTAGATACAGCAAGGCTATAGTGAACATTAGTGTGGCTTTTTTACACTATAGTGGCCTAATGATTAGGGACCTGCACTTGCGATCAGAAGGTTGCAGGTTGAAGTCCCTGTCAACTATTTACAAAGTACGGGGAGCAGTATAGTGGGAAGGTACCGTCCCACTACACTGCTTCCTGGGCACTGTTGATAGCTGTCCACTGCTCCACATGTGGATGGGTTAAATGCAGAGTTCACATTTAGAAATTATGCACTTTGTGGGATGAGGTGTGTTAGCACCAAGAAAAACTCACTTTCACGTTCACTTCAACTGTTCATGTCTTTGTGAGTAGTGTCTTTGGAGAGTGGTCTAAAGTAAGGTTTTGTGGATTTGGCTGTTGTTGTTTTTTTCAAAATCTGCTGATTTCTCCAGAACCTTTTACCCCAGATTTAACTCTCGAAGTCTGTGCTAACATTTGGATTGCATTTTATGTCACAAATTTATTTATGAGTTCAAATTTTTTTATGAGTTCAGTTTTTTCCGTTTGACTTCTGTAGAGATTAAATACATGAAATCCTTGCATAGTTCATTTTTGTTGGATTTAAGTTTTCAGAAGAAAAATTAGCAGGCGTAACTGGAAATTCAGTTATTAACTTTTGGTAAATTTAGCAAATGTTTTCCCAGCTTTTATAAAAGTATAGTTTATAGTGCAGTAAATAAAGAAAAAACTATTACAATTTCATAAGAACCACAAAAACTTTGCAGTACTGAGCATTGATTTTGCCATCACATATATGGCAGTTCTTTACAATGTTATAGCAAGAAACTCTTAAAAGTGAATTGCAATTATTCAATGTACCCAGGTCCTAAAACAATCCAATCAACTTTTAACCACAAAAAATGCAAAGACACTGAAATGTCCAGGCCCAAGGCGCAATGAATAATGGCTCTTTTATGAGCGCACAGTGCAAAGGGATGGGGTTGGAATAGCAATGAGGCCACCAACCTTGGTGAGATATCACAGCCCTGCTGCATGAAGGCCCCCAGAGAGAACCACAGGCTGTTAAAAATCCCAAAGTCATTAGGCGGGTCAGGAGGAGTCTGGGGGTCTTTGGCTTCATCCGTCTCGTCCAGATGCCACTCGTAGGGGCTGAAGCGGCTCACGAGGAACAGCACTACACTGACGCCGATGTAGGCAAATACGATGCACATCCAGATCTCGTAAGCCAAGGGGTCGAGGAAGGAGAACACACCTGGCTTGGACTTCTGAGGTTTCTTGATCATAATGGAGATGCCCAAGCTCATGAAAGGCTTAGAAAAGTCTATCACCTCCTCTCGGACCAGTGTTATAGTCAGCGGTGCGACGGCTATATCGGCCCTCTAGGAAAAGGGACAGGCAACAACATTTGTTAGTCTCCTGTTTTTCAGGTCAGTGGACTTCAATAAAAAAATGTACAGCATAATTAAAGGCCTAATTAACAAAGACTGAATGAAGATCTGAATTGGTGACTTGGTATTTGGGAGCCCTTTTCATTTGAATGAGTTTATTTGCCCCAGAGTGTTCGCTTGAATGCTAAAATGGGGTCATGGAGTATTTTCACCAGCACTGATATGTGGGTAGAGCAAAACAAAAGCAGGGAAGAGATTCAGATTCAAAATAAATTATTTGCCTTTGCCCTAGGGTACATTTGCCTAACATTGGAAAACCTATTATAAGTGTACTCAGCAGAGATGCAGCCTTCTCAAAAAAAAAGAAAAAAAAAGAGGACATCCACTGCCTCGGAGCATGTGAAAAAGACGTGCAAAGCATAAAAGCGGTTTTGACTTCGGAGTGCATAAATGGCAGCTGAGCTTTCACAAACGATTCAGCGGCTTGAGCCAAGCTCCTTATGCTGACCTCTGCTTCTGAGAGAGGCAGAGGGGACTTTAGGCTATGTATCTTTTATATGGCTTAGCATTAGGAGCCATGATGTCATGGTAAAGTACATTCCCTTTCTTTGCCTGACCTTAACATGCTCCGCCCACAAATACATTCTTTGCAGTAACTGTTGGGCAGTGGTGGCCTCGTGGTTAGAGACTTGCCCATGCGATTGGAGAGTCACAGGTTCAAGTCCTAGCCCAGGTACCACTTAGGTATCCTTGAGCAAGATATCATCCCACTACACTGTTCCCTGGGTGCTGTTAATAGCTATCTGCTACTCTACATGTGAATGGGTTAAGTGCAGAAGTCACATTTTGTTGTGGAGCACCTTGTGTGATTAAGTGTGGTCACAATGACAAATAGTTTTCAATTTCACTTTTTTCACTTTCGACTACTGGGTGAGCTTTAAGGAAGGGTAGCACAAGTAACATTCAGCTACAAGTGATACTGTATTGCCCAACTCAGTTCTTGCCAAAAATGCCCCAGTTTCTATATTATTTCCTTTATGAAAAAGGAAAACAGGAATCATCCAGCATATCTGGGGCTGTTTTTTATTTAAACGTGACATCAAAGTTATAAGAATAAAATGTAAACTTCTATTTTTCTTTGGGATTTTTTGCTTTAGCTGTTAGCAAGTTAGCTTGCTCAGTCTCTATCAAAATGTTGTCTCTCCGCATAAGTGATGAAAACTGCATCTTTTCACAGTTCTGCATAAAACCAGGATGCACAAACCCAAGTCCCTGAACGTGGGTGGGTGATTTCCTTGTTCAGACAAACCTGACTCAACTCATGTTTTAATTGCCAGGTTTAGTGGATGTGTTTGAGAAGGAAAATAGCCAAACCTTGCTGGAAACCGGCCCTCCTGGAGCTGAACTTCCTCTAAGGCACATGCCAGTAATATTTCTCTCCTTGTACTTTTCATATACAATATACTGACGTTATGGCACAAACGATTTAGCAGCTTGTGCCGACTTCCACTGTCGAAACAGGCCGAGGAGGTTTTAGCCTTTCTCCCTAACACTTCTCTCCTAATGCATCACAACTGCCACCGTGGAAGCTGGGGACTTTGGGTTGTGACAGCCGGAAGCAGCTGCAGTTCCCACTCTGTCTCTGGGGCATTCGAATGTAAGGTCAGTGAGAGACTCCAGATTTCCAGAAAGCGTTATTAGTTATGCAATAAGGCAGGATAAGGTCGAGGAAACTTTGCAGGTGAACGCTGGTTATAAAACCCCACCGCAAATATTAATTTCCTTTTA
Source organism: Arnoldichthys spilopterus (assembly GCA_037974385.1). Lineage (NCBI taxonomy): Eukaryota > Metazoa > Chordata > Actinopteri > Characiformes > Lepidarchidae > Arnoldichthys > Arnoldichthys spilopterus. The sequence goes on along the minus strand of JBBPDA010000034.1, from coordinate 19,650,618 downwards.
TCTTGTAGTCAGTAGTGAGTGGGACTCCAGTGTACTGTCTCAATAAATCATAGAATAATTTGCATATAAATAGCTAATTAAGCGTCTACCAGAAGTGATTTATCGGTAAGGCAGAAACATGCTTCGGATCTCTTCCTCCGGCAGTATGGAAAAATAATAGCGTATGATCATCTTTTCTGACTCCACGACTGAAATATGCACTGTACACATGTGTGCACTGGCAAACATCAGCCAGGTAAATTACTGCATGCTCCATGCACTGAGTGAAAAGTTAGAAAGCAAAGCCAGATCAGATGAGAACACTATGCTGATAGAGCCACTAAAGAGTATTCCATCATAATTTTGAGACATTCTTTTTTTTTTTTTTTTCCCCTAAGATTGCAGTTTATGACCAAAACAAACCCTGAAGGGTGGTAGCGATAGCTGTTCTGTAAAAGAAAAAGGGAGACAGACGAAACAACCACTGCTATTTAGACAGGGTTACCAGCAAGAGTCAGTTTTAAGTGACTCATCAAATAACAGCTTCTGCTCCAAAGTATTGATTTGTGGAGGACGTTGTGCTTCATTGTGACTGTTGTAATCAAAATGAAACACATGAACCTGGGAAAACAGGCATGTATTTTCTCAGCTGGCAAGGAAATAAAAGAAAAAAAGCAGAAGCAGAAGAAGAAAAGTATTCTGACAGCCACATATCATTGCCACATAATAACTACCTCATCTTAATGTGGTTTTCAGTGTGCCAATCAATACCGGGGACAAACAAACCATAAAAGCAAGCATGTGAGTGTAACCTTTGAAAGGCAAGGAGAATCAAATGAATAATGCTGGTCAAAAGGTCACACTGCACAGGTAACCATTACTTCCGTGTGTCCACACTGAAATAGCGCCACAGGTATTCTTAGACAGTTGCCTAATAGGAATATTTTTCTTCCTCTGCTGCCCAGAGTGTTTTTTTTTCCCTCATTGGGCATAATTCCAAATGTTAGCACATCAAAACCAGGCAATCTCTCTGGCTGATGGTAAGGAAATTGAACAGATGAGGTAATGCAACCCTCATGCATTTTGTATACAGTCCCTCTGGAGTGGATGTCAACCTGCAGGGTTGGGAAATATTTGCCTGGGTTTCCCTGCGTTTATGGCGCAGGAGCACTTTGTCAAATGTGAAGGTGGATGCTTAGTCCAGTACAGTGTGGAAGAGTGGCTTTGTGGTGTAGTGATCATGAAATGAGTCAGTGGGAAACACAAGCTTTAGCTTAAAGGGATAGATTGAACGGCTTATGAGTGGAAGCAATGGCGTCATGCTAACAGTAGCTTGCAAAATTCCTGCAAAATGGGCTCTTTCAGAACAATGCTGCAAAAATCCCATTGAAGACATAGTAACTGTAGAAGTGGCAGAGCAAGGACAGGTCAATTGTAAGCCATGTTGTTTTAATTTAACTTCACCAGGTCATTGTGACATCATCTGGCTTTACATGGCGAAACTTTCATGCAACTAGTCAGAATCATTGAGTTGTAGGCAATGTAATTTCAGTGCTATTTACATATTTACAGCATTTTTATCACATTCCTATCATTTAACCAGCTGTTCTTGCTGCCCTTTTTCTTATGTCCACATTTCTTTCTTTTATCTTTTGTTCTTTAACATCTATTTGACTTTTTCATCTGTTCTGGGTATGTTTGAATGTTTTAAAGAATTTTTAATTGGCCATTATGATTATAGCCTACTTGATGTCTCATCTGGTCCTAGAAGCATTACAAATTCATCAAGGAGCACATCTTGTTCTCCGCTTCTGTAATAACTTTCATGCTTTGGATCCAAAAAGAAAAATTGAGAAAAATGAGGGGCCGTTAAAAGAGGAGAAAATTAATGTCGCTATGTAAACCACGATAAAAACAGTCTAACTAAGATAAATAAACGGCGCACAACTCAGCAAACATGAGATGTCTGCCAGATGTGCAGATTATGTCTATTGTGTCGGTTGGCATAGGACCAGATTTTCATGTCTGCATGATGTGCAGATCAGGTTCAGTATTTGGATGTTCAGTATTAAGCAGCTGTGGCCTAGGTTCGAGTGAGTTAAAGGTTGCTTGACATTATTCCATTTATGTTACATTTATTCATTTGGCTGACGCTTTTATCCAAAGCGACTTCCAAGGCGTGGAGCAGTGTAACGGGACGGTACCTTGCTCAAGGGTACCTCAGTAGTGCCTGGGCCGGGATTTGAACCTGCAACCTTCAGGTCCCAAAGGCAATGTCTTAACCACTAGGCCACCATATGGTTTCGAATAACTAAAGTTGCATGAAAACTTGAAAAAAAGTTGATTTAAGAACATGCTATTTGTTACCTCTTGCATGTACTCAGAACATCTCATTTGACTGATCAAGGAGAAAAGAGCAGAGTAATAGAGAGCTGTAAAGTGGTAAGAGAGAGTTTCTACTCACCCCATATACTAGTTCACCCACCATCCCGTTCCAAGTCTTGGTCTCAGGGTCGCGGGCGCCATACTTGCCATCCATGACTATGGACAGCCTGTATTTAATCCCAACGTGTTTGGCTATCTCGGAAGCTAAATCGACACAGTAGCCTTCATACTTGTCATTGCCTTCCAGATGCATATGGTTTTTCTTGTACATCACATAGGGTGCTTCCTGTTAATCAAACACACGCTGGTTTATTGTCACTCATGCACGGCAGTCACCAGAGCCGACCGACAGCTGTCCGGTCAAGAGCATGCAAGGGGCAGGGTGGGTAAGTCACACACATTCTTGTTCACTCTCTCTGTCTCTTTCTTTCGCTCACACACGCTCATGTTCACTTTTTTTCTCTGTGTACCTCATGCACCTCTCTACATTTTTTTCTCTAAGACATACACAAATAGACAACATGGACACACACACACATACAGGACGGTTGAGACAGAAGAAGCGAGTTTGGGGTCATGAGACTAAGACCAGTGACTGATCACAGCCAGACCCCTTGACCAATGCACCCAGCCCCTACTAAAGCTTACATGTACACTACCATTCAAATGTTGTCATGTTTGGCTCCTAGGTTTCACTTATCAATATTAAGGCCTATTATTCAGCAACATCTATGAAATATTTGATTAGTAGTATGAAATTATGTTAAGCTAGTGAGGAAGTGGAAGTGGTATGTGTATGCACATACAGGACCAAAACCAATTAGCTATTCGGTTGAGCGCATTTTAAGTCCCTATATCTAACCTAAACATGCACTGAACTCAACCTGACTGTTCCATATCTAGCATTTGGTTTAGGTCAGTTATGGAATTTGGAGTTAACTTCATTTTATGGAAAATGGAATTATGCTTTTTCTTGGTGTGGTTCTTAAAAGATATACTATTTAGCCCCTTTCTCCAGTAGCCATAAAATGCCATTCTATGTTGCAGTGTATAGCTGTATTTTCAGCAAACATTGTTTTGTTTGGTTTAATTGCTATCTGTTTAATTACTATTTAATCGCTGTCTGTAGTTATTGTAAGCACTTGGCATATGTATTTATTGTAGTAGTTGCTGGCTATTGTTATTTATTTTACAACTAAGAGAAATGTGCTGGACTTCCTTGTAGCCCTCACTTCAGTGTTGCCCTATTCAGGTTATGCCAGTGCCTGTTTCCTCTGTCCTGGAAGTTCTTTGGATAAGCATTAGGCAAATTAATAAAATGTAAAAATGTATTTTACTTGTTTCAGTGTTGTATGGGATTTTTTGACACCAACCAAGCTACAGTTCCACTGTCTGTTTGACCTCGGCATGGCCATCTTTGTGAAGGGGTGTGAATTGTTTTCATGGTATGTGGTTCTCATTCCTCTCCTTTTACCCTTCATTGTTCGTTACCAGCTCCTGTCACACACATGGAACCAGCAGTGTCCTAGTTAATCTGATGAGAGTAAAATAAAAAAAAAATATGTATTTGATTGTATTGATTAAAAACATTAAAGTTTATATTCCTTCTGCTGGCAGACCAGACTGGGCGCTTGAGGAGCTGCAGAAAGAACAATAGCAGGTCTGTCCTGGTGGATCTGTTATTGCTTGACATATAAACCTATTGACATATAGATGTTATAAAGGTTAAACAATTTTTTATTTGACATAAAATCATGATATCACCATTATTTTTGAGCTTTTGCAAAAAACAAATAAACTGCAACTGAGTAAATTTAAACCCTCCTATCTTTCTGTTCAGTGGAGATTTAAAAAGTACCTACACATAAGGATGCAAATACCTGGCTTAACACTTGGCTTGGACAATGGGTCTGGTTAACAATGTCTTTTTCATATATTTGCTGAATATTAACAATTTAATTATTATAAACTAAATATCACAGGATGTTTTAAAGTGTTCTCTGCCAAATTTAAAAGAATTTGGGAAAACTAGAAGCTATTAAAGTCAACATCAATTAAAAAGCATTTCACATGTTTCTATTTATCTTCTGTACCATAGCATATAATAAAACCTGGTCTCTGGATGTGTCTCTGAACTTGCTGTACTTTTTTTGATTTGTGATGGTTGGGGGTATCCCAGTGGGAGGTAAAACATTATATCCTTGGTCAGTATTATTTTCCCATCTGTCCATCATGGTACATGGTGATGCAACGAAAAATGTTTAAGAGGTAAAGCAAAAGTCAATACATTTTGAAGCTACAGAAAACAAGACATTTATCTTTTAAATATATGTATCTCACTAAGTATCTCATAACTCCAGGAACAATAGTTAACAAGGTAAAAAATGTCACTGATTTCAGATTGACTTCAAATTATCTATAATATACTGAAATAATCTATATACATTCAATTCTTAATAGGCTAGCTGCCTTACGATTAGATCAAAGCTTTTGAAACATGAGGCAATGTCAGTGTTAGTCTATAGTATATATATATATATAAGTATATGTATTCATTTTCAGGGTTATACATCTTAAAATGTTCTATAGCTCGATTCATCCTTTAGAAAACATCATGAATTTCTTCCTAGTGATTAATTAATTATTTAAGTATGCACAGTACTGGCATATTAAAAACATTTTAGATTTTTTTTTAAATTATTGATATTAAAAGAATTGCAAACATTTGAATGATAGTGTATACCCATATACACACTGTGCTGTAGTTTGGACTGCACTGTGGGGGCTGAGTAGCATAAGTCATGTCTTGTTTGAGGGTGAGGTATGGGGTGAGTGAGCAGGGTCATGAGAGGGGAAAGGGGCATCCAGTTCATAAAGTAAATGGTAGTGACCGGAGACATATCAGTCTGTTGTTTAGACATAGTCAAGCATGTTGTGCCGTTACGTGAGAGTGCCATGTCAATCCAACAAAAAAATACATTAAAAAAAATTAAAAAGATGAACATAAGGACATACTGGCAAATAAAACAATATAAACAAATAAATACATTTGTTTTAATAATAAAAAAAAGAATTTTGCCAACAGACAGAAATATATCAAGAAACTTGAGCAAGCACCCCCCGTTCTTCCTCCAGTGCTAACACTGCAGCAGCCGCAGCTTGCCTTTTCTTTCCTTTTTTTTCTAACACATCATCATTACCAAACAATAGGGCTCGACACACAGAGAGAGCATCCCTATTAGAGTCAGAGACAATTAGGTTGCCAGTGGGTTAGCAATGGTTTGTTTGCTTTGTGCTGAATGTGTCCTCTCACCTCGTCTATTCTGAGATGCTTTCCCGGCCTAGCCAGTATACATCTGCTGACGGACAAAACACTTCAGAGCTATTTACTGTTTAGCAGAGGTGGAAAGTAACCAGGGCTTAATTTAAAAAAGATCCTGCCGGAACAGTGAGCTAATGCGATTTTAACCTCAGCAACAAGGAGGAAAGTGATAAAATGTTGTAATCATACTGAGATAGAAGGAGGAGACAGACAGACACTGGGAGAAAGGAGACAGACACTATGAATTTGTCTGTGTTCTGTCACTTTTTCTCTGCTCTTTCTCTTCTGACTTGCCTGAACATCACTCTCTCTGTACTGGAGGAAATATTTCCTCTATAAGTAGATAGTAGCAATTTCTAGTATCCAGCTTTTCTATTTTCATGTTTAATAACTGTTATGCAGTTCTGCTTCTAACCTGAGGTAGCAACATAGCTACTGTGTCCTTTAATTGCCCTATTTTCTTTTTCTTGTCTTTTCTTCATCTTTTGATTTGATGTTTAAGTAAAAAAGCATGAATGATTGTTATTAAATGTAACGCTAAAATGTTTTTGTGAGATTGCAGAAGGTATCCCTGGTTTAGCTAGCTAATTATGCTAATGTGGGCTATTTTGAATGTAAGCTAATGGTTTAGCCTGGGCAGTTAATATTTTTTACACTAAATATCAACTTAAAATAAAAGTACTTATAAAACATAATCATTCTTGCTGACCTTCTTTATGAACACTTTTACTCATATTCAAGTGAATTATCACTCCAGTACCAGAGCTCAAGTAGCAACTTCACAGTACTCTTTCCACCCCTGCTGTTTACTATCAAGCCATTCTTATACTCAAATAAGAATCAGAGAGCTGAAACAATTACAGCTGTTGTACTAAAGAGTCAGCCAAAAAGCCAAGGCATTTTCTTTCCTGGTGGTCAAATATACAGAGAGTCATTCCAGAAGAATGTGGAATGATTCTTCAGCGCAGAGCAATCTCCAGGTTAATGTACAACAGAATCTGAGCCGGGGTAGGTGAAGCTAGTCCTACACCCATCCCTGACCTTCCTCAAATCCTGTTTAGCCTGAGGGAAACCACTGAAACCCCTCTCCATGCTGCAATTTGTTTTCGCTGATTGGTTTATCCCATGTGTCATTGACCATTTACTTGATGAGTGGAGACAGGTCTTTACTTACGTATGCATTGTTTGTCTACTTTGATGATGGCAACGTAAAAGAAAATCATTACCATTGTACCATTATGCCGTTATTGTGATGTCACTGCTACGACAGGCCACTAGAGTATGGAAAATCAAAATGCTTTGTCACCCACACGGATACAGTTGAAACACTCGTTTTTTCCCCTTTGTTTTTTTTCCCCTTTGTTTTTTCTTTTTTCTTTTTTGTTTTTTTAACCCCACCTCGACTGTTTCAACGTGTAGTGAGTGGATGGAAAGCAACGCAAAAAGAAATGTACTTCTAACCGCCCAGGACAGAAGGGAGTCTACACCATGACCCTGAGTGGCAGAATACGTGACACATTTAAAACGTCATGGAACGTGTACCATAATAGTAGTGACCACAATTGTTCGGTTTTCCACTGAGGATGAATCGTTGCTGTACGGCTGATCCATTATATTTACAAAGCGCTCAAACTCGTTCCAGTACCCGATCTGTAAAAGGGAAAACACTTATGTTATTATTCAAACATCAGCCATTTCGAACCACATTAATGCTCCCCCCTGAGCCCCCCTCTTCGCCCGCTTCTTTCTTTTCTAGCCTCCTTTAAAATGATTATTGCATGATATCAGTACAGACAAGTTAAGGAGGCTGCCAGGGATGTAAAAAGCTATGAAGGCATACTCTCACAAGACTCTCTTCATTAAAACGGCATTAGGTGCCTGAGCTGCTGTTAAATAGAAGCGGGAGCCATGTCTAGCTGTTTTTTTAGGGGAATGCTTACAGAAGCTTTCTGTGCCATACAAGCTCTAAGCAGCTCTCACGTCCATGCTTACACAATTCAGCTTCGTAGACAGACAAGGAGAACAATAAACTGTCAGGAGTGCAGTGCTTAAATGTCATTTGGTAGCATCGCAGTGCTAGGTACTTAAGCTCAACTGGTGAACTAGCACCTCCATTTGCAATTCTCAGCAGCTGAGCTGTGCTATGTTAGGCCTGCAGTTTGAATCAGCTCATGACTTTTATCACTGCTTGTGTTAGCAAGTGCAACATTTCAGCAGAGATGTTTGGCAGTTAGCATGGTGCTAGCAGTAGAGAAAAGAGTAGGGCCTCTTAAGTGGACCTTCATGTGAGTAGCAAACAGTTGGCATGCTCAAAAACATTTTGTTTGCCATTTTGTAGCTGAGTCTGAAAATACCAGTGGCTCCCCATATTATGTACTAGGAAGAGCACGCCTGTTAGTGAGCCTTAGGAAATTAGCCATAGTGAAGGGTGTCCACTGCACTCATGAAATCCCTTGATGGACTCCAATAAATATACCCTAGAGAGTAAGCTACCCGCAGTGCACTGTGGTGTATCGAGACTGCATAGACGCTATGACCAAAATTGATCCCTACTACCTTGTTAGTATTGTGATATGTAGGGATGAATTATTTAGTAGGCAGGCCAAAATAATCCAATATTCATTTGTAACGTTGGTATTGGATTCTATATTTAGAATTTTTTCAAGCAACATAATTTGTGGCCTAAGGTACAACACATTTCATCAGCAAAGGCTATAAAAATGGATAATAACTACATGGTAAAATATTAATAAACTATTTTAAAAAATGCATCTTTTTTCATACAGCATATGAAAAATGTTTAGTGTAAGAAAGATTATATACATCATCTAAAATACATAAGTTTATTGACAGTTCTCTGAGTAATGCCAGCATCTGGTGATAAAGCCAAAACAGAGAAAAGCAATGCCCTTTGGTATACACTCAGCTGATGCCGTGATCTATGTTAATGAACAATGCTGGAGATTTTAGGGCCCACAAAATTATTCTGGAATTCTAGTTAATGTTTTGGACAGAAAAATGACTGACATATTCCATAAAAAACAAAGAGTGATCTATTTCAGCCACAGTTATTGTGTGACCTATGCATGCAACTTTTCTGTTAGGTCAGCACAGGGCCATAAGAAGCTAATTACTGTGCATTTACTGTTATTTAGTTCGTGCATAGTTGAAAGTTATTGATAAAAAGGTGCCATTTTTTAGCCCCTCGCTTCCACTGAACAGCTGCTCTTTAGGAATCACAATAAACAGTAGTATCTGTAAAAAAAAGCCACTTTTAGAGATTAGCACCATGCTTGGGATAATGTTAGATGGTGTAATGTGAATATTGTAGCACAGCAAACTAATATAAGAGATAATAATGTTTAGTTCCCTATAGTAGTGTGCTACATAGATTGATTTTAAGGTGTGGTCTCATAAATGACTGGTGACAATGTCAATACACTCTTTGCTTGCCACTGTTCCAATACTCACATAAGTATGTCTGAGATCAATATCTCAATATCTCACCAAAACATTGCACTGCTATTCCACCATGCTAACTGAAGCATAGTTCTTTCCAATTGTATTTCACAGAATAACAGTTTGATTAATGTGCTTTACTCTGTGCATTAGACCTTTTAACTGGAAATCAAGCTGATATTTCAGTCTCTGAAAAATGAGACGTTTTCATAATACAAATGGTTTTCTAAAAAGGTCATTCCAGCCCCTTTACACTGACCTGTATGTAGTCTAAGCCAAGAAGGGTAAGGCTTTTTGAATAATTGACATTGAAAGATCTTCCATAATCAACATTATAAACAGTATCAACAGCGTAAGTGCCCCCTGCCCCCCAAGTTCCGTCACTACTCGTTTAAAAGAAATGCATTCAGATTAAACTGAGCTATTGTCTACCTTCACACCTACTGTCTTGCTGCCTGTGTGACGACTCCAGCCTTCTTCAAAATAAAGAGTCTTTTGGAGGATAGATAGCTTTTAGTAACAATCCCAGTTTGTGCTCTCTCTCTCTCGCTCTCTCTGCTCAAGAGCTTTCCTGATGTGAGGATGGATTTCAGGACCTTGTTTGTTTGCTTACCTTTCTCGGCCCCCCTGCTTTCATTTCATAAACGTCAATAGTGTAGTTTGATCTGCGCCCGAAACTGTCAAACTGGATATTGCCCGTCATCCCTTGCACTTGCACCTGCCAACGGAAAAAGTAAGGATGAAACCAGACGAAATAACAGGCAGAGCTCTGTGCCTCCGCGGTCAAATGGAAAGTGGCAAATAGAGTCATTTATAGCAGCATGGCAAGTGGGGCTCGCTTGAATAACTCATTTTGATGAGCTGAATTGCAGAGTATGAGATTATGGCAATGGCGTGAGGCATATTCATATGAAGCTGCAGAATACAGTGGAGATATTTCACCAACTGTGTAGTTTTTCTCTATACCATTCATTTTGTCAAAAATACATGCACAGAATATATAATTAATAATATCGTGGTTTAAATGAATGTAACTGTGACACTGTCTTGTGCCATGTTTTTTGTAGCCACGTGTATCTGCTTTTTGTTTCTAAGCTTTGCCCCCTGTTTGTTTCAGCTATATCTCGTCTATGTCTCCGCCCCTTCACAGGTGTTCAGTGTTACATGTAGAGTATATAGGTTCCTCTGTTTGGTTTCATCATTGTCTGATCTCTGTTATTGTTGCTGTTCCTGCTGTTGTAGTAATGCTCTGTGCCAGTGTTGTCTTGTAGACTCTTGTTTTTTCTGCATTTCATCCATGTTCACTCTTGTTTATATTAAAGTATTTGTTTTCTGTAAAAAAACATCTGATAAACTCGACAGGCTCGCATTTACTTCCAATAAACCCCCAATTCATGACAGTAACAGTGGAGGAGGATGCATGTTCAAATTAACCATGGGGATGAAAGAGCAGTCAGAGGGTACAATAAAAATGAGAAAGGGATAGGACAAACTATAAACACTGGAGATCCAGGTACAAATTCAAATATATCAATAAACACCCTGAAAAACAACACTAATAAACACTAAAAAATGAACAAAAATTCTGCATAATGAAAGTGAGGAAAAAGAGGACTATAAATTTCAAGGACCCATAATGAGACACACAGAATGAAAGCATTAACAGGATAATAATAATAACAAGTTCAAGTGATACAAAATGAAGACAGGATGAAGAAGAAACTGGTGAGAGGCCAACCACATACAACCAAAATCTTTTATCTTACATTTTTTATGGATTTTTTGATATATTGTTCAAAAGCCCTAGATAACTGACATACACCAAAACATTTTCTTAAGATTTACTGTATTTATGTTTATTTATGTGTATTTATTATAGCGCTATATAGTGTTTTCACTGGGAAAATCTAAACAATTTTATTGGCTATTTAAAACATTTGCAAAGTCTTGAACAGTATGTGTCATTTACTACTAAACTACTTGCAGTTATGTAAGTAATAATATACACTCATATTGAATCCCTGTGTTAGCTCTGTTACCACTTTTCTCTTGGCCAGGGGGCGTATGTACTTTGTTTAATGATTTCCTGTTTATCTTTAGCAGAGTTTTAATAAGAGTTGACACCCACATTAGGGCAGCATAGAACATACAACTGTTTTGCACATTTAAGTTACCATGACAATCATATACAGAACTTAAGCACAGTCACTTTATCCAGAAGTCAATCTTTTTTTTTTACATAACTAAGTGTAAATTCATGCTGCAGCTCAGGTCTAATTCACTACTGGAAATCAAATGTAACATACAGTACACAGTGCTGTCCATATACCCAGACATGTCTGGTCATAAACATCATCAAATGTGTCTCTGAGTATATGATGGTTAATTTCACTGGCATATTGCCTACCCATTTTTTTGTACTGTTTCTTTACTTACTTTTTATATTTGTATTCTTTATTATATCTTATTGCCTGTCTTTTATTTGCCTTGTACATCTGTCCTGTATTTCTGTATTTCTAAAAAAAATTATTTTTTTCTCTGTTTGCACTATGTGTATACACTGTGGATCCTGAGCTTTGTAATTTCGTCTCTCAGTATACTTGCTGCGGTGACCATAAAGTTCACTTTGACCTTGACTTTGATTAAACATAGCATTTTGCAGTTTTTCATTTATACCTTTTAATTGCTCTTTCTGCATGTTCTGTGCATGAATTCTTTAAAAAGATTTGTGGGACAAAAGGTACTCTGTTGTTGCAACTTTGTGGGCTAACAAGGAGAAAGATAAAGTTCTTACCATTTTTAGGGCCCTCTCAATGTCAATGCCTTGGCTCCAGGGAACTGCCGGGTTGGCCAGGCAATCTCCAGCGCTGCCCCGTCGTGACACGTCCACCCGCTGGCGCCGTAGGTACCGGAATGCCTCCGCTATCACCAGAATGGCATCATAGGACAGCGCGGAGGTGTACTGCACAGAAAAAGGGTAGGCTGAGTAATTCTACTTGTGTTTCTTTTGTTCTGTACCCAAGCTCAAGCCCTCAGGATGGATGTATTTCCCTGCTCCAAGACACTTGATGTAGCTGAAGGGCTAATAAGCAAGCCATCCAGCAGTCAAATCAAGTGTGACAATTATTAGCATTGCACAGTCTTGACATTTGCGTGGAGGAAAACACACAGCTGAACAGTGGGGGCTTCAGGACTAGAGCTGAAGAGCTAGGCCTTGGTTAACCCTTAAAGTTATTAATATCACTTTGCTCTGCTATAAAATGTAACAATAATTAATGTATTACAAAATTAACTCCATTTTAAGTACCATAATAAGTTATGTGTTATATACCATTACCAAGAGACATAATATAATCATATACATACCATGAACTATAAACATACTCATATTATCAGCATTTATAAAGATTAAATCCAGTGCAATTAGTAAAAACCAACATCAATACAAATCAATATACTGGAAATATTCTATAGGAAAAGAAGTATTCATTTCTAACTTTCTCCACAATTTGTTCATTGCCAGTTCTACCCATTACTTGGGTCTCCCCAGTCACACCATGCTAAGATGCTGGAATGGTAGCACTAGCACTTTAATGTAAAGACATGTGGAGCTAGTCAACACACCTTCCTCAGATACCAAAAACCAAACATCATTGCACAGCCGAATGTTCTTGTTTGAGAATACTCTTATCAGCCAACAGACATCCAAGTAATGGGTGGAGAGGGAGGGCCCTCCTACCCACCCTGAGAGAACAAGGCCAATAAACATTTGCTCACACAGCAAATCAGATTTGCTTTTTAATTCTTAGTTCACAGATTTCAAGTTACATGTGATCCAATTCTAGTTTGTATGATCAGAATATAGTCATGTTTGATTGCATATCCATATTGTCTGCCAGGGTACCAATGAATGTATGAATATGGTGACCAGAGAGGGGTAGGCAAAACTTAGTAAACCAAGTGCTTTTATTAGCTTAGATCTTGATGTGCACTATTTATTTATTTATTTATTTTTACAAATTTTTAGCATATCTGATTTCAACAAGACAGATTTTCTCAAGTGTGAACAACCCAAATAAAATGTAAAATCTTATCTGAGTAGACAAAGTCTTCAAATGTGGCTTGAATTTGATTAGAACATGTCAGATTTCATAAGGCTTTCTAATGTTCACACTGCAGAAAAATCGCTAAAAAATGCTAAAAAATTCGAGCCATTTGAGCAAGGCATAACACTCTTAAACTCCCACTTACAGATGGCTGTGGCATTGCTGGGGATCACCCTAATGAACAAATAAGACCCTACCTTGGACAGCTGTAGACAGATATGCCCAGAATCTGCATTTTCCAGAGAATACCACTACTTAATTCAACGAATTATTAAATTTTCAGGTGTGAAAACAAGTTAAGTCATGCATTAAGTCCATGCAAACTTGTTTAAACTACCTTCCACATTCTTGAGGAATATAGTTAAAATGAACCTTTTTATGTATCCAGCATACTTTGCTGTATACAGTATAATTGCAATGTACCACTACATTTCACAACTGGGGTTGACATTCAACAGAAGGAAAATGCATTTCTAAGAATACATACTGTCCATACTTTATAGAGATTTACAAAAGTGTATTGTTTCCTCTTCGAGAAAAAGGCTTTAAATTGGTTTCTAATTATAGTGAAACGCAAAATGTTTAGCTTTGTAAGTAGCAGGGTTTCAGAGCTATTGTTGTTAAGGGGCGACACCTGCAATTACGCTGAATCTTGCAGAGCCAGCTTGGAACATGCTGGCATCCGCTAATTTGCAGTGAGCAATGCTTTTTGTTTTCGTTTTATTTCCTCAAAGCTTACTTAGGTATCCTAGCAGCTTAAATTTGATAGCCAATTTAAAGAAAGCAGTGTCAGGGTGAGCTACATTCTTTAGGAACAGTATTCTTTTCACAACCATCATAGGGATGGAAAGCATTCATCTTGCTAAATACAAGTATGTGCTTATGTTTGTGTGGGCCTGTGTACAGTTATAGTCCAACCCCAGACTAGAATACATGAATACCAATTACTTTTAAGTATTTCTGGAAAACATGGGCCTAGAACTTTCTTTGACCTGTTTACCAGTTCTTTACTCACCTCTCTATGGCTAAACCTAATGAAGTGCCACTTAAAATCTATTTCTTTCCTGATTATTGTTTAATTAGATGTAAATTGAAGCTCTGGTTTTAACACAGCTTTGGACTGGACCATCAATATATTGACTGCTGTGAGTAGGGTGAAGCAAATGAAGGAGAAAATGAGGAGAGGAGGAGGAGAAGGAGAAGGAGGAGGAGGAAAGAAGACAGAGAAAGGAAGGCAGGAAAGCAGAGGTGACAAGGGTAGGAGAGAGAGCAGAAAAAGCAAGAGAAAGAAATGAGAAAGCAGAAGACAGTAGAAGAGAGAAAACAGAGAAGCTGTTGAGGAGAGAAGATTCTTGTTTTTTTTTTCTGCTTCTGGCTATGAAAGGCTCACCTTCAGAGGCGTATTCCTTGCCTCTGGGAATTCCCTTTCATCTAACCGGTCCCAGCGCTGAAGGAACTGCTGCACAATAGGGTTTTCGGGATTGATTATTTGAAAGCCACTTATGTTTGCGCCGCCGAAATACACCTTATCCAGACTCACGTTGGAGAAGCCCTGAAAAGAGAGCAAGGTAGTGAGGTAGTGAGAGAGAGAGAGAGAGAGAGAGAGAGACTTACCTTGCCAGTTGCAGGACAAAACAGGGTGAACCATGTTCATAAAAAGGAAGCATTTGTTGTAATGAAGCAGTGATTTGTTAGAGCTAGAAAGTGTCACCATTGCTAATAAATTTGCTATGCTGTAGAATGACTGTAGGCATGCATGTATAGTGACAATCATTAGACAGAAATCTGCAAAAAGATTTTGGTCAAATAGCATTTTTTGAATGATCATTATTATTATCCATGTAGTCAAAATTCCTGTACATTGACTCATGATGGACTATGGAAGTTCCTCGAGACTTTAGTTATCTATAATTTTTTTTTTACAAATTAATCTACATATACCATTGGGCTTGTTTAAAGCAGCTTAACATACACGTCTCTAGTTTAAATACACAAGCAACAGGGTGAAAAACAAATCAGATTTAGACTTGAAAATTAGCATTATGGTCAACAATACAGTAGCATCAGAGTAATCATAATGTAATTTTATAATGATTCTAGCTTAAAAACAGACATCTAAAGACTGTAACAAACATTCAAGAGACAGATGTCTTTGTTTTGTATGTTACAGTATTACAGTGACTACTTGTCTTGATTCCTGTCCAAACATTACCATCTCATCTCTAATGATACACTAATACTACTTCTTTCTTTGATCCATTTACCCCTAAATTAGTCTGAAGTAGTATTTTTTATATTTTGTGCAGTGCTTTGTGACAATCTGTCTGTCAAAGGCACTACATACATTTAAATTATATACATAATATCATTTTTACTCTGTAGATATACCCTTTTTCTGAACAGTAAAATGATGGCAATCTTCACATACTATGTTAGCCCCTACCACACAATGCTGCCAAGCACGAGACAGTGAAAGCTAAGGGATAGTTTTACTGAGACATGTAAAGCTAAATATTGGTATAACTCTAACCCAACATCATTATACAGCTCTACAGGCATTGAGATTTATGTTACATCAGCTAAAAGATGACCATGATGGCTAACATCACAACATCCTATCAAAGTTGTTATGGGAAAGTCTGTCACTTGGTGGCCATCTTTGCAATGTCACTGGGTTATTTTCACACTTATCGAATGATAAGAGACCTTTAAGTCTGAAAGTAAAAGCTACATTCATTTTCCAAAACCATAAATAAAAGCACTGGTAAACTATGAATCGCATAAATAGATTGAAGCATTTGGTTCAAATATTACACAATAATTTAATTCTCAGGATTTTGAAAGGCTATTTTTAATGAAGGGTGGGATTTTCCTCATAATAAAAGGCCATTCTGAGCACTTAGAGCATTAACGTTCATTTATTTTCCTTGTCTAAGGTCCTACCTACTTAGAGGCCAAAGATGGCTGAGGGAATCTCTGGATGTTATTGCACTCCTTTCATTTTTAACAACAAAAATCATAAATAGCCCAAAAAAGATTAAATGCTTATTAGTGGCACAATCACAAATAAATCACATATATAATAGGCAGTAATTGTTACATTGACAGGCCTCTTTTTCAGTTCACTGCCCAATCTAGAGCTAAAACAGCATAACGTTTCTGACAACTGCTCTGCTTTTGACTTTATCAAATGCCATGTTGTTGACAACGGGCCAAAAACATGGGAGGGGGCCAAACGGGCTCTCGGCATTAAAGCATTTTGCAGTAGATCGTAGCACATGGGTGTGACTGACGCCATGTCTTTTTTTAAAGCCAAGCAAAGTGACAGCTACAAGGGGCAACGCTGAGGGTGGCATGTAACACATTGCCATCTCTTTATTTCAGACTTAAAGAGCTGTGCCTACTCACTGTGCCCATCTTTCCCATTCTTTCTAAACACCTCTCCCTGACTTAAGCACAGCATGTTCTTTTCCTTTCCCAGTAAGGTTAAAAAAATATCTGCAAACACTCACCAGATTGGCAAGGATGTAGTGGTAGCCTCGGCTGTTCTTGCCCAGGGTTACGACCTGTGGGTGGGGAATCAATAATAGTTAGTTGTTCATGTTTAAAAAAGCGTCGACAGGCAGGGCTCACGCACTGAGGTAAGCTCTACCAGGCGTTGTCGCATAGCAGACTGTCTTAAACACAGCGGTGGCTTCCTGTGAGGTGACAAAGGAACTCAATGCTGATGGATGTGTACTTCTCGCTGGGAGTGCTGCCTGAGGTGTTGCTGCGCTGTGAATAACAAGCCTTGCTTTAACCGGAGTACATGTATTTCGATGTTTCAGATAAGATTATATAATGTACAGTGGTACATGTAAGTGTGTGAACCCTTTAGAATTTTCAAAATTTTTGTATAAATATGACCGAAAATATAATCAAATTTTCAAACAAATCCCTAAAGTTGATAAAGAGAACTTAGTTAATGCAGCAAAATATTATACCTGGCCATTTATTTATTGAGGAAAATTATCCCATATTACATATATGGGCAGTGGTGGCCTAGTTGTTAGGACCTTGCCATTGTGAACTGAAGGTCCCAGCCCAAGCATTACTGAAATACCCTTGAGCAAGGTACTGTCCTGCTACACTGCTCCCCATACACTGTTGATAGCTGCCTATATGTGAACCTCTAGGATATATGTGTAAACCTATAGGATTAACAGTTCAGTTAAAGGTAAAATTAGAGTGAGGTATTTCCAATCAACTAAATGACTATCAGGTGTGAGTGGGCATCCTATTTTATTTAAGGAACAGGGGTCTATCAAATTCTGTCCTAAGGCTTGCAATATTTTGACTGGATACTCTAAATTGCCCATTGTTGTGAGTGTGTGTGCTTGGTTGTCTGTCTATGTGTTGCCCTGTGATGGTTTGGCCTCCTGTCCTGGTTGAACCCTGTTTTGGACCAGTAATCAGCTGAGATTGGCTCCAGCTTCCTAACGACCCAGAATGGAAGAAGTGCATGAATGGATGGATGTTTGTGGAAGTGCATGATGCCAAGAACAAAAGAGATTTCTGAGGACCTCAGAAAAAGAGTTGATATTACTTATCAGTTTAAAAAATAAAAGGTTTAAAAACATCTCTAAACTTTCCAGGACTGGTCAATCAGCAAAGATCACTCCAAGACATATAGTAGTTTGGAGAGTCACATATAACCCCAGTGTAACTTCTAGGCAACTAAAGACTTCTCTTACATTGACTAATGGGTCAGTGATCAACAGTAACTG
>JBBPDA010000034.1:19620662-19632501 GCA_037974385.1 Arnoldichthys spilopterus | reverse complement strand
TATAACCCCAGTGTAACTTCTAGGCAACTAAAGACTTCTCTTACATTGACTAATGGGTCAGTGATCAACAGTAACTGAAAATGTATAGTTGTAGTTATTGCTGCACAAGGGGGTCATAACAGATGCTCAAAGCAAAGGTTTACTTACTTTTGCCATCCACAAATATGTAATATTTGAAAATTTATCTCAGTAAATAAATGGCCAAGAATGAAAGTTTGTCTCATTTGCTTAACTGGAATCTCTTTGTTTATTTTTTTTTAGGAATTGTGTGAAATGGTTAATGCATTAGATCATATTTATGCAGAAATATAGAAAATTCCCACAGGTTTATCAGCTTTTATGTACTACTGTATGTACCACAAGATTTCAAAATAATTTTAACACAAGTGAGCTCAGACATTTCTTGTGATCAGCTATATTTGGTGTGGGAAATTTTATAAATTCAATAATTTTGATCTTTCCCATGCAATACATTTACAGAGATATTCTACATGCTAGCAGAGATCTCACTATTGTAACCATAGCTGTATGTCCAGCGTCAATGTAATGTCATTGTTATATCTTCGTGTGTGGCTTGTTCTGAGCCACTGACCCAAATGCTGCATGCTCAAATCCCCCAATGTTTGCACTTCAAGTTAACAAAAAAAAAAAAGAAAAGAAAAACAGAATGAAGCTCTGGCCAACTACTTTGCTGACGTGGCTGAGGGATCGCCACATGTCTTCCACGTGACAGGAAAGTCACATGAGGGAACAGAGCTTTGCTTCATCTGGCTGCTGAAGTAGGTCAGTCCATTCTGACAGTGACAACATCACAAATTCACATCATGCTGGCGAGGTGTCTGGTAGGGGAAGAGCGATGAAACAAGGAGGGCCAAGATAGAGGGGGAGAGGGAGAGTGAAAGAGAGAGAGAGAGAGAGAGAGAGAGAGAGAGAACGAGAGAGATGAAAGAGAGAGATGAGAGTGTTTTGAGAAAGGGAGGACAGAGCCATTGTCACTACTGGCGTATTGCAGTACAGCAATGACTTGCAGAAAAACCAGGTGTAATTTCTGTCGTTTTGCTGTACAGTCATTTAATTTGAACGTTACAGTCGTATGCAAAACTTTGAACACCCCCGGTCAAATTAAGGCTTTATTGATTTTCTGAGTGAAAATAAGTGTGCATTCTCTACAGAGAACAAACTTTAATCCTGCATCATTTTAGTGCACAGTTTAAGTTTAACATATTGAAAAAATAAATTTAAAATATAAAGTGTTCCTTAACCTTTGTGGCTCCATATAATGTGTGTGTGTTTTAAATAAAATTCAGCAAATAAACAGTAACAGTAACAGAAGAAGGGTGTTTTCTGAAGAGAATGTGTAGTTATTTACAGTTAGTAATTTGAGAATACATTGTAAACCATCTTTGCATTTTCATTCTTTATTTTTTGACAAATTCTGCAAAAAAATGACAAACAATCGCTCCCTTGAGTACTAAGTTTACTTTTTACTGCCAAAGAGATGTAAGAAAGTGAGTTTGTAATGTGTTGGACGCTCGCTCTTTTTAAGCTGCTGTTGCATGCTGAACAATTTTGACTAACAAAAATTCCAAAGCAGTCCTAACTTCCATGGCTTCGCTTTCTGTTTTTGCCTTTTTGTCTGAATAAAAGACAGGTACAACAAAAACAATGTTGGCATCAAACTCCCACTTATGCTGATAAGGTTAACTAAGCAATGCTAAGAGCTGGCACTAGTGTGATTTCTGGTTTATGATTATAAGAATAATCTTTTTTTTCTTTCACAACTTTTATGCCACCCAAGGGTTGAAGGCGAGGACATGCTTCCTCTAGCAAGCCACTGCATCTTTTCAAACTGCTGCTAATGTAGAGTATGTTATAAGTAAAGTTAACATGGCTCTACCTCCTTTTGTTTTTTTTTATGCCATTTGACTTTACATTTTTACTACATATTCCCATGTATAAATTATATGTATAAAGTATAAATGAATAATGTTTTACTTCAGTGTTTGGTCAATAATATTACTAATGTTACAAGGTATTAAAGTCAATAAAACAAATGTTAATGCTTAGTGATCCTTACAACTTACCAATGGTCTATGAACATTTGCATGTGGCCAAAAACTGGCTTTCCTGAAAGCACTGCCTGAAGACATATAAGCAATAAATGTCAAGATTCCCAACCACATGTTAATGTCCATTGACCATTGTTTTTTTAGTAAGTAGTAAGAATCATTTTTGAGTCCAACTGCCATTAACACAATGTAAACGTTGTATTGTTATATGAGGGGCAAAACAATACATCAGAACACAACAGAACTCATTTATGTCTTAATCGCACAGTATATAAATATATGGGATTAATGTCTACTAATGTTAATATTAAAAAGAGTCTAAACAAATCATTTTGACCAACACAGTCACCACATATCCCTGCAGCAAGTCCACACTGGCTAGTTTATCTTGTAAGCTGATGCAGCAGTTGTCATCAGCCTACCTCTAATGTAACCTAAACTTGCTTAACCAAAGGAATGATGGGAAAATTAGATAAATAGCTTACTAAGCATAAAAAGTGAGTTCGCTATATACTCATTTGTAATTTGTCGGCTGTAATATCCTTCCTAGTATGATAACTAGCACCATGTCACATTCAGTCCATTTCTTATAAACTGAGATAAAAATGAGATGTTCGCCAACGTTATTGCACTGGTAGACGCTCAAGAAAACAAATATGGGCAGAACATGGATAGATCAGTGCTTCTATCTGCCACGTTAATTATGGATGGGCTAAGTCATCTCTGATAAAGACCTCAAGCCATAGTGTCTCTAAGAGAGACAGCGGCACTCTCTGTCCAATGAAATGTCCTTGACTTTTTGGCTCAGGCAAAGGAGGTCAGAGCCAACAAAGGTATCTGCCCTCTCCTACACACACGCACACACACAACCACTGCTGCAGGCACCTCACACTCCTGAGCGGGAGATGGCTGCAGAACACTGCCTCACAAGCTGCCAGCCAGTGGGAACCCTCCACAACCTTAGTTCAGGCACAGCGAGAGCTTAATGACACTGCTCTGTCCAGAGGCCCAGACCAGCACTCACCACTTGCAGGCTGCAGGGCCGCCGAAGGTGTGTTTCCACGAAAACCAGCGGTGCACACACTCACTAATTAATTTGCCTTTCCAAACACATGGCTTCAAGCCAGATCAAGCTAAGCTCTGGCCTTCTGTGCTTTAGCCTACCCGCTAACCTTGAGAGTTCCTTTCTCTCATACACAAACCACTACAATTTCATTAAAAACTTTGGACACACCTTGAATGCATGTTTCTTTTTGTGATCCTGACTACACATTTGGTCCCAAGACCAAATATTTAAATGCTAGGAATACCTTTTTTTCCTCATAGCCTGTGAGAGCTGTTGTCTCCTACTGATTCATTGATTGACTAATTGACTGTGGACCACAGAATATGAAAGCCAAATGTCACAGCACATGTCTCAATAGACCATATACATTAATACATTGTCCTAATACCCAACCAACACTGCCAATGAATGCCAACAACTAGTGGAAGTGGAACAACACAGCGTGACCACTATTTTATTTATTTTAGATTGGATTGGCTCCAGCTTCCCCGCGACCAAAAAAGAAAGAAGCAGTTTAGAAAATAGATGGATGAATATATTTTTGTTTATTTTGCATCAAGCTCAGTGTAACTGAATACATGCCAAAAAAGTGCAAAGTACAATAATATATACATGCATACATAGAAAATCAGTGAGGGAAAAACTATACATACGTGTGTGTGAACACAACCCCATCACACAAAGTGCACCACAACGAAACATGACTTCTGCATTAAATGCATCCACATGTGGAGCAGCAGGCAGCTATCAAAAGTGTTTGGGCTAGTCTAGTGGGACGGTACCTTGCTCAAGGGTACCTCAGTGATATCTGGGCCAGGACGTGAACCTGCAACCCTCCAATCACAAGGGCAACATCCTAACCACTAGGCCACCACTGCCTACATATATTATACCTGTTATATATGTATAATATATCTTTTCCACTCAAGTTAGGAAACACTAAGAAAGTGAAGTCTTATACATGTTGCTAATACAGTATCACAGGACAGGTTAACATGCTTGAAGAAGAATGCTAACTGCCAATCCTGTTTAATGTTTAATATGGGCACACTGTGTGAGGGACGGAGTGTGACCAGTTGTGCTCTCTTGGACTTGGGTGGTAATAGCAGGACCAAGGATTAACTTGTGATGTCTGGAAGATTTGGCCAAGGCTTAGACAGCAGCACCCTTCAAAAGCTCCTGAGAAACTATTACTATCATTTACTATTTTTTTTTATTTAACCTTATTTATCTGCTCATGAGCTATAATGCTAGAGCAACATAAGCAGCCTTAGTTGTTTGTATTTAGTCTAGAATGGCCTCTATGCCTTTAGCTTGGCAGGGACAGTAGTAGAAATGATCATATATATCCTGTATCAAACACACCTACTTGACAAATACCATGCAAACAAAGGTGGTCCAGGAAAACTTAACAAATCTTCACAATTTTCCCAAAATGTATAAAACTTTGTATTAGTTATTGTCTCCAACCACTAGCATTCTGCTTTAACAACCAAATTATCTGAAGGTGCAATTTAATCTCCTGATGATACGGGATTAGAGAGACACATGAGTTTATAATAATTAATAACAACTGCTGAGTGATACTGGAATCCCCCTAATAAATAAAGCTGATGGTTTGAGGTGGGATTATTCCTCAATGAGCATCGTCGAGGAGCATTATGGAACTGGATTAGTGGAATGGTTACAGCTAAAGTGGAGTAAATACATTGCAAGCTTCTTCCACCATGACTGTAATCTTCCACTTTTCCTCTGCTTTCCCTGCCACACATTGATCCCACCTCCAGCTTGGTTCCCCCTTTTGTTCCCCTGAGGCACTGAGAGGTTTTCTGTCCTTAAGAGAAGTTTCACTTCCCTGTGATGGGCGAAGACAGGCTGGGATGACCCTGCGCTCACCCAAAGCCTCTCTCTATTCAGCGTGCCCAGACAGAGAGAGAATAATGCAGGGGCCCATGGCATGAAAGCCAAAGCGATAGATTTGCCCTGGACGTTCGATAAGAAGCCAAGGCTCAGGACTGCTGGGTCATGCCGGCTTGGGCCTGACCTTTAACTAAAAACGCCGCTCAGCACAAACGCCTGCGCCCAAATGAGATATTTGAAGATGTCCGCAAAAGGCCATAGACCGGGATGAGTGTGTAAACAGTCATACTCTCATCATAAAATTATGCATGGGGGAAATTATCATCAGTATGCATGGCCACACTGTTGTGGCTCATGTGATTGCCCTTTTCTACTGAGAGACAAGACATTTGTAATTTGGCTTAGAAAATTGACCTTATTACTCAGTGCAAACACATCCAGACAGCCACATAAACTACACCCTTAAAAAGGATTCTTAACAGGTTATTGGGGGGACATTCTGGGGTTTAACATGAACATAAAGAGCCTTTCAGCCTCCTGAATGTTTGTTTAGTATTCTTTATTGTCTTACTGCTGTGCCATTACAGCAATGATAGTAATAATGAAGTACGAATATGGCAGTAATAGTGGTAAAGTATAATCAAGCCTTACTGTTTAAAGGGTTCAGTCAATAATGCTAATGTTGCTAACAAATAATCAAACCACATAGTCTGTTTTGATTTAACATAGGAGGATATGGACTTTAGCAGGGTTAATTATTACCAAGCCTAACCTCGTCATGTGGAGGCTGTACCTCCTCAGAGTCTTCTGAATGTATATTGAGAAATATATCTTTTTTGATTGCTATCAAAATCGGCAAGCGAGTTCCGCTTGGACCTTCTTAATTACACAAAAGAAAACCTGTGTAACATTTTACCCCACCTTAGATTGTGCCACATGCTCTCACTACTGCATATTTAAATCCTGTAACCAGAAATAAGACCTTGTGTGAGAAACCAGTACATTTTGTCTGGTACAGATCATTACAGAATGGTTCACTCAATAACTCATTCACCATTCACTTCATAGCATTTGCTGCACATCAGTTTGGATGAAATGGCTGAAAGACTTATTATTTTAAATTTGAGCAGCACAACAACAAGGCTAAGACATTATCTATTGCATTAATTATGTAATAGGGAGCAATTTTGCTGGGATCACAGTCGTGATGAAAGGACTACATGATTTTGGATTATGCAAAGTCCAAGAGCCATTGTATGATAGGTCTTACAGGAAAGGTTTTAATCTGACAGTCCCATATTATTATTACACTGTTACTTTTGAAATTGATTATTTAGTAACTATGAAATTTTTGGCTTATACCATGAAACTAATGTATAGGCAGGGTTTGGTTATAACAGAATAATGATGGTATATATTCAGAAAATGAACATTTTATTTAAAAATTCTGTGAATACCTTTATGCTATTTACCTTTGTGCAATGTTTAAGCATATGTTATGTCATCTGTATATTTCGAGCAGTATCAGCACAATATTTCCTCTTTTGTGATTTACATGTTTCCAGGCCATTCATGTTGATCCCTAGCCATTCCATGCAATTAACAAATTCACCCCTGAGAAGCATTTAATGAAGAAATGAGAGAATGGAAGCTGATACTCATCCTCTTAGGCTCCCAGTCATTAATAGCTGTGGCAGATGTAATGTCTTTGACTGCTTCAGTTTAAATGCTGTAAGATTTCAGACCACAAAGACAGAGTCCTAAGATTTACACCATTCAATGAGTCCTTATTTGGGATCTAAAAAAACCCACAGTATTCAATCTGTCGATGTTTTGTTGATTCCTGATGTAACTTTTTGTGTACCAGTGTAACTTCCTGGTTTACTCTGGAATCATGTGACTGATTCTTTTCACCATGGCTGTACATATAGGCCTATATCACCTGTCTTTAATTTTTTCCCAAGATAAAGCCCAACTAGGCCAGCATGTTGGCATTTTGACTCATCTTTGACTTTCCTCTTGTGTTTCTTATTTTATCTTATTTTATTGAGTGCTCCCTTGCACCTATTGTACTGTTTTATGTGCTATTAAGAAGTATTTTAAGTGAACCTAGTGAGACAGATTGTCTAAAATGAACATTAACCAGACATTTAAGTCTTTATTTAAGTAACAGAAAAATGCTACAATTTGGCTTACAGATTGAAATTAGGTTTTTGTGAGGAGGAGAGACTGAAGCATTGGCCCACCTCCAGATCCTTAGGGGTTAAAGGGGCAGGCGGAAAAGCTCCAAAATAGTTCTACCTGAGGTCTTTACTTTAGGTCTGACTAAATATGACAGATTCCGAAGTTTCTTAGGGACACTCATTATTCAGAGGGAGATAAAGTAGCCTAGTACTAGAAGTCTGAGTCATGAGCCTTCTCTTATCGCACATTTGCCATATCAGATGCCCCTCGATTTAAAAAAAAAAAAACTGCTGCGTCATCGCTTTGTTTAATGCAACAGTTGCTGTGCAATGACTAATCAATAAATCCCCCCATAAATCACAAGACAGAAGGGGGAGGGGGAGAAAATGGGCTTCGACTCTCTCCAAAAAGCTTGCTAGAAAACTCAGTTATCTTCGTTTCTCTTCCCTCAGGCATGTTTTTATGCGGGGAGGCCAGAAGCATGAGTGTTCTCAGGGGGATACATTCTAATTAACTGGCAGGAATATCCGCAGCTACCCTCTCGACTTGGCAGCCTGAAATTTATGCCTGAGTGGGCGGAGTACATTTGGCTTCTTTCCAGAAGAAGAAATGTTTGCAAAAACTGCAAAAAGTAGCCTGGTCAAGGCTGTTTGGGTTCAAGTGTCACCTCTAAGATACATTTTAGCCATGTTCTCTTTGATTTCTTCTTACTCGTGATCACTCCTCTTTGGCCTGGCTCATACCTCAAACTAGAATCCATATCCCCGTGCCATTTATAATATAGACGAAAAGCAGTTCATTGTGTTATTCAAAATAAGGCCTGATGCAAAAATGCTAAGCCAAATAGACGGAAATACTGCCTTTTGAAGTAGCGGAAGGGAAGCAGGAGAGCGTTTGGGGGTCCATCGCTTAAAACTAACCCTTTAATCCCATTAGATTCTGTAAGTTGAGACATTAAATGGTCCCTTGAGCCCAAGGCTGCGGCAAAGCTTTTAAGGCCTCAGTCTTCAGGGCTTACTTCAAACGGAACTAGCTCACTGCTATTTCTGGCTTCTTCTGGTTGGCCCACTTTTGCATGCTACAGTGACAATGCACTGAGGTGGGATCAGTAACACCTTTGATTTCATCAGCAGCGCTCTCTAACCTGTCTATTCAAAGATAGAACAGAATGGGTAGATACATGGGGGAAGTCAGCAGAAGATCATTAAAGAGAGAAATCAAAGTAATCAAGAGCTTAGAAGTGCTGCTTCTGCTCATGTGTGCTTGACTAAGACCTTTTTATGAAGCCTTTCTTTTGCAGGGTGTCTTTCACTGAACCTTGGCTGAGGTTAATTTTGAGTGACAACCTTATGCACCAGCATAAGACAGTAGCTGAGATTTTGTGATAATTCAAAGGCTCCCTTGAAGTGAGGTCTGGCAGAACTTTCTGGGTCAAGATGCTAAGAAAAGCCCGCCATTGTGAATTGTAATGCAAACGTGGAAGGTCTGAGTTCAAAAACCTTTCTATTCACTATTAATTTGGTGCTGCGGCTTATAGTAATTCATTCAGTGGTCGTCCAATAATGCTGCCACCACCATGACGAAGACATGAAACAAAATAATTCATCAAAGAAAGGCCGTCTGAAAGCTAGCAAGCCATGTCAGCAAGTCTGTCGTCTGTGCCCTTGGTGCACGTCAAGCTAAATTTAGTTGTCGCTGATAAGCTACCAACGCCATCCAGCTCTTGGGGCTTGCACCAGTTAGGTAGCCTGCCACCTGTCTCTTTGGGTGATTTGTTTCCTACTGTGCCTTCAATACCTTGCTAAATGCCTTGAGTTTTATAAAATTTTCAGTCAATGCAAATTAAGTTATTCTCAAGTTACATTTTTCACATGACCTTGTTGAGGACGCTTCGGTTAAAAGAAAGAGCCATCTGGTAGCTAACAGCAACAGCAAACAGCTATAGAGAACTCTTATATATCACTATGAGACTAGTATAAAAGGCAAAAATGCCTGGTGTCATTTTTTTTTTTTTTTACTTTTTCCTTGTAGCTCTTTGAAACAAATGAAGACAATCATTTAAAAGTGCATAATCTTTAATACCTAATGATGCACAAGAGATATTTGATTATGATTATAATTTGATGAAGCTGTTGTTCTGGACAGGATGGGACATAATGGTACTATATGGGCCTCACTTCTTCTATTTCCTTGTTGATTTTCCCTCTGTGTTTAGTCATGTGGTTGTGTTTATGTTCATGTAGTTCATGTGCTCCTTAGCCCCGCCCTAGTCTTGCCCCTTCCTCAGCTGTTTCTAGTTCTGTTACCTCCCATGCCCAAGTGTTGCTTGTCTTGCGATGTTTTTAAGCCCTTGTGTTTCAACATGTCTTTGTCTGATT
This sequence comes from Arnoldichthys spilopterus, assembly GCA_037974385.1. NCBI lineage: Eukaryota > Metazoa > Chordata > Actinopteri > Characiformes > Lepidarchidae > Arnoldichthys > Arnoldichthys spilopterus. The sequence goes on along the minus strand of JBBPDA010000034.1, from coordinate 19,622,944 downwards.
TCTGATGTCATATCCCTGTCTACCTACTATATCTTGTCAAGTCTATGTCCATGTCTAGTAAGTTGTCATTAGCCTTGAAATCTGTTGTTTCTGTGTTTGTTTTCAGTTATCTAGTGCTTTCAATAAACGTTTAAACGGCACATACTCACAATTACTTCCTGTTTCAAAACCTGACAGGTAGATTGAGAATATATAAACAAATGTTCAAACAAGTGTTTAAATTCCCGAAATCAGTATTTTTTTTGTAGCATCAAGAAACGTTAAAATTACAACAGCAGATTTCTTTCTGTTTGCCTTATCAGTGGTATTCAAATTGAATGTATTCAGTATTTAGCCATCACTGTTTCTAAGTGTATTCTGCCCATCGCTGGTTGTGCAATAAAAAGTCATTAATTAGTCATGTGAATGCAGTGCAACACCAGAAGAGATGAGCACTGAAACCTCAGTTTCCAAACAATTACTATTGAGTGTTTCTACTCTCAGTAATTACAAAAATCCACAAAGACCTTTCGGTCTCTCAAATACAAATGACAAAATGCTAAAAGAATGACAATGAAGCAATAAGCCGGAGTGTGCATTAGGGAGCAGAGGGCACAACCTTATTGGTTTTTGCAGAATAATTTAAAGCATCTACCATCTGTGAACAAGCACCTACCGTACATGAACGTATCCCATCGATGGGGCTAGCTGTAACTGAGTAGCTAGTTGTACAGTAGATGATACTGCTACAACTGACCCTATATTCCTTTGATCCAACATATGATTTATATTCATATGATTCATTTGATTTGATTTTTTAAAATATTTCTTAACAAATTACAGTTTCCAATATGGTACATTTTTTGAGGTATTCAATGAAAATGCAAATTTAAGCCAAAAATAAATAATAAAATATAAAATAATAAATAAATGAAAATGAAGCCAAAAATGCAAAGCTTTGTCCAAATTAGGTTTTAAGCTACAGAGTTTTTAGGTTTTCCAGGTTCTAAATCATCTCTTAAATGTTGAGTTTAACTGCTTTCAGAAACATTTAAGTAAACTAAAATATTAAAGCAGTACACAAAAGAAAAACAAATACTGCACATAAATAGTACATCCCCAATAAATTAACCTGTTGTGTGAATTTATTAACTATCTGATTTAAAGCAAAGTTGCTGCATAAATTAAAGTGGAATCATTGACATCATCATTGAAATCTGTGTCTATAAGCAAACTGGACTGACCTCTTTGCTACTATGCTACTACCAAACATAAGCACATCAACAGAGCACAGAAACCTAACCTGCACTTGATATTGCACAGATAATGATGAGATCAATATCGATATTAAGAGAGCTAACAATGGATCAGTGAATCTCTAAATGCTCTGTATTCTAATACTGCTCGTCCCTGTTCATCCTGACCCCTTGCCCTTGCTGCACATGGTGGAAGAAATCCCGGGAGGAAAGAACTAAGGTAAGACCCATCTGACAGTCTCTTATGTGCGCTTTCCTTCTTAGTCCTTCAAATATACAAGACATATGACATATGAGAAGCAGCAGGTAGTGTGGAAATGAGGACCATCTTATCTGCATGTGAGGAGAGACTGAATTTCATGAATATTGCATGCAGTGGCACGAGAACAGGAGGATCCTCGACAATGGAGACGGCGCCCAGAAGATTCCCCCATCTTCTGCTGCAGGTGGCATATAGAACTGTTTGGGAGGATTTCTTGGAGCAGGTTTGCACTGCTGTTTTCTTCCTTTTGGTTCTTCTGCCTGGTGCGCTGCCTGCACTCTCTGGCTGGCTCTACAAACTCAGGCGCAGACTTTGAACAGCTTGCAAGCCTTGGGCCTGTCCCAGATGCCATTCATTCATGGGGCCTCATTCTTCAGAGAGTCGCTGAGCAGGCTGTTGCCTCTGAGCGGACTTCTGCACCCAAAGCCCAGGAGGGTCTGCTGTCCCACCACAGACAATTGATGACACTTCTCAAAAGGTTCCTTTATTTATTTATTTATTTATTTATTTATTTATTTATTTATTTATTTATTTGTGCAAATTGGCATGTACTAATATATACAGTGGGTACGGAATGTTTTCAGACCCCCTTCAATTTTTCACTCTTTGTCATATTGTAGCCATTTGCTAAAATAATTTAAATAATTTTTTCCTCTCATTAATGTACACACAACACCCCATATTGACAATCAAAAAAAAATATTTTTTGAAATTGTTGCAGATTTATTAAAAAAGAAAAACTGAAATATGACATGGTCCTATGTATTCAGACCCTTTGCTCAGTA
>JBBPDA010000034.1:19584852-19619113 GCA_037974385.1 Arnoldichthys spilopterus | reverse complement strand
GAAATTGTTGCAGATTTATTAAAAAAGAAAAACTGAAATATGACATGGTCCTATGTATTCAGACCCTTTGCTCAGTACTTAGTAGAAGCACCTTTTGAGCTAATACAGTCATGAGTCTTCTTGTGAAAGATGCAACAAGTTTTTTTTTTGTCTGTCAATATGGGGTGCTGTGTGTACATTAATGAGGGAAAAAATTAATTCAAATTATTTTAGCAAATGGCTGCAATATGACAAAGAGTGAAAAATTGAATATTTTATTAGTTAATTAACACTTTTATTAGTTAATTAACACACATGAATATAAGTTTTAATAAATATATATAAAACACAAAATTCCAAAAGGCGTTAATATTAGCTGTTATTAATTATATGAAATATTCGTTCATGCCTACGAGGATCAGACTGTAAGGAAGGGCATGCTGTAGCCTCGCCCCTCAGCTGAACCGGAACTCGGGGTCAGCTGGGGGCAATTATTAAAGGGGATAAAGGTTCCTGTGCACGTTCCTTCCTCTGTCTGTCTTTATTTGTATGCTTTGCATCACTGTAGTGGCCTATCCAGCAGGATTGTAGCGACACCGAGGCAGAGCTGCCGCATTCCGCTGTCAGCGCGGGGCAGAGGGAGCTGCCGTGTGCTGATGCCAGTGCGGGGCCAAGGGAGCCGACGCGCTCCGCAGCCTGCATGCCGCTGGGAGAACCAGGTCCAGCCTGTAGGCCGCTGGGAGAACCAGGTCCAGCCTGCACGCCGCTGGGAGAACCGGGTCTAGCCTGCACGCCGCTGGGACAGCCGGGTCCAGCCTGCACGCCGCTGGGACAGCCGGGTCCAGCCTGCACGCCGCTGGGACAGCCGGGTCCAGCCTGCACACCGCTGGGACAGCCGGGTCCAGCTTGCACGCCGCTGGGACAGCTGGGTCACTGAGGCCGACCTCGGAAGCTCCGCTCCCCAGGACTTCAGGGGAAGCTGGGGAGAATTGTAGGCTTGGCACAAGGGACATTGTTTGCGTGGCACCATCACCGTTTCTGTGGGCACGAACACTAAAAGCCCTGATGTGGACTTTGTTTCTGCCCCCAGCACTGTTTCCCCAGGTGTTGCAGGGGGTGCTGGGTGGCATGTGCGTGTTTTAAAAGTTCATGTCAAGTGTCTTTGTGTGCCCTGTGTTTCTTTTTCTAATTTTTGGGTTTGACTAGTTATGGAGCTCATGCTCAGGTTCTCATAGCTTGTTTCCTTCTTTTTAGCTGTATGCTTCAGATTTTACCCTACATTTTCACCTGCTCTGGATTTTCTTTTTACTTAATTCTTACCTACTTTTGTAAGTTTTTAAGCTGGCATACTAGAATCACACATTTGCACTACTGATAAAAAAAGAAGCCTACAAGGCCCATGCTTGTGAGACTAATGGGAAATAAACAGCAAATCAACTCAGGAAAATGCAGATTTGTGCAGCCAATATATGTTAAACTATTTAGAATTCAATACCTGCAACATACTAAAAGAAATTGGGACAGAGACATTTCTTTTTTTCACATTGCTCTGTAAATTAAAGTGAATAGTTTGGGGACTGAGAATGCTGATTGTTGCAATCATTGTTGTTTTGCAAGTTGTAATATTGGCCATTCTTTCTTGATACAGGACTTCAGCTGCTCAAAGCCTGTGTTCACCGTTGCCTGATTCTCTTCATCGCTGTGCACCATAAATCTTCAGTACGAGACAGATCTACACTGCTGGCAGTTCATTCAAACACATCCACTTTGTTTCTATGAAACCACTGTTATAGCATGTGTAGAGTGGGAGTAGTGTCTTGCTAAATGACCCTAGGAAAAGAAATTGCCTTGATTGAGCATATGTCTGTCTAAAATCCCAATATACACCTTTGTGTCAAGAAGATATACAAAGTCACCAACAGTGTGAACACTGTCAATGCTTCCACTGTCTTTATATTCATCTGAGAGGAGTTAATGCCCAGAGAACTTGGCAGCATTTCTGCATAAAACTGATGCATGGCTTTTTCTTTGCATCTTCATACACCGGTGGACTGTGTTACATAACAACCATTTCCTCAGTACTCCAGAGCTTATTTGGCTTTATTTATTCTCTGGATTCTCAAATTTCTTTCACAATATTATGTCCTGTAGATCTGAGTGCAATCTCGCATTGAGAAATATTCTTTTTGAACTGACTGACAATAGTCCACAAAGTTCTGTGAAAACATCTGATTAATGTGAAATATTTCTAAACTGTTGAAAAAGTTGAATATTATATAAAATCTAGTTTTGCCCTTGTACAAACTTGACTGTACTACAGGTATTAAATTCAAAGTTTGTTTATATTTTTAAAAAATACAATCAGGCTTTTCAGACACCAAAATAAATGGAAATTTCTATTCTTATTTTTTTCCTAATATATCATTTTTATTTATCTGTGACGTAACAATAATAGCTCTGCAATCAGTGCAGTCCTATTAGGTTTCATTAAGCACTTTAGGTAATGGTAAGTTTTAGACAACATTTTATTGGGCTTGGGTCAGGTTTGGAGTCAAAACAAAATGCTGTGGGTCGTGTTGGCCCTGGACAGAAAATTATGTATTTTAAAAAGATAATTATGTGTTTAAACCTGAGGATCAAGCCTTATTAAAGCTCTAGTGTACAAAGATTGCTATATTGCACTATTCAAAAGATGTTTCTTACAGATATCATGATGCTGCCTCAGAGCACATCACACCATCTTCCCAGAAAGTGGTACATGGAGCCATATCTGAGTTATACGTGCTATGCTTTACCACTCTACCTGAATATGGGTGATAGGAGCTGCGATAGCCACATAATCTGAAGCTCGCTGAGCTAGCTTTCCTCCTCTATGAGCACTAGCCACAGGACACTTTGGGCGCTCCCACTGCAGTGGTATTGCTTAAAAACCATTACAGCGAGTCTGCATACTCCACTGCTTTGCAATAAAGAGCATCTCCCCTCCTCTCAGCGTGGCTTATCTCCAGTGCCAGTGCTCCCAGGAGGCCCGCTCTCACTCACAGCCTGCAGACAGCGGGGGCTCATACACTGATGGAGCCTGCGGCTCCACCATTCGGATCCTGATGAGCATTGGTGTAGTATAGTCTGAAGTAGTGAGTATACTGGCCCTTATTCATCAAAGTTGCATAGGTTTGAGAGCCCATTCCATTCTATTTGACTCAAGAAACTTAAGTATGACATTCTAAACAAATGGCGCTTTAAGGAACCAGCTGCAACTATATGGAAACAAAAACATATGCCCTAGACCTTTATTTGCATGTCATTTGCAAATGATATGCTCAATTTGACCTTAATCTCCATATAACTTACTTGAAACATTCTCTAATTCATGCGTTCATGTGTTTTGAGGATTGAGCAGACTCAGAAGCAATCGGTTGTCCTCCATGAAAAAACCACCCACTTATAGAATATGTTTCGTCTTCTTTGACTTCTAAATCTACTTTAATTGTGTGTCTTGCCTTTGCTCAACAGGAAAAACTGAGTTAATACTTGGTTATGAACACAGAAGATTCTTTTTTTTTTTTAAATAAATGATTCTTGTGTAAATCAAGTGACGTGTAAATCACAAGAACGTTTAAAATTTTAAAGAACCTTTACATTTAAAGTTTCTAGAAAGAACCACTAAACTGGTAAAGAACCTTTGCATCATGTAAACATCCTTTGAACCCTTCAATATTTCTTCACATGCACAAATCTCTTTTAACCACACATTTTTTTAGTGAAGCAAAAGTTCTTCTGTGGCATTGCTTCGAGAACCAGGAGATGACCTGCGTAGCCTACATGTGCACTCTTAGACCTTAAATCCAGCAGTTGGGTTTTCATAGCACAACCAGAGCCAAGGGGATTAGTTTAATTAAGTTCAATTCCAATTGCATGCCGAGGTAGGGCCAGAAAAGAACAATCAACAAAACAGACCTGAAGAGCCATAACAAGGGGTTTTCTACTATTAATTTCCTAATTCTGCTCTCCCTCACTTGTTCTCAGCGCTTTCTCCATTCAAAATATTATAGACATTTAGCAGGAATGCAGCTTTAGGAATGGCAAGGCAAGGCAAGTTTATTTATATAGCATATTGTCATACACAGAGGTCATTCAATGTGCTTTGCAGTGACAGGCATTAAAATTAAAGTCTTTAAAAGGCAAATAAGCAGGAAAATAAAATTTAAAAACAATAAAATTAAGCAATAATTAATAAATTAATAAAAAATGGGCAGTGTATAAACCAGTGTCCTGCAATGATCTGATACACACAAAGATTAAATATAGAAATGCCGAATTATGTCTAAATTAGAAGTGAATTTGAAAAAAAATAAAGAGGTGTCAGCTACTGTCACCTCAAAAGATAACATTTGGTTGATTTGCAATGTCTGATTTCCTCCTTTTTAGCTTTTGATATCTTGTCTAGGAAAACTAAATAGGAAACCTTGATTTGAAGAGCAGTTCAGCTAAGAATTATGGGGTATGACAATTTGCACCAGAAGACGCAAAGACCCAAATTAGCCACAGTAAATTAATACTAAAAGCCATTTGACGTCAAATTATGTCTCATGGCTCATATGAGGTTCATCAAAACAATGAAATCTAAAACTCAATGACTGGTATTGTGCGATAGAAGCAGCTAATGGGACTAAATGAATGCTAATGAGCAGAATCCAATTCAGCAGCTGATTGCCTCTCACAGACAGATGTAAGGAATGTATGTTGCAGGGTTAGGATCCAGACAGAAAAAGGAGACTATGGGTAAACATCCCTTCATCTACTCATCTTAATTGTATTTCTAGGAGCTGATCTCCACTCCTTTCATTTCCTATACAGGGGAATTGACGTGATTGGAGTGCTTGGGGAGCTTGGGCTTTATTACTTGGGGATTAACGCTCCGGGACAGCAAGATGGCTTTTGCAGCCCACCTTCAGTCATGAGGATTGTGGGTAAGAAAGGGACTCGACTGACTTTAGCCTGCCAAGGCATTCAGACCACCAGAGAGAGAGATTACGAAAGAAAGAGGCCCCCGGTGCTGTAAACCTGCCAAAGTGATCAGACCAGCGGGAAGAAACAGAAAGTGAGAGACAGACAAGGGAGAGAGAGAGAGAGGGAAGGAGAGAGCTTTTACCTGCTCTAAGATGACGTTGATCCTGTCCACTTCACAGTCAATGAGATAACGCTTTTCCTGCCTCCTGTCCATTTCCTCAATTATGCGCCTGTACTCCTGAGGGTCTGTTATACTCCCCACTGACCGAGCTGTTACCTGCCAGTTGTTCGCCACCGCCGCCTCCATTATGGCCTGGAGTATGGAGAATCCTTCAGAAGGAAACAGCATTTTTCATGTTAGACATTATTATTTTCAAAATAAAGGTTCTAAAATGGTTTTTGGCTTAAACATATGGTTCTAGGAAAAAAAAAACTTTAATTAGTACACCATCATTACATTGTGTGGAGGTTCTTCAAATGTTTAAAAGGTTCTTCACACTCACACATTTCATTTACCAAAATGGTTCTTAAAAGAACCAGCCACTCAGTTTTATTCAGGAATTCAAAGGTATTTTTATGAACATTTCTGAACCTATGGATCTTTTTTTTTTTTTTACAATTTCACAGTTTTTGTGTGTTACAAGTGGAATACAAAGCAAAGCTTTATAGTATAAAAAATATTATTTGACTTTTAACAATAAGAGTATCCTTTTTGGTGCAAAACAAACCCAAAAAGGGTCTTAACCAAACCAGTTTTCCATCATAGGGAAAAATCATTAAACACAGAAAGAACCATTTTTTTCATTTATATGGTTTTTTGAGTGTTCATGGTTCTATAAATAACCAGCACCTTTACTCACAAACCCTTTTCAATCTTTTCACAGTTTGCAAACACAAGCTATCCTTTACATTGTGTGAAATTTTGAAAAGCAAACCATCTTTGGGGAACTTTTTTTTACCAAATTTCTCCCCAGTTTAGTCATTACCAATTCCCATCCACCAGCTAGGTTTCCCCATCACACAATGCTACCAGCACTGGGAGTTTAAAGGCTACCACGCGCTTCCTGTGAGACAAATGAAGTGCCCTTGTCTTTTCAAATGCAACGTCACCAGAAAGCTCAACATGCTTGGAGAACACCAAATGCCATGTTAAATTATCTAAAAGACACCCATGTTGGCTAGCATCATCCTGAGGAGCAGGCCATCCAACCTTCCCAGAGAGCGAGAACAGTTATGATTGCCACTTTACAATAAGGCTTTTCTTATAATAAGTTTATAAATGGTTTATAATAAGGTAATTAATTCTTAATTATTATGTTATAAATGGTTTTAAAAACATTAATAGTAAAGTAGTTATAACATAAATATAAGGAATAATTGGGATGACTTGGATGGAGATGAGTTAAGGGCTTATGCTATGGACAGACCAACACTCGAATTGCCTAACCTTTTATTTTTTATTACTTTATTTTCTAATTAACCTAAACCTAAGCAACTGGAAAGAAAGGTTTCACACTTTCAGGTCTTAACAAATAAAACATACATATGTACACAGTTATAGGCCATTTTGATTGTCCTGACAAGAAGGTTACTCCTATTTCTCAGTTTTTTTCCCACAGTCAGGATATTTTTGTCCCAAAAAAGACCCTGTCAGGACCATTTTGCTGTTGGTGTTCTCCCTTCAACTTGTAAAGTTACCATTTCAGATTTTATTATGACCAGTCTGTAGTGATGTGACTGGATATTAAAAATATCATTGCGTGACACAGCAATTTTCAAGCCCGAGGAACAGTCGAGGTTGCCCTTCAACAGTGACTTATCAAGTGCAAGGAGAGTTATTTGAAAGGCTGCCACATGTTCTGGAGTTAAATGGGCAAGCCTATGTAAATTCTACTTAGGCGTAGTGCACGAGGCTGACTTTGACACTAAAATAATTCTCATTCCAGTGCTGGCGCCTGTCCTTGGGATGTGGGGCCAGCTCAAAGACGAGCAAAGACAAAAGCCCATTCTTCTTTTCTTCTGGGTGGAAAAAAAATAATTATATTATAGGAATATTGTGAGAACATTTTCATACATAATTCAGATGATGAAGATATTAGTTTAACTGAGCTCTCTGCTCCAGTATACCCAAATGACATTCTTTCAACTGATTTACTCCACAATGAATAGTGGGGTGATAAATTGGCACGAATAAATTGCCTGGTTTTAATGCGAGCTTCGCTAAAAGGATTTACTCGTTTCCAATGTGCAGGCCGAGGCATAGAATGAACCAACATGAGCAGCGCTAATGCTAATCAACCATAGCATGGCTGTTTCATAAAGTGAAAGACAATGTAATTGTTTTCAAATGTATGTGCAATAAGCTCTTTTTTCCATTAAGGCAAAAGTGAGCCTGACTTGTCATATTTGTACAAAAGGCCATAAAAAAGTCGATGGTAGACTTTGCTGACCGTGCTTCCAAAACCCAAATGGGGTGAAAGACTGATTTAGGACAACGATTAAAATGAGCAAAAAGCCAGGAATCGGCCGATGGGGGATTATGTAAATGGCTTAAATGTGGTCTGAATGGCGTCTGGACAGAAAGCACATATCGTATTGTTCCAGCTGCACTGCTCCTTGGCCGCCTTATCATTGGGCAGGGACATGCAGACACGGGTGCAACAAAGCAAATTGTCTCGTTGGCAAGTTCTTCCCGCTTAACATTTGCACATCTTCTTAAAAGGCTGAATTATACTTCTGCGTCTTTGAATCTACTGTCATTGTGCATGCCTGCTAATGTACTTGCACATAAATTTACCGTGTGCACTAGGGGGCAGTGTTGCGTTTAATGAGTCAGAACGTATACGAAGAACAGGAATCCATTTTCCACCTTGGAATAAATTGTGCTTTGCATTGTAGTAGATGGTGAATGGATAGGCAGGTTAAAAACTGGATTAATTTAAGGAAACTCTACATGCTATTTTTGCTAGTTCTGTTTTAGAGAATATGGGGTTGATAAAGGCACCACTCTTAAGCCCACCCATTCTTATTGCCCATTATACACTGAAAAAATGTGCCTTGTATTATCGGATTCAAATGTGTACATTAGTCCCACATGACTGCAACATATTAATTAAAATGGGAATGAAGCGCAATTGACTGTTTGTCATTGTGAACACACCCCATCAAACAAAGTGCCCCACAATAATATTGGACTTGCATTTAACCCATCCACCTGATCCTGTGTTTTTTCAGACCAATATGTTCAAAACACTGGTCAACCCAAGATGAGCTTGAATCTAGTTTGCAAGCTAATCCATCCATCCATACATCCATCCATTTCCAACCGCATCTTCCGTTTCCGGGTCACAGGGAAGCTGGAGCCAATCCCAGCTGACTGCGGGCCTAAGGCTGGGTACACCCAGGACAGGAGGCCAACCCATTGCAGGGCGTTTGCAAGCTAATTAGCCACAAAAGTTTTAATGTTGGACCTTTTTATTTTACGAAATGGCATTAATAAATTCATAATTTTCCAACAATAATATGGCGAGCTGTAGTAGTGGTATTACATTTACATTAGTCAGACTGAAAGCAGGGTGAGAATAGCACTGGGGGGACATGGGAATCACTGGCAGATGATGCTTTCTGATAAAGGGGAAGTACAAGTGGTTATTTTTTATTATTAAATAATAACTTCTAACTATTTGAAGCCTGAAGGTGAATAGGATTAGCACATCAAAATATTTTATACATATATCTACAGCCTGATTTTATTGAAAACTCTGAATCCAAGCTTTTGAATGTGAGCCTATTTTCTAGCTAATCCTCTAAAATAATTTAACAACCTTAGCTATGTCTGCCCTGCTGCCTCAAAAAGCAGTTTTAGCTGCTAAATTACAGAAGCTACTTACTGCTGTCTACCAAATAAAAGAAAACACAATTACTTTGTGTATTTCGTATAGTGGTAGTTTCAAGATCCAGCCCTTTTAAGATTGTCAACCTTGACAACCTCCCAGATTCCAAGTGAAGTCTGGTGTTTTGGTGGGATGCTAAATGAAGCTGTAAATGAAACTGTTGTCCAATAAGAGTTCACTGTGTGCTCCACTACAACACCATGTAAACTTCAGCAGGGTTCTATGGGCTGTGCTTCCAATCGCTTCCTCAAACACATTCAAATGAAATGAATGAAAGTGACTGTTTGTCATTGTGAACACTCTCAAGCACCACAACGAAATGTGACTTCTGCATTTAACCCATCACACTTGCACACGTGGAGCAGCAGGCAGCTACCAACAGCGCCCAGGGAGCAGTGTAGTGGGACGGTATCTTGCTCAAGGGTATCTCAGTGGTGCCCGGGCTGGGACTCGAACCTGCAACCTTCAGGTCCCAAAGGCAGTGTCCTAACCATTAGGCCACCACTGCCCACACTTAATCAACACAAGCTTATGACCCGCGCTTACTTGGAATTCCTCGTTTATGGGAAATAATTGCAATCCCCAGTCCCACTCACGATTGAGGTTCATCTCTCACCTCTCGGCGTAGGATAGGCACACGTTGAACCAACCATTGTGGCGCGTGTGCAGCCCCGGACATCTAAGGGCATTACAGACCTGTTATTGCTCCATCTCGTGTGGCTGAACGCCACTTGTCTCTCTAAGAAGTTTTACACCGACCACGGAGGGCCGCGTAACTATTCGGAATTAACCAGACAAATCGCTCCACCAATTAAGAACGGCCATGCACCACCACCCACAGAATGAGAAAGAGCTATCAATCTGTCAATCATTTCCGAATGAAGTTCAAGTTGTTGTCAACCATTTGCATTCTGTGTTACAATGAATTTTTACAGAAAGCTGTGCTTAGACTTAAAGCAGCCACAACTGGGATTGGCTCATAAGACAAGTAGCAACAACCAAGCTACTAGGTATATTTGTCCAATCAGTGTCTGCTTGATGCACATCACTACAGATTCGCATGATGTGCTTTTGACATTTTAAAGGTGTCCACGTCAGTCTGCTGCTGCATGATTACCCATAACTCCCTTCTCTACATTTTTACATTTATGTGCAGCTTTAGAGAAGTATACATCAGCTTTTCCCTCACTTTTCTTGCTGTCTCGGGCCCAGCATGTGGCCCCTCGCTCTGCAAAACGACCTTTCGGAAGGAAAAGCTCTGTGACGGCCCAAACAAATGCCCTGCATGTCACCCATCCGCAAGAGTGGAGCAAGAGGGGGCTGAAAGGAATGGTGTGTCAATCGTCACGGTTTCATCCGGAACAATGGAACGCGTGAAGGCGAGCAAGAATGACATTCTCATTAAGACGATGTTTCCGCTCCAGCTGGATAGTACATGAAGGCCATATATGGTATGTGCATATATGGAGGAGCTCAAGGCCATCTCTCTGTTGACTTAGATAGCCTTAACGCTCAACGCAGGGACTTGACAATGCAAGTCAAATTCGCCTGATATTCAAACACTATAGCCAGTCTTCAGAGGGGAGAACGGATATGAAAATAATCTTTTCATGCCATTTGTTCTTTTCATCTGAAGCACAGCGATACTTTATAATCCCAATTCATCAATGGCAGAATCAAACGACCATCATGACAAAAATGTATTATGACACTAAATCTCAGTAATGGAACACATTTCAACTTTTACAAACATTTCTTGTACTTCTGAAACTCTAATTTAAAACTACGGGCTATAAAAAGTCTGCATTCCTTCACCATTACAGTGTTAATCTATTTTTCATTGGTTTTGCATGAGTTCACCAAAAGGAACTCCATTGCCGAGAAAAGCTTGCATAACCCATGGATTATTTAAATTCATAGGCTGCTAGTCTGTCACACTATGCTCAAAAGTTAGAGAATCAAATGTTTTTAGTAATATAAAATCAATATTCTTGTCCTATCAGCCACAATATTAAACAGATGGTGTCATCTCAGTGACATCTGATAAGGGGCGGTATATATTGAGCAGCAAGTGAACAGTCTGCCTGATCAGTGTATATTGGTTTTCAGGTATACTGGCTGATCAGGGTATATTGGCAAAAGTCTGGGCCACCTTGTCATTGAAAAAAAGCACTTTAGCTAGGGAACACCTTTCTATACATACTAATTATATTATATACCACATTATATACAAATATATATATAATGAGTCATTTTATCATTTGCTATGTTTCTCAATGTGAAATGAATACTGAGTGTAGAGTTTTTGAAGTTAGTGGATCTTTCTAAAAGTCATCACAAACAAATATGTGTAAATTCATTAGCCCAGTGTCAGCACTCTGGTAAATAATGAATTCTTTTGAAAAAAATCAGAATTTCATTCATTTTTAATATTTCTTCAGGACTCAATTCTTGAAATGAACACAATGTCATTGAGGGTGGTTAAATGCAAAATGCACTGCAGACTTCTTCTAAATGGGAATGAAACAAGCCAGGGGATGTTTGGAGTGTTTACAACACAAATACTGCCATTTCATTTACTACCCAACCCAGGTATTGGAAAATCCCCATGAATTGATAAAGAACCTTCACATTATTTGAAGGTTCTCAATAAAAGTTTCTTCATATTCATATCTCATGAACAAAAATTTTTCTTCAAGGAACTAAAAATGGTTCTTCTATGACATTGGTTGTGAACCCTTTTTAAGAGTCTTTGTCTTGCACTTTTAACCTAATAAGACTGGCATTATGAAGGTTAAGGTTGGGGAGAGTAATGGTCACCTCACTTTTCACTAAACCCTTGTTCTCAGTTTTCATTATAATGCTTCAGTGCTTGCCTTGTCTTTGGCTGGCTCTGTCTCAAGTGAGAAGGTTCCATGTTTGGAGCTTATTCCAGAGCCCACACTCTTGTGATTAGCATCAAATCAGTCTTTTCACTTCGAAACAGATGATTAATACTGGCACTATCTGAGCACAGTGCTACAAGGCTGATCTGAATGGGAACAACGGAATTCATTTTAGATTCTTAAAAAGATTCCATGCCTCTCTGACTCCACATTTGTATGGAAATTAAGAGATGAAATCTGACTTGGGGTAAATATTCGCAACCAGATTGGAGGAGCAATTGCGCTCTTGCATTCAAAGTCAGCACAAAAGTTTCCTCCCCCACACATCAAAACACAAGATGAAAACTATGAAGGAAACATCGAAGTCTGACAGCCCTCAGAAGATTAAGTTGTCTGTTGCTTTTCACTGCTACAAAACAGAGACAGAAAAGAGGGAATACAGTGTCCTCTGTAGAAATATCTACAAATGGGATGGTCCAGTAAATCTTTAAATGTGCATGGTTCAATAATAGTTTAACTAAGATCACTCATCAGTTCAAAACATGAACACGGTCTCATTGTCATGGTCTCACCATGACTGTCCTAAACGTATGCCACTAACTATGTTCACATGGACACAAAAGCCTAAGAAATTGGACCTAGCCAAGGCATTTATTACTTCCATAGAGGCTAAATGTGATCTTAACATCTGAGAATTTTAGCCAACCATTAAGAGGATGACACCATTAGGAAAATGCTATTAATTTATTGCTTACATTTTTGTCCACCTGCCATAAATATTGGCATTATAATATTATAATATTATGTAATCATGGTTTTGCTTTTGTTACAGCATATGGTTGTTCATTAAAAAATGCAGTATCTTTTCAAGGCATATCGAATGCTGCGCCCTGTATGATCAATTCACCTACTATGCTTTGTACAATCAACTTGCCTTGTGCTGCAAGGCATCTTCCCCACTCATTGTGCATGCATTTCATCTATGTTCATCATTTTCTGGACACAGTGTCACGGAGTCAAGTGAATCAAGTAAAATGGCTGCACTTAAAGTAAATTATTGGTCTAATTTGATCCTATGAAACAAAAAGTACATTACAAATAATACAACAAAATAATCATCTTAATATAGAAGATATACTATATCTCTAGCATCACACACATTATAAACCCTAACCCTAAGCCTAGATACTTTTCTTATCTTTCAGTCTGTAACTCTCATTTGGACTCATCTCCAACAGTCTGGCCAATATTAGCCTGGACTGGATGTTGCAGTTGGGGTATTGTGTTATAATTAGGGTCTGTAGCTATACCATGATAACTGAACTGTGCTCTTTTTATGTTCATAACTTAATTTAATCTTAGTCAGGGTGACACCAAATCATTGTTGTGCACATAAGCATAGTTATTCAAACATGAAGCCAGTACTGTATAGATTTAGACATGTAAGACATGCTTGCTCTTATACAGTTTTGGTGGCTTTTTCATAGTAGCACACATGTGGTGACAGTTGGGTCTAATTTCTTCAATAAAGTGAGAACACTGTTGTGCCATTGTGTGCATGTTAACGCAGCTTAAGCCTCTTAGTTTATTTATTTTTTAGTGTAAGTCAATCAGGGGTTGCAATTAATTGACTTTCAGGCTTTGAGTCGGAACAGTTTGGTGCTTCATCGCCCTGAATTTGCATAGCCATTGTGTGGCAAATCATTGCCAATAAGTCCCTGTCCTTGCCAGTGGCGATTTACAGCAGACAAGCCTCTCCGCTCTTGGGCCAGTGGCCATCTAGGGCATTAGCTGATCAGAAACAACCCCTCCACACATTCAAGCCAAGCCAAGCCAAGCTTGAATTGCAGGCAGAGCTAATTCCCTGCAGTTGCCATTTTGCTTTTATTGACAACACGGGAAGCCCCCTCCCCCAACCACCTTTTACACACACACATACTCTGGAACCTTCATTCACCTTTTTAGGGAAGCAAGCCTGAGCCGCGTGGCATGGCCAGTGTAATATGTTCGGGTACATAAATTCCAAAGACAACAACAAGATTTCCTTATCGGGATCTATAAATTCCGGGTGCTGGAGCGATGCAGCGTGGGCGACGGAGGCCGCCTCTGATTACCCTCCTCAGAGATCATCATTCCTTTAAGCCGGTGGCTTTTTAAAAGGCCATAAAGCTCTGGAGCGTTGCAGAGTCAGCGTGGGTGGTGCCCTCGCATAGCGACTGCTCGCTAATTCACAAGGTGCAGTGCTGGAATCTCTCCATCTTACACACTGTCAATTTCTCATCTCCCAAATCCGCCACCTTGCCCATTGTCATGCACCTACTTCTTGCGGCTCTACATTTCTTAATCCTCCCCCATCCCCCAGTTCCTGCAGTTGACTGGAAATTGCATTACCATCTTTGACACTCCTGGCCAGCTAGCAGCAGTGTTGACAGCTTTGGAGATAAAGAAGCGTAACAGGCTGGAAGTGCCCCTCCCCCACCACCCTTCAGCTGTGGGCCAAATACCGAACACTGGCTTCATGTTAATTTGTTTGCTGTTTACATGTGAGGTTCCAATCCAAGCTTTCTCAGTCATAATGCTGTAAATATAGGCTGGACCATGCTGTTCGGTGGCAAGCTTGGCACTGTTCCTCTTTGTATGATGTTCTCTCTTCCCATATTCCAAGAAGTTGATTTCCTTTTTACATCCTTTTAAACACCAGCTCCATGTACCCAGATCCCTTTAAGCAAATATTAGGGCTGGATCCTGTCAAAAACTACATGAAGCATCCGGTGACACCAAGAAACCTATATCTAAAATACATCCTTTCTAATTAGTGAATATTTCACCCATCTTTGACACATGCATTCAACTGCACACACACAGCTGGTGCAATCTACTTAGAAAAACACTGGCAATAGAATAAGATGCACTCAAGCAGTCATGCATGAGCCTAAGGAGTCCAATACGCCAATGCCAAGCATTGGCTACAGGGGTACACTGCTTAAAAAATAAAATAATATAACATTTAAGGAACTCACAAAAAAACTAGACATAAGAGATTGAACATTAGATTTAAATGCTTCTATTCAGCAAAACATCAATGAGGTAAGCAACATTAATAAGTAAAATTTTTTTTAGGTTAAGCAAGATAAGCAAAAATTCTGCCTTTCTGCTTTGAAATACTATCATTTCAGTTTCCATAAATATTTTTTTCCAACATACATTAGATGTGTAGAAATTTTGCAAATGGTTGCTTATTTTGCTTATTTCAAGGTATTACTTACTTTCACATTTCTTCTAGTTTTTTAAAGTTGCTAAAAAAATGTATTTGCAATGTATAAGGTTTCCCTGCATTGGACTGTAGAGCAGTGGAACTGTGTTCACTGCAGTAATGGAGCACTCCTGAATACCTATGGGATAAGTTGGAATGGTGTCAGTGATCCAGAACTAATCATCCAACATCAGTACCTGACCTTTACTAATGCATTTGTGGCTAAAAACAATCAGATCCTCACAGTGATATTCCAACGTCTATTGAAAAGCATTACCAGAAGAGTCCATGCTGTTACTGCAGTAAAGGAGGAACACAGTCCTTATTAAAACCCTTATTCTGGAGAAAACATTGGATCAGCATTAGCTAATACTTCTATTACCTTTTAATCACTTAATTAAGTCCAATTACACTGTAGGTCCACTATGTACCCTATAGGTGCACAATAACTGTACCTTTTGTGTTGACATTAAAAGTGTGAAAGTGGCCCTTTGTTCAGTGGTCATTTTAGATCACAAAACCTAATCTGTGTGAAGGAGCACATGAGTATCACTACTAGTGACAAGTCAAAAATACACAGTAAAAAGTGGTTCAGAAACTGACCACTGATGAAGGGCTAGCACTAACTATTATGGCAAAAGATTTTGACAAACTGTTATTCACAACAAAATGTTATGGTATACATCTTAAAATGCCACACTTTCAAATTCGACTATGTTGTTGTTGAACTGAAAAAGTAAAAAAACATCATGCTTATGTTAGCTAGATTGTTTTCCCAGCATTCTCTAAAGCTTGTCCAGTCTAGCAACAGTTGTCTCACAGCCAGTCACAACCATTTGTTTGAACTACTTCCTTTGCCAAGCGAAAGAAAAGCTCAGACAAAAGTCCTCAGAACCAACCTGGAGTGAGAACAGTGCTGGCAGTAAATTCATCAGAATTATTAGGCTACAAGAGGATGAAAAGGTGCCGCTGAGAAACGTGTAATTCATTTTTTTTCTTGCCGCTACAGTGAACTGGATTGAACTTCATAGCAGACCACACTAACAGTTCAGTGTCAGAACTACTAACAAGCATACCTGTTTGCTATACGGAAGGGGTGTCCAATCTTGTCCACAAAAGAACTTGTGTGACTGCAGGTTTTCATTCCAACAAGGCAGGACCAATTGTTGAAGACTGACGTCAGCTCATTAAACAAGCAGAATCAGGTGGGCTACAGCTACAGCTAGCCCACTGCAGATAAGACCTGGCACCACATGCTATAAGGTAGGCTAAACTTTGCTAAAGTTCAGTATTTGTAAAGGTATGTAAGAAGCTTTCATGATAACTGACATAAACCTACATAAACAACTTTTATGATAACAGATGCTTGTTGGAATAAATGTTATATAGATGTTTAGGTAGATTTATGTCATGGAAGATGTACATAGGTATCATGAAGCCTTATGAATACTTGCATAATAATTATGTTAGCTTTACTTATCTGTTGACAGCTTGGAGAAGTGTCTATAAAAAGACTGTATGTTTGTTCATATATACAAAACATTATGTGTTATGACAATTATTAATGCCTGTATTGTTTCATTGAACGTCACTACCTTGTGTGTAACATGATGAGACCTATTCTTAAAGCAAGCAGGCCAGGTTCTAAAGTTTAGAAGGACAAAAACAAGCGCAACCCAGTGGTCTGGACTGAAAGTTCATTGCCATAGTAGCTAAGGAAATTGAGATTTGCCTTAAATTTGCAAGTGCTTGGTCAGTATTTTAAGAACTGGAACATTGCAAAATAATGTTATGGAAAACTAATGTCCCAGGAACAGAGGAGTCTTTACAACCAGGAAACGCTAATGCCTTTAGCCTCTTGCAAATCTCAGATCATTGTAGTGTGGACAGCTTCCTCCAACACCACCTTGCCACAGAAGTGTTGGTGATGCCACCATGTAAGTGCTGCAGGCTGCTGGAGCCGCACTTTAAGTAAAAGCTCCAGCCTCACCACTGTGAGCCTTGCGGATCTTAACAGGATGAAGTTTGAAGCCTCACCCGTGGCGGCTCAGCCGTAATTGAATTTACTTGTATCTAATCTCCTTCCTTTCCCTCCTATGCTTCTTTCCGGCGGCTCATTAAAGGACCCAGGCTGGTACGGCCTGTCACGGGCCTTCCCAAGCCCTGTGCTGCCCTACTCCTGTCTCTGTGGGCCTGGCTGTATTTAAACACCCCAATCAAGGGGAGTAAATTGTCCATTTCCCCCCCGAGTGCGCTCTGATCCGAGCCGTGACGGCTCCGCCACCTCCGGAGCAGCGCTGCTGTCGTTTGGTTGCTTAGCATCCACTGCCAGCCAGGGTGAAAGCTTTAAGAAGACTGTGGCTCTTCACGAGCTCTTATTTTGCCGCCGGCTAAATATTCAAGAGAAGATGAAGGTAGAATAATTCCCATCTCAGAGGGAAGCTGTGTCTGAAATGATTTTATGTGAATGAGATTATGGATAAATAATAGTAGGTATTTTCTCTCAGGTATATAGGATAAAAGAGTTTGCTGTTGATCAAGTTTACTATACGCATTTGCAGCGTGCACAATCCCAGGTCTAGATTTAAAGGGCCAATTACATCCAAAGTACATGTAGAATATAAACATTGTTAACTCCAATACATTATATTCAGGTCAGTTCACATATGGAAACTAATTTGGTAAAATGGTCCACTTCGGTTTGCTGCTTTTGTGACATCACAAAAGCCAATGCATTTACATGCATCTGTCAGCTTGGCCTGCAGCAGTTTCACCTACATGTTAATGCTGATGTCATGTTTTAGCTGGGGCAGATTTTTGAATAAGGGTCAATACTAAGCAGCCATTCAAAGCAGTCCTTTACATAACATCAGATTTAAAGGTGCAGTAACAAAACCTTTCTATTTAATTTGTTGGAAATGATTATAAAAATTAATGTGGACTGTTTTTGGTCAAACATCATAAGTTGACTTCAGGGAAGTAAATAAAACACAAGAAAAAAGTAAGATGTTGCTCTTTAAAATATGAAAAAGAAGTTGAGGAAGGAATGTTTGCAATTCTAGTAGGAAAGCGGAGACACAAAGATGTGGCCAGGGCTGTTGTAATTGCCCCTTCCTCTCTCCGCTTGACGTTTGAGTGAAGGAGCCACTGGAATAAATCAAGAGCCTATTGGACCCTGTCCGTGGTGCTGAATTGCCTTGGAAAATGAACAGAATGGAATCCATCGAGATAAGGGAGTTGACTTCCTCGCACGGGAGATTATGGCGCAAGACTTTCCCAGGGTCCCGCATTGCTGTGAAATGGAAAGTTTCCTGAAAATCCCTCCGAGATCCTTATTCGACTCGACCCGGGCTGATAAAGACACAGTCAATTTCTGACCACACACAGCCAAAGAGTATTGTTGTTTATAGAGTAAGGAGCTGCAAGCGCACAAGGAATGGGAAGAGAGGTGGCCATTGGCTCTCAGCTGGGTTGTCAGTTCTTTATTTTTACCTCTTTCATTATCCACATCCCAGAGTGAGCCCCTCCTGCCCCCACCCCATTGCTGTAGCTGAGAATGAGCATACATTAATGAGGCTGCATCTTCCTGGATACTTTATCTTCATTGTCCTCTGACGGCGACAAAATAAATACCTACTCAATGTTTGATGAGTGCTTGCCCCTGTGCTGCTTGTACTCAGAGGAGCCAAGCGCATCCCTAATGCTGTGTGCATAGAAGCTCAATGCGCCCCGGCCTGCAAAGCCGGGCGGTGAGGTCAGAGAGGGGCGAGGATTAGGAAAGTCTGAGTTGCTAATTCAGGATTTCACCCAACTCCCCGCTGGCCTAGGACACATGCCACTGTCTGTTGTTTCAAGGAATAAAAAAAGAGGAGTAGAGAGAGAGAAGAGAGAGAAGGCTTACAGAACTTTGCTGAGCACGTTCAATGATTTGCTGAAAGGGGCTGGGGGTAGGGTGTTTGGGGGGGGGGGGTAGAGCCAAGCCTTTGATGTGGCATTTTCCCTCTAATTAAAACGATCTTGAGCCAAGTACAGTTCTAATCGGCCAGACAAGCTGACGCGCGAAGCCGAAAGAAAGCGAAGCGACACCATAAAGCGTATCTTTAAAAGAGCACGCATTCACCAGGGTGGAGGGCCTCTCAGCACTGCCTTTCATTTCTACAGCCCACAGACTGCTGCAGCCGGTGGCTACACACTTATATGCACACACATACACACAGACGAAAACACACTCAAACACACAGAAGCACACAAACATACCAATGTTCGGCGCAGAGCACACCTACGCAAAAAAACACATAGCCTACACTCGTGGACACTATGCAATTATCTGTTACATCAGCCAAGTGAGTCATAAACTGAAGTGAAAATATCTTTTTTTTCCCCCTCACAACGGTTAAAATAAAATCAGACTCAATATGTAATCTACCTTAGCATTGAATATTTAATCTACCTTAGCATTCACATACAAAAGCCTTGGCGGCGACATCTTGCTTTTAGAAATAAACTGTGATGAAGATTAAATTTTGAGTTTGGTTTTGTGAGTTTAAGCAGGATGATCACCTCGTTCTGTGATGCGCACAATATCTGCAATGTAACACACAAAGCATTTAGAAAAAAATATCCTTCTAAAGCTCAACTCAAGAAGGTGGGCAAAGCCACCTTGATTGAACTGGATTCAGCAACACATGATTGTGATTACAGTCCATTCAGTTCTCAGTGATCCATTAAGGTAGCAATACCCTTGAATATTCAGTGGCTAGCTTAGCTACACCAGGTTGCTAATATAGGCCATGCTAACATTAATGTGTTGAAGTCTTTTTCATATGTGGTCCTTGATCAACTACACATCCAGCTCCTGTTTATGTAAGCTTAATCAGAATGCCTGGGTCAGAATTATTGTGCTTTTCCACTGTGCACTCACCAGTGTTCATCTTGTCTAAGATCTGTTTAGAACAAATGACTTTCGCTATTATTTAGATAGGCTGACTCTCTAATGACTCTGTACTCCCTATGTAGTGCACTATATAGGTCATGAAAATAGGGGCTTCTGCACTCAAAGCATGCATTACATGTTTAACAAAGAGGAATCTGCCCAGTGCACATGGACTTGTGGGATTCAGTCTTGGTTTGATGTTCACAAGCGACATCATTCATTCATATGGTGCTATTAAGTTGGATGTGCATGGGCAGGTCGTTTCAGGGTGCGTGGTCAGTCACAATAAAGACAGATACAAGTTACAATTTACCAACAGAGATGTAAACTATCATGTTAGAAAGATCAAATCAGAATTGGTCAATGAGGCCTGTACAGGAAACATAGCTTTATGAACTACAAGTAAGCACATACATTTGGACTTAGCCTCATTAGTGTTGTTTCCTCTACAGTACTTCAAACTCTCCACATTAAGGGGAAGAATGAATGCACATGATGTGCTAGCTAGTGCAAGCCATTCCAGCTACTATTCCACTAGCCAAGCTAGAATTTTATGAACCATTCTGGGCAAAAAATCAACTGAAACCATCCAGGACCGTGGCCGTAACCAAGGTGTAAAAAAAAGAGGGAGTTCACTGGAGTAAATTGGTGTTTAGGTTTTGTCAGTGTTGTTCTCTGGGGGTTGGTCAAAATTACACATAAAAGCATTAGATAGAGACCTATTGTTGTTTAAAATGGTGCGGTTTAAAATTTGGCTGCTTTGTCATAAATATATCTAAAGTCTTTTAACCTGTTGGCACTGTTAAATTACACTCATGATGGATGGATGGATGGATAAATGGATGGATGGATGAATGAATGGATGGATGCATATATAGACATCCCCTTAAGGAAATGCAGGTGTCCAGTAGCTCACACAATGTAGATTAGAAGCAGGACACAATTAATTAGGATTGTTTCCATTAGATTTCATATTTTTTCCATTGCTGAGTGAACAATAACATTATCAAGTGCATTAAAATACAAAGGTCTGTTATACGATAGGAAGATTTATAAATTCGCTATTGTTATTTGTAGCAAAATGGTTATTTGAAAATGGTTATAAGACTTGAGAGTTACACCATTACAAGTGTAAGCCATTATATATGTAACTATACACTTATTCATGTTTCTTAAGCCTAGTAAGCTGGGTTTTTTTTAAAGACGTGTGAGACATTATGCTATCCTTAGCCTACTAATATGAAAGAACAGCCTTCATCATGGCCAGAATATCAATTGCAATGTTTACCATGTTTCATACAATTGCCTTTACCCCCAGACACTGTACTGTTTATGCATTTCTTACAGGTAATGGCATTATGATCATTGCCTTGTCATATTGAATTGTACACTGTTAGTTCACCTTCCACCTCTTGCTGCTGCCAGTGTACATAAATTCCACTTGTTGCTGATGATTCAAGGGGCTGCACTTATGTCCTCTCTCACAACTTTCACACACAGCAGACACTGAACGATGATTCTAAACTGAATTAAGCATGCACTCATCTCAACCACTGATTTTTTTATCCACTTTTGTATTTAGCTTTTACCACTAATCCATTATATTTTGTTTTGTTTTTTTTCCTAGAGAGAATGCCCACTTGCCCATGTGATCAGAGAGTCACAGATTCAAGTTCTGGCCTAGGTACCAATAAGGTTCCCATGAGCAAGGTCCCATCCTGCTAAACTGCCCCCCCCCCCCGGCACTGTTGATAGCTTTACATGTGGAGGGGTTAAATGCAGAGGTCACATTTCATTGTGGTGCACTTTGTGCAATGGGGTGTGTTCACAATAACAGTCATTTTCACTTCATTTCACATATGTTAAAGTTACTGCAAACAGGCTGAATAGGCTTCCCACGCCCAGAGAATAGCTCCTTCAGTCTACTATGCTAGTTTAATCTCCATGCATTGAGGGAAATGGTGGGCCGGTGCATTTAGTTTTGCTAGTTTGAGGCATTTTCCTTATGCCAGCTCATAAGGGAACAAACTACAGATTTTTATGAAGCAATTTGGGTCATGATTCAAAATCACCAGACACTGCTAAGCAAACTGATAAAACTCTTGCAAATTAAGGACAAATGAGCACTGACTCATTTTGGTATAAAGTGGTGTCTTATTAAGTTTTATTCACTACATAATTTGCTATTCACTCTTGGGGTCTCACTCAGTACATTAAAAAATAGTACATTTTTAAAATCAGAGATATAGTTTTAGCTTTCCTGTAAAAAGTTTACATTGCAGCACTGACATCTACTCTAGTCATAACTGGAGAATCAACTTTGAACACTAATTGTGTACAGTCCTTTTTTCTGTAAGTGTTAAAGTAACCGAGCAAATTGCTGTTTAGAATTGATGTTGAAAACAGACAGATAAGTCGCACATTGATTCATTTTAGATTAGGGTCATTATAGCGTTGTAATAGCATATTGATTTACTTACATACCGGAAGTGAAGAGCTATACTTTGTGGGGAATACTTGATTGAGACACCGAGGGTTGGCTAGCGTGAAAGATGCAACCTAGGCCAGCCAGCAAGAGAATGAGTCAGTACTTATATATATGTTATAAAGCAATCCTCATTATCCATCCAAATCTGCTAAGCTAACTTGTGAAATGGGTAATCAGTGGTAAATAAGGGGCTAAATAGCATATTGATTCATTTCAGTATAAAGTAGCAGATCATTAAGTTTTATTCACTGCATAATTTGTATTTTATGTGGGATATCTTTTATGCATCTCAGCAGCCATGTAGCATTTGTCATTGCATTTAGCATCAAATATTGTCCTTATTAAACTTTTTGTGATTCCTCATTTTTTTTAAATATGGGTTTTTATAAAGCTTAAAAATAAACTTTAAAAGTTTAAAGATTTAAAAAAAAATATGTATATAATGTTTCTTATTTTTGAATCTAAAGAACATGCACTTCAAAAAAATGTGTTAACTAATTTCTGAAAGATTTCTTTACAAGGTTTATATACTAAAAGTCTTAAATGAATACAAGGCTTTAAGACATTAGCATAAATCATAAAACAGGCAAATACACAACATGTTGTTAACTAGCCTTTGTGGGATGGAGACATTAAGGACATAATAAGACATTGTAATTTACCTAAATGTATTATTAATTATTCTTTTAATGATTCATTACTATCAGCATATAATGTGGGCTGAACAGGGCTAATCTTCCAAAGTGACATGGTCAGTCAATCTTACAGTATCACTGAAAGTTAAAAACAAAGAATCAGAAAAAAAAGCCATTTTTCTTCCCATGAACTTCCAGAAACTTGGATCTGGCAAATTCCTGCTGAATATGTGATTTGTACAATAGTCCAAATAGGGTGAAAGTGTTCAGGTAACACAGCTGATGGATGTGTAACTAAATTGTTAACAAAACTACTGTTATGATTTTATTTCAAGGCAAAGTGTAGTTATGGATGGCTGATAGTGGCATAAATGATGCTATGTAAGAGCTGTAGAGAGGTTTTATTAATGTTTAATATTAGTACGTTTTCTATCTAATACATGCACATGAGTTATCTGTGTTTAAAGTGTCTTTTACCTTAACCTTACACACTTATTTGTCAGTATAATATCAGCAGAGAACAAATAGCACCACATTGATGGAATTGTCCATTTGTTACTTGACCCTGACACCTGTATGCACTTCAAATAGGAGGTTTTTTCTAGCATATAAACAGAAATTCATTATCTAACATTCTGATCAAATCAGACTGTTCTTGTTAAAGTGGTTTAAGAATTGCTCAAGTGTACCATCTAACAGGTTTAATCCACAAATCCAAATCAGAGTCCAGAAATACATGGTCAAAATACACAAGAAAACCAACATAACACGCTTAGTAACTCTACAAGGCAAAACGATACTTTACAAAGTTTTTCTGTGACTTTCTGTTTTTATTGTTAGAAGTCAGATGAAGCAGATCGACTTGGGCAGTGATGGGCAGTGGTGGCCTAGTGGTTAGGACCTTGTCCTTGTGAACTGAAGGTCCCAGCCCAAGCACTACTGAGTTACCCTTGAGCAAGGTACTATCCCGCTACACTGTTCCCTGTGCACTGTTGATAGCTGCCTACTGCTCCACGTGTGCATGTGTGATGGGTTAAATGCAGGGGTCACATTTCGTTGTGGTGCCTGAGTGTGTTCACAATGACAAAAAGTCACTTTCATCTGCATAATTGGTGGGAAGTTTGAAACCCGGACTGGAATTCCGGATCTGGCTTTAGAGCTCCTGATTATGGGGCCTCCCAAGTAGCTTTTGATTTCATTGCAAAATGTGTGACTTAACCTGCAAGCACTTTAAATCTGAGTGCCGGGTCTTTTCTTCAGAATTGTGAACTGCCATTTTTCGGTGACCTCCATATATGTTAAAGGCAGACAGTTGAGTGTGTGTGGCAAGTGAGATGACTGTGTTGCCCATCCATTGGTATATGTCAAATGTCAAATGCTAATTCAGGCGATCCACTCACCTCCATCAACACACCTATTCTTCATTCAACTGGTGCGGCACGCACAGGTTTATTGCTCATATCATTGCGCTAAATGGCCATGATATGGATCAGTAAACAGGTTTTGTTTATGACATGATCTCAGACATCTGTTTCTGTATAGAATGTACAAGCTGCAGATTCCTGCAGAAGTTAAATATCACCTTCTATTTGTTTTTTCACTTTGAACAAATTGCCTGAGAAATCCCTGTTACGTGTTGGGACATCGGAGCAATCGGTCCTCTCAGCTAGCCGCTCGAAGCAAAAGGGCAGGTCATTTTGTCTTGTATAACATTTCTAATGAAAAAAAAAGGGATAGAGTGCTCTCAGCAACAATTTCATGGTTGCTAGAGCCAGCACTGGGTAGGTGGGCAAATGGCCTTTTTCCAGGTTCAGTTAGCAAGAGAGGCTAGGAGGCGATCCCTGCTTTATTGTGTGCTTACTGCTAGATGAATCTCATCATGCTTTTAACGAAAGACACACACATTTACTTCAGAATAGCTCCAGGCCACTTCCCCTAACCCTCCCAACCCCCTATTTTCACACCTCTGCAGATATAGAGGAGAAAGCGGATAGGTACTTTACTGCAGGTACTTAAGGGGGAGGGTGAGTGGTGTTGAGTATATCAAATGAACCCAGTGCTGGCTAACGGCTAGCGGATCTGTTAATAGCCCCCTTTTCAATAAGCCCCTATGTATTTAGTCTGTCTGCGTCTTTCCTCATGTGTCCTTTCCTGTCATGGTGTCAAAGCAGATATTTTCCACTTCATGCATATTTTAGCTCTCGTGAAACTAGGATGGCGCTAAAGCACCGGAGGCGACTGTGTAAAAGATCTGCAGCCAACCGTTGATGGTCCATTCTTATGGACGTCCTGTTATTTAGGCAGCAGGCCTTCTTTTTTGGTTAAAGAGACATGTTTTAAGTGGTTCTGCTGCTAGAAATTCAATTTAGAGTGGAAGTGCTGAAGACATGAATAAATCAGAGATTAGATGTGTTTGGCAGCAGTATCTCTATGCAGAAATCATAGCCAGAATGAACGAGGGCAATATTTATAGCCGGGTTTTACTGAGGGACTCCACAGAGTGGAGTAGCTAGCTGGGAGGAATCATTGCAGGAGGCCAATGAAATGGAGCATTAACGACATTGGCGCACACACATATGCACACGTTCACCCTCAATGGACAGACTTACACACTGAATTACGCGATAGCAGAGGTTTGGAACACAGACGCTGTCTGCAACTGTCCTCTCCAGAACACATGCACACCTTTGTTTTGATTACCTTATGAGGACTTTCTATTTTGTCATATATTACCATTATCTCTATTATACTGCTATCTCAGCAGTGCCAACACTTAACCCTTAAACACAGTGATTGAAAATATTAATGAACCCATGATACAAATTGAAATACAATCGTAAACAATTTTTTTGTGTGGAAAAGTCAAACCAGGACCAGCAAAATAGCCTCATACCAGATTAGGGTCATGTTTTAATAAAACACACACACACACATACACACACACACACACATACACATACACACACACACACACATACACACACACACACACACACACACACACACACACACACACACACATTAAAACAGTGGTCTTTAAACAGAGCCCCCCAGGCAGCCCACGTGTTTGCTTTACAATGCATGAAGATGGAGCAAAAAATGTAGACCACCTGGGGGGTCCTGAGGACTGGTTTGAAGATCACTTGGCATAACACATTGTCCCTGTTGGGCACAAACCTCATAAATCCCAAAGTTACTTTTGAGGAAAATCCTGTTTTTACAATAACTGAACACAGTTTCATCAAAGTTGGTACTGTGTCTTTATATATGGTGAGACAGTTACATGTTGTAAGATTATTAACACTAAGATTTGAGATAAGCTCAAATGGAGATATGAGGTTTTTGAACATTGAATCTGAATGAATGAAAAAAAAACTGTCCAGTTTTAAAGTGGCAAGAAAATTATATCTCTGCTCATACATTGAATATCAACACCTAAAAAATCCACACTGATATTACAATCAGCACTTACAATAACACCTGTTAACTTTGTATAAAAAGTTTTTTTTCCATAACATTAACACACTACTTATACCCTGCAGGTTTGATAAGCAACCGTTACTGAGTGAATAATCCAGTGAACAAGCAAAAACTTCTTTTTATAACCACAATGTCAACATCAAAGCTGAATTAGACAAACACATACACTACAACAGGGCAACAGCATGGGCTAGTCCTCAATATAAATGGAATTTTCTCTGTTTGTATGTAATTTTTCCATTCCTGAGTTTTAGTGTAAATGTCCATATTTCCAAGCATGTGTTTCAACTCTCACCACATGGCTTGCAGCTGCAACATACCAGTTGTGTCAGGAATTAGGGGTGTTTGTAGGAAGCAAGTGCAGCATGGATATAAAACAGAAAGTTTAATAAACAAAGAAAAACATAACAATAAACATAAACTAGAAAACAAACGGAAATTACAAAGAGCCACACCCGCGGCAGGCATGATGACATGAAATGATGCTAACAAACCGCGACGAGACATGAAACAAAGGAGTTTAAATACATAAATGAACAACACCTGGGGACATGAAACAAAGACCAGATGTGAGGCGGGGCAAGGCATGGGAACACGAACACAAGGACAATGACACGCTTAAACCAAAACAAAGCATGGACATGTGGAAAAAAGGGGAGTGGCTAGACAACACATTACATAGCCCTCCCCCTAGGAGCAATTTCCCAGTGTGACTAAACTCTGCCCACAACCGGGCACTGACATAGGGTGACGGCAACACAAAAGACTAAAGACAGGACTGACTAGATGTGGAGCTGGGGAAACAAAGTCCTGGTCTGGGACTGGGGAAACAAAGTCCTGGTCTGGGACTGGGGAAACAAGGTCCTGGTCTGGGGAAACAAGGTCCTGGGCTGGGGGAATAAAGTTCCTGGCTGAGAAGCTCTAGTGCTGAACCCGTAAGTTGCAGAGGCGGAGCCCGATGACGTCAGTGACATCCAGGAGGAGCCAGAAGGCACCCGTTACGTCCAGACAGAGCAAGGAGGCGCACGCGACGTCTGGGCGGAGCCAGGAGGTGCACGTAACGTCCAGGGGGAACAGGGCGGAGCCAGCGACGTCAGGGGGGAATGAGTCAGAGACTCATGCACGTGACACGTGGTGTAGGTGGTGGCGTCCGGGCGGCGCTAGATGCAGACGGAGACATCTGGGCGGAGCTTGGCGGTGACAGTGACACCAGGACGGAGCTGGGCGGTGATGGTGATGTCAGGGCAGAGCTGGGCAGTGACGCAGTACTCCCAGGGTTCAGGGTCTTAAGGGCGGGATACAGCAGCTTCAGCGTTGTGGCGCCTGTATGGAGACCTCGCTAGTGATGTACAATGACGTCTGTGTCGAGGTCTCCCCAGTAATGCGCAGCCACGTCTGAGTCGAAACTCCCTGGGTAGCTGGCTGCCACTTCTGGACCATAGGCGGAGACTGGGGGTCCTGCTCGCCGGTTGCCAGGTGCCACATTTCTCCAAACAGCACACTGGACAACTCAAGCACTCTGGGGGCGGGGACCCGTTGGAGCTTTCCACTTGCTAACAGAGCTGCCTCGGGGACTCCATCGACCACTAGCTCCGCAATGCGCTTTCCCCTGCATGTCTGACGCTTCCTTGAAGCGTCGCCAGCAGCCAATAGAAGCTCATATCCCCTGCGACTCTGCCAAATCAAGGGCCCCAATTTTCTCCCCAGCTCTCCTTATTCAGGTTCCCCCGTGCTCACCTCGGCCTGTCGAATGTCCCGAAGCAGCTCCTCGCCTCTCTCCGGATCTCTTCCGCTCCTTTTCCAAGCCTACACTTGAGGCGTCCATACCACTGCTGCTTCCATAATTCGGCGGTTTGTTCTATCAGGAATTATGGGTGTTTGTAGGAAGCAAGTGCAGCGCAGATATAAAACAGAAAGTTTAATGAACAAAGAAAAACACAACAATAAACATAATCTAAGAAACAAACGGGAATTACAAAGAGCCACAACCGAGGCAGGCACGACGACATGAAATCACGCTAACAAACCGCGATGAGACGTGAAACAAGGGGTTTAAATAATCAACATAAATGAACAACACCTGGGGACGTGAAACGAAGACCAGGTGTGAGGCGGGGTGAGGGCTTGGGAACACGAAAACAAGGACAATGAAAACCTTAAACCAAAACAAAACCAAGGGAAACAAGGGGCATGGCTAGACAACATGTTACAAGTTGAACAACACAAAAGAGAGAGCAACATTTTCACTAGTGTGATAAATTCAAATGTTTGTTAAATTATTGACTGCCATGTATCTAAAACACTGAATATTAGCTGGGCACTCAAGTAGCACAACTGGGTTGATTCTATCATTGGGAGATTGTGAGTCTGGCCTCTGATGGTGCAGTGGCCATTCAAGACCGGCATTACAAGACAGTAAGAATGGCTTTGCTTTCTCTAGGGGGATAGGACAGTCCACCTCTCTCTCATCAGTCAGAGCAATACTAGCTAGCACAGGCATTTGTTAGATGACAGAATCAGCAGTCAGCATTGTCCTCCAAGCATATTACACTGTAAGATGACTTTGCATTAGACAGCTCAGAAACATGCATTTGCTGACTTCATGTGAAAGCACATGCAAGCCTTCACCCTCCCAGTGTTGATCATATTGTGTGATGGGAACCCTAGCTGAAGGGTGGAACTGGACAGGACTGCATGGAGAAAATCAGGAAAAATTCAATAAATGAACACACACACACACACACACCTACACACACACACACACACACACACACATATCTATGAAGGGAAAGTGATTTTTTAAGTCCTTGTGAGCACATTTATCAAACAATGTAACACAATAAAATGTGACCTCTGCATTTAACCCAGAGCAGTTGGCAGCTATGAACAGCACCCTGGGAGCAGTGTAGCAGGATGGTATCTTGCTCAAGGAAATATCAGTGGTACCTAGGCTGGGACTTGAACCTATGACTCTCCATTTTCAATTACAATGGTACAAAAGTTCCTGACCACTAGGCTACCACTGGCCCCTCAATATATAATGCTGTTTCTCAGCAATGGTAATGTAAGTCCTAAATTTAAAATGTTAAAAAATAGGAAATTCCCAACCAAAATCCATAAATGCATAATACACAGGCACCAAATATCACTGCTGTGAGAGCGGAAGCATAAAAGCCTTTAAAACTGAGGGGTGCACTCGAGTAACAGCTTTTATGCTTTCCAAAGTGCTGATTTGAAAGATCAATGAATCTTCACAGTTCTCTGTGTCACTCGAGCGCACTATTAGGTTTCAGCAGCGTGACATCAGTGGCACCTGTGCATTCCTGCCAGTCAAATCAGCCAGTTCTCCCATGTGAGCCAATCATAATGATTCAGCCCCCAGAGCACAGTGTG
The DNA here is from genome assembly GCA_037974385.1 of Arnoldichthys spilopterus. NCBI lineage: Eukaryota > Metazoa > Chordata > Actinopteri > Characiformes > Lepidarchidae > Arnoldichthys > Arnoldichthys spilopterus. Next base: position 19,589,164 of record JBBPDA010000034.1, on the reverse strand, counting down.
TGAGGGCGGTTAGTGATGGGTTCCTTCTGTTTTCCAAAGTCTTTGCAATAAAGAGATAAATAAATAAATAAATAAACACACCTGACAAGTCTCTCAATAGGAGAGCAAAAGAAACCTGTGCAATGCACCTACTGTCAATTACAAAGGCTAGTTTATCCATAGATGCTGTTGTCAGCAACGGTAGTCCTGATCATTTGAGCCATGGATTTTGACAGCCATGACAAGAACGATTAAAACCAACAGGGGTTCCTTGAGATGTCAGTGTCCTTCTTATGAACATTTCACACATCGCTGCCTTTGAAATGGCACAATTATTTCTCAAAGTACACGACTATGGGTTTAGCTCAGTAAAAAGACCTCCAGGAATACAGGAAACAGTGGTGCTGAGGGTGCTGCAATACACCCAGACTTCAGGATTTTAAGAGATTTTTTTGTTGCTAAAAATAAAAAAATAATGAAAGTACAAAAATGACATAATTTTTAAACATTTAAATATTTCATTTTTTTCATCTTTCATGAAAACAAATAGGTTTGATTCACTAAAATGTACTGTCATTTCATCTCATTCATTCTATGTAGGCTAAACAACCCCATAGTTTAATTTTTTGAGTGTAAAATTGCTCTTAAAACATTAAAGCTATCTCCTACTGGAGTGCTGAATCTCAGCATCTGCCTATAATTGTGACAGTCAGTTATGTTGCCACTAGTCAGTCTGATTTGTTGCCATTCAACTCATTTGCATAAGTTCGTTCAGAAGGGTAGAGACCTCAGTTAACAGGGTATTTCATCAGTTTTTGCATTTAATCTCTCAACATATTAGTGCCTTTTCATGGTAAATGGACCATTAGGAACAGCCCAAAATGAATTGTTGAAAGATCAGGATGGTTTTTCTTCCTGTCCCGTAGACTCCCATTTTTATATATGAATCTTTTGTCTGACAGGGATGAATTGCAGTTACATGATTAATTGCTTGGTTAATGACTTTGTTACTTTGCCTAATTAATTAATTAAATAATGATGATGAATTACATAGTTACATAAGGAATTCTGTTCACGTCCAATTTACATTTTGCAGCGACAGGCTTAAGTCTGCACATTGGACCTTTTCTTAATTCTGATGTCAACAAATGTCCCCAAGCACATGACAAGACATGTAAACGGTGTCCAAACCTTAGCTTGTCATCAAATCCAATACTTATTTACAATAAGACGGAAGTTATAAAGAGTTTTGATTGGTTTATTATTAGTTAAGTTATTGTAAATTATTAGGTTATAAACATAAGAGACAAGAGAGGCGGCAGTTTCTAGCATACAGGTGGGCCACGATAACTGTCGATCAAGCAAGGTTGTGATTTGTTATGCTTTAATTAATTTGTAATTATTGCTTATTATTCATATGATTTTAAAGCATTTATAACCTAAATAACTGAAAAAATAGGGGTCTTTCCCACTAGAGAAACTTTTTCTTAGATTCTTAGAACCGCTGGGGGAGTTTTTTTGTGTGTTCACACCACAAGAACTAAGAACAATTGTAATTCTTAGAAAGTTTTGAGGAACTTGTCTAGCTCCTGTATTAGGGTAGGTACTTTCCTGCACTATGGGAACCATGAGTGAATGGTGACTGGTCCAGGTGAAAATGAACAGAGACTGCATGCAACATTTTAAATGTGTGAAACGTTCGCCATGTAAACAAAAGCTTATAGCATTAAAACATTAAATCTGAGAAAAAACAAGGACAAATTGACTGACAGTCCAGTCAGTTATTTGGCATGTATAATATGCAACAGAGGAAATAAAACATGATTTTGACACATTTAAGGGCTTCTATCACTGCCTCCTACATCTTCTTGTATGTAGTCACTGTAACACCCATTGGCCAGCTTGCATCAACAGTGTTTCTACTGGCAGTGTGGATACAAACAGAAAAAATGTCTCTGAGGGTGTGTAGTTGTCAGGGGAGCTCCTCAGTGGGTAGTTTCTCTCAAAATGTCCCTAGAACTATTTGATCAAAAAGTGCCTAGTTAATACACTATTTCTAAACTATTCATAAACCCTTTGTAACAGTTTCTCCCCTTTTATTTACAAATCTAAATTATGGTGTTAACTCACAGCTTACAATCTGCATGTTCAGCAGAATTTGTCCCAAAGATCGTAATGTTTCATTATCTGTATCAAAATACAACATGCTGTTTTCAGCAGTAATGGTTAGACAGGTTTTTTTTGCCAGAAAGTAGGAGGAAAAGTCAAGCATAAGTAGGAACTTATGGGCTCTGAAATTGACTGGGTGTCCAGATGGGACCTCAGGAGGAGACAGATTTATCGACAACATAAACAGCTAAAAATAAATGAATCAAATAAATAAAAGAGAAATACTGAAACTGCTTCTAGCTCTTTTTGCAGTTCATCAGACGAACCATAGACATGGTCTAGGCAAGCACGGTCATCTAATCATCTCATTCACAAGCCACTTGGCCTGCATGCCACTCGGCCCTGCCAACTGTGCCAGGCTGCAGTTGCCTCCCTTGTTAACAGGGCCGGCTGCTAAACAGGGCTCGTTATTGTGAATTATCTGGGCTTAATGCAGTGCCAGTGGCCTTTCATTACAGAGTCCCTTTCAGATCCGTCAGCAAACGGGAGGGCAGGCCACAGAGCCTTGACATTAGCAACATTCAGGGGTTGGCGTGAGGGCCATTTGGAGCGCCCTGGTGCGCACGCTTGTCACTGTCTCACTGTCCTTTAATTGATTTTTAGACACTGGCAGCTAGCACTGTACGGGACACGAAGCTGCATCTAAAAGGCTCTCAAATGGCATGGCTTACATTAATGGAGGTCATGAAATATTTATTTCTATATGTAGTTCATGTGGCACTAGTGGGGGGCTGTGAGCCTTCTGACCTGGCTCCACCTTGTAGGTTGCTAATCTTAGAGCACTTCAGAAATAATTCATCTTGCAAGAGTGAGAACCTGACATGCAAACCATTGGATTGTGTGGTTCAGCTAACACTGATAAATGCATTGTGCTATGCATTCAAGATGAGATTTTACTAATGCTGGTGTAGATTAGAAGTGAATGGCTAATAAGCAAGAAAGAAAGAAGCTCCAAGAGGGGCTTTCCTTTTTTTATTTTATTTTATTTTTATCATGAGGGTTCACACTGTTTTTGAATACTGTTTTGGGCTGCATGTCTCCCTGTTGCTAAGTGACAGTAGTGTCATAACTGTCAATCATCTGTGCTGGCTAGCTATTGTTTCTGATATGTACAGGCAGAATGTTCTGTCACTCACCCTTTCAGAACATGATGTTCCATTAACTAACATGCATGGTGCTGCTATCAGAAAACAAGCCAAACTAAAAGAAGCTGCTTTTATTCATGCTGTGCTATTTTTAATCCACGGAACCTTAAAGTTCAGAGTATGCAAGGTAAGGCAAGTTTATTTATATAGCACATTATCGTACACAGAGGTCATTCAATGTGCTTGATAAAGATAAAATGAGTGTAAAAAGAAAATTTAAAATAAAATCAGATTTTATCAGGAAAGTAAATTAAGCATTAAGCATTAAAGTAAGATTAAGACAAATTAAGTTAATCAAATGAATAAATTAAGACAATAAAAGTGAATGATAAAAGTAAAGTCAGATTACAGGAAATAAGAGTAAGACAAAGTAAATGTTAAAAGTACATGAACGTATATGGGGTGCTCAGCAACTGCAGCTGTCAGTGAAATCCTACCTTCTTTTTTATCTGATTAGTCAGCACTGATGTAACCTATTTTGCAAAAAAACTTTTACAAAAACGTTGCCATTTATTCTTGAATGAGTGTGTTTCGAGGTGGGAGTGTGTTGATGTATTGTGGGATGCAAACTGACTTTATTTTTTACAGTATCAATAGAAAGAAGGACTAAGACTTTATGGCTCCTTTACCAATCAAGCCACAGCAGGCTGTAGTTGACATCTCTACTTTAAGATAAGCCAGGAGTGTGCACAAGGCTTAGTGGGGAGATTAGCAGCACTTAGCATTGTTTTTCCAGTCTGAGAGGAAGATGAGAATGCTCGGATGGTGTCAGTTCATTGATCACGAAGCCATCTGAGCACACCGCCGTGTCATATCATTGATTCCACCTTGTCAGGGATGTCCACGGGTGGCCAGGACACCTGAAGGATGCTCAAAGAGGCCAATTTGTTAGTAATTACTATGCACATATGAAGCTTATTATAGACCATTACATCTGTTAGGCCATGTGGAGCTGGGGTGGCGGGGGTGTTGGGGGGGGGGGGGGGGTGTTGGGGGAAGTTTTTTAGGTGGCCCTCAGA
>JBBPDA010000034.1:19554772-19568530 GCA_037974385.1 Arnoldichthys spilopterus | reverse complement strand
CACATTTCCTCATGGTGAACTTTGTGTGATGGCAAAGTCACTTTCTCACACACACACACACACACACATACACACACACACACGCACACACACACTATATATATATATATATATATATATATATATATATGTATATATATATATTGGTATGTAAAACTGTGGCGTAGACTCAACATTTAGAATTGGTTAGTGCTTTCAGAACAGAAGCAACAGAATAGAAGCTTGTGCTGTGCTATAACCCATATACCCATATATGCAGTGAGCGATTTAATGGTTATATCCACCTTCTTAATTACACAAATGACTAGTGTGCCTTTTTAACACCATCATGTCCTCTATGCACATACATTCTGACCTTCTATGAAACAATATTAGTTAATCCAAGGGTGCTTTTGTCTATGCTCATGAAAAACCATTACAATTAATGACTCATGTTACTCGTAAATGAAATGAAAGATACATTTTAGTACATTGAAATGTTTATTTCTTTAAAGGATTTAGACGCCAGTTTTGACAGTGTCCTTTGAGCTCTAACAATTTGACCCTCCCATTGGGTGGTCTTACTGTGCATGGACTAGCAGTTGCATGAACTAGTCAACTATTCAGACTATTAACTCATAATTCCACTACCCGGCAGCCATTGACTAGTCATGGTCAGGGCCTGTGGTAAAGAAGTAGGGAAAATATAATAAAACCTAAACCCAAACCCCAAAGTGCTCTATTTGTATGAAAATACTAAATACGATGATAGATTCTGCCCAAATGCCTACTTATACGCCAAACTTGGTAGGTTTCAAGAGTGAAAGTGTGTCCACTAACAAAAACAAACTAACATTTCAGTAAGAGGAGACTAACTGAAATCAGGACCAAAGTTTCAAAATGAGATAGTATGAATATGTTCTGATTTGGTGACTAAGTCCACGTCCCATTCTAAAAGACACATTAATGTGCAGATTGAACTGATGCTTTTTACTAATATAATAAACAATCATTTGTTTCTCATAGTCAGGTAGTCTCAATTCTGCAGGAGAGGAGCACTGAAAAAATATTTTGCCTTAAATTACTGGATTAAATGTATCGGTCCCACTTTAATTCAATATGTTACACCAAACCAATAAATGCCTTTAATTTACTCTCTTTTGGCAATAATCATGTTGGTATAATATATTGCAGCCATGTGGGACTAATGTACTAATGTACATTTGAATCAAGTCATTCAAGGCAGATTTTTTTTAATATGGCATTCTGAGAGCTTTGGTGATTTTAACATGCAGGGAAAGGGCTTTAGGTACTCAGTCACATGCCACTTTGGCCAAAGTGCCCTTTTGTAAAGGCTAATGCCCAATCTACAAAAAATTTGTTTGGTTTTATTCCACCCTACCTCCCTCCCACCACCACCACCAGTCAACAAATTTCTCCCCCGCTGCCTCCCCCAATTGGCAACAATTTTTTTTCAGTAACATGCCTCCACCCGTCCCTAAGGTCGACAGATGAGCCTTCCCATCTAAAGGTCTATGCATGGCCATGCATGTCTGCATGATAGTCAGTGTACTTTGTGGACAGAATGGCTGAGGCATAAAACTACTAAAACAAGACAAATAGGTCGAAATGTGAACAGCTTTATCTGCAAAAACTTTACCTGTTTAACCTCAAGTGTAACTGATTATTTACCCTGATTAGGTGTTTTATGAAAAAAATCTCATGTGTTGTTTAATGTTTAGAGATACCCGTCATTATGCATTACAGTAAGATATTTTAATGAGCGGAGACAATTCAGGAGAATATTGTGTTCTGTCTGTGACTGCTCTGAAGAACATGTGGTGACAATGAAGTCACAGAGCAGCCCACTAAGCCTTTGTCTGAACTAATTAGCCTTGCATTATCTCAAAGAAGCACCAAGAGCTTGACCTAAGGGCATGGTGGGTTTTCTTACAGAGCGTAGGTACTTGGCGACAGTAATGACCCCCCCGTGTGACTCAAACTCCTGAGCTCCATAGTTACCCTCTAGACACAATGTTGATGCATACCTAATGAAAGGCTACAGTTTCTCCTGAAACACATATACTCACACTAAAGCAGCATGAACATGCCAGCCAGTCCTACCCATCAGGCATCTGTATGATTATAGAATTATATCATATAGGCAACATTTGTAGCACTGTGTATGTGTAGGTCTACACTTACTGTTGCTATGTGTTGCTAAATGTTTGTCAGCTACCCACTTCTTCATCCCTTGATGAAAACAGGACCACCATCAAACCACAACTGAACACATATTATTCAGGTGGTGACTCTTCTCAACACAGGAGTGTCACTAATATGGTAATGGTTTGCTAGTATCTGTTGTACTGGACCAAGTGTATTAGTAGTCTTGACACACCTCAGTGTCACCTCAGAGTGGTCTGCCAAGCAAAAATATCCAAACAAGAGTAAATCTGTGGTCAGAAACCAACCACTGATGAAGGGCTAGAAAATAACTTACACAAATTGTGCATGGGAGTAATGAACCACAGTCTACCACAAAAGGAAGGTGTTTGGATAAAGTGGCAGCCCTACTTTGCTCTATATAATCCTGCTCAACAGATACTACCACACTACTACCATGTTGATATGACTGATGTGCTGAGAATAGACCATAAGCCAAATCACATCTGGTCAGTGGTGGTCCTATAGTAACTCATTGTCACTGACTGACTGTGTAGACTACAGCTAGTAACTGAATGCCTATAAAGTGTCTATATATGAGCCAGTGAGTGGACGTACAGAGTAGGTGTTTCTAATAAACCTTTATGATGCAGGAAAAAAATTTTTTGTCAGTAACTGGTTCAATTATCTCCTCACAAAGAGATCTAAAAAACAGATGTACAGTGGTAAACATCTGTTCCATATGCAGAAAACCTGGACTATAAAAAACGTAAGTAATGCCACTGTGTAGTAGTAGATCTACACAGAAAAAAACGTGCTTTGAATCACTTCACTTAAATGTGTACATTGGTCCCATATGACTACAATTTATTACACCAACATGGATATTGTCAAAAGAGAGTAAATGAAAGGCAGTTTTAGATTTGGTGTAACATTGAATTAAAGTGGAACCAACATACACATTTAAATTAAGTAATTTAATACACCATTTCTTTCAGTGTAGAAAAGTAGTAGAAGATGAAAGGATGTTTTCAGTTATGTTTTGTTCCAATTTGTAATTACATATCACTGCAATCACCTACACCGGTTCTTTTCTTGCAGATAAATGGGCTACTTCTAAAACTAAATTTGTGTTGCTATGCACAGTGCACACAATACCTGCTCTGGAATTCTGCATATCATACAAAGTTTTTAATCAGTATAGTCACACAGACAGAAACAAACTGTGGAGTGAAGAGTTTATCTTATCCTTAAAGGTCACAACATTATTTGATCTCATTTATCATAGAAATCTTGATAAAAAATGTAACTGAATGAAAAAAGTAACATGCACTTCCTAGTCCATAAGGTCCATATATGGAAATGAATCTGCAAAAACAGCCAAATTGTTTTTGTGATGTCACAAAAATCACTATATTTACAAAATCATATATTCACCTTTTCGGCTGAACTCCTAAGGGGTGTTTCAACCCAGAATGACCATTCAGAAGCAGCAATCCCTTAAATGGTTAATCTTAAAGGTTACAAAATGATTGTAAGACATGAGTGCAAAATCCACCTGGAGGGCTGGTGTCTGGCACAGTTTGGTAGTTGCCCTTCTCATACATATTGCCAATTAACATGTAAACTAAATCAGGTGTGTTTGAGCAGGAAAATTCCCAAATTGTGCTGGACACCTGCCCTTTAGGACTAGATTTGGGATAAGGGATTAAAAGAAGCTGGAAAACAATTAATGAAATTAATTATGACTAACCATGCAAACTTGACCTGGATAAAACAAGAAGAAGTAGGATGTTGCCTTTTTGTATATAAATGAATGCTTCATACTATGTACATAAGTTAAAAATGATCTCCAGGATTGTATGGTGTTAGTATGCTGGTAAATTCCCTGTGATATCAATAAATGACTTGCAAAACACTGAGCAACGTGATGAAAATGCTGCCACTTTTAATCTTTATTTGTGTCTAGTTTGGATGTTGCTGTATTAAGTGCTCGGTGGGTGGCTGGCTCCTAATGAAAGCATGGCCTATCTAGCTCAGCTTGTTTCCCAAAAAACTTCACTAAGAGCTGACACTCACAGAGATGGCAGGTCAGTATGTTTACCCCTTACGCATAATCGCTTCTGAAATGTTTAATTCCAAGGTAATAATGTGGTATTTTGACATTGCCACTGTAGTAATTCACTCACTTTAATCAGTTTATTACTAACATTTGACATGTGAACCGAAGCTCTAAGATGGTGAATGCTAGTGTATGTGGTTAGTTTCCAAAAATGATATTTAGACTTATGCCTTTGGATAAACACGGTTGGGATTCTGCATATGAACCATAACACAATGATTTTATGGGCATAGCCACAGCTTTGTCCTCATGTGGCAGGCAAAGAGCTTTTTATCCTTCATTCATGTAGTCTTTAATGGCCTATAATCTATTGATTTTCCTAACATTGCATTTTGAATGTTTATAGGTGTTCACCACAAGTACTTGCCAGTTGTTTTAAAGACATAATCATATGGTATGGCGTCTTTATGAGCTACATTGTTAAAGTTTTATAAGCTTACATTATTACTTATTTTTAATCTGATAGGTCTGCTAAGAAAGAGATGTTATAATGCAAAATAAAATGTCTTCATTATGGCAGACTTAATGGCATATTGCTTTTATTTTGCACTATCAATGACAACTTAAGGCTTTTTTATTACACACTACACTGAAGAAAACATCTGCCTTGAATTACCTGATTCAAATTTGTACATTAGTCCCTCATGGCTGCAGTATATCACAGCAACATGATTACTGTCAAAAAAGAAGTAAATGAAAAGCATTTATTGGTTTGGTATAACATATTGAATTAAAATGTGACCAACGTATACATTTAAATCAAGTAATTTTGGGCACTTTATTCAGTGTAGGCTAATTTAGACAAGTTTCTAGCTGAAATAAAGCTATGATAAGTTGCTTTATCATAGCAAGACTCTGAATTATAATTTTATTTAATTTATTAACTGAATCTTTGTTCATATTTATGCAATGTATAATACAAAAGTGTTGTGATTAAAATATGATGAGCCCCATTCAAAGTCATTGCAAAATACTGAACAGGTTCATCTTTGAACCCCCCCCAAGCAAGTAGGCTAGTTAACAGCCAAAATGGTGCCTTCAGTAATAATCTTCCACTAATAATTGAGCTAAAGTAAGATACTGTGTAAAATGTTATATAAAAAGTATAGAATGTATCAGTTGTCCTATAAACTGTATGTTATGATCTGCCTTGAACAGCAGTAAACTCTGGGTAAATCTTAAATGGCTCAGTATGCTACACATGTTCGGGAATTCTGGCTTCCACAAGCAAATATGTCTAAATCCCCAATGTGCCAGGGCCAGAATTTTGCACTACACACAGGTGCACTACACAGACTGCAGGGGGCTCTTTAGGATTCAACCCCAGTGTGGATAAAAGGACTTACAGTTTGGTGATAGTATTCTCATGGTGGTAATTTGGTGAGTAAACAATGTGAAATGCGATATGACACTAGTCATTTGTGTAATATGTTTATTGTTTTATGGAAAAGAATAATAATAGTAAATGACTGTACTATACATGTGATAGATACCTGACTTTTTTATTCTCCTTCACTGGTTGCATGGCAACAAAATTCTTTTGGTGGAAGAATTGTTTATCTAAATCGTTAGAAACAATAATTAAATTGTTAAATTATTGATTAATCAGTCTTGCATTTTATGTTCTTTGCCATTTGATCAAAGTGATATTTGAGGCTGTGCATTACAGGGACTTCATTATGGATAAAGGACTTTCACCTTTACTCATGATAAAAGCACAGTAATAAATAACTTCTTGCAACTTTATTAATGCAGTAACATAATGAGCATATATTGCAGACTCCAAAGCCTTATAAATAGATTGCAGCCTAATTGCAATGATGAAAAAATTACTTTTACTTCACATTATGAAATATAACCATATGACCATATTTAAACATTTTTCCTGGACATGCTCTCATGAAAGACTTTTTCTCAGTGATCATGTATGTCAGTGTTTCTTTTAATGGCACAGGGAGCTGACTATGTGTGTGTATATATGTTTTCTTGCACAACTTGTAATTACCATCTGCTGTTTAATGATACAGCAGCTGTGAAAAAGAAAAAAACTTTAATCATATCAAAGTGAAGTGTTTGATGGTGTTTTGAAGTTTTCACTTTGAGCTGCATGACTCCTCTTCACCCTCCCTATCAGTCTTGACAGGTGCATGTTGCCACCGCTGCTAACCCTAACCCATTAACAGTCTAGGTGGCATTACTGTAGGTGTTTTCAGATGTAGTTCTAAGCTGAAGACCCCCTACCTTCCCCCAAAGAAACAAATAATAAGCAAAATAAAAATGCATTTGCTCGCTAGCTCAGATCTTAATCTCCACATTATTTTTTAAATAAAAACATCAGGCAGCATCCTCATATTGTTGCCATCCCCAAAAGCATAACTCATATTTTATACTGTATATACCATTCATGGTGAATGGATCCATGGAAATGCTTCTAAATTAATTATTTTATAAACTCTTTTTTGTTTATTTGTTTGTTTAGACATGTGGCTAAATAAAAATTAGCATCCATTGTTGGAATGGTAATTGATTGAAGATTTGAAGGATTTATTATCGAATGTAAAAATGTACGGTTTTCAGATTACAATGAAATTCTTAATTGAGCACATACTTTGCAGAATAGACAATTAGCAACTATACAGTATTGCAGTAAATGTAATAAAAACGTAATCTGTCTGTCCTAAATAAACTATACAAATATCCAATGACTGTTACCAAACCGTGCAGGTGTGAGCATGGTGTGTTAACATCCATAAACATAAGATTGTGTATAGCAGTATTGCACACAGGTGAACTAAATAAACATCAATGACTATTACCATACAGTGCAAGTGTGAATATGGAATGTGTAACACTCCAAAGCATCATATTGTGCAATATTGTAGATGAGTGAGTTAAATAAAAGACAATACAGTCATCTATTATCCAGTGGGGGGGTGATTTCCAGAAATTAAGAATTTAACTAATATTTGTTTGATATAATCACAAGGCTTGTATTTTATGCTGCATTAATATTCTTATTTTATTGCTGAGCTTTTTTGGTTGAAACAAACTTAAAATTCTTTCACATGTTAAGCCTGGCCTCTTATATTACCCACATAATTTGGAAGTGACAGTTGAATCAATTAATCAGGCTTTGATTTACAACAGAAAGGAACCATTTCATTAAAAAAAAAAAACATCAATTTTAGTCTTCTGGAAGTCCTAGATATGTCAGTGTGTGAATACAAGAGGTAGTCCCACTACGTTTCAGTCAGTTGTTAGAAACGGAAAACAGCCATGGCGGCTCTAAAGCAGCAACATACCAAAATACATAATAAAATATTTTATCGCTGGAATAAAATCTTGTATTGCTGCTGCAAAACACCAGGTGCCCTTTACATTTTGTGAAAATTTCATGATGTTTGAATGGATAGAAATGACAAAGGCTCTCCGTCTCAGACAACTTCCATCTCAGACCACGTCTGCATGACCAAAATTCAATTTCAGTGCATGCTGGGTGTGTTTTCATCAGGCTTTTCATGCAGCCATGTGAAAACATCCAAACACAGCCTGTATAGTCAAGATTCATCACTGCTATGATCACAATACTGACAGAAGCTAAAAACTTCACTGAATCAGTTCCAATATGCCCAGTTACTATCACAGTGCTAATAGAAATGTTCAGTAATCTTGCAGACAGTAAACTTGGAGACAGGCTGCTATTTTTGTACCTCTGGTTAGAATGTTTAGACGCAGCTGTGCCAAATGGCACCAGTGCACCAGCGTGCTTCAGCACTAATGCACATAGCTGTGCGCAGGTGTGCCAGTACATTCCAAACAATTATGGGTGCTCTGCTTTAAGCACATCCTTTATGAGGGAAAACAGTGACTCGAAAGGCATGTTTCTCGATTCAAAGCACTCGAGTTTAATGAATTGCTTAATTTGCGGGGAGAATGATGATGTTTTCCTTCATGGACGAGGGGCCGGTTAAACAGTGCGCAATGGTTGAGCTATTCCGCAGACTGCAGTGTTGACATGAGAAGACAGCGCAGATGTTATGAAGATTGGACCAGACTGCATTGTCCCTACTGCTCCCTTAGCTCTCTAGAGAGACAGTTGAAGTGCTGGCCAGATCTCTCGAGGGCTGGGTAAGGTTTAAAACCTCTGCTCTGAGTAAGAAAAAAACAAAAAACAAGCAACATACCCAGTGGGCAGGTGCGTATACACTGAAACTATGAGGGAATGTTTTGCTCCCCTGAATTCTAATACAAAGGGTAATGCTTTTGTCTCCTCACATGTGCAGAACATACAGATATACCTTTGTAATGTACATTTCTAGATAATAATGACTATAAAGCTTAATGAGAAGGACCTTTTTTGCAAACCAGCCATTCTGCATTAAATAATATGTCTGCTCATTACTGGCAACAGACCAGGATTGATGATAACCATGATGTTTAAAAAATGAAAAATGTATAATATTATGTTAATACACATGATAATACCATCATAATATCCTTGCACAAGTAAAGTGCCACTATGTGGTTTGCAATCTAACAGTAGGTGGCAGCTTCTAGCATCTAGAAAAAATCATATCATAAAAGATTCCAAAGTGTTGATGACATTATTTTATATCAGTTTTATGTCACATGTTTATTGGAAACCCTACTAAAACGGCTCAAATGTTCATTAGCCCAATACTGGCTTGTTTGCTGATAATAATCGCATCATGTTGATACAAATACAAGCTTGCAATGACTACATCCCACAACCGGTGGGGAAAAGTGTATCAGAAATGATCCCTTTGCGTTGCCCCACCCCCACCCCCAATGTTGCCACAGTGGGCCTGTTGCTAATGCTTTTTGCTTAATGCTATTGCAATGCTAATAGGAAAGTACAAAATAAATGGTGTTTGTGAAAAAAAATTACATCAATCAATACAATTATTTCACCTTCTATTATTCAAAGATTTGGTTTGAACTGAAATTGTTTCACAATATTTTAAGGGTATCTAAACTTAAAAACACTTCTTCACATTAAAATCCCATTTGTTTACAGAGACATCCATTGAATGTGCCAAAATTTAGCCATGACTTGCACTATTTTGTGTGGAGCATTACAGGTGGGCAGCACTTACCTCTGTCTGTGTCGTAGAGGTACACAAACTTTTCCCACCTATAATAGGTCAGGAGACTAAGGACAGCCCCCTTAAGGGGCGGGCGCATCTGGATGACGAACTGAACATCAGAGTCGATGGGGTAACTGGGAGTGACGAAAGAAGTATGGAGGGCACCGCAGAAGGAGGTCAGCGTGTTCATGGACTTCTTGTCATAGAAGCCGAAGATGGCATACACCCCTCTGGAGAACTGCGAGCAAACTGGAATCAGAGCGAGACAAGAGAGAGAGAAAAAAAGATGATAGTGAGAGAAAAAGTGAGATAGTTGTACAGTTAGCCTGTTACAGAACCCATGGCCTTAGAAAATAAAGAAGGAGAATCCAGAGAACACTTTTTATACTGAAAGGAGTTCAGCCTACATAAAGGGTCAACTAAACAACCTCTGTACAGAATCTGAGTGTGTAAATAGAAACTGAATGACTTCAGTCTGCAACCAAATGTGAATTAATTTGTATCAGCACAGTAAAGTGTACTGATTACATGGATGTGAGAAATAATTGCATTTTTTTTCAGCCCAGTGAAGGGCTATGTTGAGGCTGACAGTGAGAGCTCATCAACAGACTCTTGCCCCAAACCAAAAACCGCCTGATTGGCTGATCAACTGTTCCTAATCCTCCCAAAACACTTGAAGCAAATGAATGATAATTATGCACATCTCTATGAACTGGTAACATCCAATTACAGACTTAGATTTTTAATGGTTTGTTGACTACTTCTGTTCACTGGAGTTATTTAGCCAAGGGCAGCATGATGATTTGTTTTTGAACGCGAGAGACGTATTAATCCGAGCAATGCTACTTCCAAATGTTTGTCAGGACTTTGGCTTGATGCAACTTAATTTCTGAACGCTACAAAATGAACCAAGCAAAGGAACCGAGCTCTATGTGAGAGCGCTCTCGGCACTAGGTCTGGAATTCTTTTCACGAGACACAAACACTTCTAATATATCTATAGCCTCAGGTTCTTGTGAAACACAGAGTCTATTAAAGAATAACAGAGGTCATATGAGGTAGCCGCAGTGGTCAGATCGCCATGATGTGCTTGTAAAAAAATCCCTAAATGGTTCTTGACTTGGATGTATGGTTTCAGGGAATTTTTGAAGTCTTTCTTTACCCAGTGCCCATGTCCTGCATAGTCTAGTGCTTTTCCTGCTTTAACACACTTGCGATAACTCAGTAAGGGGATGTTGAGTACGTAAGTGATTATTTGTCATCGTGAACACATAACGCAGTGCACCATAACAAAATGTAATTTCTGCATTTAACCCATCCATATAGGAGCAGTGGGATGCCGATGAAGGGGATGGTACCTTGTTCACGGGTACCTTGGTGGTACTTTTACTGGTCTGGGATTTGATCTTCAGTTCCGGCAACTCCCTAACTGATACGCTACCACTGCCCTACTTCCAGAGTTATGTTGAAATTGGGGAAAAATCTGGCCTCTAGGACCAGAATTAGGAAACATTCTCCTAGAACATGACATAAAAGGTACCAGGTGTACACATGCATGCCGATTCACCATTCGAGCCTGAATAACAGACCTGCAGCAGTGACAGGAAGATTGTATGGCAGTGTGTGTTTGTGTATGTATGTGTGTGTGCTTGAGTTGGCACCTTGTGGTGCTTGTGACAGCACCTCAGTGCTTTCCCCTCAGTTTGCTCGGAATTTGGTGCCCCTGTTCTGCATAGTCTACTGCTTTTTTTGCTTTAACATACTCTGTATATAACTCAGTAGGGGGATGGAAAGTAAGTAAGTGATTATTTGTCATCGTGAACACACCACACAGTGCACCACAATGAAATGCCATTCAACCCATCCATGTAGGAGCAGTGGGAAGCTGACATGGGGGACGATACCTTCTTCACGGATACCTTGGTGGTACTTTTCTGATTTGAACCGATACATATTTATATATGCATATGCATTTTGGTAAAAAAGGAGGTTAGAGGTTTGTCAGCAATAAACATTACAGGAGGCAGAAGGGTAGAAACAAAGTAATCATACCTGTGGTATACATTTAAGCATTACTTTACTGAAAGCCATTCTCCAGTCCTCCTGAGCTTTGCCCTGTTCGCTACATCTCCTGTGTTACTTGCTACTTCCACTAAACTTCTGCCTTTTTTTCTCTCTGACAGACTGCTGCCTCCTTAGTTCCAGGCGTACACATGCATGCTGATACACCATTCGAGCCTGGATAACAGACCTGCAGCAGTGACAGGGAGATTGTACGGCAGTATGTGTGTGTTTATGTATGTATGTGTGTGTGCTGGAGTTGGCACCTTGTGGTGCTTCTGACAGCGCCTCAGTGCTTTTCCCCTCAGTTTGCTCGTAATTTGGGCCAGTACTGACAGAGTGTCTCTCTTTAGCTTACTGGGCTTATTAGGCCGGTGCTTTGAACGAGCACATGTCACCCAGATAAATATGTCTCTGCCTGCCTGCCGGCTCGCCACTCCGATTGAACCCCTCTTTTGTGCCGGCCCGCCTTCCCCCTAACCATCTGGCCGCTCCCTTAAGCATACAAGCTCTTCAGGCTCGGCAACTTCTCTTCACCTGAATGCCCCTCCGCTCAGATCGTATCTGTGAATACGCCTCAGCTGCCAGACCACAGCCATTCTGGGGGATTGCCTGGACACAGACATTTACAGGCTTGATTGGAAAAAGAGGCAAAAAGAGAAAAACGGTTCTAAATAACAGCTTAGTGCTTTCTGCCATTCTCCTGTTGCAATTAGGGGAGACTGATATAAATGTCAATTGAGGAAAACAGTCAGAGGCTTGTTCCTCCGGCCTATGCACTCGTTGCTTTAAATAAAGCGCAGAAGAGCCCGCAGTGTCATGTCACTCATCAAGGGTATTTACTCTGCAGAAGGGCGCGATGGTGTGCCATTTCGACTCAGAAGACTAATGCCTTGCTCATACTACACCATTCTGAAATTGATTGAATTGCTGTACTGTTCACACTGCACATCGTCAAGACTTCTGATCCCAAGTCAGACAGCTGTGTAGTGTAAACAAAGAGCAGCAACCGTGGGGTCACCAACTAAACCATATTTCAGCATAATTGGTCCATCTGGTCTACAAAACAATATTCTGTCATGAAAAGTCATGCAAGAATTAATATGACCTTGGTGCAAAACAGAAGTTTGTATGATCATAAGTTTCAAAAAGCCATGTGAAAGGAAAAAGAAAGGAATATGGGTGAAGAAATGGATCAGCACATGTGAGTAGTATGGATTGACTGATCTGCAGAGAAAGTTAGAGGTAAGTCAGTAAATTTTGTTTAGTTTGCTCAGTCCACCATGTCACAGCCATGCTCTCCATTTTTTGTGTTGAGATGACTGTCCCTTGCCTTACCGTAGACTCATGTCCTGCAATCTCTTTGGCTGTAGCTCACCTGTGACTGGCCTAGATATTTAGCGGGCTTGATATCTTGTTGGAGTCGGTTACTAGTCAGCGATTAATCATTATAGTGCTCACACGTAGTGACTGTTAACTGACAATTAAAATGTGAAATCGTGCCCAATTAAACACTTTTTTTTAGTGACCTGTTGGCAACTCAAAAACTTAAAATTATGTGGTGTGATCAAGGCCTCAGCTGAGACTAGGCAACTATCATAATGGCAAGAGATTTCCCTTCCTCCAAAGTGCCTAGTACTGTCTTCAAACATGATCCACATCAGAAGCCATTTTCAAGGCAGGCTGTGAATTTAGGTTTGCACACTCAAGGCAGGCTGTGATTTTAGGTTTGCACACTCATTGCAATCAGTCATTATTAATGTACGTTGTAAATCACAACAACTGGAAAGGTTTCAACCTAGCTGGCTAATAACCTTAGCTACTAGCTAGGTTACTGTATGTGGCTAGCTTAATTACCAGTTATTTTTGATGTAAGTTATATATCACAATGGCTGGATAGGTTTAGACTTTAGCCATTATTACTCATTACTCTAGTCATTTTTAACTAGTATTTATTTCTACTGAACATTAAGACTTACTACCCTTAACAATAAAAGATTAGATTCCAATGTGTCAGCTCTTACAAGTCTTTTATAGAAGGTGTCTAATAACATTTAGACTAGCAATCTAGCCAACTTATGTTAGAACACTAACTACTTAAGAGATAACCTTGTTCAAGTCTTATGCTACACAAGACATCATAGATGCAAATCTAAAGCAGGTCTTGAACTGCTGCTGGCTTTTTGGATTTGCAGAGCCCTTTGGGGCCCCACCCTGTGCCAGTTTCCCTGTTTTAGCTCCTCTCTAGCTGTTTCCACTCCTACTCCTGTGTCTCATTATATTTTGTTGCTGTTTTTTTTCTTTTTTTTCTCCCCGGAGACAG
>JBBPDA010000034.1:19539772-19549772 GCA_037974385.1 Arnoldichthys spilopterus | reverse complement strand
CAGCACACAAATGTATTTCATGGCCTTTCTCAGCATGTCACAACACTGCAACTACCATTCCACTAAATGATGCTACTTATTACACTAATACACCCACTAGGGATGCCACTGGAGCAAATTTAACAACTGATCATCTTGTAATTAGTTACCAACAAAACAATGCTGAAAAATAAAGATTCTTCTTCATTCTCCCCCCAGAACACAACAGTTGCTCAACAGTTCAGTAGCGCAAAAACATATGTTAGAGTCACAGGTTTTGTATGTGCTTTTGTTTCCTGAAGGAAACATGCTTGAAAAGGGGGTGTATGAGTGTGAAGGTTCTTTCTATGTTGAGGTTCTGTCAACATTAAAAAGGTTCTTCATGCATACACATCTCATCTGTGTCTGAATTTAATGCTGAATTAACAAAAAATGATTCCCTAATGTAAACAGTGTAGCCCCGCCCACTAGTATTGCACTTGTGAAATAATATTCAAAAGACCCAAATGTGCAAATATCACAGTATGCTCATCTAACATTTTTGTTCATTTACCAAAAATGGTCTCTAAGAAACCATTGATTGAAAGGTTGTTCAGGTAACTAAAAGGCATTCTTCTGTGGAATCGTGCCAGTTTAAGAAGATAAGTGTATGGAAAGTGAATGGAATTGTTTTTTTTTGCATTATTATAGATTCAAGGATTCAAATATTTATTGTCATATTTAAAAAAAGGGTGTACAGATTACAAGTAAATTCTTATTTAAATGCATTGTATTACAAAATTACAGTAAACACTGTACAATGAGTGGCTAGCAAGTAACAGTAGGTTGAAAACATAAACAGATCTATTCATTTTCTTTGCTTTCCAAGGTACTCTCCAACATTTTGGCCAACCCAAAGTTCAAAGACGTCTGTACTTTTCTTGTCTCATCTTTTGTTATTTAGCTTTAATATCAAAAAGAACCATAGAAAAGACCACAGCCTGGACAGTTTTGTCTCTGGTATGTAGAGGCAAATTACATTTAAAGACATTTTCAAACTCCTTGTTCTATTGAGTGCATATTTTTCTTCCTGATCTTCTGTTTTTAATAATTGATCAAAATAGGTAAAAGTTGTCCATCACTTCTGAACCTTCACTATCATCAACAAAGTCAGAGATCATTCCCCTGGTCATAATCTTTGTTTTCTTCATGTAGAGACCTTCTTCTAAAGTGCTATCATCTCACTGTATTCTCAAACTTTCACTATAAGGGCCTTGTGCTCTTCTTGATATGAGTGCCAGGCATCTGCATGTTAAAAGTTATCCATCCATCCATTTTCTAAACCGTTTCTTCCATTTCAGCCCCTGAAAGGTACACCCAGGACAGGAGGCCAGCCAATTGCAGGGCAACACAGAGACATTTACACACCCACTTACGGGCAATTTAGAGAATCCAGTCAACCTATCGCAAGCCATTGGAAAGTAGGAGGAAACCGGAGCAACAAAGTTTGACCCAGGGTTCAAACACAGGCCCTTCTTGCTGTGAAGCAACAGCACTAACCACTGCACCAACATGCCACCTCTCAAAAGTTATTAAATATTAAATCCTGACTGGCTTTTTTAAAATCCAGTATACAGGCTGAATTAACAAGCCTATAGTAGAGAATCCTGATAAAAAGTTATCAATATTGCACCAGTCAATTTGTCCATTACAATTATAATTGTGGCTTCTTGAATAGTGCTGAGGTTCCTCACTGGATTGGTTAAACTGCATAATAACTGTATAAATATTTGCATCATTCTTTATGATTAACAACAGGACAACAGCATCAGTTCTAATAAAGTTTTTTCAAAGTTTCAGGGAGGCTTTCTAACCTCAACAAGATGTGCAAATAAACAAGATTGTACAGCTAAATAAGCTTATGAGAAAGAGAAGATAGCAGAGGGTAAAAAGCAGATAGGCATTTCTATTTAAGAGCGCTCTATCTGGGAGATGGTTGCCATGATTACCAAAACAATTACCACCCTGTGTCTCAGCAGTACAAAGGGCCGGAGTTTTGCTGAGCGGTCTGAGGGATGGTGCTGCTGATAAAAACTAATTTTAAGGCTTCTTCTGTAGTGCTCTTTTTTTTTTTTTTTTTACCAAAAAAAGATAACACTGCTTTCATTTGGGCACAGGAGGTAGATGTGCTGAGTTAATTGATACATAAGACACTGCATTTTAAAAGGGGACCTGTAACTGCTCCTTGAAAACAAAAAGCAAGACAAGCAATTAACTGGTGCCTTCACCCTGCCAAGAAAAGTGCTATCACCTTAAAATAGCAATTTAAGTCATTCATCTTCAAGAAAAATTGGGAGGGGATGGTGAACAGACATTCCGCCGAAACTTTGCAGAGCATTGTGATTTTGTGGGGGCGGCTTCCTATATGCAAGCACACCAGAGAAAGAGAGTGTGCATCAATGATTCTTTGGTTAAATTCACATTATAAGTGTTCTTGTTCAATGACATTACTGTGATCCAATCTTTCTGCCTTGATGGTTCACATTTGTGTTTGTAAGAGCCATGTCATGGTACTTGGGCTGATCAATAGCTGTCTGGTTATGAATTATGTATAAATGCAACCAACCATGTCTAGGCCAGTTTAAATTTCCATCAGAGGGGGCGACAAAGCCTTAGTCACGCTATTAACCATTCAACTAAAATTAAAAATTACTGCCACTACTTCAGATGGCATTTTCCTAGCATGACTCACTCACACTTCGTTCGCAGCATAACACATGGGGCAACTTACTGCTGTGTGTGTAAATGAAGCAAAATCATGACAGACATTTCAAATAATAGACCAGAGCACAGGACGCTTATGCATACATAATAAATCTAATGATGCACAATAATATCAGAATCATATCAGTATCAGCTGATATTTGCTTTAAAAAATTAACAAATGTTTAGATGTGACTAGTCTCAATTTCTGCATGTTCAAAAATGTTTTTTTGTATCAGTCTCAGCAAAAGCTTCAGCAGACATGTAAAATATTGTATTCAAGATTCAAGATGTTTATGTGTCACATGCATAGTTATACTAGTACAACATGTAGAGAAATGTAACCCTGAACACTCCAATGACTGTGCAATGGCATCTAGTTACAAGAAAAAGAGTTTAAACGGGCAAGAATGTATATATATATATATATATTTATAGATAGATATATATATCCCCATGTCCCCACGGCATTGCCATTTCTAACCACTATCAGTAATAGTCAATACATCGAAAAGTGGCCTCAGCTTTACTTCGTTAACGAAATTCATCATCAAAAGCTGCATGAAACACCTCCTGTTGCCTTTCACACCATAAACTAGAGCCAGTCCTTCAGCATATCTGTGGTACCCAGCATTATCTTGAATTCCAGAAGAGCATTACTTTGGTTTGCGTGGAACGTAGGAAAAGCACTGCTGATGCAAATTAATCTTCTCTTACTCTGACAAGGCCAGATGTAAATGAACTGTGGATAAATCTGATCTGTGTGTTACCTTATATAAGATGCATAAAGTGATTAAAAGTAAATGGGCTGTAAATGAGCTTGTCATTAGTACAGACCTTCAACCCTAACTTACATGCACACAATTTATCATCAGGTCATATGCAACTTCAGCCATAACATTACGACCACTAGCAGGTGACGAAAATAATATTGACTTTGTTATTCACTTTGTCGTTTCATTAAAATGGCATCTGTCAGGGTGGGGGGATATATTAGTCAGCAAATGAACAGCCTGTTCTTAAAGTTAATGTGCTGGAAGCAGAAAAAATGGGTAAATGTAAGGATTTGAAAAGGGCTTTACTGAGATGGCTAGAGCAACTCCAGGTCATGTGGAGTGTTCCAGGTGTTTTGTAGTTATTACCTACCAAAAGTGATTCAATGAAGGACAACTGGTGAAGGCTCATGGGCACACGAGGCTCATTGATGCATTTGGGGAGTGAAGGCTATCCCATGTGGTCCGATCCCAAAGAAGATCTCCAGTTGCACAAGATGTTAATGCTGACACTGATAGAAAGGTGGTGTTACTGTTATGGCTGAAAGTATGTATAGGATATTGAAAATAAAGGTGCCAAATGGGTTCTTTGAAGAAATGCCCCAAAAGAAAGACGTTCAGTGTATTTTTATTTTTTAAAAATGTAGTTGAAACCAAAAGTGATTCTATTTTGACACCTTTTCTTTGTAAGATTACAGAAGGTTCTAGCAATTGAACTGCATGGACATCAACATCCCTTGCTCTCTTGACCAGGATTATACCCAACATCCCTTGATTCCCATGGTGGAGCTCTTACCCATACCAAGCTGCTGCCTACCCTGCTATTGTCTGAATATTGTTGGTGTATCTGCCCACACTCTGCAGAGAAGCGCATTTGAAGGACATTTGCACCACACAGTGTTTCGTTCCTCTTTTTTTTCCCACAGAGGTTTCTGAAAGGGTTTGATACATGTAAGGCTTATGAAATTCTGTAATTGGATTTCCAGAAAGCTGTTGACAAAGTCTCCCACGAGCACCTAATCCCCAATCAGCAGTGCGGAGCTCCAGCATGCTCCTGGAGCTGAATAGAAAGTAACCTAAACAAGTGAGAGGTGGCAGCCATCAGAAAAACAGCAGTAATAAGACATGAGCCCATATTTATCGAACGTCTCAAATTAAGATGACTTACCCTGGAGCAGTTTTTGCCCTTCGTCCCAGCAAATATGACTATGATATAAGGACAGATAACCTGATCCTAAATCAACACTCTTGCTCTAAGACACATGAAATTCTGGAACATATCAGTATGTTATCATATATTGCTGTTTTGAGAGAAAATGTTTTTGTTTTTTTGTTTTTTTTCAAATGAAAACAGCCAAAATGGATGGCAGTGGAAGAAATGTAGTAAACAAATGTAGGTCTAACCTCTTCTTCATACTTTGCTTCCAGGCAAAGGCAAGCAGCCTCCTCTATATCACAGATTATAATTAACCAATCTAGTCGAGACCAGTGATGGCCAGTCATAATGTTTTATGGGAAAGCTGGTCTATTAATAAGTAAAAGTGAAAAATCATATCCGAGAGCCACTTCCCAACTACAGCAAAGAAACAGTGACATAAGTGATCAACTACTGGTCACACTTCAATGTCTAAATGTTGTTGTGTTCAGAAAAAGCTGATAAGGAAAAGGAAAGTGACTCTTTGTCATTGTGAACACACTCAAGCACCACAACGAAATGTGACCTCTGCATTCAACCCATCACACGTGCACACGTGGAGCAGCGGGCAGCTACCAACAGTGCCCGTGGAGCAGTGTAGTGGGGTGGTACCTTACTTAAGGGTACCTCAGTAGTGCCCGGGCCAGGACTCAAACCTGCAACCTAACCACTAGGCCACCACTGCCCACAAACCTGTTACCTTGTGGACCACAGCAGCAACTGTTCTTTTTTTATCAGCTACGTGAACAGCACATGATAAATCATTACTGAAGGACTGTGTCAAACATGAATGTACAAAACAATATCTGTTGTAAGCTTTACATTTCCTTGTATTAAGCTCCAAATGTCTATTCACAGCTGCTATATTATGACTAATAACTGATTAGTTTGATGTTAACTACTTCATTCAACATACATAGAGGGTGTACACTGATGTCACTGGAACGCACCCCCTGTGGGTGGATTGAGTGGCAAAACATGGCTGCCTTTATTATTGGAAATGCTGTAAAATGAATGATTACCTACTTAAATTAAAGGCAGTTGAACTCAACAATGATCCTTACAACTTACCAAAGAACCAGTGGTCCATGGATATTGACACATGACCAGGAATCATCTAATTTCAATGTCGGAGAAATGCACAAAATAAAGCCTGAAAGCATACAAACAGTAAAGGTCAGGCCACATGTCGACGTCCATGAACCTCTGGTTCTCTGGTGAGTCACTCCTGCTTTCACAGTTTCTCACCTAAAAAAGGCAGTTGTTCCTGTGAACTGCAGCGATTCATTTGTTTCTCTTTTCTTTAGCTTTCGGCAGTCTGCATAAAGAGCTCCATTTCTTGTTGAATCTATTTGTTCAGTCAATCACACAGCAGTTCGCTCCCATTTTAGACGTGTGTGTGTGTGCATGTGCCTGTGTGTTTTTTTTTTAAGACTTGTAACTGTTCCTGGTCTGTGATGGACAAAACAAAAAGCAAGATGAGCAATTAACTGCTTTCTTCAACCAGCCAGAAAAAAAGTGCTTTCACATTAAAACAAAGTTTAAAAAAAATACTCGACTGCAAGGGAAAGAGTATGGTGAACAGACATTTTACTGAAACTTGCTGTGCATCGTGGTCTGTGTGTGGGGGTGGCTTCTAATATGCAAGAAACCAGAGGAGAGGGTGCACCGATGAGTCGTTCGCTATCTTCACATTAGAAGTCTTATTACTTAGTGATGTTATTCTGGGCTATTTGCCTTGATGGTTTACATTAGGGTTTGTAAGAGTAACAATCTGATTGTGAGTTATGTATAAATGCAACCCACTATTTCTAGGTTTCAGTTTTCATTTTTACCAGAGGGAGTGACAAAGTCTTAGTCAGATGAACAGACATTTTACTAAAATTAAGAAAGAAAATGTTCTAGCCATTTACTACATGCAATATGTTACAGTGCATCTGACACTGAATCACAGACATGCTGTGAGAATCTGCAGCTTGGGTCAGTATAGCCAGTTCTCATTTTTCTTATGACCTGTTGCTAGTTTGTAGATCTGCAGGTGTCCAAAATAATCAGCTACTAGTCAATTCTTAACAGGAAGAGAAACAACGTGGATGCCAAAGACTGAACCATATTTTAATGCCTTTTTTTGAAACGGGGGTAAGCTTAGGCCTACTAGCCCATTTATAGCAGGCCGCCCCTGATAGCTAGCTAAGCTAGATAAGTACAAGTACAATCGGATACAAGGCAGAACACAGTGGTATCAGCGTTGTTATGGCAACAGGGTGCATGTCCCGTGAGCCGCTTTTTCATACTTTGTGTGGTATAAAAGAACAGCTTCCCACACATTCTTCACTCCTGCCCACAGACCATCCAGAGTGGTTGGATTACTCCTCTGCACACATTTCCCAACATAGTCTCACAAGTTCTCAGTGAGATTCTGCTGGCTGTGTCATCACCTGAATTTGCATGACAAGTGGTGCAGCATCTTGCCCTGTCTTATTGGAATATCCAGTCATTCATTATTGTTTTCCTGCTTTATGTGAACTGAAGGGAAAGATTCATTCACATGCGCCAACAATGACTGCTAAATTCATGTATGTGCATCTTATGTTGCTCAGTGTGCATATGCAAAAAAACAGTATTGCCTCACTATGCCATGCATTTACTTTCTGTCATATGTAGCAGAGTCAGTACTTACTGAATAAAAACCACAATCAACATACACGGACTGCTGTTGTGGCTTAATGCAATCAAATCCTAACAGCAACGTTCTAACATCTTTAAGCCTTAATCCTAATACTGTTGCAGGAAAACTCCAAAATAAGGCTTTTGATTTCAGATTTCACTTGTATTTCCAGCTGTAATCTCCAACTATAGCTCATAGTTGTGCACTATTTATGTGTTCTAGCCCAGTGTCTGGAAAATGCTTGTTGTATTTAAACCTGACCATGCCAATCCAAGTTCATTGTTCAGCTTTGACTGGAAACAAAATGTCCAAAGTAAACTTGACCACTTAGATTACTGACATTTTAACTAACTGGTGAATTTAGCTACTTTATTGTGCTTCAGTGACTGACACAGAGGTTCAATTGCACACACATGCTTATATAATCTCCATAGAAATGCATTGCCAATGGAATGGAACAATCTGGAGCAGCCACACATGAGCCTGAGGTCACCATGCCCATAGCCAAATGACAGTTAGAGGGGAATTAGGTCCCCTCGGCATTGGGCTGTAGAGCAGAGGCACTGTGTATTCTTGATGGAGTTCCATCCAATACCTTTGGGGGAAGTTGGAGTGGCATATGTAATCCAGAACTACTCATCCAACATCAGCACCTGATCTCACTAATGATTTTGTTGGTTAATATACAGTATTTAAATCCTCACAGCAAAGTTCCAACATCTATGGCAAAAACTTAACAGAATAGTAGAAGCTGTTACTATAGCATAGTCTAGGCAAAGTCCCGAATAAGGCCCCTATTTTCAGAACAAAATGTCAATAGAGTGGGTGTGTGCAAACTTTTGGTCTACTTATATGTAAGTCAAACATGGTTAAAGCTGGTTAATTTTTTCGAATGCAGTTCTATTAGCAGGTGTGTTAGCTAACAGATGTTATATGTTATATGCTAGCAATGATGTTTGCTTTTTACAGAGTAGACTGTAAGGACACCGAAATAGCTAATCTGGAAGCAGCCCTCCATCATAAGTAGGACTCAATATTCTGGGCTTGGGCAGCCCTGAAAACACACATTTTTTTTGGCTGGGGCAGAGAGCGTCAGGCTTCGCTCCAGCGTTCTAACTTCTGCATATCACCACACACTCCCCAGAGCATGAGCCGGAGAGGAGCGGAGAGCCTTATCAGAGTGAGAGCTTAAGGGAATAGTTAAAGAGGACATTTTCAAATAGCCTCTCTTCCTCGGAGTGGCTAAGCTGCAGTCTGGGAGAGGCCATTTTTAAAAAGGAAGCGCTTGTGAGCCGTGGGTGGCACGCTTTTTCGGCTGGGTTCAGCACTGTACGCAATGAAACAATAGCGAGCTCAGAAATAATGCCACTCAGTCTCCTCTCTCTCTTTTGCTCTCTCGCTATCTCTCTCTATTTCTTTCTCGCCCTCTCTCGCTCTCTCCCTCTCACTCACTCTGCAGAAAGGCAGCATGCTCCCAGCACCCACACTCCCATCCATCGCGACCTCCTCCACAGCACCTCTGCTAACCTATTTGTGAGTGGATGGCTTTCAGCCAGGCCTAAATGAAAAGCTAGCGAGCCTTGCACTCTGCTAACTACCACGTTGAAGCAAGGAAGCATGTTCTACGGATGAATTTTCAGCTGTAGTCTCAAACTATAGCTCATGTTTGTGGACTGTTTGCATGTTCTAGCCCTGTTTCAGTTTATGACTACATGTCAATATATTTTTCATAGGCACATCATTTAAAACCAAACCACTTCTCAAAAATCTCATATTTCTAAAAAATAAAACATATTCAACTTAAATACAACTCAAATGCCTACTGTTTAAACACTGGTTAAAAACAAAAGGGTAAAAATCTTGAAATATCCAAAAAAAATTGTCCACTGAGATTTTTTTCTCTGTAGTGTCTAGGCAGTTAGGCATGCTCTCCTATTGGTTAGGCCTTTAGAAACTCAATAGAAGAACTTTAGAACTTTTTTACACTAGATTAACTACCAAAATATTTAGTGACTGAATTTAACCAATCATATTCTGATCTAGGATGGAATAATGTATGGAAAAAAAACCCCATCACACTAGGCTTTTTGGAAGTGCTAGATACAACATTCCCTGTAAATAGGAGCCTTAGCCTTACCAGAGTTCAGTCAGTTGTTTTATTGGTCACAGGTCTAAGGAGTCACTATAAAAGTGCAACACACAAGGTAAAAGTGGCCTAGTGGTTAGGACATTGCGCTGCGGACCTGAAGGTTGCAGGTTCAAGTCCCGGCTCAGGCACTGCTGATGTACCCTTGAGCAAGGTACCGTCCCACTACTCTGCTCCACATCTTGGAAGTCGCTTTGGATAAAAGCGTCAACCAAATGAATAAATGTAAGAAAGAGCCCAAAATCTATTATTTCACACATAAGTCTTAACCTCCTTGTCAGGTTACATTGTCCCCCAGTGTGTTTATGCATCTTTTAGATCACATTCCTCAGCTCTGCCCACACTCTCAGCAGTAATATGGCTCTCTACTTCATGAACATGCTGGGGTTGTTGCAGGTACAACACTCTCTAAACTATTTTCCACATTCTGAGCTATTTGTGTTAGAAGAGTACACGGTTGATTAAAACTGTCTACTCAGAGCAGTGAGATGGTTTCT
>JBBPDA010000034.1:19511299-19539672 GCA_037974385.1 Arnoldichthys spilopterus | reverse complement strand
TGCTTGAGTGTGTTAACAATGACAAATAGTTACTTTCACTAATATTCGGTGCTGCTTTTTGCTGATGGATAGGATAGGGAGTGGTTGACAAATTTGCAACAGGAGATGGGCTACTGTCATTAGTTATTAACATACAATGACCTTTCTGGCCAAGAAGTGTATGTACAATGTATGTGTTTCTAATAAACTGGTATCAGACTGTATTTACACCTTGCCCTACTTCATTTCCATGATGAGTATTAGCTTTTTGTTATAGCTCAGATATCGGATTTATGCAAAGGTGAAGATTTTAAGATACAATTCAAGATTCAAGATTTTTATGTCACATTCACAGTTATACTACACGTGTGAAATGTATCCCAGAACACCCAAAAGACTAATGGCGTACCTAGCTAAGGTAAAAAAGGAAGTATAATAATAAACAGAAATCTAACACTAAACAATAAATCTAACAATAAACAGAATAAACAGTATATACACACCATTAACAATATATACAGACCAAAATGAATTGTAATGTACATGTACATGAAGTTTACAGATGAATATAGGATGTAATTTACATGTTACATAAAGTGAAGATGAATTTAAATACCCACATATACAGAATATATGAAGTGGAGATTAGATATATGTGCAACTGGCGATGTGTAGCTAGATCAATTTTTGAAGGCAGTGCAATGCAGTGATTGAGCTTTTTCTGCAACTGCCTATACAGGATTGCAGTGTAGTGGTGGAGTGAGATATATAGTGAAGGTGAGACCCACAGAATGTGAGGCATGTCCTGGTTTAGGAGCCTTATGACCTGTGGGTAGAAACTCCTCATAGAGTCTCTCTGTTCTGGCAATAAGGCTAGGTAATATGGCAGCTTAGCTTGGAGGTGTTCTAGGCTGGTCCATTGAATGATATGTCAGATTTCATGAATAGCTGTGTTGATAAATAAATAAATAATTAAATAGTCCTGATGAAAGTCCTGATCCCGACTAGAGAGAAATTTGCATTGTTTGCTTGATTATAGCCATGAATTTAAAACAAAATCTCTAAGGGGCCAACATTCTCTCTGCCCCAGCCCCAGCGTTTTCTGTCCAGAATTACTAAACAGGGCAGGGACAAGAGGAAGGGTGCGCTTTAACCTTGAAGGCAAACTATCTTCTCTTTTCAGCTTCTCTCATGCACACTCTTTTTTACACACACATTCCTCTCTCTCTCTTTTTTTTTAAGAACGAGGAGTCCACTTTCCTTATTTCATCTTGCAAGAGCCCTGGCCGAGGCTGTATAATGTGGGAGGAGAGTGGAGGAGTGGTGGCCTACTTTATCACACAGCAAGCCATGCTGGCCCTTCATTTCGCCGCCTGGCGATCTGAGGACAGCTTTTGCATTACTGAAGTCTCACCTCGCGGGCAGATGCCACTTCCTTAAGATGTACGCAACAAGAGGTAAACAGTGGCACCTCCCCCTCTTCCCAAAGGCCCAAGAGCAATAAAGCACTGTGATCAGTGGAGTGGTGGTGAGGCTGGCATCAGATCAGCCATTAAACTCAGGTTTGAAAGCAACACTGCAGCCAGTAATGTTTTCAATAAAGTGAACATATTATTCATTCTTCTTGTTCAAGAAAAGATTAAGCACTATTTCCAGGTAACTATTTCAATTTAATCAAATCTGTGGCAATTAAAGTAAAAGGAGGGCAAATTGAATCCATTCAAATATCTTACAGCTTTTACTTCCACTTAAGATCTTATTATGATAAAGTATGTAATGAAAAATGTTGCAAAAAATTAAAAGAAAACACAAAATAGAAGCATTCTGAGTGGTATTTTGAACCCACTGTATGCAGGCTTTTTTTCTTGGCTGTCCTCTTTTGTACCTAATTGGAGCAGTCGAAACTGTGACTTACTGTCTGCAGTAACACCACTGCTTATAACTTCAGTAAGAAACGGCAGGTTTTATGTAGTCTGGGCAGTAATTATCAATCAGCCACATTGTTAACACTACTGACAGGCAAAATAATTTAAATTAATTATATCATTATCCTGTTACTGTAAGGGGAGCTACAGTTGCAATGACACCAGTCAGGGTGTGGAATATAATAGCGAGCAGGTGAACAATCAAATCTTGAAGTTGATGTGCTAAAAGCAGGAAAAATGGCAGAGTGTAAGGATCTAAGTGAATGTGACAAGGTCCAAACTGGTCAGCTCTTGTGGGGTATTCCTGGAATGCAGTGACCTACCAAAAGTGA
The DNA here is from genome assembly GCA_037974385.1 of Arnoldichthys spilopterus. NCBI lineage: Eukaryota > Metazoa > Chordata > Actinopteri > Characiformes > Lepidarchidae > Arnoldichthys > Arnoldichthys spilopterus. Next base: position 19,537,436 of record JBBPDA010000034.1, on the reverse strand, counting down.
TCAGAGGAAAGACAACTGTTGAACCAGCAAAAATGTCATGGGTTCCCAAGGCTTATTGGTGGATGTGCAGAGTGACGTTAAACCTGTAGTTCAAACCCTCAGTAAAGCTACTGCAGCATGAAAACTTAATGCTGTCTATGATCGAACAAGGTTAGAACACACAGTGCACCACACTAATGGCATAAGGGCAAACTACGGAATGTAAGGCAGGTGGTATTAACATAATGGCTGAGCAGTGTATTAAGCCTATTATACCTGCTGTAGACACCTTTGTCAAAATCTTGACAGCTTGGTAGAGACAGAAAGAGGAAGGTGGAGAGACAGCAAAGGGGCAAAGAGGGTGAGAGAAAGGATAAAAGAGCAGTGAGGTGAGTGAAGGGGAGGAGAGAGAGCAGTGGAGCAAGCTAGGACGTGTTTACAGGAAGCTGCAGTGTGGCGTGAACGGCGTAGGCCATGTGAATAATGGAAGGAGACGCGGTGCCCTTGAGAGGCCTCGTTGTTCCCTGAGGGGCCCTCTGGGTTTAACCCAGTGCCGGGGCGGTGGCCACAAGAGAGAACGCACAGGTGATGGAAGTGACAGGCATGTCCGCACAGGGGCACCCAGCGGCCGAGCCGTATACTATTCGAAAATCTCCGTCAGGACACCAGAGCCACTTACACTTTTGATCTCATAGCTCACAGGCCGCAGAAGCCGACACCAGAGTACGAAGCCAGACCATAGTGCCTAAAAAATACACTGTTTCTTTTCATAGTTTTATAAGTAAGGCCTATCTTCCACTAAGCCTCACTGTTTTTATTCACTACTGTTTTTATTTTGGTATTACAGGTCTAAAAATGAGGGGAGAGGGCCACAAATGCAAGGCAGTCATCCAATGGAATGAGTCTAGCATGAAAAGGGCCCAGATTGTCTTTTCAGGCCACAGCTGGGGAGGATTACACGGCGTCTCTGGCCAGGGCAAGCTTCCTGCGTCTTCCTGTGAGGCCCATCACAAACATGGCTGAGGCGAACCAGATAGAGGGAAAGTTAAGAGAGAGGGGGAGAGAGAGAGAGAGAGAGAGAGAGAGAGAGAGAAAGAGAGAGAGAAAGAGAGAGAGAGAGAGAAAGAGAGAGAGAGGGAGGGAGAGAAAGAGAGAGAGGCAGCAGTAGAAGAAGCAGCAGCCACCATCCTTGTAATTACTGACAAGCCCAGGCCTCCTCACCAAATCCAACCACAGCTGTTCTGTTGCCATGCATGAAGAGGTACAAAAACACACATCACTTGTAGACATCATGTTACTCACACACAGGGGCTCAATCAGTTCCACATTAACCCTTAAATGACCACAATTTTACTGTTCATAATTATTTAGATATGTTTAGTTAACTACATAATTAATACTGTAACATAGTTACACCTTTTATTAAGTGATATTTAATTTATATTGTATATCAGGAGGCTTAAATTGGCACTTGCCACCATTTTCTGTTTGTTTAAATGTCAAACGATGCATAACAATGCAAAAATGTAAAGTATGTTCTTTCAAAACAATTCAACAATAATTTGAACAATACTGTTTTCATCAAATGCAAATATGATTAAGATATCACCTCTTCTAATGAAAACATTGAAAGGACATAGTCCATACCCACACATTCAACAAAGTTCTTAACTTTTTTCAATAAGCTACAGGGAAAAAGAAATGCATACTTTAACTGCAGCAATGTCAGGATGAAATCAAAATAGAATTATCAGCGTACTCAGGCATGCTATTTCAAAATTATGTTCAGTGACACAGCAACTTTTCAATGGACCTCAAACATTCTTTTGCCACAGCTTTCAGACTCTATACTCTAATTTACACTAATAAGAAATTACATTTTTAGTCAAAATGCCTACATTAATAATGGGTTGATAATAGTTCATCCCGTATGCTTGTAAAAGGTGATGCTGTTTGGTACAGGGTTTTGTTGTGTGGGTGAAAGACTTTTTTCACATCTGATTGATTGGTTCACATTGTTATCTAGCTGTTATCATCATTGTAGAATTCTTTCCAGCAGATCACTTTGTGGACACAGCATAGAAAGGTCTAGTGGTGGAAGGAATAGGATTTTACGTTTTTTTTTGTGTGAATGGTATTGAAAAGTTGGTATTTCCAAAAGAGTGCTTGAATATTTTTTCCCCTCATAATTACCATTTAAAAATAATATTTACATTTTATTATTAACCATAATGTTTTAGGTATTTATGTTAATGTTGTACAAAATTCCACAGCTAGCTGTGAGGATGAACCTGTAAGATGCTAAGGGTGCAACAAATTAATATTACTGTCTTATATAGAGATATGAGTGGACAAGTGAGGAGTTTTTACAGGTACACAGCCATCTGAACACAACAAAAACTACAATGGAACTAATGTCAGAAGCATTACCCACTGCCAGAACTCACCATGACAAACAGGGTTGAGGCTCTGAGTTCCCGGTTTTCATGTTACCCTCACCGTCATTCACGTCACTCTAATCATCATTCATTAAAGACAACCATTCATGTGTCCATACCAACCTCTTATTGTATATGATGCATGAACATTTTTCTTGTGGTCCAACAATTAAAAGTGCTCCTCCACATATAGAGTCTTGGGCATATCTGCTGTCTTAACTTCAGTGGCCACATAAAAAGTGGTGCAGTTGCTTTTGCATTCTAATACATTCATGCTAAACTGCTCAAACATTAATAGCAACAATCACGGTCATATTTAAATGCCTTTGCTTATAAAATATGTTGCAATTTGCAGCTTAAAAAAAGAATAAAGTCAAGTATCACCTTAAAGAATAAATATTAGACTATTTGAAATAACAGCCATATGTAGGCTATATGTATACAATTCCTGAGTCTATTAGACAAATCATGCATCTCCAGAAATGCCAGTTGCACATCCAGTTGAAACAGGATATTATTATACAGCAGTAGGCCAGTCAGGCCTATCCACATTTGCAAGCCCCTACTTCCAATGCTGTGAAGAAAAATCGATTGGACTTTCAGAGAAACAAACAGTACAGTTGGACTTAGCTCTACACAATAGGACCACAGTCGATAATAACCCACTGGACCAACAAAGCTGAATCTCATCATGGGGTTATGCAGAATACGCTTTCCGTAACGTTCACTGGCTATCGAGGTTTGCCACAGTTATATACCACAGAGCCATTGTGCCTGGCTTTTGTGTGTTTTGTGAAGGGGAGGATTTTGATCAATTGCATTGGTCTATCTGAAACCCAAGCATAGGATCAATGACAAATGATGATACCCCTCTACTTGGATAATGCTACTTTAAGGTATCGAGCCTTCCTTTGACTGACATAGCTAAGGACTGCTGCCAGTTATTTTAACTCATGGTATTGTGGCTACTGTAATTTTAAACCACTTGAATAATTCACAGTTTTGTCTCGCCTCACTCTCTGAGGAAATGCAGAGAGAGCCTCTGTCTCTGTGTATCTCATACACCTACACACACATGGACAAAAATGGGAGGATGGTTCCTTACTGCAAATCTGGTATGTTTGGCAAAATCATCTCAAATGTTCATTTAAAATTACACCACATATCTGAACCTAGCTGCTGACTTAAGTAGACGGTGCTGTTTAGAGTGCTAAGATTTTTTGAAAAATGCACCCATTGATCTATTTGCCTTAGTTGGCAGATTAGACACAATGCAAATATATCTGAATGCAAATGATGAGATATCACACATCTTAAAATATTACCCATCTTATATATTTAAAAAAAATTATATTATAAATATATACAAAAATAGATATTAATAGGTTTATTAATAAGGTTTAATTATATAAATACATATTTCTTAAATCATTTTATCTGGTAATTATATCTCCATCTGCCAATGGAATAAGACACATTTCTTCCATAAAACTGCTTAAAAAGCAAAATGTCTGGAAATAAGTCTTCATACAACATTTTTATTTTATTTGTTCTGCAGTTTCTCATATATATCATTTTATCATTTGATCATACACCAATCAACCATAACATTATGACCACTTCCAGGTGAAGTAAATGATCTTAGGCAGCAAGTGAACAGTCAGATCTTTAAGTTGATGTCTTGGAAACAGGAAAAATGGGTAAGAATCTGAGAGACTCTGACAAAGACCATACTGTAATGGTTAGACAACTGGATCAGAGCATCTCCAGCAGGGTGTTCCTGGTATACAGTAGTTAGTAACCATTGCGTGGTCCAAAAAAGAACATTCAGTGTGCTGGTGACAAGGTCATCAATGCAAAGGCTATCCCATTTCTTCCCACAGAACCCACAGAAGAGCTACTGTGGCACAAAAAGTGAATATTGAAAGTTGTTGAAACACACATTAAGGCACAGTCAGAGCTGTTTAATGGTATGAGAGGAGAACACAATTTTGAACAATTTTAAAAGTTTAATGTTATGGCTGATTGGTGCATAATGCAATAAAAATAAGACCATAGAAGAGCCATTTTCGGCTCCCTAAAAATAAAGCATTTTATACATGAATAACCATGAAGTACCTCCATATAATGCAAAGGTTCTTGAAAAAGCCCTTAAATTGATAAGGAACCTTCAGATAATGTACTGTAAAGGTTCTTTAGCAATTTTAAGTGATTTTAAAATATGTGTAACATTTTTACACACAGATATCTTATTTTAAATGGTTCATTTGCAGCATTTATGTGTATAAATAGATTTTTGTGTTTGTTTGTTGAATAGCCCTGCTCCTGATTGTCTCCGCCCTTCCAAGGTGTTCAATGTTACATTTCTTTCTACATTGCTCCACTCTGTCTCTGTAAACCACTCACCTAATACACACTTTCTCGTTCTCTTCCCTCGGCTGACTCCTTAACCCCCTTTCAACCCCATGCAAGACTAAAGACTATGGGTGATATTTCTTATATACCCTTGTCATGCCTTAGTCTAGCGTTGGTTCTCTGTTGTCTTCACCATTGTCTGCCTTGTCAGTCTCCTGTGTTTTGATGTTTACGCGAATAAATCCCAGCTTATAGAACTTTCAACTTGCACTTACTTCCAACGAACCACCAATCATTACAGGGTCAAAGTTTCAATCTGAGTGAACTCTCTCTATTGGGAGGCCACTCTGATGTGTTCACCAGCAGACGTCTGCTCTTCATGAGTCTCAAAACTGTAAGAGCAGTTATTTGTAAACTCTGCAAATGGGATCTTGAAAGTGTGCCACCATCATGCCAGTGTACACTGTTCGCAAAAACTGAAGCATCTTAAAAGCCAAAGCTGGTTCAGTACACTCCTTTCATTTACGTCTTTTATAGGCTGTTGTGCCACTTCTTATCCACACAGCTACCCAGAAAGCCTGGACCGTGAACAATGGAGCAGTCCTCGTCAAACAGAGTAGATTATTGAACATGGTGACAGACTGCTAATTTCTTTTTTTATTGCTGGTGCGAGAAAACCGCAGAAGCCCGCTGAGTGTTAAAATCATTGGGGAACTTTGCTCTAAACTTGTGAAGGACAATGAAGTCAGGAGACAAAGCCAAATAACACACTGGTGGCATCCACCAGCAAAGATAAAACAGGACAACACTCTCAAAGTGTTTAAATCAGGACGTATAACAACAGTTTGAAGTACAAGGATCAGAGATTGCCTGATTACTGTTATTGTGAGGATTGTGAGTTGATTGAGGCTGGAGGAGCCACAGGAAATTGGAATGCCTTTGTGGAGAGGCCCCTGACGAGAACAAGAAGAAAGAAAAGAGCCATTCGAGGATCTCTCAAAGTGACAAGGCTTCAGGCATGCGTTCACTCTCTCGGCAGTTCCTTAACGGACTTCTGAACGATTCCTCCCCTAATGCGGCCCATGTTTAGCCATAGTCGGAAGCTGTCGGATTGCGGCGTCCCCAGGTGCTCTTCTTGGGTGACGAATAGACTTCAATAACGAGTCAGTTTGGCTCACCCGATTGTGCATGCCGGGAGTGCGCCGTTGGGTTTGTCATAAAGCAGCCGCAGCCTTGCTCTCAGATAAATGTGTTCGAAAGCTAAATGAGATTTTATGGGTTTGCGGACTTGCTCTGGAGCGTGCTGATGGTGGAAAGGGTTGCTGGTGTATATTATTGCTTTTTTATGGTCAGTGGAGCATTCTTCTTCTCATATCGTCACGTTGATATCATCTTCAATAAGAGCAAAGGCTGCACCTGTCATCTTGTGACTTAGCACTTCTATGTGATTTAAAGGGAGCATGCCGAAACATGGCGTATCAACAACAACAACAACAACAGCAACACAGAAAATGAAAAGTAGATCTTCAAAAAAAGACCCAACAGCAAACCAGTGTGATTAAAATGCTGTGAGAGCTTTCTCTCTTGTCTCAGAATGGCCAGTGCCACCACTTGAGCTGGATAAACAGGAAGATTTAACACTCCAAAGGCACTATGGAGGAGACCATTTTGAAAGCTGTTGTTTTATCAAACAGCATCTGTGAGGGGTAGCACTTCCAAGGCAAATGAGGCCTCTGACAGCAAACCCTTTTCGGGTTCACTTAGAGCAGATAGCTTGATATCAAGATTAAAAATTCATTTTGTTTTATCTGCCTTGGAGTCAGTGGATTGTTGGTTGCAAGTGCTCTCAAAAGGTTTCCAGTGCAGGCTCAATCCAAACTGCTGGAAATAATAACAGCACTAGATTCCAACAAGTCTGCTGTTTTTTCAACATAACTTTTACCAAACAGGGTTTTAAGATGTCATCCCTAAACATTTCCTAAAGTTCCATTTGGTTTAATAAAGTTTCTATCTATCTATCTATCTATCTATCTATCTATCTATCTATCTATCTATCTATCTATCTATCTATCTATCTATCTATCTAGATAAATGGATGATGAAAGATGAGTGGATAACATAGGCTCCTGTATGTCACTGGTTAACTTCTCAGGACTCAGCTGCCACTTCCTCTTCACTGTTTCCTTTAATTCCCTGTCCCAGTCCTCTCAAGGTGTCAGGGTGCCCTTCTCTTTAATGCCTAAGCCTATTATTTCTATCCTTGAATGTTCTTCATTGTGTAGAATACAAATGTATGTCCACTCCTCCACACTGCTTGAACCTTTCTACTGGTATCTCCAAGGCACATATTAAATGGACCAGTGTCCATGCCTCCACTGAGAGAAGGTTACCTAGAGGTCTTTTGCAATGAGTCTGATCTGATCAGCACATGTTTGATTTAATAAAGCCACCTCCACACATACAGAAATGCAAGTGGGATGTGATTACAGCTGATCACTGCTAAATGCTAACGAGGTGGAACCCTTGATATTACTTACCGGCAACCTCTTTATTTGGGGGAAATGGGATGTGACAGATTCATATGAGGAGGTTAGCTTCTGCATTGTGTTATATATATGAACTCAAGTGAAATTAAATAATTAGACATTCACAGACATCCTTTCAGGAGACTTTACAGGAGGGTTTACAGGCATGGCACAGTGAAAAAATGAAAAGTTTCCTTCATTTGCTGTGTGTATGCAAGGGGCTTCTTAGACTAGTTTATGACTGCAATAAAGAGTTTGTTCCTTAAACCCAATGTTTTTTAGCCTGTGGGAAGTGGCCTCTTGGGTGAGAGTCGGTGGTGTTTTCAGAATGGCACCCACGTGTGGGGAGAACAAGGAACACACCACCTTCCTAGCTGGGGCTTGAACCTGCACAATAGTGTTTACAAAGCAAACGTGCTATGGTTCTCGCCAACGAGCACGAAAGGGGTGCGCTGCGAAACTAGTCGAGTTAAGAGGCTCTGCACCGAAAAAAGGTGGAAAACTAACGGCAAAAGAAAGCAACTGCGAAACCGTTTCTTGCTGACATAAGATGGAAGAATGGCATGTTGCTGGATGCGTACGCTGTTAGCAGTGAGCTATGAAGGCCCATTCCTCCCCCTGCTGGCCTGCCCAGATGCTGCACCTTACACTGAGTGAGTTCATTTGCTGTTTTTTTCAACCACAAAAATCATAACAATATAGACAACCCAAGTATAATTTTAAAATATGAAAAATAATACTGTTGCAAAAATAAAGCATCATATTTATCATTATAATCAAGATCAAGCTTGCTGTTTGGCCTGGCACAATGTTGTCAATGTAAAATGTTTCTCTTGTTTATTGTGTGGAATTCATCCAACAAGGACAAATGATTACAAAAAGCAAAAGAGGAAGGAAGGAAAGATGCCAGAACTGGGCCATCTAAAGCTTTATCTCACAGAAAACCAAGTAAAAAAGGAATACACTCTAATATTACAAATACAGCAGTGAACGCTTTGCACTAGGTGCCATATGTGTGGGAAAATGAGCAACTACCACTCGCTGTCAAATCATTTTCAAGAAGTCAAATGCAGCTTTGAAGCAAAATAATTTATCCTGTAACTAAGACTAAATATGGTGAGTATGTATCTAAACCAATCAAACTGGGCCAACCTAACATCCATCTCCCAAACACTAGTACCAAACATCAGCTGTCAGACCTTCTTGAGTTTTAAATCTTCTCATGGGCTGCTAAGGAAGCACTTGTGTGGGCTGTGATTTGAAACATTTTAGGATCCTCTATTCTACAACAAAGTGAATGGCATGGGAAGGTAGTAGTTGTAATCAAACTGGCATTATTTGATTTAATCACTGAGCAGGGAATTCAGTTGCTTTGTGTCATAGTCACTAACCTTTCCTACTGAAATGTTTTTAAAGAAAAGCAGCATTGCATGCCAGCCCTAGTAAGGAAGCACTAAGCATTCAATCTAATCAAGCTTGGCATCTTTAGCTGTAGTCTTATAGACACCAGCATCTGCACTTCTAATGAAACAGTTTGCTCCTGTAAAGCACAGCGCTAGCAATTAGCAATGCATTACAACACCATTGGTTAAAATGATAGCATTTGATAATTCTGGCTGGCTGGGTTGCATCACAGTCAGCTGCATTTGTCACTTCTGCTCACAGAAGCTGGAGACCCTTATTCATATATTTTTTCCCTTCTGGTTTTGTATCAAAGAGGACAGAACCGCAAATGCATCATGAGATGCTTTAGTTATAGGTAAAAAAATGACTGTTCTGCTTATATATGATGTGGTATATGTTGGCTAAAACATCTTCTCTTTTCTCCCCAACTCTCTCATCAAGCTTTTGCTTAATGTATAACAGACGACATGAAGTAGGAAGATGAAAAACAAATAACCTTCAAAACACTATTTCAAAGCTAAGCATTAAGGCCACATGCTGTGGCAAGGTAGCTGTAGCAGTGTTATGTTGGTGTGTCAGCATGTGAATGATTGTGTAGGTGGGGGAAGGGGTAAAGGGGGGGGCTTTTGTGTTTATCCTCAGCGTTGCTATGCATCTGCAGCAGGGGAACAGCTGAGCCATGGCGTGACCCAACAAACACCCATGTTACCCTGATGACATTGTCCCTGCCTCTCCCTGCCTTTCTGGTTCTCTTTCCAAGCTGTGGCAGGGCTGGAGATTCTGCTTACAGTAAAAAGGATTATAGCTCGAGGACATTTGGTGAAAAGTGTGTTTATATGAATGCATAATGTAAGTGTACAAAACTGTGCCGCTCATGTTCTCACTTCTATTTATTTATTTGATCATATTACTCCTGTTTTAAGGGACCTGCACTGGCTTCCCATTAACAGCCTTCCCATTCCCATCTGTATGTAATATTTAAGACTCTTTCTTCAGATTATAAGGCATTTCATAGTACTGCTCCACTCTGTCTCTGTAAACCACTCACCTAATACACACCTTCTCGTTCTCTTCCCTCGGCTGACTCCTTAACCCCCTTTCAACCCCATGCAAGACTAAAGACTATGGGTGATAGATCGTTTTCCTCCTGTGCCCCTAGGTTTATAATCATCATGCACAATCATAAGTAGTTAATTCAAATAAGTAAAAACTCTAAAAAACATTTTTATTTAATCCTGATTATGCCTGTGGTATGTTATTTTATTTTCTCTATGTATTTCATCTGTTTTACTCTGTTTTGTCATTTGCTTGCTTTATTGTGGGTTTGATTATAATTTTTATGTTTTGTGTTCTGTTTTGATTGTAATTTGCTTTGAGAGGCTTGAAAGGTGAATTTTAAATAAAATGTTATTATTATTATTATTGTTATTATTATTATTATCATCACAAAAATCAGTAGCTGAAAGTGGACTCATATTCTGTCTTAAGTACTTTTTAGATTACATTTGATTTATTTAGGGAGGTGGGGAGGTGCTAATTCTAGCACAACATGTCTAAAGAATCAAATGGGATAAAATGTGTAAATTACAGAGATGGGGAGCAGTGGCCTAACTTTGTTACTGTGCCACTCAAAAGTCAATGATCAAATATACTTTAAATAAAAAAATCCTACTTATTAAACTATTAAGCAACCAAAAGCACACTTTGACACACTCACTACATATGTGAAATATTCAGAATTCCATTTTTATAGTGACCATTCAAAGTCCCGGGTGAACCATTATTCACTGAGGTCACTGCAAATCACTGACAGCTTGTCATCAAAAGAAAAAAGATCCAGACTTCCAAGACCATCACATCCCCATATGTAGAGGGAACAGATGAACACGTCTTATCAAAGCACAAAAGTAACCAAATGCTTTATATAACATTGCATAAATACAATAACTACAGTTATATGATTTTAAAAGTTGCTCATTAAATCAGAAGACAAAAAGCCAGAAAATTTGAGAAAAAACAATAAAATAATAATTAAGTTTTGCATAATTATTTTTGCTTCTTTGTGCAACGTGAGTTCAGATTTTTTTTTTTTCAGAAAATTTTGTTTTTAGGTTTCACATATCTAAGTTTCACTTATTCTCTGAAGCCCCTTATTTTTCTGAGGCCAACACCCAACAAAGGCCTGATAGTTATGTTTTCAGTTGTAGTCCCCTGCTTATGGAAGTTTGTTGTGCCCATCCAAATCAGCAGCACTGGATGGGAGTGGCTACTCAAGTAATGCACTGCTGTCCATCAACAAGGAAATTGTTTCAGTGCTCACAAGTAGAAAATAATATAATTGGGTTTTTTTTGCTCTAGCATAGCTTACATAGCTGTCTGAAGTGAATGCAATTATTAGCATTACCATTAGTCATTAGCACTGGAATTAGTTTGGGAATTTTTTGGCAGACAGACAGCATTGCTAGATAGGTTTTAATGTTCATACACTTGTGTTATATTGCAACCATAGAAAATACAAATTTATGTCTCTTCAGGTACCTACATAGTGAACAAAACCCATAAAACCCCTGCAAAACATGTGATGGTATATTTAGCATGGGATTAATATAAGATGTTGTTATTTCTACACCTTATATTATAGCGGAAGTGACTATTTGTAATTGTGAACAATGGCCAGCTATCAACAGCGCCCAGGGAGCAGTGTGGCGGGATGGTACCTTGTTCAAGGGTACGTCAGTGATGCCTGGGCCATGACTTGAAAGAGCAACCTTCAATTTACTAGGGCAAGATCCTAACCTTTTGACCCCGACTGCACAGTCACTAGGCCACCACTGCATTGTATGCAAAAGCAACTGTAACCTTTAGTTATACAGGAAATCAAATATTTGACTTTTCAGATACGGACGGGACAAAAAGCAGTGGCATTATTTACATTATCTTACTGGCCCATGTAAAACGAACACCCCTGAATATAACTAAACTGTGTATTACATGTAGTTCATAAAAAGTGAAATATTTGTTGTTTAATGGAATGTTTTAGCATTTAAAAAAACATTAATATTTATAAGACATATCAGTACTGTTAACTACATTTTTGATGTTTCTAGTTCTCCACACACATGTGCAGTGCATGATAAAAGACAAGATTAAAATTTTTTCTTCACCAGCCCGCTTAAAAAGAGCTGTGTGAAATACAAAACATGTTCAAATTTCTAATTGTTTATATTTTCAAATCATTATTCAGTATATCACCAACTGCTTTCCAAGACCCAGCTAGCACCTTGCTTGCATTGAGTGTCAATATAAAAGCCATACATGACTTCACAACAGCATGGAAAAAAAAACATGTCTTTCATCTTCCGGCCTTCCATTATCCATGCCCTTTGTTAGGCTGAGCTACACTGTAGCGCAAGCTGTGCTTTTCAGAGATCTTCTCTCTGCCCCGAGGCTTGTGCTCGACAGTGGAGGTGGACAAAAGTTCTCACTTCAATGAGGAACCAAGGGTTAGCCTAAGATACTTTCCAAAACAGCTCTCCGAGGCAAATGACTCACGTCGGCCAGAGCGGATTCAGTAAACAGCCAGCCCGGTGATAAGATAAACATATTTCCTTTTGGGTATGAACAATGGAGCCCCATCTCACACAATCCATGCATATTCTCTAACTATGTTACGTAAGCTCTGGCCAGTAACTCATCTTTACTTTTACGCCTCCCCTTCAATCCCCAGTTTGCGTAGTCAGGCAACTGTTTTGCATATATGGACCAAGCAGTCTGGGAATGTAGTGTTGGAAGGGGACATTCAGCTAACTAGAACAAGGTGGAGTCAAGAAAGCAGACATTTAACAGATGGCACATATGATTAAAGTGAAGTAGACAGCACCCAGTGTGTATGGCATAATTAAATACCATTAGTACTAAGAGCCATTTGGCTACTTAGCAGCTGAGCTACATAGGAAACATGCATGTAATATAGTCAAGCTTTTTTTCTACCATAGTCATAAGCTTTGTGCCACAGTTATTTAAAATCAACCTTTAGCCAAAAACTTTTTTTCCCTTCTACCCTTAGTTCTTATGCCTGGTTATATAAAGCACTTCTATGCACATTATGTAATTTATAAAACATTCAACTTCTAAAATATCCTTGGAACTTTGGTTCGGTCACCATGCAATCGAGGGTAGGTAATGGTGGTGGTGGTGGTGGTGGTGGTGGGGGGTGTTCTTATAACCTATTGCATGTCACATGCTGTAATAAGGTGACATTGTATCATCTCCATTAATATAAGCCTTATTATGAGTTATATGTCATGAAAGATGTTATGTTTGATGTCATGACCTCAAATGACATAGGACATAAATGACATATGACATAAACTGTAATGACATTAATCTGTCATGAGAATCATGAGACATAATTATGGCATGGTTGTGTCAGTGTGTTCAAGTAAAGTGTTATCATTACTTCTCAGTCATAGCCCATTTGAACAAGTTGAGAAGTACTATGACATATTTTAAATATACTTTTATTCAGTTACACATTGTGTGTAAAAAAAAAAAATATATATATATATAAAATATATAATATATATATAATATATATATAAAAGCCATAATGTATTGCACCACCTAAGAGTCGATGATGCAAGCTGAAAACGTTGGTTACATTTTATTCAGAATAAAATAAGCCTATATAAATGCTTGAATACATATAAACTGAGACTACTCAGAAAGCTTGGAGAGTCTGGAAACACTCTTTTGAGGTCATGAAGCATAGATAATGAAAAAGATGTACATTATGGTTGGATGGTGTCATTTTTGAAAATTGAACCTGTCAAGTTTCATCTTTTTTCATGGCCTATGATGCCGACCAGCTAATTCTCACCATGTTTCGGTGCACTGCACTTTTTGGGAATCAACAGACCAATATGTCATCTCTTTCGGATGAGTAAAATATCTCAAATGCCGCAAATCAATCAGTATGTCTGACTTGGAGTGCACATTTAAACTGATGATGGTATTCAGTATGAAATCACCATCCAGCCATATGTTGTCTGTGGCAGGCCACACGTTCAGCAGGCCTCCTTCTTGAGTGGCCTATGAAAAGACGTGCGTCTCGCAATTAAAATGCATCTTTGTTGTAGTCTTTTGTTCTTTCGCTCACAGCGTAAAAACTGCAGACTGCGGAACGATGCGGCCAAATAACCATCTGCTTGCTGGGTGTTTAAGAACCTGGAGGATCCAATAAAAAAGGGGTAGGCACATGTAAAATCTTGGCAGAAGGGACACACGCCATTAGCTTAATGACAGAATGAAGGATGGGCGACTTTGTGCAGACAGAGAGGCGAGATTAAAGAGCCTAGGACTGCAAGTTTTCCCTTTAACAGAAATCAAGAAGTGGGAGCTAATAAATAACATGGTAAGATAAAAAACCACAACCTAAAGCCTGCACTGGGCTTTGTTGCCTCAGGTGGGAGGGAGATGCAGGAGCAAAGACACTCATGCCTTTAATTCTGCTGTGGCCATCAAATTTTTTTTAAATAAATAAAGAAAAAAGAAGAAAAAAGAAAGACCCAATGCTGTCCCCACTGCCTTTTCATTTTAGCCCAGCTGCTTTGAACTGCACATCCTGCTGCACTAAATGTACCTGCAACTTCAAGCTCTGAATGACATAATGGGCCAAACAGAAGTAATTAGAGAATTTTTTTTATTCACTTCCTCTTGCATCTACTTCAAAGTAACACGACTGTCTTGGTCTCTGAGAGAAAACATGGCAAATGTACAAAGCTCTGCCTGGAGGATTACCGCAGCCATATTGTTTTGCTGCCGGTCACTAATTCAATTAATTGCGCAGCTTAAAAAATGACTCAGACAGAAGTTTCGATTCATAAAGGCCATGAGGAAAAGGTGTTTCTTCCAAACAGGGACATGATGAATTCCCAGAGGTATGTTCAGGTTGAGATGGAAACTGTTAAACGAATACTCCAGTGTTGTGTAACTTGATTTCTGTCTGCTGCATCTGAGATCTACGGTTGAGAATCACAAACAATAGATGCGTTTCTCTGGAGTTAGACAAGAAGAGAAAACTTGTTGACTTGAAACATGTCCATAATAGAAGCCAATGCAATGACAAAGCAATATCAGGCGGCTGAAACGTATTCTGATTTGGCTTGCTTGTTATAACGGTAGCCTGTGACACAAACCTCACAAACATCTAGACATTCTGAGTTGTTAGATTATGTTCTTTCCATTTCAGAAGTGCACCAACATCGTTAAGAATTAGACTTTTAATATAGTAGAGTAGATTATTGTGCTCATGGTTAAAAGGTTTAGTTGTAAATCTGTTTCAAATATTCATTCTCAGGTTTCAGCCACTGTATGCTAATTTCATATTATATAATATACAATTTGAGTTCATTTTCATTATCTTTTATTTCCAGTCCCTTTTTTATGTTGTGAATGGATTTTTTTCTAAAAAAAATATAGAATATAAGAGGAGGGGGCATGTGAAAAAGCCCTCATTTAAAATCAGATCAGTGACTCTTCATGCTCTTTATTTGTGTTCTTAATATAAGGTAAATTTTTTTTTTAATTTTTCACTGGGATTTTTTAGATTAGTCTTAAATATCTGTTGCCTTGAAATGAAATTATGTCACTTCCTAAGATTTGTTTTTCTCTTTTTTTTGGCAGTGCACTGGATTGCATGCAGTCCAGACCTTTCACCAACTGACCATTTCTCTCACAAATGTTCAGCAACTGGTCTCCACGGCTCTCGGCCATTTACAGATGTGAGGTAGACTTGTTTTCTTGCATTGTTTCCCTTTGTTCAAATTATATATCTTTGTTTACATTTTGTTAACCATTGGGGTTGTGTTTGTGTTTAGACAATCTACTCATTAGATAGACATCCTCTTTAGCCCTGCCCTATCCTGATTGTCAGTCTTGACATCCATGTCTAGACTCTGTGCTCCTCCCCCTCCCAAGTGTCGGCCATATTGTTTGGTGTATTTATACCCCTGTGTTTGCTTTTGTCATTTGTCTGGTTCATGTTGAAAGCTGTGTTGATGGTCCTGTTATTTTCATGCTGTTCTACCCACTGTGTAAGTCTTGGTGTTGTTTCAGCCCATGTGTTTAGATTTAGAGCATGCTGTTGTTTCCTTAACCAAATCCTGACAATGTGCTGTTGTGGAGATGCTACAAAATGGTTAACATGGCCCTGACCCAACTTTTTCCAGACATTTTGCTACTATAATAAACACAATAGTACAATACTCAGACTCAATTTTTAGAAAAAGTCACCTTTTAAAAAAACTAAGTTTAGCCTTGAAATCCTTGCTAAGATTTTTTTCTTTTTTTGGCAGTGCAACAAGTGTAGTTCTTGTAGATACTGAGAAATACATGACAACAACTGAAAATGCTGCTTCATTATAGGAAACATAAGGTAAAGAAAAACAGCAGCATTATGCAGCAGTATGTTACTTCCCTTAGCCTTGGATGGTTGAAGTCATTTAACTGATGGCACATTTAACAGTGGTCTTTTTCCACTCAACTTGACATTTGTACCTTGTCTGACTTTTGTAGCTTTTACCGGTATGACATATTAAAGTTTTGAAGCTGGTGCTAAATTTATCAATGGTTTGGGTTTAGTTCGGGTGAGTCATTGCAACTATGAGATCATTTCTAGAAACTTTGTCCATGCTTTTCAATACCCTAGCACTAGTGTTTTGTTTTTTTTTAGATGTGAGGCTCACAAGGGATTCTGTCATGATAAACAGTGTTTTTCTAGCTTGGGTTAGTGCTATATAAAATGCAAAGACTGCTGGCTTTAATACTCTAGGTGCTGTGGGTATATGCTGTGGTAACTGTCCTTGTGCAGAACAATACCCACAAATGCAGTGCAAGAGTGTTATTTCAAAAAGCTTCAGACAATCAAAATTGATTGGCTTTGTGCAACAGCACTGACTTTTAATCCCCCAGTTGTGATATTTGGAAACACTAACAATTAACAAACTAATGCAAAATGTATAAACATTTTAAAGATGTTGGTTTCAGGGTCACTCATCTGCAAGCTTATATAAACTGAGGATCTTGTGTAGCACTGCGGAACAGCATAATTTGATATTTAGTGATTTAGCAACATTGATTTAATTTGCAAGCGAGATGTTTTATAAGATGCAGAAGAACAGTTTGGAGCATAATCCAATCTAGTGAATGGATCATTATGCACTGGATTTACATCTAATTGCAAGTTGAAAGAGTTACTATAGGCCAGTCTTTCATCAATCAGTGCTCTAGTCAGTGGCACTCAAAGCAAACACTAAAGGCAGAAATGACAATTTTGTTCCTTTTAACAATTTTTCTGATTATTGGATCCATTGGATTCATAACATTTAATCTTTAAATTGTGATCATACTAACTATAAAATATAAAACTATATATTAAACTTTTTTCAATCACCTTTTCTCCACATTCATTTGCAAAAAATCTAATGCACTGATTAAATTTGATTATGTTTACTCCTAAAAATGTTCTGAAGGCTGTCAAACTGGTGTCTTATAATCTTAATTGCTGGATTTATGCTAGATTGGGTCAACTAAAATCACCAGAAAATGTATAATATTGTTGCTTGATTACATAAAAAAATAATTATCAAGCTTAAAATGACTGTACTATACTATTCACAGGTAGTATCTTGGCTTAACTTTTTTTTAATATGGGATACAATTTAAGACATTTCTGAATTACAAGGATAGATGTAAGTGTAAAGATTAGATACAGGTGTGCAATAAAAAGAGAAGCTCTAATGACAGTTGAAAGCCAAGCCCAAATGTGATCAAAGCACAAACAGTGGTATCAAAAGCTGAATAAATAATATAATCGCAGGCACAGAAACAAAGTCAAATCTAGAAAAGACTTCAGAATAACTAATTAGAAAAATGGCTCAGGAACTTTGTTAGCAAAGTACAAGAGACTAGGCAGTCTAGTCATCTGGCTACCTGAAAGGTGGGTGTGACCTGAGTTGGAGTGTCCCATCTCTAGTGGTGCAGATCTGTATCTCACCAGAGATGGTGTAAGCAATGGTGTTACAGTAGGGGTGCTTACCATGATTAGGCTATTTCCACACTAAAATCTTACACAAGTAAATCCTCCCCTGCTCACAATGTTAGCTGACTTTAGCAAGAATTTTACAGCCAGCAGTCAACACTGCATTCAGTGATGCTGTTGTTTGCATTCTGTATCACACATTGCAAAAACCCAAATGGCAAATTATATAATTTCTAGTAAATATATTTTTTATCAGAATAATTTGGCTCACCCTATTAATTATTTACTTAATCTTTTTTGATTTTCAATCGTCTCATTTTTAACATTTTCTGTTGTTTTTAGGAGTCGAGTTTTTTCGTCATGCTTTACAAAAGTTTGCCAGTGTAAGGGAACAGGTAAGACCCCCTCAGGTAGGAGGGGGGATTACCGCCACCCAACGGTCAGCGCCGGTCTCCTTCTCCCGAGTACTAACTGGCCCAGCCCTTCCAGGTGAGGCTGGTTAGTCCCCTAATCACCGGGGGATATAGGCAGGGCCGGAACATGGAAAAGATGTGAAGGATACTCCTCCTGTGCAGTACCCGGGCGTTTGTTGGAGAGATTATTGATGGATGAAATATCTGAAAGTTAACATGAACCGAATTTAGCCTAGCCCTTGAAATAGAGTTTGATCGACCCTTGCTTGCCTTGTGACTACACCTCCGGATCATCCCTTCTACATCTGTTTGCTGGTCGAACAATAAAGACTCTTTGTTAACCGCACTGGTATCCAGATCCCCTTGATTCGTGACAGCCAGTTGAATCTAAAATGTACTATGTATGGTAATAAGCAAAAGCTGGTTCTGCACATTAAAAAAATACTTTGAATGAAACAATGAAAAAAGCAAACGTTTCAAATCAACAAAGCCATATATAAATGAATTCAAACCTTAAAAAAAAAGTTTAAAAATCTATTTCTGCCTTGTTCTGTTTGCACACTTTTTACAGATTCAGTCTACAAAATGTTAACAGACCTACTCAGATGGGACTAAAATTATTCCAGCAATAGTTGCATTACCACACCTCCCAATGCAAAACTGATCCCACCTAAACAGTGCTTGAAACACCACCATTTTTATGACAACGGCTCATAAAAAAAAAAAAAAGAATTCAAACCTCCTGTTATGGATGAAGGAAGCAGATTGAACAAGACCACAATTCACCTCAGTCTCAGCCCTGAATACCACAGGCTAAGGGAGAAGTGAGGCCATGGCATTTTCAAAACAAACTTCAGATTGGTTTAAGATTGCCTGGCCAAGGATGAAAAATGATGCGTGGCAGAACAAGGCACAGCGAGGAAGCCCAAACAAAGGCAAAGCGTTGACAAAGTTCAGGCTCTCAAAGCACCATTTCGAGGCTGGGTCTCAGCGATACAAAACTTGGCAGAGAACCAATGAAGGGATTATAATCACTGTAGCAAAGCAAAGACATGTGATGTTGCCTCCTAATGACAATAAGAACATTCCAATGTTTACAGTGGCAACAGATGTTCCCTGTTAGACCCAATATGTTAAAATAGGAAATGTCTTGTACGCTTACTTCTATTTCATATTAAGACACTCCACTCTCTAAAGAACACTCTCAGAGGATTCGCCTCTCATTACAGTGAGCAATGGTTGCCCATGAAACACACTTCTGCTGCAAATTAATCTAAACAAAACAAGCACAAATGTGTGGCTTTGGCTTTTGGATAACGCCATATTGCGCATATTAGCCTCACAGCTTGAATCTTGATATTTTATGTTGGTATAGTGCCTTAAGAGAGACCACAGGAAGTATGACTACTTCAGTCTATGGCAAAAAAGAGAGAAAGCTGCCTACATCAATAGGCTTTAGCAGTGAAACAATTTTTAATCTGCTGTTTATTTTATTGCTTTTTGCTGCGCTGACCGAGCGTCGTGCAGTCCTTGGGCCGTTTTGCAAGACATGACTATGAGGCAGACAGTTTTGACAGTTTCTCCCTAAGAATAAGAACGCTCTTCCATTTCCCTGACTTGGACAGTGTTTTGATATGAGTGTGTTGTTTTATTCGGACATTGCTAAAAAAAAAAAGAGAGAAAGAAAAAGGAAGAGCGAAAGAGAGACAGACAGACAGAAAGAGAACAGAGTGCAAGATCAACCAGAACTGTTTTTTTGTCTGTCTGGCTGAAGTGACTGCCGCATTAGGCATGTGCCCCTCTCCCTGTCAGACTGCCTTGGATGTCACAGCATGCCATTTAGAAAAATCGCTCATTCAAAGCAGCATCCGCTATGCAGAAAGTCTGTGGTCCAAGAAATTACCATCAAATGCTTTGGCTGCTTGTGACTAAAGGAAAACCCATTGTGCAAATGAAAAAAACCAACATGTACGCGAACAACAGGACCTGTATAACAGTATCGGTTTGATCATGGTAGCTCAAACAAAACAGGAACCGAACCATATAAGATGATATGGCAAGTTGCATAGATCACTATAACTGGGCAGTTGTGTCCCACGCTTGACTTGTACACTAACAGCATCAAAACAGCTCTGTATCTGACCCCAGTGCTGTTGCGAGAATACTCTTGTGTTTCGAGTACACAGGCCAATTTCTCTGACAATCATAAAACATCACTCTGGAAAAGCTGCCACGTCCCCAAAGCCCAGGCTGCTTCTGTTTGCTCATTTGTCCAAGTGTATTGAATTTACGGAGCAAGGATGCTCTCTGGGAGGATATTTAATCATTTAAGCACCCACAAGTTTGGCAGGGAGACCCGGTGAGAGCGATACGACTCATTTCCCCAAACAAGACGGTAACAAGGAAACAACGAATGATTTCAGGGCAAGGAGGTCTTGCTTTGTATTTCCTGCTGTGCAAATGTGGGCCATTCAGAGCTGCTGTTAATGAAGGCTTTCAGATAGACATGTGACCTGTCTAGAGCACAGTGTGGAACATCATCTCCTTTAAATAGATTCACCTTACAAAACTTGGGTGCACATTTGCCAAAGAGAAGTGAAAATGCGCAAGAGATATCATGTCAAGTTAGCTCTGCTGATACAAGTGTACAGCAGGACAGCATTATGCTATTGTGGTTAAAGAAACTACACTGAAAGAGTATTAACCTTGTATACACTGCCTATATTAGAAGCTCTCCCTGTCGTCTTGTGTGACACTTTACTAAGGTTTGTGTTCTACCAGACCTGACCAGAAAGGCAGGGAGCTATTACTGCAAAGAACCTGTGACGAATGACCCTTAATAAAAGTGCAGTGAAAAATGGAACAACATCAATACTCATTTTATATGTTCAAAGTTTGGCTCAGCACCAAATAAAGAAAAGAAAATTTGGAGGGCCCAGAAGTCTGTACTGATGCTTTGCATGAGTATTTTCAAACAGTGATTCCATGAAGTGGAGGGCTCAATTCTTTAGCTTGGTTTCACGCTGAAATCCCCTGACAGCATCTTGTATTTGTTAGCAAACTGATCTCCAATTTGCCACGAACCTGGATATGTGAAACTGAGAAGTCTTTGTAAAGACTGTGACAAGCCCAGCTTGAACCATCATTTATACACATTCAGTTTGACAATGTTCCCAAGATGCTCCCTAACAAGTCTCGGATGTTACATTGTACCGATCAGGTCTGCAACAGATAACGACAGTCGATGTTTGAGAGCAATGAAGAATCCACTTCACACTTCACAGAAGCCACTTGTTATATGAAACACAAGAAATCACAGTTTCTCAGGGAATCTGCTTGGGATTGAATTTACAGCATAAATACTAAATATGATATAGATTGACAGATGTTTTCAACGTGTCTCATGTATCATAATGTATATTTGTATCTTTTTTTTTGGTAAATCTAGCTGGTTAGTTACTCCATAAGGAACAGTAAAATTTGCAACACAACACCATGAACATTGTGAGTTGATACTATATTTAGGACTTTCAAGAAACCAAATGTTCCTTACTTTTTTGGAAAGGTTTAATGAAACTGCTGAGGTCTGTGCAAACAAACCAGGAATATAAACTATGCAGTTAAGCCCTGCTTATTCATGATGAAGTTATAAAGAGTGTTTCAGCCTCCACTGCTTTTTAATTGAGTCCACAACAACTTTATCAACATTTCTAGTTAATGAATTCATTAGTTGTTGCTGGAGAAAACATATTTTTTTCCAATGTGTTGGCTGCTGTTAACATTTACTGAGCCAACATTTTTACTAGCTATAAGCCACTGGCTGCATCTAAATCACACAAAATTATTTTTGCTGCTTCTAGAAAAGAACTCTTGGGTAACTGTACCAAATTCTTAGTACCAGAGCAATATCAATTCAACTATGAACATTACCCAACCCTACATGGCAGCCAATAATAATAGAGTTTATTTACATATATGAGTCTTAAGGCACAAAAACAAAAGGGCTGGTTTATTCCTAAGAGATAAAATTTTATAAAAGATGGTACATAAATCCACACAAATGAAAACAGAGAACATATTACATACAGGAAAAATGTAGAATATGGCTCTTAAATGACACTGGATATGGAAATATTTCACTCTGTAGTGGTTACAGAACTGCTTTTTAGTCACTGGACAGCCAGGCTGCTATTGATTATGAATGTGCAAACAGAAGCTAGTCATTCTCTTTTAATGCATCAAGTAACCAGATACATGTAGCCAGAGAAATGTCTTGCTGGTTTCTTTCATAGCACAGACAGCCCTACTAACCAGACTGCACTCAACCCCCATATTCTACAACTCATAACAACCTGTCAACCAGTGATATTAAAGCATAGTTAACACAGTCACTACTTTTGAAATTAATAAATGCTTAATATAATTTTAGATCACAGGGCTATGATATTCTAAAAAAATCCAACTTCATGCATCTGTTCTCATACAGTCCAGTTCTGCAAGAATACAGAGACAAAGTTCTGTAGCTAATGTTTCTCAAGACTGACACTAGATGTCCTTATTTTAGACTGACTAAAGTTTCTTCTGTAATCTAGGGTACTAAAAAGGAGATGGCCCATCTATTGCAGCAGTAACAGTCTCTCAGTAAGGCTTTCCACTAGATGGTTAGAACATTGTTTAGAGCATTTGATTGCACACAAACATTAGTAAGGTATTGGCATTGGATGATTAGTTCTGGATCACAGACACCACTCCAACGTATTCTAAAGGCATTGGATCCTCTATCACTTCAGTAAAAGCTCAAAGTGTGTGGGGTGGTGGTGGTGGTGGGGGGTGTTGCCCACCCTAGCCAAAACTTGGCATTGGGCATGGTGAACATGCTCATATGCAGCTGCTGTAAAGCATTTGTCTTTCTATAGTTGCTAAGTAGAAAGGGTGTCTGGGCACTTTTGCACATATACCATAATGCATATATCATAGACAGTACTTGCTTACATTAGCCTCTGCTGCTGACCATTGTTTTGTTTAAAATACTGTTAACACAACTAAAAAGTACTTCTACAACAGCTGGTTCAGCTCTGCAATCTAGCTCTGCGAGAAAGCTGCCTTTCAAGGCATCACTTCAACACTATAACGAAAGTGATTTAGTTAAATACTAAGTGAAAGATGGGGGATACAGTTTTGACAGCGGCACATCTGTTGATATGCATATCAAAGGCAAGCCATGAATGCTGTTGACAACTTCCAGTACTACTGCCGTGCACGGCGCAAATTTGGAAGAACGACAGATTCTGCCATCATCAAAGGGCTTCCAAAATGCCTCATATGTTGAAGGCAGTTTTAAAACATGCTCTTCATGGAGTGGTGGAAAGGCAAGACAGTGAGAGAGCAAAAAATGGGGCAAGCACTCCCACAGGACAGCATGGATCTTGCAAACAGTCTGCCCTTAGATTTAATTAGATAGTAAAAATCCACCCTTCTTTTCCTTCCATAGTCCTGTGCTTCCATTGATTGTGTGAAACTGCAGAACGTTATGAATTATTCATTTATTTATTTATTTGGCTGTTGTATCGGGGGGTGCTAGGCTCATTAAGAGGTGATCACACCCTAGAATGATGCAAAGATTCTTTGCACTTTTGCCTCAAACCCCCATCCCCCCAGCCCCCTCCAACCTCAGCCCTTGCAGATTCATTGACTGATGTGGGCTGAGAAGGTATGGATTTTTTTTTCATTGACTGTCAATGCAGAGAGGCAAAATGAGATCTGTTTGTTAATGAGCACACACTGCAGAGCCGGGAGCAGGGGGTGGGATTCCTGCAGATTTGTAGGCAAGTTTGCGAATGGACGTGAAGGAGGCCATCAGGCTCTTATAAAAGGAACGTTAGTCCCAAAAGCATGAACATCTCTCAGAAGGGAAAGGGTGTAATCACTTTAACTAGTCACTGTTGCCAATATTACCATTTCTTCCTGCATTACAAGAACAAGCTGTGTGGACAAGATGATGGATGTGGATT
Source organism: Arnoldichthys spilopterus (assembly GCA_037974385.1). Lineage (NCBI taxonomy): Eukaryota > Metazoa > Chordata > Actinopteri > Characiformes > Lepidarchidae > Arnoldichthys > Arnoldichthys spilopterus. Next base: position 19,513,271 of record JBBPDA010000034.1, on the reverse strand, counting down.
TCCTGAGTTGCCAAAATATCACTCAGCATTCACAAAGGCAGTGAAATATGTCTTAGCAATATATGGTTACCATGGTGAAACAGAGCATCAGGTATGATGAAAGAGTGTTCAGATCTCGCATTAGCAGCTGTGAACATTTTTTTTTAAATATGATGTACAAAAAAAAGAATATTATCTCCTACACACAGAGTCCTTGAAAACCTTGCTTTCATAATCAGACATGAAATCTTTTCAACAACTATCAGAAACCTCAGCAGAGCTTGGGTTTTTCCGTGTTGCCAAGGGAACTTGTTTTGAATTCAAAGAGATTTTGAGTCAGAAATACCAACACTGTAACCCACAAAGCACTTTCACAGCGGCTATTCATCCTCTTATTGCGAAACACTTTTGCTTGCAAATCAGAGTGGACAACCATGGGAGCTGAAAACCGCTGCTATAAAAAGGATATCACTGCCATCACATCCAAAGGGAATAATAAAAAGTCTATCTTGGCAAGTATGACCCCATCATTACTTAAGAACAGGCTGCGTGTGAAAGTAAAGTGGAAATCAAGGCTTTGCAACTACCCCTTTAAATGTACTGATGAGCATAAGTAAAGATGCAGTTGGGTTGTGCAAACTGAGGAAAGTGACCTGAACCTTCTGGATTTGGACAACCTAAGCCAGCACAGCACTAAACATCACATTGAAATCTATTGTGAGGCAAGGGTGTTTCGTTTGGTTCAAGGAAGCTGTGCAATGCTCATGTGGAAACCAGAAATTGAAATGCTTATATGAGGCTTATGGGATTACACACAGAGTTGTCATCCTTGCAAAATACCCAGCTTCTCCCAGGAACTTTCAGTGTGTTAGGATAGTGAATTAAGCTGAAATGTTGGAAATGAGTAATTGATAAGGCCATTACTGCTGGAGAGGAACGGGTGAACAACTCCTTCATGTTTATAGCAAGGCTCAGGGGGACTTTGTATTGCCAGACAGTTTTCCACCCCCAACACAAGATCAGTTTGACTGTAGCACAGTGCATTAATGCACAGCAGTGTCTCCGGTAGACCTGCAGAGTACTTACAAGCATGGGTGACGGAGAAGCTGTTGGATGACTCGAGGTTATCTACGTTGTAATTCAGATGGAAAGGCTTCTCTGTCATGTTTTGGTTGGTGTTGTAGAGCTGCACGGCAAATCTGAAAGCGCTGTGCTCCTGCACCGTTGACCGCATGAAGAGCCCGCCTTGGGGGAGGACAGAAGAGGAAAATTGTTGAAAGAATGCAATGCTTGACCTGCCTCTTATAAAGCAGGGACTTGCTTACAGATGTCTGCTCTGTCTGAATTAATGCAACAGACAATACTTGGCATGACTAGTTGCCAGGTAAGGGTTAGAAAAAATCTCTTCAATATATGAATCACGCCCCTCAACTTTAGACTGGCAGGTTAGTGCTATCCTTACCAATGTAAAAGTCTATTTAATTCCAGTCCAGCTTACTTCCATTATCTTAATAAAAATCTATATACAACTGCATTACGTGAAGTAGTGTGTAAACACAATACACAGCCATTAGAAATGCATTCAGTAATCTAGTATCTGAAGTACAGAAGTGTATGGTTTGGGATGCAGCTTTGATCCATTTACAACATCGCCGGTTACATCCGGTTAAGTTCGAGGCAAAGCAGCCCAGCGGTGCCTTCTTAGAAACCGTTTTCGAGAGAAAAAGGAGGTGAAACGATAAGAGATCAAAACCAAAGGGGTAAGAGGACTTACCTATGTTTATCTGGTTGGGGAAGCCTGCGAAAGATCTGCCAAAAAGCCACATTAGAAAAAGAACCACGCTTTGTGCCATTTTAATCTCTCCAACCTTTCCAAAAAAAAAAAAAAAAAAAAAAAAGCCCCCAAAAACGAAACAATAATTAAAAACCCAAACCAAAACGGTCCAACGGACATAATAGACCCTTTACGCTGTTGGACGATTCTCAGTCTTCT
>JBBPDA010000034.1:19494440-19506321 GCA_037974385.1 Arnoldichthys spilopterus | reverse complement strand
ATATAGTTTTTTGTATAATTATTTTCTGTTATCTTTGCATTTATTCATATACTCTATTTCAGGTGGTTGAGGGTACTTCAAGAAGGAGGTCGCTTAACAGAATGATCAGAATGATCAGAAACAGCCCTTTATAGAAGCACAGCAGCAATTTGTGTTTGGCCTGACTCCATTAAAAGGTGAGGATTCTCAACCTTGGCTTGTGTTACTTGTGACCCAGAAGTGTCAAAGCCATCCATCACAGCCATTGCACTTCCACTGAGCACGCTCTGTGAATGCTACAGCAAGGCTCTACTGCAAGATAATGGCTCGGACAAATTCGTTATCGTTGAGGCGGCCTTCGGCTGAAGAGCGTCAGTGTCAGTAGCAGCCTGTTGGGTGACATTTGGAGGATTCTACAGAGTCTATCACTCCCCCGCAGATGGGCAAAAGTGATAGCGACTGCATCTGAGAAAATGTTTTTGACCAAGCATACACTCAAAAAAAAAAAAAATCACTTAGTAACTTAATTTAGAGGGGGGGTGTTGGTTAGTCCAATTTCTCAGTTTTTTAAAGTCAGTGCTAGTGCACTTCCACTATGAATATTATGCCATGTAGCTGGAAACATGCCCAAAAATGAGAAAAATCTATGGTATTTAAAAAAAAATAATAACCCAATACACTTTTTTGTCACAAGGTCTTCTGAATAAAAATGACTAAATAGTTGAGATATGTATGTACTGTTACATACGTGCTACAAGGAAACTAACACCAAATACTTAAATTGTAGCCTGCTAATACCAAAGCCATTTAATTTCATTTGACAAAGCTTGCTAGTTTTCACAGTATCATTTTAATTTAGACTACTTATCAACCTCATAATTATAATGGCAGAGTATTTGATAAGATACACATGTACAACAAAATGTATAGACATTGGAACTTGTCAGTTAACAGAAAAAAGCCAAAAATACCATACATTTTTCACATAGACAAAAATGGGTTAAAATCAAATCTCATTTGGATGCTGTTGGTAAACTAAAAAATCACAGTTTGGACATGGTTAACTCACCATTATATTAATGTAGATTCAGTTTGTAAGGCAAGCTGCTCTTTTTTGTGGAATGGACACCTAGTGTAAGTCTAAATTCCCCATGACATGGCAACTGTGTCACAAAATTATACACTTCTGGGTCACACCTTATCAAACCTTAGAAAATTAGCATTTTTAAACTTACAACTTAAAAAGCTTAAAAGCTTGCTCATCTATGGCCGTGTAAATTCCCTTTATTGGTGAAGAGGGAAATAATAAGCTGTGGCAGTACTGTAACAGTTAAAGCTCAGTGAGTGATCACAGCCTATAAAATGCACCCTAGCTCCAGAGCAGGCATGACGAAGTTGGAGAAATAAGCGCTCGGACCACGTCGACATGCTGCATCGCGAGCAGCGTCACAATCCCCCTCATGCGATCTGGTTTCTCTACACAAACACTCTTTGGCAGAAGTGTGACGGAGGCTGCTGTGTTATCAGCTGCACAGGCTGACACACTTTTCTCCCGGAGTGCCTGGGGGGCTGACACAGGCTTGGGCCATGTGATGGCTCTCCTCCGTATGGCTAGGAGATGTCTTCACTGCACAGGAGAAGTTTTATGAAATAAAGTAATCGCTACAGACCAGTGGGCCATCAGGAGCTGAGGTGTTTAGAGGGCCTAAAACCATGTTAAAGTTAAAATGCTGGTACTTCAATGCAGCAATGAGTTGAACATAAGTAGCTACCAGAAACAAAGGGGAAAAAATGTAAATTGCAAAACAGATGTACCACTGGTTTTTTGTTGAACCAAAGAACCATTTTTCTAAATGAGATGTGCAACTAAGGAATGTTTAAAATTAAAGAACATTCACATTAAACATTAAACCATATGCTCATAAACATGAAACTATATGCCTATGAACCATTAAGGAACATTTATTTTTAAGAGTGCAGATATTTGAACATGTTTTTGTCTCTAAACAAGATTACAACAAAAAAGGTTCTTTGAGTGATGCTATGAATATACACCTTTGGTCCCCTGAAGATCCATGTCTGAAAAAAATTTGTGATTCAATTTTTAAAGATAATGTGTTAAGTTCTAAATAAATATAAAGTTCTTCCTAGAAGTTCTACATTATGTAGAGATTCTTTAAACTTAAAAATGGTTAATTATAAACACAACTACATATTTGACTTAGAGAACCACCAAAGGTGATTTTTCTATGACACTGCACAAAAAGACCATATTTTTTTCACTTTGAAAATGCTGTAAAAGATTTAATGATAAATAACCAGGTTATAAGGTCAAATGTATGTAAATAAATCAATGTCAGATGTCAGAATAAAACTAGTATAAAGTATAAACTGAAGATTTATAGAATTTTATAGAGTTAGAACACTTTGACAAACTGCAGTAAAAACTCTAAAAAGGCTGTAGTATTTAGAGCATTTAAAGTATTTACAGTCTGAAAAGACTTTTTTACTTAAGCAGTAGATCTACAGGGCTTACATTGAGAACAAACACAAGTCAATAGCCACCTAAATGTTTTTTTGTACCTACACCCCTAGAATGCTTCCCACCCTTCTTAAACCACATCAAGGTGGCACAAATTGTCCATGTAGTTTAGGACACAGTATGCCATATTGTGAGCTAATGAACTGCACTTTATTGATTTATAGAAACAATTTGGGTGACTAATGTCTTCTTGGATTTGTTAGCAACCTTAGTCCATTCATCCATCCATTTCCAACCGCTTCTTCCGTTTCCGGGTCACGGGGAAGCTGGAGCTAATCCCAGTTGACTGTGGGCCTAAGGTGGGGTACACCCAGGACAGGAGGCCAACCCATCGCAGGGCAACACACAGACAGACAACCATTCATACACACATTCACACCTATGGGCAATTTTCCAATCCAATCAACCTACTGCAAGCCTTTTGGACAGTGGAAGGAAACCGGAGCACCCGGAGGAAACCCACGCGAACACGGGGAGAGCTTGCAAACTTCGCACAGAAAGGCACTCGTGGCCAACCTGGGGATCGAACCCAGCACCTTCTCACTGTGAGACAACAGTGCTAACCACTGTATCACCGTGCCGTCACAACCTTAGTCTTACAATTAAAAATAAATAAATTTGGACCAATAGAAACTTCAATATTTGAATATTTTAAAAAGAAATGTGTTATGAATTCATTTCATGTTCATTTCTTTTTGGACAAATTTGATTATAGATGCAAAAGCTCCCAAGTGGGAAGTGTGAGCAACTGCAAAGCAGTTTAATTGGACAGAATATAAATAAATAGAATCTGTAACAATGACTCTATACTGACAGCCTAGACAGCGTAGTGGAGATTATTATGCGTTCCTTTATGGATAGTGCTTACTTCTTCCAACATCCATTGGGTGCTTAAGCTGGCACGTAAATGAATGTTTGTCTTAATAAAAGAACTTAGATAAAATAGATCTCTATGTTGAAGATATAAATGATTTTGAAAAAAGTAAAAATAGAAGTTGAGAAAGCAATGTCATGTTGACATTTACTTATAGGGTTATTTAGGTTATTCAGCATACAATTACCAGTCAATTTTCTTGAAATAAAACTTAAAATGATTCTAATTTCTTGCTAATGTAATACAATTTTACTATATAAATTAATTATATTTTCTTTCAGTAATTTTATTTCCATTTTAAAATGTAAAATTTTGTTGATAGGTTTGAGACATTTTCACTTGATGGCGTATATGAGGACACCAAAGGTCATAGAACTGAGCAAATTAAGTTAGTCACTGATTACCTCTGATCATGACAGCAGCATTGCAAAAGTTACATCCAAATGACCAGATAACTAAAAAGCTAGGAGAAGGTTAATATGATAAATGTGTAATATGGGGGTAGTGGTGGTTTAATAGTTAGATAGTTTCCCCTGTGACCTTAAAGTCGCTGGTACAAGTCCTACTGAGGTACCCATAGGCAAGGTACATTCTCCAAGCAGAGCTATTGAGACACTATTGGCATATGATTTGATTGTTTCAAGAAATAATACTTGAATTTGGACAATTATGAAAACAATCAGGGAAAAAAGTCTTAGCAACTTATCTAGACTAGAAAAAACAGACTGAATGAGATGCAAATGTGTAAACAACAAATACATCTACCCACAAAGTAAGCAACATTTACTTAGGTAAGCAAAATTGTACAAAAATATCTAGATTAGAGAAATAAATAAGATTTTTTGGCTTAAAATTAGATCCTTTAAAATGCTGAGATAATCTAGATATATTTTGCTTATTTCCAAAAATATTAAGTAACTGTTTCTTACCCCATTAGCTTATTGTTTTGCTTAAACAATAAATTTGCAGTATAGTTTCTCTAGTTTATAGTCTTTTTAGTTAAGATTTTTTTTTGCAGTGCACAGCAAAATAAGAAGCACAGAAAACATGAAAACATGAATTCATGATTTCAATAAAGCAAAATACAAGTTGAATTTTTTCTTTAGTAGATCTACAGGCTTGAAATGATGGTTCAGGCTGTTATATGTAAGCTCATGCAATCTGCACTTTTTATTAGTTTACCAAAATAATGAATTTTAGGATTGATTGTGAAGGAAGTAAGAATCAGATTTTGCTCATGTTATGAATTTGGGATTTGTTATAATTTAAAATTGACCCTTACATAATGCAGAAAACGTTGCTTCAAACAGCTCTCTAACATCCACCGTTATGTGACATTTTGTTATCTGCAGTGTTTTGAACATTTGCATGGTGTAATTATGTGAAGCCATCTGTCAGCAGGCACCCCGAGCATAAACAATGTTTTTTTTTTTTTTTTTCTTACCTCCTTTTTCTCTGCCAAAGGTGAAATTCTCCATTGCAACAGTTGGGCCATCCTCACTCCTCCTCCTAATTAAATCAATTGGATTCATCACAGGGCTCCCATTCGCTGGAAATTCGTCCCTCTAATGGAACTGTCTCTGAAGAGTAGCGGCGCCTGCCACCTTGCCACTCTGTTCCTCACACCTTATTACAATCAATTATACACCAGAGCCAGCCTTTCAAAATGCTGGAGAAAACTGGCCTGCCAAGCTCGACAATGAGCGTCATTACATGGCAGCCCCATCACCATGGATATCACAGTGGCGGATGGTCCAAACCCCACTCTGCTGCTCAGACGCTTGCATTAGGCCTGTATGTGCTGATTTGTTTCAGGCAGATGCCGTAGAGATGCTTTAGCCAGCTTTGTCTGTACAGGTGGGTATTGTTCCAGGGCTGCACAGCTAATCGAGGGGGAAAAAATAGGTTGCCATGGTTAATGAGAGAGAGGTGAGGCAGCATGTCATTTAAGCAGTTTTCCTTTTCAATCATTGTTGATTTAACCTGGGTTGGCAATGCTGTTAGATGGCATGATCCATGAATCTACAAGAATGGACAGCATGGAGAGTTATGCAGCACCAAGCCCCCTGTGATCCTGGTGTTAGATGAAAACAACCTGTTTATTTTTGATAAGCACAGTAATGGCTAAAAAAAAGTTGCGGCCACTTTAAGGTACTGTAACACCTACAGTACCTTGTAGGTCAAAGTGGCTTCTGTCCTCTCCTTAAGTCTAAAGGGGAATTCCACAAATTTCTGTGTCAAAAGATGGTTAAGATATAAATAAAGTAGTTTAAGTGGTCAGATGTTGTTCTAAAGGAATTGTTCATACTGGTGGTGAGGGAATCCAGACGTCTAAAGTGCTCAATTCTTTAAAAAGCTGCCTCAGAAAAAGTTGACATGAAATGTTTGAATACACTGCCTGATGCTTAAGACTTTGTTTTTAGAAACCTGAGAGGTTCTTAGATTCATAGAAATAAATTACATAATTGGCTGAGAGGAAATTAAAGGGTGTGGCTTGGCCAAATAGTCCCCCAAGTCTGTTTTGCCAATATCAACATATGTATAAAGGTAAAGGTATAAATATTCATAAAACCTTAGTCATGTGTAGGTTCTTTGGTGATTGTGTATAGTACAAAATGGCTATGTTTTTGTTGTGGACCAGGTTCCTTTCACCACTTCACCAAATACTGGAAACATTGGTGAAATTTGTATAAAGGGCTCCTGTGCCAACATGGACCATGCTGTGAATTCAGAAGAATGCGAATGTCTTCTGCAGGATGAACTAATTTTGGATTAGTGGTAGTTAGATTCAACGAGCCAGCCAGTATATTAAAAGTGATGGCGGGTTTTAGAGTGTAGGCTGCTGCCAGTTATGCTTTAGTGTAACTGACTGTATCTACTATAGTCACTCATCTTCCTTAGGCTTGATCCTTGACATTGTGCTGATCTTTTTAATATTTTATTAGAGGCTGGCCAGTGGTGCTAGCATTAGGTTTGCTCTTTAAATAATGCACAGATTAATTGCTCTCTGGGAAGTCTGTGAGCCAGAGGTGAAGGTATGTGCAATATACACTCTCTTGCCACTTTATAATAAACACCTGCTTTGTAAGTCCACCTTGCTGTTATGCAGTTAGAGTTTGGAGTCCATCTTTTTAAAACACATATGTGTTATCACCACAGATATATGTAGAGAGAAATAGATTGTTTATGATGCCATTATACATACACTGAAGGAAGTGGATTATCATAGTGGGCACTGTCTATGCAGCATAATGTCTATGGGCAAAATATTAAAATATCAAATTTTCCGCTTACCACCCTTAAAAAAAATACTTTCATGTCAGGTTGTTCCCTTTATCTCCTTTTTCTTGTCTTACTCTGTCAGGTCATGTTTTCCTAGCTATGTATCCATGTTTATGTTTACCTAGTCATGTGCTCTTCTCGTGTAGTACCCTGCCTTGGCCCTGCCCCTTGATTATTATGCCCAGCTGTGTGTTGTTCAATGTCTTCTCCTATGCCCAGGTGTCCCATGTAATGAATTTGTATATATGCCCTCGTGTTTGGTCTAGTCCTTATCTGGTCTCCATTGTATTTCTGTAGCCTGCCTGTTTTGTTGTCTGCTTTCTGTAAGTCATTTAGTCAGTTTATGTATGCTCATGTTTGTTCTTTTGACCTTGAGTGCTTGTTTTTCTTTATAATAAACTCGTCAAAACTGCTAGCCCTCACACATACTAATAAAGACCAAACCTCTACATTCTCTAAGGAACTGTTCTTCATAAAAATGGTACTTCATTTCACATATAAGCCTAGTTCTCTAAAGAACCATCAATTGAAAATTTTTGTCAGGGGAAGTAAAAGTGTTTTTGGTGGCATCGTGCAAAGAAGCCTTTGTGCCACCTTTCTTTTCAAGTGTGCATGTCAACCTTCTAAACATGACATTTTCAGGCTAAATTTACATTACTCTTCCCTTTTATTTTACTGTTTATTTCCCAAATACAGAATGGCTAGAACCTTTAACATCACAGCTGTTTTTTGGGCACCTGGTTTGTTTTCTCAGCATTTGAGAACACAGTGCGTGTGTTCAGCTGTTAGTGTTCTCTGTTGGTTGCTAGCATATAAACAAGATAAGTCTGGGGTCCATTTTTGAAGTGTTTGGCAAAAACACACTATTGCACAGTCTGTGCAGGTGTGCCAGCTGCTATTCTGGGTTCACGTAGACATAGTGTCATCAAACTGTTTGGTGAAAATAGCAAAAATGTATGTTTGAATTGCATCCATCTGCAATTCACTGACAATCTTCCTGTCTGTCTGTTTCTTTTTGCTTCATATATAGACATTGTTAAAAAAAAATCATATCGCATTTTTGCATCTTTGCTTAGAAAAAAATTATACCTTTTCTTCTCGTGGGAGGATAGGCACTAAATAATGTAAAATCCATCAAACTTGCAACTATCAAGGTGGCATTATAATGAAACATTGAACAGTTTGCAGAATAAATATTACACAAACTCCAATGCCACACAATGCGGCAAAGGGGCCATTCCTCCAAAGTCCTGGCTTTTATCCCTGGAAACAGATGTGTGCTTTCGAAAGAGCTCCTGCTGTTCATTAGCCCATCCCATGCTGCTTAATGCCTTGCTTAGCAAATTGGAAATTATATTTTCCGTACCTGCAATTTGATTTTCAACAACAAAAAGCCTGTATGATTAGTCCAAACAAAGCACGATAGCTTCAGACTTAATGGTCACCCGGAATAATGCTGTGCCGGTAATGAACTAACTTTGCGCATTTCACTGTGCCAATCAATGAAATTGGATTGTCAGCATTATGTAAAGTCCAAACTATTTGTGTGCATGCAGGAGGTTTATTAGAAATATGTATGGAATGCATAATGCAGAAAAAGTAGCCCGAAGTAATGGGTAAGACAAGGACCTTTGTAAAAGTCTGCATAATTCCATGGCCTGTTGCTTGCATAAGTAACTAAAGATTAACTTGATATGACCACACTTGATGGAAATGCTGGACTGGAGATTATGAAGGCACACAAACTCCAAATCATCCATAATCATATACTTCATATAAGGCTTATGACTCCTCCTTGTTTAAAATTCCTGTTTCAAATGACTCTGTCAAGTTCAACATTTTCAATACTGGTGATTTGCCAGTAGTATATTAAGCAATTACACCCTGAGCACAGAAAGCACCGGAGGGGAGATTGTTCTAACAACTGAAGACAGCTATTTATATTTTCATCATGCACAGATATTCTTTTCCCTCTGAATGGCAATCCATGTGACGCCACATCGATAAGGGAGCACAGTCCGTTTCAATTAGTGAGAAGTCTCGGTGGTGAGGGCTTCTTCATGGACGGGCACAAACGGGCCTTGGCATGAATGAATGAACCCATGAATAAATTGCTGTTTTGTGAATAAAGATGTCAGGTGAGAAGCTGCACTTTGCAGTCATATTTGGGGTGGATTATTTGCATAACCCATGCGAAGGGGGCTGGAAGTGAAGGTGACAGTCATATTCGCAGCACTGCCATTACATCAGAGAGAAGCAAACAGGACCTGCAGGGCAATGCGCCACTTCAATCATCTCCTTAAACACCCAGCTTTCCGTGAGCCTGGAAAAGATCTTGCTGCTCGAAGTCAGTGAGGTGCCAGCACTGATCATGCTGCGAATGTAGATGAATACAAATATTGTTTGCAGACTGAGCTAATTTCAAATGAGTGGTTGGAAGATTCAGTGGGCCAAAAAGCAAAGATGTAATGTAGGTAACTGATAATAATGCTGCAGTGTTATTTACTGACTGAATCTATTGATGTGCTTTCAGGTTTTCATAGAAAATTATATGATGAGAGGTTATAGGATGTCGATGTTACCCATACAGCTGTATGCAAAGGTTTGGACACCTCTGATCAACATGGTGTGCCTATGTGTATGGTAGCATCACTACATGGGCCGGACAATATAGGTTTTAAGGGGGGAAATATTAAGGAGCGTGATTGTTACATCTGCTACTGGTTTGTCTGGGTTTTTGACCAGTGTTTTGCATTTGCTGTATTTTCATTTAAAGGAATCAGCAATGATGTTTGAGGCTCACAGCATGTGTGTTCAGTCTAGCTAAACATAGTTTTATATTCTATGACACTTTTAACATCTCTCTATGGACAAGGATAAACGTAAATACATATTTCAGCTTGTCTTTTTGATGCACCTATGTATTTGTTGAATGTATTTAGAAAAACAAATAAATAAATATAATATAAAAACATGCTGAGGCACTCTTTGTCAGTCCATACACAGTAAGATCACTGAAAGGTATTTCTAAATAATTGTTGTAGTCATTCTGTTCTGGATTAAGAATTTTGGTTTCATTTTTCCCTTGCAGAATGCTTCTAGTTCTAAAAATATTCTTAGATTGTCTTGCATGCACAGCATTTTAAGATTTAATCACAGATATCTTGGATGCCGAAAGCCCTTTTTAGCCATGTTTTGGTTGAAAAAAAGATTTGTAATTTGAAGTATTTCAAGATTGATATAATTAGCATAACTGTCTTGTAGCAATCCAAACACCCCTTTTTCTCAGTTTCTTCACTGAATGTTGGTAAAAACATTAGAGAGGCAGCTGATCTAACATAGGGCACAGTCTCATAGTGACAAAGGGCTAGGGTTGGGGGGTGGCAAATTAATTTTATGTTAGCTTGATGGGGGTTTCAACAAATGTTTGTCGACTATGGGGAGGGGGTAAACCATTTTTTGGGAAATCGAGGGTCAGGTTAATTGACAAAATTCTTGCTGGGAGTTGAGTAAAAGCACTGCTTCCCGGGCACTGCCCATATCAGCTGCCCACTGCTCCTACATGGAGGAGTCAAATGCAAAGCCTGTTTTTCGTTTGTAGTGCTCTGTGGGCTGTGTTGTGTTCACAATGAAAGATAATCACTCACTTTCACTTTTAAAAGGGACACTATGGCTGGGGTATTTCCTGATGTTTACTAGAATTCTTTCTTCCCGCAGGCCTCACAATGTTTACAGTGCCATTTTAACAGCTATTCTTTAACTAAACCCCTTCCCTTTTTTTTTCCACGCATACACTAGGTTTGGAATCAAAGATTTCGGTTTTTGTTTACTTGCTCATGTGTTGTGTTGCAAACTTCAGGCACTTTTGTGATGTGTTCTCAGTTAACGTAACCATCTGATGATCATTCCATCTATATGCTGTTTATGCTACAACACTGAACAGTGGGCCAGTCCATAACTATTTCTGTGCCAGCACTATTTCTGTGGATCCTTGGAAGTGATGTAAGAGGTTTTGCTTTGTATCTCACAGACCTAATCTTGACTTCAACAGGTTTATGTATTTTATTATCCCTTAGAATAAGAGCACAACTATATTTGTATCTTGAATGTGTAGATTGATGGTTACATAAGTAAAATGACACGCGACATGTATGACATCCACTTCCTTCATTAGGTTTGCCTTGTATATATTGCACAGTGGAATAGCTCTCAGAGAGGCTGCACAGATAAAGGTATGCAGCATAAACACTTGCTGTCCATATTATTTGAAACACTTGTCTTGTGGCTCCACCTTGCTGGGGTATAGTTAGAGACTGTAGCCCATCTGTTGATCAGGTGGTGCCATCCATTCTCTAGCCCTTCATTAAGGGTCAGTTTCTGACCATCCAGTCAGAAGGGTTAGTTTCGGAATCACTCTTGACTGGAAATTTATCATTGGTGAACCACTGCCAACCTAGTAGTGAGAGTGATGTGTGTAAAATCTCCAGTAACATCTATACACCAATCAGCCATATAAACAGTACTGTGCAGAAACTCAATGCTTGTATGCAGTCACTGCTCACCGCTGGTGGAGTTTGTGACTGTTAAATGTAGACCTTTTTATTTACCAATGGAAATTTATAGTCGTGCTGATTGTCTGTGTTTACATTCCGCCCAGGAACAATTCTGACGACACGCTGCTGGAACTGTACGGTGCGATCAGCGAGCTGCAGAATTCTCATGGACTGTTCATTGTTGCCAGTGACTTTAACCATGCAAACCTAAAGACCGTGCTCCCTAAACTTTGCTACACAAGGGCACAATGCGCTGGATCTTGTTTACACAAACATTCCAGCCGCGTACCAGAGTGAGCCCCGCCCCCACCTTTGCCAATCAGACCATCTCTCTGTTATGCTAATTCCAGCATACAGACCACTCATGAAGCGCTCAAAACCAGTTTGGAAACAGGTGAAAACCTGGCCAGCAGGAGCCATCTCTGCTCTTCAGGACTGTTTTGAAAACACAGACTGGTTCATGTTCAGGGAGGCTGCAACCACCGATAACTGCACTAACTTGGAGGAGTACACAGCATCAGTGACCAGCTACATCAGTAAGTGCACTGATGATGTTACTGTTTCCAAGTCCATGACCACACGCCCCAACCAAAAGCCGTGGATCACTGCAGAGGTGCATGCACTACTGAAGGCCCGGGACGCTGCTTTCAG
>JBBPDA010000034.1:19459543-19478205 GCA_037974385.1 Arnoldichthys spilopterus | reverse complement strand
AACCTACTGCAAGCCTTTGGACAGTGGGAGGAAACCGGAGCACCCGGAGGAAACCCACGCGAACACGGGGAGAGCTTACAAACTCCGCACAGAAAGGCATCTGTGGCCAAACAGGGGATTGAACCCAGGACCTTCTCACTGTGAGGCGACAGTGCTAACCACTACACCACCGTGTCGCCCCCATGATGCACCATACATTTTTAATAGGAGATTGATCTGGATTGGCAGCAGGTCAAACACATGTATTCTGTGTCTACGGAGCCAAGCTGTTCTAGCACTGGGACTGTCCTTCTGAAATAAGCATGGATATCCTGGGAAAAAATGGTAGCAGGTTCAATGGTATCTTGGCTGTTATCACCTTTAGAGCGAAGAACTGACCACAGCACACGACAGTCTTTCAGTCCTGAGATGAGCTCAGGCCCAGAGAACTTGTTGGGTTTTATGTATAGAGATGATCTATCTCTTCCTCCTTGCATAATACAGTTTCAAGCTGCATTTAACTTTGTTAAGTGAAAATGGTTTTCTGAACTGCCCACAAGTCCAGGTGGCTACATTTGTCATATTTGTGATGGTTTTTAGGCAGTGCTGCCTGAGGGCTTGAAGATCATTTTACACACTAAGACATCCCTGAATTCTCTCATGCCACGTTCCCTATCTGTGCTTATGTTTTGGTTTACCATGTGCTCCTGTCCACATCTCTTGTGTTTGTTTCAGCATCTGGCGGTTATCTGTTGTAAACTGTTGTTGCTGCCGTTGTTGTTGTCTGTGACGTCTACGCCCCTGTGTGTTCCACGTGTCTGTGTTTGGTCTTGTCTTTAGCCACGCCCTCTTCAGCTGTGTCTTGGCGTCACTAGAGAGGTCTCCATACAAGCAGCGCAGCCAGTCGAGTCAGTGAGCCGAGTCCCCGAATCAGTAAGCCGAGTCCCCAAATCGACGAGCCAAGTCCCTGAATCGATGAGCATAATGCCGGAGCCGATGAACGGAGTGACGGATTTGACGAGGCCAGCATCTGTTCCTGTAGCAGGAGGACAGCTTGATCCCACCCTCACAGTGCTGAAGCCGCTTTGTCCCGCCCTTGAAGTCTACGCCCAGGTCTGCCCTGACGTCATCACCTTCGCCATGTGTCGCCTGCATCTCCTGGCTCCGTCACTGTGCCCAAAGGGTTCAGGATGGGAGCCGTTCAGCCTGGACAGTTATTTTACCAGCCTGGACAGTTGTTTCGCTAGCCTGGACAGTTGTTTCCCCAGCCCAGACCTGTGTTTCCCCAGCGCGGCCCTGTGTTTCCCCAGGCCGGACCCGTGTTTCCCCAGAATAGGACATTATTCCCTCAGCCCCAGTCATTGTATCCCTTGGTGTTACCAGTTTTTGTGTCAATGTTTCAGTTAATGTCTTGGTTGTGTTCACAGTTTCATGTTTAGGTTCCTTCATGTCTTGTCTTAGGTGTTTAGTCCTTAGTATTGCCGTCCTCCTAGGTCAACACCCGGTTGTGGGCGGGGTTTAGTGCACCGGGACAATGCGCCTAGGGGGAGGGCTATGTGATGTCTATGCCCTTGTGTGTTCCACGTGTCTGTGTTTGGTCTTGTCTTTAGCCACGCCCTCGTCAGCTGTGTCTTGTTCTATGTCACCCCCAGTCAGCTGTTTTCAATCTGCGTGTCCTATTTAGTCTCATTTCATTGCCTTAGTCCTTGTCGGTTGTTTTGTGTATACGTATGTATGAGCGTCGTAGTCGTTTAACTCGTGTCCTGTTCCTTGTGTTAGTTTGCTCGTGTTTATTTTGTATTGTAAGTCTCAGTTGTGTTTTTTTATCTTTATTAAACTCTTTGAAATTCCACCAAGCTGCGTTTGCTTCCTCAAACGACCACCCATACGTTACATTGTCATCTGTTAAATTCCTTAGTCTTTTAGTCTTTGTGAATATTCCTAGTCCTTGTTCAGTTCTTAGTGTAAGTTGTTTGTTTAAAACCACAAACAATTGCATTTGCTTCCAATACCCAAACCATTACACTGTAGATGTTGAAAGGCCAACATTCTCTGCAATCTTGCTTTGATAAATGTTTCTTTTGAACTGACTTACAAATTTTGGCACAAAGGGGTGACCTTGCTTGCAAAGACTGAGCTACTTTTATACCCAAACATGATAAATCACCTGCTTTCAATTAAAATTGTTTATGTGGAGTCTTCTAAACCAGTTTAACTTGACTATTCTGAGCACTTTTCAATCTTATTTTAACTCCAAATTTTTGTTGAGTGTGTTGCAGCCAAATTTTTAATTGGTTTATATTTACAAAATACAATTAACAGCTCTATAAAGGTTCACATGAAAAAATGTATCACAGATTGGTGTTTTGATTGCATTTTGGAAAATATCCTTTTTTTTGGAAATGTGGGTAGTAGAAAATTCAAGGCATAGTAGAGATATAAACATTTACATAAATTGTACATGTACTTTTAACACATGTTGCATAACGGGTGGCATTCAAAATACAATTCAAAACAATTAGAATGCATTTAGGTTACATTTAGAATGCATCCCCATATAATCTGCCGCTCTGTTATTATGCCTCATGTAAAATTAACTTATCATTTGAATGAAAGTCTTAAAACTTTTTTGTGCCCTCATTGCCTGCTTCAATCCAATGCAATGCAATGAAAAAAAAGTTGTGCAAAATGCAAAAATGGGCAAAATGCATGGATCCAGTACAACAGTGATGCTGAGCGTATCCCTTGTGAACATGTCCACTATGGATAAAACTTTTCAGTTTACATTTATCTCAAAAACACTCAATAACATTGGCATGAGTAATTGGCTTACTCTGATTTATTTGTTTGTCTGCTCAGGGTTTAGCAGAAACTCCAGGGTTTGTTAAGTAGTCATTTGCTTCATGCATTTAACAGACTTGCTGCATTTCATCTGCTGATTTTAAAAGCTTATATTGCATTTATGTGTTCTGAATGAGTATTCCATTCAATACCAACCACTATTACACACCATGGGCAGTTCTAGCCTAATGGTTAAGACATTACTCTTGGGAACTGAAGGTCACAGGTTCAAGTCCTGACCCGGGCACTACTGAGGCACCCTTGAACAAGGTACCATCCCACTACACCCACTGCTCCACGTGTGATGGGTTAAATGCAGAGGACACATTTCATTGCAGTGCTTGGGTGTATTCACAATGACAAACAGTCACCTTTAACCAAGACTTGGTAAACAAAGACCTGCCCAGCAAAAGAGGTGTCTATCTCAGCTCCAAATTTGGCAAAAACTGCTGCAACTGTTTTGTTTTGAGTCAAAAAACAAAGAGAATGAGAGTCTGTCCGTTGCAAGATGTGTATGAGAAGCAAGGAGAGGCATGGTCATACTCGAAAGAAACACCACAAATGCCATCTTTCAGTGAAACGGAATGTCCTGTGTTGTTTGTTCTTTACATAAAAAATTATTAAAAGGCAGAATATTATAATTCAGAGCAGCTGCCATGAGATACTTGTCCTGTGCAAATGTGAAAAGACATTGTGTGTTTTTGTAGACCAAGAATATACACTTGCTAGAGAGAGAAAGAAGCTTTGGGCATAAACTTTAATGCTGGGGAAAGTGAGTGAGTGAGAGAGAGAGAGAGAGAGAGAGAGAGAGAGGGAAAGATGCTTCGAGATATGTGTGGGTGTTTCTTGATAAGACAATCAAAACACAGTCCTGCCCTTAATTTCTTATTTCACAGCTGCATGTTCAGAACACACACTCGGACATGCTGACAGTAATCTCACTTGCCAGAGAATTTGCCACTTGATATATGAACTGGAGGAACAACATAAGGCCTCATTAGTAATTCTGCTATTTTAACATTGATCATCTTGTTCACTGTCCCTTTATAATTGCATATGTCAGTCAAATTCTGCACAAAAAGCACTGTGAAAATGAAAAAACAAATTGCCAGTGGACTTTCTTTCTCAAGTCAGTGGACAATAATGAATTCTGTGTAAAGACCTTGTTGTTACAGAACCTGTAACTATAAATGTAATCATATTATGATGCAAATCATGTAAATATACAGATTTATCTGTAAAAAATTGACAAATTCTCTATTTTGACATATTCTATACTCTTCAAAGACATTTTATTAAAAAAAGACAAATTCCATTTAGAGAAAAGGTGGGAGATTTTGTAAAATGCAGTAAAAACATTTATTTAACTGGCGAAAAATGACCTTTTTGTTTGTCAAAAATGAAATGTCTGACTGTATTTTCATGCCTGCAACACAGCCAAAAAAATTTGGGACAGGAGCATAATAAGAGTGAAATTTTTTTACAAAAAGAAGAAGAACTGGGAACATCCACCAGGCTCAGTCTTTGCAAGCTTCACAATCACTTTGTGCCAAAAGAAAAGAATACCTAAAATTGTGAAAGGATTCAGGGAAACCAGAGAAATCGCAATTTGTGTAGGGCAAGGCTGGATACCACTACTAAGTGTGCATGACCTTCGAGCCCTCAAAAGGCACTGCATGAGATACTATCCTGAGTGTGTAATAAATAAAGCATCATTGACTTGAGTACTTATAAAAACCTTTTTGCTTAACAATGGACAGTGGTAGCCTAGTGGTTAGGGACTTGCCAATGTGATCAGAGGGTCACAAGTCCTGGCCTAGGCACCAGTCCTGCTATACTACTCTTTGGGTGTTGTTGATAACTGTCTGCTGCTCCAAGTGTGTATGGTTTAAATGCAGACTTCGCATTTTGTTGTGATGCACTTTGTGTAATGTGATGTCTTCACAATTACCGTCATTTTCACATTTTTACTTTTACTAAACACAGTCCACCACTGCATCAAGAAGTGCAATCTGAAACTCTTATGCAAAGAGAAAGCCATACATTGGGCACTATGCACTGAGACGGGAATCAATTAACTGCAAATTGTATACCTATGTGTTATGTACAAAAGAAGCACCTGCCTCAATGTGACTTTATTAGCTGTGCACAAAAAGCGCTTCTCTTTCTCAAGAAGATGAGTTTGAGGGAGGGCCTCACAAATAATGGGAGGTCTTCACAAAATAGTTGATGGAGATACTACACATGCAGCCGATTTTGTGTTCTGCTCAGTTCACTCCAGTTTGAGCAACTCGTGTCAACTGGCTCAGCATTGATTTTCTTTAGCCTTTTGAAACCAGGCACTGTATTTGCATTCAGGTCTCAGAAGATGAGAGATTTTATTTAACAGCAGCAGGAGATAAAGCAGCCATATGGAAACATGACCCTGTTACATATGCTGAAAGTTTGTTTTCTGTAATACTGTTTAATACTGAATAATACTGTTTAAACTCCAGACAGATGAATGTGAAGAGATGCAGTGAAAAATATGACATGATGTGGGATATACAAACTATATTTTATTAGCTTATTATTAGCCTTTGCATTATAAGCTGCTGTCTTTGTCAACTAGATGTTCAATTCAGGAACTGTGCTCGTTCGTACATTTGGTCCATTGCCTGTTACAGGTATGAGAGTGTTACGAGGGGACACATAAGGGGACAGACAGCTCTGTCTGTCAATCTGTCATGCACACCAGATAGGCCATAAGGATTCAACGTGCCTGGCTGCTGCTACCATTAATTGTCTTTAGCTGGCTGCCATGAGAGGCAGAGAAAGGGCTGAACTGTTCCCTGATCTCTGACCGTGTTGTCTCTTCGGATTGGGCTGAAAAGTGCAGCACTCCCATCATAAATATGCATGATTGCTGTCTGATTCCTTTCAGGCGTAGCACTGGCTCCTTGGGAATTTACAAACAGTGCTGGAAGGTTGCACTGGCTCTAATGCATGAGTTAATTAGTTGCCGCATGAACTGATAACCCAACAACCGCAATATCAGGGAATGAGTGCACAGCAACATTCTGTAAAAATAGGGCAATAGTTCTCATGCTTTTTGAAGAGGGAACTCCCTGAAAAATGAGGTTAAGGTTCAACACTACTTTTTGTTGAGTCATGATGTGTTTATCTTCAGTCTTATGCATATTCAACTCAACAAGAGATTTGCATTTCAAAGTCTGTCAAAATATTAATATGGTAAATTCCTCACTGGAAAATATATCAATGATATTTCCATAATCATAATGGTAGCAAATGTTGTAACACTGTAAGCTTACCTACCTACCCCCTATTAAACAACTTAATACAAATTTTACACTGTAAAACACACTGTAAATACATCTTAAATATCCTAATGAAGGCCAAGAGAAACAGCAAAGACAAACAAAATGTTTGGGTTGTTGAACTTGGGTACCCTCATGTTGAGATAAGAAAGTGAGTTGCCTTGCCATTTTAAGTTGACTTTTACCATTCAGCGACTCTCCCTAAAACACAAGAGAACAACTTTCTTTCACATTTCTTCTGGGCTGCCTGCAAAAGCTGAGTGTGGTCAAGCTGTGTGTTGGAGAGCTCAGGCATTATAAAATTTGGCTTTACAAACCACCAACAATTTCTCAACAGAACACAGTTGAGACATGAGGGAAAGTATAATTTTTGCAGTGTAGTCATTCCAAAAACCTGTGGGACAACATCCAGCTTTGTGAGATACTGCAAAGGCGCCACCTCCAGGAAAGCCAGAAGCTAACATTTATGTAGCAGGCTAGCAAAGACAGCAGGCGTTAAAGACTATATTTATATATAGTTTGTTTGCTCATACTAGTTGGTTTAAATATTACATTTTTAATATATGATTACCATATTAAGAACTCAGTTAATATTTTATTGTTTATGTACTGGTACTGGTAACTATCATTCAGATGCAGTTGTCCATACCTCCTTACATAGTGCAATCACATTTGTTTCAATTTAGAACTTTTGCTCTCTTATTTGGACTTGGTCTTGACTCAGACTCAAACCTCTTTGGACTTAATCTTGTCTTGGACTTGACTAGTCCTGGTCTTAGTGTCTTGTCTTGGACTCAACAAAGGTGATCTTGACTCTAGCTCTGATATTATTTTGAATTATTACTACAGTGTTCCTTGCTCTAACATAATTTTCCCAACCCTTATCCTAAGGGCCCCTTGCCCTGTATGCTTTACTGCTTTCACTGTTCAACACGCCCACTTCAGCTCAGCGAGGGGTCTTTAATGAGCTAATTAGTTGGATTAAATCTGTTTGAAGAATGGATACCGCTAGAATCTGCAGAGCAGGGACATCCAGTACACACCTGATCTTACTAATCACCCAATTAATAAACCTTTCCTGGGTTGATGTGTCCAAGAACAGGGGAAAATACCAAAATGTGCAGGGCAGTTAGCCTTCAGCACCAAGGTTAGGAACCACTGATCTACCACAATTTTTGTTGACCAGTTTTTGTGCTATTTCAGCACAACTGTGACACTGATAAAGTAGTATGTGCATATATGTGTGTGTGTGTGTGTGTGTGTGTGTGTGTGTGGTACATGCAGCAGTGTCACTAGATTTTTTATCACTGCGAGGTTGAGAGTGATTCACCAACCAAACAATTCCAGGCAAGAGTGGCTCTAGCCCTTCATCAGTGGTCATTTTTTGATCACAGAGCTGCTTAATGGATTGTCAACAGATGGACAACAGACTGTACACCAATAAGATGGAGAAGATTCCCATAAAGAGCAAAACTAAAGATCGAAAATTATCTTAGCTTCTTGAATTAACTGCAAAACATGAAGAGAAGGATGTTTTCCCAATTACAAGAAACCCTGCCTTTGCCTTTCATCTCAGTTCATTAAGTCGAGTTTGTTAGTCTTTGGGAGGAATAATTGGTAATGGGGATTTCATTGACTGGCCTCCTGTCATTGGCAATGTGGCTTAGGAAATGAAAATAAGATGAGAAATATGCAAGCGCATTCTTGAAATAATACACATAACAAAAGCCACACAAAACCACCCACAAAAGCCATTCCCCACTTGGCCGCAGACGCACAACTCAAAACTTATTGGAACTTGGCTCGTAAAGGCAATCCGAACTGAGGCTTGTAGATAAGGCTCAGCCAATCTGAACCTTACCACCTCCCACCACCCCCACCTTCACAACTCCACCACCAATTCTCATTCATCACGCCACAGCCACAACCTCGCAATGACTGCCGCACTTCCAATACTAATATTATCACTACCATTAGGCTACTATCACCACTAACACGGATGCGGCTGCGGATGCCTATTAGTTAAAGTCGCTTTCAATCTCTTTCCCCCTCGTGCAATGCTTAGCGAAACGGAGGAGTGCTTGTTGTTTTCTGCACTGTAATGAGCTCCATTTTGCTCAGTGGACTGTGTGAATATGCAGTTTTATATTTAGCATCCGCAGCACCCCCTCACCCCACCCCAACACAGCAGGTCTGCAATGATGAATAAGATGCTCATGGCCATCCCCGCATCCTCCGTTTATGGCTTAAAGGAATGCATAGAGGTTGGAGAGACAAAGGGTGTGATGCCGGAGAAGAAAGGGAAGCCATGCTTTTCTATAAAATATTCACATGCCAGAAGGTGCGTACACACACACAAACACTGTGAGGTATGCCTAGAATGTGGACTAGCCTTGCCTATGCAAACAACATCTGAATATTTTAAAAATACTTACATATTAATATTATTTTGAGACAATGCTGATGGTGAACATATGTATTCCTACAGTAGAAAGTGTGATTCCTTAATTTGGCATGGGCCCATGGTTGCAGAAAAATACCTTGAGCCTTTTTCCATTTTTTGGGGAGGAAAAGGGTTGTTGAAATTAGCTTCAGCAAATCTGAACTGGTAGCTAAATCCAACAGGCTTACCATTCAATATAAGCTAAGACAAGATCTTTAATAACATAGTACAATTATTTGCATGTGGAACATGCACTGAAAGAAAAATATTACATTTTGTGTGTAATAATTTGCTAAAAACATTAAGACTATTCAGTACAGTGTCAAAAATAAGACCCCAGTGGTGATCCTATTTAAAGAAACAGGAGAAAAGGAAAAAGCCGGCAGGCTGATTTCCTCTTCTTTAATATGCTTACTTAGTCCAGATCCTGACAGGTCAAATCTCAGAGCTTGGGAAAAATGCTGGAGGCAGCATTAGTCCATAAACAAGGAAATAGTTGATGATGAATGTAGATACCAGCCATTTGTAGTTCAACACATACATGTACTACATGAATGCATTGATGTAGCCATCAACATAGCTTAGTTAGCTGGTACGTCAGTAGAAAAATCAAGTAGTTTTGGTATACCACTTACTAAATAGCTCAGGCAAAATCACAGAATACACTAAATGAAATGATACAGTGTGTGCTGAACTTCATAAGTCAGACAATTGTTACAGGCCTGTTTCCAATGTTAAACCAGTTATGCTTTGGTGAACCTGACCTCACTAGACACTAATGGAACTTTAAATGAAATGTGGTTCTATTGTCAAATGTGACAAAAAAATGGAGCTGGAGGAAAAAGAAGAATTTTAATACAGAAAAGAGCCTCATCCACACTGTTAAATATGGTGGAGGATCTGTGAGTTTTTTGCCTCTAAAGGCCCCAGGAAGCTTGTTAGGATACATGGCAGGATAGACTAGCTGGAGCAGCCAGAATGTTACAACTAGATTGCTTGCTGAATCTTGTAACACCTCCGTATAAAAATGATTCAATGACCACATAATCTATCTATCTATCTATCTATCTATCTATCTATCTATCTATCTATCTATCTATCTATCTATCTATCTATCTATCTATGTGTGTGTGTTTTTTCTAAAGTGCCCACCGTCCTAAAAAAGAGCAAATTTGTAAATATTTGAAGTTATAATGCATTTTGTTAAGAGAGCAGTGAGAAAATAAAAACAATTTGAGGAAGAAAGACAGCTGTTTCCTTTTAATTATGGCATATAAAGGCACATACAGTACATCTCAGGGACTTTTTTCTCATTAATACAAGAACAAAACCCATCTGCTTCTAATTTATGCTTCCCATTTGATTTTTGCAGTTCATAATGTTACCAGCTCATTAGGCTATGTTATGAAAACACTCCATTTCCCATGGGGCCTTTCTGTGCAGACCAGCTCCCACTGGAATGGCAGCCTGGCCTTTTGTGCTCTCTGGGGAATGTAGTCAGTGAAACCTCATCTGTGCTTATAGCCCTACCATTACACTTCCACACACCTTCACTTGGTGTAGCCACCAACAACTGCCACGCATGCTACACACATTAAATAAGCGGTTAGGGTTGATCTATGATGTCAAAACCCTATTCTATCCTACACAATACACAAGTCGTTGAATGTTTCCATTGTAATTCACAATTGATATTCTAATTAATTACTTGTCAGCCCCTTTTACCCCATTAATAAGTGGTCAAGATCTCCACAGGACCACCAGTGAGCAGGTATTATTTGGGGAATTTCAGCACAGCAGTGGCACTGACTTGGTAGTGGCATTTTGGCTTCACGGTTGTGCTAAAAATAGCCCACAGTGACCTGACCAATCTGGCCACTGATTAAGTACTAGAGAATAACTAATGCAAAGTGTAAAGCCACAGATGAACCATCTTCAGTAACTTTTACAGGTTAAACATGTCTAAGAGAGTGGACAGTGACTGGACATGGTGTATGTAGTTTAGCATGTATGTGTGTGTTCCATTCTGTGCAGCACACACTAATACACACACTTAACATGCCACTACTATGTCAGTGTCATTGCTGTGCTGAATGATTCATCTACCAGATAATACCTGCTCAATGGTGACCCTGAGATGCTCCTGACCAATGATGAGTGGGATGAAGGGGCCAACAAATGATGCAGAGAACCAAAGTCAGTAATTGCAAAGTGCAAAGTGCACCTATATGATCGGTGGAGCTGATCAAACAGACAGTGGGTGTAGATACAGTGGGTGTAGATACAAGGTAGGTGTCCTTTATAAAGTGGCTCATTAGTGTATACACATACACAAACAGAATGTAATGTATATCTGTTGTCACACACACCTTATCACCAATATATTTACATATATCAGTATCACTGCTAGAGTGAGAGTTGTCCTTCATCCCAATATACTCATCCATGATAGGCTGTGTGCTTGAAAACTGACCACTGATGCTGTGCTAGAGCATCTTTTGCAGAGATGTGATTATTTGCGATGCTGTTTGGACTTCCAAGGAGAAGAAAATCACACTTGACTGCCTGTCTAAACAAATTTTTAGCCTAAAGTCTGGGAAATGCTACAAAAATGGTAACTTGAGAATGGCCTGTCAGCTTGATAACTTAACACAATCGTCATAATAACTGTGCACACATTAAAAATTAAGTGAGTGGGATGTGAGATGTTGCTTTGTGCAATCAAGTCCAGAACTGTGGAGAGACAGAACATTTTGTAAACGTTTATTTGTGTATGAATCTCTAGGCTAATTAGGAGAGGTTCCATAAATAATGTGTCTGGACTGCTGCCTTGATAACCGAAGAACAAATCCGCTGCCAATGAGAGTGCAATGTTTAAAATATGAGGGCATTGGTGCAGGGGCTTGAGTCACGCTAGAGTTGTATATGTATGTGTGCGTGTGTCTATGTGTGTGCGTGTGTGTGTGTGCATATTTGTCACACTAAATATTTTCATATCCTCAAACAAAATGTAATATAACAAGTAGTAAATGAAGAAACACAACTGAGTTTTGCAACACTTATAACATCCATGTAAAAAGCAAGCGTATTAATGGGTTACCCGACATTTAGCAACAACAATTAAGTGAAAGTGACTATTTGATATTGTGAACACACTCAAGTACCACAACAAAAATGTGTCCTCTTCATTTAACCCATCACATGTGAACACTGCGTCACTTTTACTTTTACATAGAGCAGTGGGCAGCTATCACCTGGGGAGCAGTGTAACGGGACAGTACCTTGCTCAAAGGTACCCGGGCCAGGACTCTTTTGCTCTTGGTTGGATCTTGCTGCATAACCCCACTGCACTTCAGATCATGGACTACAGTGCAGGGGTGATACCATGATCACAAAGGTGGTTCACCAAAGGTAAGGCTCAGCAATTTTGCTTAGGTTGTTTTGAATTTTGCAAATTCCCTAAATGTGGGAATCTTGACTGCATAATTTCTGATGGCCAGTGGGAGCCTAGTGGTTAGGGACTTTAATCGAATGGTCGTAGGTTCAAGTCCCGACGCAGGTGCCATTGAGGGTCCCTTGAACAAGGTATCATCCCACTACACTGTTACCCGGGTGCTGTTGATTGCTGCCCACTGCTCCTTGTGTGGATGGGTTAAATGCAAAGGTCACATTTGATTGTGGTGCACTTTGTGTGATGAGGTTTGTTCACAATGACAAATAGTTACTTTCAAAGTCAATAATGACTGGACATTCTCCTGCAATTTTGTTCTAGTTGTGTGCAGAATTCATAGTTCTGTCAATTATGGCAATTGCCCAGGCCCTAAAGCAGAAAAGCATCTCCACATCATCACACTACCACCACCTTGTTTGACTGCAGAAATTATGCTCTTATTGTGGAATGTTATGATAGCTTTTTGATGCATGTAATGGTTCTTGTCTCCCAAAAGGTTCCACTTTTCAGATAATATTATTCCAAATGGCTTAGGGGTCAATAAGGTATTTTTCATGTGATATGAACATTTATGTTGCTCTTAGTTAACAATGGCTGTCGTTTTGCCCCTCTCCCATGAACACTGTTGTCCTGTCTTTTTCTAATGATGGTGAAAATGGAATGTTCGCCGCTTCTTTGTGACTTCCTGAAAGAGTTGGCACAGATGGGCACTTCTGTAAACATTCACCTCTATTTACCAAATTCCAGAACTTGGAATAATGCAGAATCGATGCTAGTCTTACAGGTGACACCAAAATAAATAAATCATATTTAATAGTGAATCATCTTTTTGTTCTAGTGGTTATTACTCTGTATTATTTATGTGTGCCATTTCAATATTCTTTAATTACCAGATTTATTCAACTATGTTTGTGTTTAACAATGTGTCATGTATGCAGGGATTTCTGTATAGCCCTGGTCTATAAATGTTTTAGTTTTGCCTGACAAATGTTCAGGTTCCACTGGCAGGTTCACTTCTATAAATTAAAAATAATAATCAGAGGAGTAAATCCCAAGTTTCATTATGATTCAATATGATATGATTATTTAATCTAACAATTTAAAACATTTTCCAAACCTTAAAACTTGTAAGTGTTTATATAGGGTGTTGCCTAAGGTGAAAATAGCCTGGGGGCCACCGAAAACCACTCATGAGTGCTGGGCAGTGGTGGCCTAGTGGTTAGGATGCTGCCTTTGAGACCTGAAAGTTGCAGGTTGGACTCCCGGCCTGGGCATTATTGAGGTACCCATTGAGCAAGGTACCGTCCCGCTACACCACCCCCACGGGTGCTGTTGGTAGCTGCCCGCTGCTCTACGTGTTCATGTGTGATGGGTTAAATGCAACGGTCGCATTTCGTTGTGGTGCTTGAGTGTGTTCACAATGACAAATAGTCACTTTCACTTCATTTTAACTCTACCGGAAAGAAGAAGTTTAGTTAAAGTTGGACCAAAGACAGGAAGGAGGCTGCCTTTTGTTTTTCTTCAAAGAGATTTATTTGATGTTCTTAATGTGTACCACTGTTCCCTTTTGTGGCATAGTGGGAGTTTGGTAAGGTAAACTGGACTGAAGTTTGTTGTTCTCCTCATTGACCTGAATGTAGCAGGTGTTTACATTGTGATGTGTGGCTGCAGTTTCTACAGTATATTCACTTCTTTAAGCAAAGAAGAAACACTGGAAACTGTCTCCCATTTCTTGAGATTTAGTAGCTCTGTTTCGGGTTTAGTTTTGTATTAGTCAGGTAAATAAGGAGTTATCCTGTTAGGCTTTTTAGGTGGGAGCCATACATAAGGCCCCAATGTTAACCTGGAACATATTTTTCCCTGTGTGATGAAAAAGGGGCAACATTGTTTCTTGAAAAATGTTTCGAAGGTGTTCCAGTGGATGTTAGCAATTCGCTTGGTAGGGTAGGGGGAGTATTGGTGGTTTTGTGTGTGTTTGTGTGTGCTTGCCTAGGACTCATTGTCAGGGCCGGCCCTGCTGGGGTCTGCAATCAGTATAACATATGATGGAATTTCACACAATCTGCTACATTTCCATAAGCTGTAATATAAAGTAAAATTAATTGTGGAATGAACACACACATCGATTTTTATGAGCCACATTGAATCGTGCACAATTTGGGTTGAAGAATCGATACAGATCAATTCATTCTTAAACCCCTAATAATAAATAATTAAGTGCGCTTGCATTGTTTTCCATGCAAACCTAGGCCTGGAATACCCCCTGCTTTGCACACATTGATGTTTAACATGATCAAATAAATCTGCTAATTAACAAGCTTTTCCACAGCTGCACTGTGTGTTTTTGAGCAGAGTAAGCACTCAAGCATGCAGGGTACTCCAGGACCAAAACTACTAGGCAAACATAATGATGTTCTTTGGCTTGTCATTTTGTGTCAGGTGATTGAAATGATTAAAAACATGTTCTGAGCTGCTGAAATTACAAATGTCCTTAAATCATAAGAGCCACAGGGATTAATGTCACAGCTGATGAGATAATGGTGCGAGTGTGAGTAGGAAACTTCACTGTTTCTTCACTCTGTAAGAATTATGTATTTCAGTATTCCTTCTCGTATCCAATTAAGAATCAGAGAAACTATGTTAAAGTACAGATTTAAAATATCTGCTAGAAGAAGATATTTTACCATTGGAAATTATTTGATTTCCCTCAAATTCCACTGTTGAAGATCCAAGTGTTGAAGGCCCTTATGGTCACAATTTATGACATATGCAACTGTGTTATGAGCCAAAGACAGCTTAGAGCCAGAAGTGCTGAGCCATGCTAGTGTACAGAACTGAACAAGCCAACCTGGCAAGTAGGCTAAAGCCCTGGACCCAACTGGCTTCAGACGCAAGTAGCTGATCTCATTCGAAATGCATGCTATTAGCTTACAATCCTGCTTCATGCTTTAATGGACCTTCAACTAGAAAGTGAGAGAAAGCCATCAGCATCCTTATAAAAGACAAAGTGAGTTTTAGTAAAAACTGTAAGTGATTATGTGCCCTCTAGTGGACCCAAAGTTATAGTAAGTCTGTCACTCTCAATACATTTCTTATTATAACCAAACCTACTTCCCAGCATAATGTGAACCAAGATCACATTCAGTCGTACAATTGTAAGGACAAGAATTAAAGGATTGCTGCTCTCAATAAAGACTAATGACTGGATTTGACAGTCATGAATGTTATATGACTGATTATTTTGAGAGAAGCGAGCTGACAGTTTATTGTGACAAAGCCTTGCTGTAAATTCATATTTACATAGCAAGCCTCAGAGGATTTGAATATTTAGGCTGGAAATCCCCCAATTTGCAGCCAGTCATTTTGTTATCCAGTCCCGAGCCATTTACAGGACTGAGCTGAGGTACAAAGGGGGCCTGCAGCCTTAATTCTTCAAGACTCCATTTGAAATGCAAAAAGAGGGGGAAGAAAAAGAGGAGGAGAGAAGCAAGCTTTCACTGGCAGTATTCTGGGCAATATGGGATAATGTACTATTTTAGCTACAGTGTTGATCAGAAGGGGCCAGTATTCTACATAAGACAGGAGAGGAAATTTACAGTGCACCACCACCACGTCTCGAGTACTCTGAGGACAGAGCACATTTGAAAGAAACCCTTCTTGTTTGAGTGACGGTGCAGATGTGCTGTTGTGCCAAAGTCCTGCCTAACAGGAGTGCCAACCTTTCCTGTCTTTGTAAATGAGATTTTAATCTATGGTCCCCTGGAGATGGGCTACAGCACCCCCCATGCTTGGGCTCTCCTCACCACTCTGTCTGTTGTAGACAGATTGGCCTGTCTGAAAACACACAACATCCCAAAATACGCCACTGGCTGAGTGCCTAAACTCTCCAGTAAAAATTAACTTTTAAAAAAAATATTTCTTAAGAACCAGAAGTTTCCTGCAGCATTAGATGAATACTCTTTAACATTCTATTTATTATTACGATAGCTCATAAAAAATGATAATTACAGGCCAGGGAACGTGCCATTGCATTCAACAATGGAGGTTGAAGAAATCAGTGTGCAGTCTTTCTTATTAGAGAAACACAGTGAATAAGAATTTTTTTAATTATTATTATTAGAGTAGGTTAAGTTAATTCAAGTTAATATTAGAAAATATTATGTTTTATAATAGTGCTTATATATTTAGGCTGTTCCTTGCCATCACAACAATCAGAATTCTGATTTATATTCTAAAATATGCAGTTTTATGGCTACGAAAGTGGCAGCTGGCAAATCAAGTTTAACACATGACGTATTTAAGAAATGGCCCAGAAGTGTGAGCTTTTTCTGAGGTGTTGAGTTTTTCATTAATTTTTTATGATCACTCTTCAGTCAATATATAGAAAATGTTCATTTGGCATTTGATTTTACTTGTAATATGATATTTTTTATTGTTTTATGAACATTGACCAGAGCTGTCTGGGCTGTAAACATTACAGACTTAATTTAACACTACAATTACAAAATGGCTACAAACATTATGAGATGTGTATTCACTGTCAAAACATTGTCAGTGTCTATTTTTTGAGGTGAAATGCATTTAATAGTAGTGGTTAGTATGCCAATTCCAATATAGTTTTGATGTTTTAATGTTTAATGTTTTTAATGTTTAATGTTTAATCTTAATTTTAATATCAAATTATTTTTTTCTTACTCCGATTCCCTCAATCATGCAATCTCACCGTGCACTTTGGGCAGTGGTGGACTAGAGGTTAGGATGCTACCTTTGTGACCTGAAGGTCGCAGGTTCAAATCCTGCCCGGGCACTACTGAGGTACCCTTGATCAAGGTACTGTCCCACTACACTACTCCCCGGGCACTGTTGGTAGCTGCCCACTGCTGGACGTGTGGTGGGTTAAATGCAGAGGTCACATTTCGTTGTGGTGCTTGAGTGTGTTCACAATGACAAATAGTCACTTTCTCCTTTTGGGTTCTCACTTATGGATGGCTGTTGCCTCATTGGGCTTCAAACTTACTGTTTCCTAATGTTGGGGTGAATGTTAGGACACTTGCACCACTTGAAAACCCCTGACTTTACCCAAATCCTTGCGTCTGTGGCCATAAATTCTTAATGTGATTCCTTTTACAGAACACCTTACAAAATCTACTATCTAAAATGTAAGGCTAAACTTTGAAACAAGGATATTTAAGTGTTTAGAAATAAAAATTTTGTATTGCATATTGAATTGTATTGCGTTTTTTTTCGAGTTAATTTTGATGGACTAACTAAACATTTTAATTGTTTTTTGCCCATATAATTTAAGTAGGATTTTTTATTCGTTATTTATGTTATGTATGTAGTCAAAAGAACACAATGTTGTATTAACAGTGTAGGCTTTAGCTGAAAAGCTTGGTGGTAACAAAGTTCTCATATTTATAAAAAAAAAAACACATGCACTTTGTAACGAGGAAACTTTTCCTCCTTCCATTCGACATGTTAATACACCCCCTTGCTTTGGCTGCTATCTCAGACTGCCAGAGAATTTCTCCCCACTTCATGCCAAACAGTGTAAACACATTGCATGACTAATGAATGAGATTATATGCCAGCACAACATTGTCCTTTATTAGTGACGTATCATCACGTTCAGTATACCTATGTCGGTTTTTTGCTAGGGGTGGGAAATATGACGATACGCTGTTGTTATCGTAATACATTCACAATATGACTTTTTTGAAAAATGTCATGGGTATTGTCACTACTTTTACAATCACTGACAACTGCATGTATCATAATGAAAGACAGATTTAGGCTGATTATAGAGAGCTACTAAACAGCAACAACTAAGGCCCTGTCCACACGGACGTCTAAATTAAGGGGTTTCCTGTCGTATGTGGCGTAGGTGAGCGCAGATCAAATGTCAACCATTCTTCTGCACGTGGACCAAATCAGAGCACCCACACAGGCTTTCGGGGGTTGCGTTTGTTCGGCTGTGTGTTCGGATGTTGTCAAAAAACATTGCGTCCGGCTTTTTCTTGGCGTAAATTTCGGTGAAATCCGGATAAGTGCAAAGAAAACGTCTTCATTGCGTTTACATATCGTCCCATAATTCTTCAGTCAGAGTGTGATCCCAGTAGTGGCGATGATATTTTCACTGTATCAGACGGATTTTTAACACAACGTCCAGGCTTAGATCCATATTTCTAATACAGTGCAGGATAAAGCTCAAATCCCCACAGATTAAAAAGAAAAACACTGATTACTGCCATCACAAGTAACACAGTATTACAATCCGGGCTGCAGGTTGGCGTTAAACAGAAAAAATGAAGGTGAATATAACGTCATATTGCAGTAAATTAAACTCCACTACAAAAAGCCTACGTTGCTCAGAACGCATTCACTTATCCACAAGTTGAACACCCTGTGTGGACCAGGACTAATTGATTGGATGCCAGTTCAACAGTATCAGTACTGACATCATCATTCTTATAATAATAATAATAATAATAATAATAATAATTATGCATTTAATTTGTATTGCACTTTACATTTGGAACAAGTCTCAAAGTGCTACAAGGTAAAAGCAACATTAAAAAGTGTTTGAGTTTCTAGAGCGGAGGGATCGTGTTGAGGTTGGAGGGGTACGAAG
>JBBPDA010000034.1:19409343-19421777 GCA_037974385.1 Arnoldichthys spilopterus | reverse complement strand
GTGTGTGTGTGTGTGTGTGTGTGTGTGTGTGTGTGTGTGTGTGTGTGTGTGTGTGTGTGTGTGTGTGTGTGAACGAACAATAGACTGAAATAAAGAAGAGAGACTGGATAGAGAGGGAGAGAGAAGAACCACGAGACAGAAAGATAGGGGGGGGGTAGTGAGAGAGAGAGTGATAGAGAGAAAGAGAGCAAGAGAGAGAGAGAGACAGAGGAAAAAGCAGGAGATGCCAGAAGAAAAAGAGTAAGGTACACAGAGAGAGAACGGGACAGAGAAAGTCATAGGGAAAGAGCACTATAGAAACGGGAAAATAATGTAAGAGTGAAGGAAACAGCAAGAGAGTGAGAGAGACATGATGCGTAGTAAAAGAGCACATAGTAGAAAAGAAAACAATAATTGGAGTTGGAGAGAGAAAACGCAAGAAGGAAGAAAGAAAAAGAGAAAAGTAAAAGAAATGGAAGGAAGAAGAGTGAATACCTTTGGGGGCATGAGAAGCTGAAAGAAAGACAGAAAGAAAGAAAGAAAGAGGAGAGTGGAAAGAGAGAAATAAAAAAAGAGAGAGAAAGAGAATGAGGGAAAAAATGGGACAGAAACTGAGAGCAAGAGAAAGAATGGGTGGGGGTTGAAGGGAGTTGACAGGTACACTGGAGGAGGCCGCTGACTCAGGCGAAGCTGAGTTCGTAATCTCTAAACAGTCTGGCTGGTTGAATCTGAGCTGAGAGACATGCTGCAGTACTGCAGTGACACGGCCGCCCTTTCCCACAACTCCACACAGCAGCTGATGAGTCACCAACAAACTGGCTGCCTTTACAGTAACACCTGCACTGCCCTTAATAAATGCCTTTGCCTGTTTTGCTGTATCTCAGCCATACACCATTCTGCGCAATGGAAAGAAGGAGGTTTGTACAAGGAGCAGGTAAAACTGTAGAGCGAACGGCAAGGCTGTAATAAAAATAAACTCTTAGAAGCATTCGTTGTTTTAAAAGTATTAATGCACTGTGAGAAGCACAAAATCTTCTTCATGGCAGCTATGCTGTGCTGCTGGGTAGGGGAGAAAGAGCCTCTGTATTGCAGCATTAATCAAATGCTTGATTTCAGAGCCTAAAAGGAACAGTTCCAAAGGAACTTGTATCCAGCCAAGATTTGATTGACAATCCTAGTGTGTATCAGCAAGCCAGATCCACATCTCCTAGCTTCTGGTTTGGATTTTCAACCACCTGAGCCACTATAACCTTGTCATTTGTTCAGCAGACCAGTGGATCTCGGCCTGCCTGAGCTACAACTCCCTATGAGACATGTAAGTGTCGAGTCGCAGATTTTCCTGGAGGCACTGTGTGATATTTGCTAAAAAAAAAAAACATAATAAGGCATTTATCTGCAAATTATTTCATTATTTCTAATTAAATGCTGTGTAACATAGTTACTTGTACAAAAACCTTCTAGACTGAGAGCTACTTTAGACCACTGGTTTCTAACCCTAGTCCTGTAGTACACTCTGCATATTGTAGTGTTTTCTCATCTACAACATGTGATCTAGCAAATCAGCTTATTAACAACCACATCTCTGAGTGGGGAACCCTCGCATTAGACTATTGCACAGAGAAGGCTTTTTTTTTGGACATGTCCAAAAAGCTGAGTGTAACATATACAGGGCAGCGGTGGCCTTGTGGTTCGGACCTTGCCCTTGTGAACAGATGGTTACAGGTTCAAGTCCTGACCTGGATATCAGTAAGGTCCCCTTAGCAAGGTAGCATCCCACTAACACTGCTCCCCGGGTGCTTTTCATAGCTGATCGCTGCTCCACATGTGCACATGTGTTGGGTTAAATGCTCTCAATTTTTACTGTAGTCTAGAAATTGTCCAGTAAATTAGTCTCATGTCTAAAACACCCTTAATCCACTTCATTTTTTAACTTAAGGTCAGGTCAATCACTTAACATATAAACACCGTAATGCTTAATAATTGTATTGCTTGTGTGGATTACAAATATTAAATATACATACCCAAAGTTGTCAGATTGTTCAATAAGCATTCTTGCTTCCTCCCTTTTAATACATAGCTCCTAACCAGATGCAGCATGAACTCAAATAAACAAACATTACTCAACTACTGCCCTATTGTGAGGCTCTGGCATGTCCCTGTCCATGTTTTTGTTTGGGTTAGCCATGTGCTTGTGTCCACATGCTTTGTTTAGCCCCACCCTAGCCCCACCTCATCAGCTGTGTCTCGTTTCTTGTCATTCCCAATGTCAGGTGTCTCTTGTTCGTGCTCCCTATTTAGCCTCTTGTGTTTTGTAACTGCCTGAGCCTAATGTGATAACACACTTAATTCACATTTTAATTATTGCAATGCAAACATATGATTGTGGAAGTTAACCACAGTGTAAAATAATTGCTGTCAGCTTAAATAATTGTGATCAGCCTATTATGCAATCATTTTAACAGGCTTAGTCAGATCGAAGTTGGTCTAGCCACAGTCCCTCTGGTCTGTTCAAGCCCGACTTAATTATTAATCTGATCTGAGATCAGGCAGCTTTGGCAGGCTGTATAGTGACTCATCGATTTGGTTGTATCAGTTCTCATGTCAGCAGGCAGTTTAGGCTGCTGGTCTGTTCATTGGAGCAGTGACAATTAGGGGAAACACTGCAGCTCTCAAGTGCCAGTTGGTACGGGAAAAAAAGGCAGCAGTCCAAAATGTAATGACCAAATCTAGTTGACAATGTGCTTCTGAAGAGCCTACCGTTACCTCTAATAGCACAGAATTGGAAAGGTTTGCACTTCCTTTCTCTACAGGTGGGGAGGCATTTGTATGGCTCATCATAAGCGAGGCACTTTTATTCAGCGTTTCTAGTGAATGCGTCACGGCACTTAAGATAAACCCTTTGGTGAACAACTGCTCGCTAGGCCGGCCATCTCATCACCATAGAAGCTGTTTACACATTTGCATGGGTATTTTCATGTGCAATTAGCAGCCATTTGGAGTGCATCCGCACTTGTAGAATCCACCACAGATGAAAATGACTTCATTCAGTGAATCAAAGGCTGCAATCATAGGGGGCATTTGGTAGAGCTATGGCCCTCTGAATTAAGGCAATCTCCATTTATACCTGCTTTTTTCTGTGTCGAGTGAAACAGAGTCATTAGTGATTAGTGATTACCAAGGATTTTTTTTGTTCCCATTTGTTTTTCACATGTTTCTGTTCATGCTCATATGTGTGGGATCTAGTTTGCAGAAGGAAAACACAGTTCCCAGCAATTCAGTTTGCATTTTTTATAGAAATGTATCAGTTTTTGGTTCTGTTAGGTTCTCAGTTTCTGTACAATGGTTTAGTTTGTATCATGAGTCAGTTTAGAAGTCATAACCAAAAAATGTGCCAGTGTGAGGTGAAAATTCAGCATATGCTTTTCAGCACATCAGCCAGTTTCATTAATTAGTCACTATGTCATAATTGCAATGAATTGTGTCCAACCCAGCTCTTAACAAAAGTTTTGCCTTTGAATTTGTCTTTTAAACAACATGTGTGATGAAATGTGGTCCACTTAAGATTTAACTTTGACTGGATTCCGTGACATTTAAGCTCGGTTGGAATACCACGTCTCGAACACATTTAACCTTGATCGGATATCTATGGCTCATGCACATGATAGGAATCCCATGACTCAAGCATGTTTAACCTAAATCCTCTGCTTAGTGGAGCACATTTAACCTCAGCTGGAATCCTGTGGCTCAAACTGATTATGTTTATAATGTCTTGCCTACAGCACATTTTAACAGTGATCAGAAGATATAAACTAAAAGTGGGCTTTCTCAATGAGACAAAATACATCTGTGGTCCTAACCACGGACTTCAGTTTAAGTGCAGAACCATTACCTCACTAGTCTTCCAGCAATGTGCTTTATACAGAAATAGTGATGACATGGAATGGTGTCCTCTCGTTCCTTACTGTTGATGCACAGTAGCATTGGCAAAATTAACAGCCCTACTGGGTCTCATCATTCACAAGAGACACTCATAATGACTTCAAACAGTGCATTTAGGTGCAGAGAAAACACGAACAGGCTTTAATTGTACATCAGTAATTATACCTTTTTAAAATCTGTGGGCTACCCGGAAAAACCGGGGGCGAGAAACCTCTGGCCCTTGATTAGTCTTTTTAAAATCAAGTCTTCCCTTGTCAGTTCCCGTAGAATAGCAGGCTATTTTGCATACATCTGAAAGACTTTAATTGCACTGATGTTGAGATTCAAGCTGACATTGCACTCTGTGTTGATTGTCCCATATGCACAGAGGTTACATTACTGCTATAGTGTTTTAGCTTTATAGGACAGTTTATGTAAATGACTGGCCTTGTTGCTCACCAGAGGAACTGTGTATGATCAGCGTAATCACTAGCAACTTGTTTAGAGAGGACATTCTTTAGAAAATAAAAAAAATAAGTATAATAAATAAATAAAAAGAAGAAAATAAAAATAAACAGAAAGAATGACATCAATCACAATTGCACCGTCATCATTTTTAGCGAGGAACTTTGCACAAGGCCGATCAGTTGGGCAGAGATGTGAAGATGTTAGATTTGGTGCCAAGAAGGCCACTAACTTGACACTGAACATATTTCAACTCTATGGTCAGTGTAGTTACAAAACCTCATTTCCAAATGCTGATTTAATAGGAAAAGGAAATATTTTTACTTTAAGGTACATTAATGAAGCAAGATTTATTTGGGCCATTGCTGTTGGCCTATTTGTCATAGAATGAGATTATTTAAGGAGCACACGATGTTTTCAAGTGGTGTTAAAGAACTGAAACCCTTTGAACAAAACCTTGTTTCTTGCATTTTAGTTGTTTTCTCTTTTGACATTATTTGCAAATGGAAAATTCACCATGAGTGGGCCAATCATTTACTTCAATTCAAAGTGAAGAATGTTTTTTTTTACTTCTAATATCAAGACACCATTGAAATATCACAGATATATGTGGATGAATAATGTTTTGCAATGACATTTCTGTTTAAATGCAATAATGAGGAGAACACAGGTCAATATCATGTGAATCTGATAATAACAGCTTGGGCTGCAATTGTTCAAAGTGAGTTCACATAGGTCAAAACTACTGTATAAAATCTATTAATGTACCAAATATATAATATTCAAAAGTTGAAAGTCAAAGCTGGGTAGCAGACCATGATCAAAGAGACCTATTGTTCCTGACACGGATCAGTGTTTTCCTTATGCTTTCTTAGGCCTACAGTGGGAACTGAAAAGGAGGGCTGTGAAATACAAATTTATTTAGTGACTGGCTAGGCATGACTTTCTGTAATGGCACATTCAACATGTTCTTGCTATTGCTAAACGAATAATAATGTTTGGATCAAAACAAAGAGAACACAAAGGAAACCCATTGATTTGACCTGTGTGGGTTAACACATATTTGAAAAGACATATAACTAGGCATATATCCACTGCTGAGAAGGGGCCCATAGTGCATACACTGCAGTGGGGCCCGGAGTTGCGGGGTGCCCACAAAGGTTGGTCATAAGGTATGCACATATTAAAAATTAAACTGTAGTGCACCTGGGTGGTGGACAAAATGTAATTCTAATTATGAATGTAATAAAGGAGCAGCCCTGCACTCACTGACCTGAACAAACAAATCCTCAATGTGGTCCAGTCACCATCCAGAATTGTTCTGGGCTTCAATGCTGCTTGAAATTAGTGGACGTGGAAAGCCCACAGTTTGTCCAGTTTAAAACTTAAAATATGCTTAAAAATTATATAAAAGTTGATGATTTTTAGCACACATCATCTAAAGGCAACAAACTTATACATACTTCTGTAGATTTGGAAGTACTGTTTTTATTACCTTTTTTATATTATTCCTATATATATCAAATACAGTCTTGTCATAATAAAAAGAAAATTATTGTGTAAAACCAAGTGAACATTGTAAGGGAACCCTAAGAGAAATGTTGAATATAAAATGAAGGGTATAAGCTCTTTAAAACTGCAGTAGGAAAGACTGAGAAGTGGGTGAACAACTTCCAGGTCCTTCCATCTCCCTCTCTGCTGCACTCCAGCCCGGTTTCCAGAGTTCCTTCCCACAGAGAGTTTGGTACTAACATGAACTAAATTCCATATAGCTAAATATAGCACGCTTTTTAGTAACTTTTACATGGCTATAATTTAGTTAGCAATTGGTCAAGAAGAAATGTGGTTAATTTAGCATGGGAGTAAGAGCAGGTGTTGCCTGCAGATTGTGTTTTACCAGTGACTGACACTCCATCAGACACTCCTCCTGGCTCTGACTGGATGGTTTGATTCAGGTAAGGTGGATTTTTGCAAATAGCATTAGCAGCACTAGATGGAGCCAGAGGAGCCTGACTTTTAACAGATTATCTGTCACATGTACCACTGTCAGGACATAGGAATGGTTTTAAAAAATATGACAAAAATGTATTTATATATGAGTTAAATGAGTGGAAAGTGGAGTGTTGGAAGTGGAGTGTTCAAACATGTACATTCTGTCAATTAACTGTATGCTAAGTGCTTTGTGTTGGGGCAGCTCAGATTGAAATTTGCCCAGGTTACTATCACAGTTCAGGGCAGTGGTAGTCTAGTCACAGATTTTCCCTTGTGATTGGAGGGTCGCAGGTTAGTCCCAGCCCACTTACCACTGAAGTACCCTTGAGTAAAGTACCATCTTGCTACACTGCTCTCCAGGCACTGCTGATAGCTGCCCTCCATATGTGGATGGGTTAAATGCAGTGGTCACATTTCTGTGTGGTGCACTTTGTGTGATGGGGTATGTTCACAATGACAAACAATTGCTTTCAATAACCCACATCACAATCTTGGTTTGACGACCCCCACCCCATATAGGGCTTCCAGACAATTTTGTGCGTTGCCACTGCATCTATGCCCTGTTTTTGATGTGCATGTGATGGAGGCCAGCATGCTCTTTTTCGAAAAAGGAGGGAATAAGCTGGTGAGAAAAGAGCACTAAGTGAAAAGGCACTAAGTAGAAATCAATATGTGGCCCATGCTGAAAAGGCCTAAAGTAGACATTTTTGTCAAACAGTATTAGTAGATATATGGACCACAGTGAGGCAGGCATAGCTCATAGTGAAAAAGGCTCATGCTGAAAGGGTCATCAGGTCAACAGGATCAAGCCATTGGTGATATCAGATGGAGGGCAACTGGAGTTTGCTGCATATAGCAGGGAAGCTGCCTCAGCTGAGCTTTAATCACTGGCTTTGCACGTTGCACCTCATGGGCATTAGCAAAAAGATCTCTATTATTTCGTTAAACTGTGTCTGAGAAGGCGACCTCGCCATTATGTCAGTGTCAGAGCTTAATACTGATTCATGCTCTGCAGACAAAAAAAGGAGAAAAATCCCTGATTACATCCACAGACGCAGCACCTAGCTGTCCAGAAAGGTAATGGGTACAATCGGCAATATGATAAACCCCTATTTTATTTTCCTCGGAAGCAAATAAGGCTTAAAGTATATGTTGAGGGATTATAGCTGTGTGTGTGCCTGAGTGCCCTGCAGATCTGGAGACAGGGTTGATTCTCTAGGAGACGACTTACGGCAGCGGTGCAGCCAGAAATGTTGAGTTTGGAGTGATAAGGATTTTTTTTTTTGCTTGCGATCGACTTTAGCCGTCCTTCTCCCTGACCTTCCATCTTCCATGTACAGTGAGTTTTGTTGCATTGGCACAGGGAGAGCTTCAACAGAACTTTCATGGCAAAAATTGGACCTTGGGCTGCTGTGTTTACTTCAATATTTTCAGGCCATGCTGATCTGAAGGCCCATGCACCCTCACAGCATCTGTTCTGTTCTTTTCAACACTGCACAGTCATTGATTTAAGGCTGACAGGAAGGACATATCCTTTTTGGTATTTTGAGGGAAATAAATTGTCCTCCCTCACCATCCACCACACACACAACATACCCAGACTTTGCTTTTTAACACTATGTTGGGATTGCTTTTGGTTGCTGAATCTTTTCATTTTTAAACAATTATGGCTCAAACAGAAAGAGTCTTTGATTTAAATCCATGTTCTCTGTTGCGTCTTTCCATCCCTAATTTTTTCAAGATGCCTTAACTGTAGCGGACTGAGCCAGGTCCACTTTCCTAAAGTTCAAGACTGCCAATGATGTTTAAAAATGGTCCTAAGTGGTACAACTGTCTGAGCCGCTCTTATGTGTCTGTGTGACTCTCAAATGAGTCTGAACCCCGGTTATCAGGTGTCTAACAGTCAGGCTTTGAGCTAAGTTGTCTTGGCGGTACAGTCAATAAAGCCCATTACATCATTTTCCCACTCTCTCTGTCACTCCATTTGGTTAAAGGTATTCAGCTGTGTGTAAACAGCAACAAATAACAGAAAGTTTCCACATGCAGTTGAGAAGATTAAGTTATATATCAAGCAAAAATGGGCAACAAATCATCAATTAGTATCCTCAGTTCCTAAGTGATTTACTTGTGTAATTAAAAACAAAGGTGATGTAATACAGTGCTAAACATACATCATAGTGTGTATTACTCATTACATTCTAAAATTATTTATATATTTATATTTACAAAGCACATTTAAGTTGTTCAGTGAAAACATGAGATATCTGAAGTGAAAGTGATTATTTGTCATTGTGAACACACTCAAGCACCACAACAAAATGTGACCTCTGCATTTAGCCCATTACACGTGCACACGTGGAGCAACGGGCTACTATCAACAGTGCCTAGAGAGCAGTGTAGCAAGACAGTACCTTGCTCAAGGGGTCCCTTAGTGGTACCCAGGCTGGGACTTGACCCTGCGAATTTCAGTTCACAAGGGCAATGTCCTAACCACTAGGCCATCACTGCCCATCATCTTTTCATTTGTACTTTTGTCAGTAAAATAAAGGCTCAAAAGAATCAACAAATTATACATTCTTCTTTCCAGAAATGTGGTTTGAATATATACACTAATCAGCCATAACATTAACACACTGACACGTGGCATGAATAACAACGATTACCTCATTACAATGGCACCGGTCAGAGAGGTGGGCTATATTATAACAGCAAGTGAACAGTCAGTTCTTGAAGTTGATGAATTGGAAGCAGTAAAAATGGGTGAGCATAAGGATCTGAACCACTTTAACAAGGGTCAATTTGTGATGACTAGGTGAGGTCAGAGCATCTCCAAAAGAATAGATCTTGTTAAGTGTTCTCAATATGCAGAGATTAATACCAACAAAAAGGGGTCCAAGGAAGGACAACCAGTGCCAGACCCAAGGCTCATTGATGTGCATAGGGAGTGAACCCCTGCATAAAGGGGACCTACACATTATTAGGCAGGTAGTATAATAGTGGGCAGTAGTGGCCTAGTGGTCACCTGAAGTCCACAGGTTCAAGTCCTGGCCCAGGCACCACTGAGGTACAGTACCATTGAGCAAAGTACTGTCCCGCTACACTGCTCCAGGGCTTTGTTGGTAGCTGCCCACTGCTCCATGTGTGCATGTGTGATGGGTTAAATGCAGAGGTCACATTTCTTTGTGGTGTTTGATATGTAGGATTTGTATTTCTCTGCATACATTTATTTCAATTAAAATTTTCTCATTTTTCTCAGTGTGAGATGATGCAAATGTACTAAAATGTGGATTTTTTTCTAACTCTTTTTACTAATCATTACAAGGTGTGCCAATAATTGTGGCGGGCACTGTACATTAAGGTCGCCACCAGCATTTATTTCTTGGACAGGTTTTCTCTCTGCAGAAGAGTTCCCTGCTAAAAGACTTACCCGCAAATTAGCTCCTCCGGCACGTTTGAGGAACAGGGAAAAAAGAGAAAAGAATAATTTTGAAATTAAGCCGAGAGATTTTGAGAGAAAAAAGGGTCAGTCTTGGAGGGATATTCTAATGTTGGGTGTCAGAGGATCAGCTGATTTCCATATTAATTGAAGAAGATGTGCGTAAGGCAGAGATGAGGTAAAAGTCCTCCTCTGTTCTGCCATTCTGCTCTCCATAGCACCACCAGCCACTAATGGTTAGAGTGTCTAAACCCGCCATGACTAATAAGCCACAGGGGGATATGAGGGAGCTCAGACTCATCCATACAGGACCGTGGCATCAATCACCCACAGGGAAAACAAGGCAATTAGGTGGACCTCAAAAATAACATTAATTACCCGAGCATACACACAAACGGACTCCGGACATTAGCGATGCTGTAAGGATATGCAGGTTCTGAATAAACTCTTCAGTTTGCACAGTGTTTCCATCTACTGACATAATTATGAAGCTATGTGAGTCTGAGGGGTTCCTCTGTTGAATCAGAACATTGCTGCATGCAATTTGTTTTCTTAAAGCTGACCAAAAATCATAATGGACCCCTTTACTTTGTTAGTACTCGTCCTTTGTCTCATAAAACATGAGTCATCATATAATTTTGAAGACAAATTTCAAGTACCAGCAGGTGGGGAAATTAATATTAACAATATTAACCAATAAAAATACATTTCCTCTCCCACCATTGGCTGAAAAACCTCAGATAGCGCAGGAACCCTGAAACCCTGTATTATGGGGTTTATGTCATGGTACAGTAGATATATTATTATTAATATTGACTTTATACATATATTGACTGTCATAACACTGCCTCGGGTGTCCGCAATGGTAACTTTACAGGTGGAGAAAAAGATTTTAATCTGAGT
This sequence comes from Arnoldichthys spilopterus, assembly GCA_037974385.1. Lineage (NCBI taxonomy): Eukaryota > Metazoa > Chordata > Actinopteri > Characiformes > Lepidarchidae > Arnoldichthys > Arnoldichthys spilopterus. The sequence continues at coordinate 19,411,084 of JBBPDA010000034.1, read as the reverse complement.
TAATGTGATGAGTAATGTTACATTATCAGTAATAAATTTTTTTTGAATATTTTGTTGGTTCATTCATCATGAAAATTTAATTTTTATAAATATTATTTTTTGTCATAAAAATAAAGATACAAGGTTTTGCTCTGACAACAGCAATATACAATATATGGCTCTGGTATAAGATCTGACTAATACACCTTATTGGACCACTCTAGACGTAAGCATACAATGGCAGGTTATAGCTCATTGTTGTTGTCCACTCTGTACTTCATCCATCACTGGTCAGTTTCTGACCCTAGAACCACCGGTGACCAGCTATTCTCAACACAGCACTGATACTGACATTGTAGAGACATGGTGGTGTATAGTGCTGGTATGAAACGAACACAGAGGTGCTGTAATTCTTGCTGTCAGTCTCTTTGCTGGTTGGAGGGTTTTTCACCAGTGAAAAAAGACCCACCCAAGAGTGACCAGAAACTGACCACTGATGAACAGCTGGGACGCTATACAAATGAGGCAGCTTATATAATCTGCTTGTAACAGAGTCAATGCCCTGCCCATTGCTGAGGTTTTGCCTCCTTTCTGCCTCTGACAGTACAGCAGGGTCCCAGCAAGCTGGCCTCACTGAACACTCTCCTAAGCAAGCCCCCATCAGCTATTTCCGCACTGCTGACTCCATGCGCCCCCCTGTGCATTCCCAAGATACAGGAGACAGTTCAGAGTTCTTAGTCATCCCATTAAAGGTGGAATAAATTTATCTCTGCTCAGACACACAAGGGGAATGACAACCTCTACTTAGAAAGATTTAATTGCTTAATAGGTAAGACTGGGGTGAAATAATTTTTTATGGGCTTTGTGAAGAAAAAATGTGTTTTAAAACTTTTTGAAATGAAACAGGAAGGAAAGGATGTGGTATGTATGTGTGTGTGTGTGTGTGTGTGTGTGTGTGTGTGTGTGTGTTTCTCCTCTTTTTTCCATATTCCAATGCTGTGATAGCAGTTCAAAAGGAAGGCATTCTCCAGTCCCACTTATGCAGCGGCTCGATGTCTATCTTAAAAGCTCTGATTTAATAATCAAAGTCAATTGCGCTGATGTGCTCCGCTGATAGTTAGCAAAAGGAACCCAGGCCAATCCAGAATAATAATGAGTGCTCTCTGATCTGATCTATTCAATGCCATGGTGTATTAGGAATGAGAGAGTGATTTATTTGGCTTTTGAAATGAGTCAGAGTTGTTTTTACCCCCAAGAGGCCATTTCTATGGCAATCTCAACCAGCACTGCTTATCTCTGGCGATGAGCAAAGCTATAACTCATAATATCTTGTTATGTTACATTAACAGCAAAATACAGTTCAACACTTATGTGATATTTGAGCACTGTATGTAGAATTGAATGCCACATAGTTGGGGCACACATCTTCTGCACTTTTCCAGTAGCATCATGAGCAAAATCATAGCTTAGGAATAAAGGGGTCAAAATTGGTTCACATTGGAGTGGCAAAAAAAACAAAAAACACTTTAGGGTCCCTAGACATGCCAATGGATTTTTCATTCAGGGAACCCTTTCAGTGTAAAAAGTTTCATTCATGGACCCCCACAGTAGACATCTTCAAATGTAAGACCCATTAAGCAAATATGTTGCTTTTATAAAATATATAGCTGACTGTGGTGGTTATCTAGTTAGATAGATAGATAGATAGATAGATAGATAGATAGATAGATAGATAGATAGATAGATAGATAGATAGATAGAT
>JBBPDA010000034.1:19380262-19409243 GCA_037974385.1 Arnoldichthys spilopterus | reverse complement strand
TTCTAAATTTCTTTTTAACCTATTATTTATATATATAAATGCACAGTCTCAGGAACGTTCAGGGTACATTTCACTACTTGTATAACTATGTACGTGACAAATAAACCACTTGAACTTCTTCACCCAAAGTGTTTAAAGCAAAAACTATGGATTGGGTAAGACATTTCTACTTTTTTTGTTTATTTATTTATTTTTTTTCTAAAATAAATCTATACAATATAGGTGTGAATAGGCTGTAATGCTATTAGTCATTGTGTATAGAATTCATTTAGGGTGCTTGCGACCAGCCAACTGTATAAAAAAGTTCCATATTAGAGCGCTGGCTTTGGTTATTGTTTTATGGAGTTTGGATGACTCATAATACTCAAATTGTTTATAACTAATATGGAATAAACCAACACTCTCGGTTTATTAAAAAAGCTATGTAATTTATTACCATAAATTATGCTGCCTGAGGAACTACCTGTAAAAATACTCATTTACAGCCTTATTTAGGAATATTCTTCATGAAAGATTTCATAAAAGTATTTAATAAAAATATGTGTGTGCTTTCAACAGGTGTTTGAGTGTATTTTTTTGCAAATCAACATATATTTTGTTTAGAGAAATGTAATGAAATTACAGTGTGTGGTAACAGCTGGACAATACAGATGTAGATCAGCTTGAAAAACACTGGAGTAATCCTTAAACCATGGTCCATGCAACTGCACTGAGCATGCGGTGTGACTACTAACCCTACTCTCATACCTCACTTGTCTTCCCAGACTCTAAATGTCTCTGTCACTTGTATCTGTGATGCATTCAACATTCAGTAAAGGTAAACATGCTCATCATCTTGCATAGGGAGCCATCTAGCTATTAGTTTGGAACCTGTGGGCCCTGGGCGTGGATGGCCACTCATACATATGGGTCTAAATATTTTATGGCAATGGAAATAGAAAACGTATCTGACCCTGAGACCCACCACCAGCTGCTGAAAACTCATTTTAATGTTGCCTTGCTGTCTCTCACTCGCTGTTTTTGCACACTGGGGTGGTAGCAGTTTTGATGGTTTAGGAGAAGGAAGAGGGAGAGTTCATGTCATGTTGATCATCATTAGCAAGCGTGCAGTGGATAATTGCACCCTCTCCACCATTAACTGAAGCACAACAACATTTTTAGCTGTGCTTGCCCACACCTTTCATATGCAAAAATGTGGGAAGCCACCTTAGATGCATCTAGATCTCTACTATGAAACCTAGAAATGTGCTGGTCTCTTTTTGCCACAAAAGCCACGCAAGATATTTAAATAAATATATAAATAAATAGATACTCTATAAATAGATACCACAGTTGTTTTGTACTAATTAATTTAGAGTGTTAAACATTTTTAAACTTCTTTTCAACCCCCTATATTCTTCAACCCCTATTTTTTTGTGGGATCTATATTATTTTTTTCTGAGAACTAAACAGCTAAATCAATATTATGTACAAGCTTCTATTTTAGTTTTAAATTTAAGCATTTAAAACACTGCAGGACCTCGTTCCTCATAGATAATTGGTTGAATTTTCCATTTTATTGGAACTGTAATATCTAGACTAGGGAAGAGTATTATAAATATACAAAGGTTGTATTGCCAAATCTTTTAAGTGGAATTTAAAGTCCATTCAAAAGACAGCACTGAGCACTACAGTGGATTTTTAATTAAGCTCAGTGGCTTCTACTGTAAATGTATTTTAGGTTTTGTATTAGTTCAGCTCATTAGAATTTATTTGAATTTACTTTTTGAATTTTTGTAATTTATCAGAATGCTAAATTTTGTAGATGATTCAGACTGAGATTGGACTGAATTACACTAAAGTACTACTTTAAACAGTTTCAGAGGTTAAACACCTGTTCAAAGGAAACCTCTTTATTATATAAAGCAGTGATGCACAGTACATTATTTAAAACTACCTACATTACTTACACGAATATCACAAACATGCTTGTGTCTGTACTCCCAGTGCACTGATAATTCAGTCAATGCTGTGAATTTGACACATTTTTAGATTATCATTAGCATACAAGAAACAGCAGTAGATTATTTTACTATGAATAGAACAGCATGGCTCTGTCTGTGCTATCCTTCATTTTGGCCATCTGCTGCCTGAGTGCTATTGCAGCACTCTGGCTGAGGTCAAGCACCCACTGCAAATAGATGTACAGGGCAATGTGATAATGAGTGATGGGTTTTCACCTGTGACTTGTACTTACCTGCTTTATTCATATTCTCTCTTTCCTGGTGAACTCTGGAAGCAACAAACAAGAGAGTGTTTTAAATACAGCATCCAACAAAGAGTGACTTCTGAAAAGAAAAAGGAAGAGAAATATTTAAACTTAAGGGGAATGACAGAAACAATATTGTTTTAACACTTGTCTTGGTTGACAATGTAGACTGCTACATTGTAACTGTAAATATGAGTATGTTGGCTTAACTATTGCCCAACCTCTTCTTTTACCATCCATTACCTAGTTTATTTAATCAATCATTCAGATTTTGAACCTAAACGTTTTATTTATTATGTATTTATTTATTGCATCCACTTACCTTTGTACAATTTAAGGTTATCACTGTTACTGAACTGCTTAAATTACCAGCAAAAAGGAAAAACAGGGTGTTCTGAAATGCTTGTGCGCACATTGGGAGTGTGTGTGTACATATAAATATATGTACTGTTAAATGATTTTCACGGCTGCCTAAGACTTTTGCCCAGTACTGTCCATGGTGCTGAATCACCAGGGAGCAGCCAGATTCAGCACCTCTGTTGCAAGCTTCCGGAGCACTTAGCATGATTGCCAGTCATTGATGAGCTGCAGCAGAAACCTCAGCCAGAAGCAGCTCAAAATGCTTGATTCTGACTCAATCGAGTGAATACCAGTGAGGGAAGATCTACTAACTGCTCTCTCTTTCTCTGCAGAGAGACACTCGCAAGAGTCTCCACAGCAGGGAAGCTCAAATTTGGTCCTAAAGGGTCAGTGTCCAGCACAGTTTGATGACTTTCCTGCTCAAACAAACAAGGTCCAACTGTTAATTGCTAGGTTTAGAGTGAGTGTTTGAGGAGAGAAGCTAACAAACTGCGCTGGTCGCTGTACCTACCGGCTCGGATTTGGGCACCTCTGCTATATATGCTTTGTATACTATGCATACAGAGAATACCTATATTCTTCTCTCATATTCAAATATTTATATTAATATTCTCTTGCGTATATACTGAGCATATAATCAGGGTTTTGTGATTTAAAAGTACCATGTAGAAGCATTTAAAGAACCTTATTCAAATGAACAGGTGCTGTCACACCAAAGAGTTGTAGAGACTTTTTGAAATGAACTACCCACTATAGAGTTCCCCTAAGAACTAAACCTTTTTTGTTTTCTGTTTGCATTTGCACTGTAAGTGATGTAAGCTGGCTGATGGATTGTATAGCAACCACATAAAAGAAGATGCAGGTTGCTGTGATCAGAGCACTTAATCTCATCAAAACCACAATTTCTTTTGTTGCATATCAGCTCAATAAAGAAATAACTTCACTGTCGGTTCATTTGTTCTTTGTTTTTTTACAGCTTCTTGTTCCTGTGGAGCAAACACACAAAAATGGGAAAACTTCCTCCAGTGGTTCTAAGAACTATGAAAAAAACTTTTTTTTTCATCAGATAATAAGATACAAATCCATAAAAGTTAGAACATTTTCAAAAAAACAATAAAAACCGGAGTCTGTGATAAGGTAATTCACTTGATCGGACAGAAATACAAAAAATTATTTCCAATATTTTCACTGTCCAACCCAAAAGTTTTTTATAAAAATATAAAAAATGTAGAATCTGCTGCATGCAACATGCTTAAAATAGCTACAACAGTAGGGTGTATGTCACATCACCTTTCTTTTTAATTACACTACTTAACTCATTGGTGGTTTCCAGCTTTGCTCTACACAGACTGAGGTCTCTCTGGATTCCCTATATCTTTTTTCACATTATTATGTAATGTAGATATGGAAAGACCTCAATTCTTTGCAAACTTGTGTTGCTAAATTTTTTTTCTTCTCACAAAGTTTGGCAGATTGTGATGAGCTATGATCCATTTTTGCTTGCGAAGACTGAGCATTTGGCTGATGCTTCCAGTCATGATAACCTCACCCGCTTATTCTGGAAAGTTTCCAAATGGAGTAATTTAAATGTTCTATACACTTTGTACACTTACAACTTTTATACTTTAACAGTTAAAGAAATGTTAAAGTTACAGAAAGGTTACAAATTGCTGTTTTATTTAATTGCATTTTACAAAATGTTACAATTTTTCAATAATGAGGTTTCTGCATATATGTATGTCTTAAAGTATATACATACAGAACATACACACATACATAAATACATACATCCATACATATACTGTAGAACACACATACAAACAGTACATGCATTTATACTGTATGTACCAACACAAAATGCAGAAACGTACCATCAAATTGCATTCAATTTAAAAGAACATTAAATTTGAAATGTAATTCAGTATCCCTACATAAAGCTGGCTATTTAGGGTCAGAGGCACTATTTGTGTATGAAAGAGATAGATATACATATTTGTATAATTTATACATGTCTTATAGTGTATATACACTCAATTATACACAATTTCTATATTTAGTATATTTTCTGTTCTCTGTAAATATGATTTTCTTTCACCCTTTCTTACATACGTAATCAGTACACTCTTCTATCTGCAGCATGTTTGCTGCACTGCTTTGACAATGCAAATATACATTTATTACGTCAACAAAGCACATCCTTAACTGGACTGAAGTGAAAGAGAGAAAGAGAGAGAGAGATAGATAGAGTAATAGAGAACAAGCTTCAAAAATAAGTCCCTGGCAAACATACCTGAGCATGACCCAAGGCCCATCTAGGATGTTAAAAATCGTCTTGAAACAGTATTTTGTCAGACACCATCAGGCTTGGGTCAAGAAGCAGACCTCAGTCCAGACCGCAGACCAAAGTTGTTGAATACAGGCATAATAGCTCAAATACTGTTCAGTGAACTTCATCAAGTGGCTAGCTCTTCCTAATGGCTGGCATTACAGTTCCATGGGAAAAGATGAACAATGAAAAAGTCTCTGAAAAATATGTGAACTGGCCTCCATTATGTGAAAGCCTTTCTTAATGATTTATTAAGCACCTTCAAAAGTGTATTTTTTGATGGACTACATCTCAAAAGTACATGCCCCATACACATTTTAGCTTTTATCTATTAATAATAGAAAGTCAATGATGGTACTCAGCACCTAGCTGTTCGTGGAGTCAAAGGATTGTACTGTTTGCTGATAAATGACATTTTACTCAAGCGTAATTCCTCAGAGAACAACTTTTCATGGTCCTTTTCTGAAGCTGACTTCAGCCTTTAATAAAATGAACGATGCCAAGCAGTAGTTGTCCATGGCGTTTCGTTATTATGATGCAGTTGCAAAACAACGTGTAGCATTTTATACTATAGCTCCTGTGCAGTCATTTCACATCTTACTTTTGACACAGAAGACATTCAGAATGGCACAGTCAACCTTGAACATGCTCTTTATGGTTGGTTTCTACTGTGTGAGTCTTCTGCACATTGCTGATAACGCAACACATCACTCTAGGTGAATTCAAGGCACCCAGCTTTCAAAATGTTTTAAGGGGTCCCATTTTTACCACAAACAATGAATTTGCCACACTTGGCTTGTTCATTCCACCCAATTTTGCAATGTTCCAGCAGTCCCAAACATCTAACAGGGCAAGATGTGAAGTTATAGTGGCGCACTGGTGTCAACATAGAACTGATCAAATGTTTAGTCTCTGACATAAATTAAACAGGGCTGTTCTTTTACTAGAGCTACTACTACCACTTTACTAGAGCTACGACTGCCATTAATATGTACAAAATTACTGCAAATCAAACAGAATTGATTTAATCTACATGTATCAGTTAATATTTAGATTTCTTAGTAAAACACATAACATATACAGCACTATGGATTTGCTTTGCAGCTAATAACCCCACATGATATAAAATTCAAACTACTTCCTGCATTTTCTTTTTACTTGTACTCAAAACATTTTTTTTAGTTTTTTTTTTCATGACTGCTAATTGCACATAATGTGGAGATTAGGGGTATAATGCAATGCATTTCCTAATTACTGAGTCAAACTTCAGGTGTCTTCAGTATGCCTGAATAATTTGCCAAATAAATGCCATTTTTTGTGATATCTTTGCAACTTTAAATTTTTAAATATTTCTTGAAATCTGAATATGGTTTAAATCTGATGTCAGATACACTATAGGTCCAATATTTTAGAAACACCCACTCATTATAATGTTACTTCTGAAATAAAGGGTATTAACAGAGTTTGTCCATCCTTTGGCTTTACACTAGGTGTTCGAGTATTGCTGTGAAGATCTGATTGCATTCAGGAATAGGAGCATTAGTGAGCTCAGGTATTGATGTTAGATAATTAATTCTTGGTCACAAACATCACTCCAACTCTTCCCAAAGGTATTGGATAGAGCTCCATTAATCCAGAGTCTCACTACTGGTAGGTGCTTTTAATACCCCTCTAGATGATATCTTGACATCAGGAATGGTGGCTTCTCCAGAGTATACAATTCAATTGTCAGTGCTTTTATAGAATTATAGCAATTATAGAAAGAATGTCTGGATACCTTTGGACATATAGTACATCAGAGTATACTGTTTACATGACCACTACAATCTGATCACTACTGAATTAGAATGTGAACGTTAAAGTGTCTACTGGTCATTGCGTACACGCCCCATCACACAAGGTGCACCACTATGAAATGTGACCTCTGCATTTAACCTATCCACACATGGAGCTTTGAGCAGCTATCAACAGTGCCTGGAGAGAAATGTAGCAAGACAGTACCTTGCTGAAGAGTACCTTAGTGATATTTGGGCTGGGACTTGAACTTGCGACCCTCTGATGACATGAGCAAGTCCCTAACCACTAGGGTACCACTGCCCCAATTAAGATAATGCTGTATTATTAGTATGCATGTAAACACACATTGTTAATAGAACACCGCCCCTCCCCAATTTCCCATTCTCAACAAAATCTCAAAGACCTAATCAATACAGTTGTTTAAAAAATGCTAAGGAGTATCACAATGTGTTTGGTATAGAAACAGGACAAACACTGCGGTGACTACGGACTATAAATCACGTAGTGCAGTTCTGCTGCACTTTCTCCAATCTTATGCATTACCATTTTTTCCTTGAGCAAAGCCTGTTCTCAAGGGAGCAACTTACGCGTAATTCTCCTGCGATGGCCAGTGGAGCATACAATCTCTCCCTGAGGTGCATCATCTATTAATAGGTTTATGGGACAACAAGCACCCTTCCCTTGCACTTCCACCAACTCTTCCCTCTGTAGTCGTTAAGCGGTGTGCTGCGAATAAAGAATGCATGACAGCCTTTACAAAGACCATATGGATTGTGTGTTTTATCTCATGCTTCAGTTCACCGCATTCAAGGCTGTGTTGCTTGTGTCATTCCCCTCCTTGGCCTTTGATTCTGTCCCCACTGAAGGAGGCTGTAAAGGATGCCTTTAGTGAATCTGGAACTGTTGCCAAAACTGTCACAATACCATATTAGAATTATAGATAATGTCTAAGTTAGGGGTTATTGAAGTGCAATATTATGTAATTTCAGAGTAAGGAGTGCTTTAAAAATCACATACCTTGTACCAGTGATGATATGTATATATTTTTTATTAGATACAATTAAGACTTGTTTGTGGCAACAAATGATCGTTCACTTACACTACATGCTACATTATGCAGTGTCTTCCCTAAATTTTAGAGAGCATTTAGACTGATAAATTGTACTCCATGACAGTTACTAATCACATCATAACACCCATATCTCTTCAATTGGCTTCAATTTACGAATCATGAACTGTGGCGGACTGTTAGAAAGCCCTAATGTGACTTTTACTGTGTAGTTTATTCCACATCTTGTCCTGTTTGCCCTCCGCCATAAATCATTGGCAATAACCGTGTGTAGTTATTGGTGCTCTCCAACAAGTGAAGCAAACCAACCACCACCACACAGTAAAATATACAGTTCACGTTCTTTTTATGTAAGTGCAGAGCAGAAGACAAGAGGCCTCCATTAAATGTGTAATGCAAGCAGAATGCAATATTAGTTTTGAACTGTATACCACAGACACTTTATTGAATGATATTACTTCTTTTGATTTTTTGTGCTCCAACTGTAAACCTGGGGGTTACTTCACAAAGCAATATTTATAGCCAGATAATGTAAACCCAGAGTAGAAGATTAACAGATCCTCAGCTCCTTTTCTATTGGGCAGGCTTGGGGTTATGTTAAAATGAGCTTCCTAAACTGATACCTTTTTCTTTCTGAAATTACCTGGGCTGTAACTTCTTTCCTGGATAAACAAGGAACTTATTTCTAAACTCAGCCAATTTGTATACTTAAAAACATAATATTAACAATTACTTTAGATAAATCCTTTTATAATCTTGTCATTTCCTTTGAGATTCATTTCTTTCCACATTTTTTCTCCAATTTACTCTGAACTGCTGCTAACACAGCTTCACTGCATAGTTTAGGAAAGCAACTACTGACAAATCATAGAAGTCTATCCAACTGTTTAACCAATCACAATATTAAGCACATTCAGTGAGACTTGTAAATGTAATACAAACCTCATTTCCAAAAAAGTTGGGATTTGCTGATTAATGGGATCTTTATATAATTGACAAAACTATAAAAAATATTAAAAATCTTTTATGGACATCTTAAATTGTATTTTGCAAATATAAACAAACTTATCAAAATTATCAAGTAACATCAGTTTTGAAGACTCCATATTAAAAAAGATAATTGGTAGCAGGTGAAGTATCATGATTTGGTATAAAAGTAGCATCTATCAAAGGTTCAGTCTCTGCAAGCAAGGACAGGTAATGGTTCACCCCTTTGTGTCAAAATTAATGAAATAATTGTTAGCCAGTACAAAGGAAGAGTTCGCAATGCAAGATTGCAAAGAATTTGGATCGCTGCATCAGGAAACGCAACTTGAAACTGTATTGCGCAAGGATGAAGCTGCACCATGATGGGCCGGCTGGAGGTGATGGCAATGCTCCACCCTTTGAAGGCAATCAGTGCTTATGACCAGGTTCTCTAGTTCTGCAGTGGGTGCGTCGACTGCATAGGCGGAGACTCAAAGCCATTGGGAGGCACATGAGGCCCGTATCTGGTTTGGGTGAACTCCCTCATACAGCCGGGTTTGGCATAGTCCTCGCACCTCCTTCTAGAAAATCATTTTTACGTTTTACATTTACATTTATTAATGTTATCCAAAGCGACTTCCAAGACACAGGAACAATCAAGCATTAGAGCTGCACAGGGCAACACTGAAGTGGGTGTGACAAAGAGCCCAACACATTTCTCTTAGTTGTAAAATACAGATGGCAAGTGTTACAATAAAAGCTATAAGTGGAACACAGCTATCTGGGAGACATTCTCTAGGCAGTTATCAGGTAGCAATAGTTTGTATGTGACTGGCTTATGTGCCAAGGTGGATGCGGAACAGTTGAGTCTTGAGAACGTAACCACTCTCTCTAGTTCATGTACGCCTCATCTGGAGCACCTCACCATCTTGTGCCAGCCATTCTACTTGGCCTGGGAGTTTACATCGGTCATTGCAACGGCTGTGTACATTGCACCCCAGGCCGACACAGGTATCGCCTTGGCTAAGCTACATGATGTGCTCAGTGACAATCAAAACAAACACCCAGACAGCGCCCTCATCGTTGCGGGAGACTTTAATAAAGCGAGGCTCAACCAAGTCATGCCTAACCTCTATCAGCATGTCTCCTGCCCTACGAGGGGAAGCAACACACTTGACCACTGCTACACCCAATTCAAGCACAGCTACAAAGCAACACAGCATCCCGGGCTTGGAAAAAGTGACCACGATGCCATTTTCCTGATCCCAGAGTATAAACAAAAACTCACACAGGAAGCCCCGGTGACGAGGGAGGTAAAGAGCTGGTCTGACCAATCAGAAGCTGCGCTGCAGGATGATCTCGAAAATGTAGACTGGGAGATGCTTCGGCTCAGCTCAGCCAATGTTAGCGAGTTTGCGGATGTCGCCGTGAGCTTTGTAAACACTCTGTCTGACCAGATCATTCCTTCCGTCACCGTCCTCAGCTTTCCCAACCAGAAACTGTGGGTCGACAGATCCATCCCGGCCGCAGTGAATGCCTGCACTGCGGCATACAATGATGAACTAAAAACTAACAACCAGGAAAATGACCCAGTACAAGGCGGAGTCCTACAACGTCCAATGCACGGTGAAACCAGCTAAACAATGGTACCGAGCATGGGTGGAGTCTCATTTCCATTTCAACGACTCCCGTCGTGTGCAGCACGGTCTTCGTACTATCACTGCATTCAGAGGTAAACATACCACTGCTCTGAATGCTGACTCCGCATTTGTTGAGAAACTAAATTCATTCTACGCATGGTTTGAGGCTCACAGTATTACTGCTAACCTGGCTAGTGATAGCAGCAGCCTGCTATCTGACCGTATAGACAGTGATGCTGCGATAATCGTGTCAGTGTGCGATGTGCACAGAGCTCTGATACGTGTGAATATCAGGAAAGGATGGCATTTCAGGGCGTGTCCTGTGGTGCTGTGCTGACCACCTACATCTTCAAGGAGTGTCTTGCTCAGTGCTTCGTGCCTGCCTGCTTCAAGAGGTCCATCATTGTTCCTGTTCCAAAGAATAATAAGCCCTCCACCCTAAATGACTACCGACCACCCGGTGGCCTTAACATCTATAGTCATGAAGGTATTTGAGAGGCTTGTTAAAAATTACATCTGCTCCTCCATCACCGGCTCCATCGACCCACTACAGTTTGCAAACCGTCCAAATAGATCTACAGAGGATGCCATCACTCATGTCCTGCACACCACCCTCACCCATGTGGACAGTAAGAGAGGGAATTACGTGAGACTGCTATTCATTGATTACAGTTCAGCTTTCAACACCGTTGTTCCAGTCAAACTGTTCAACTGAAGGACCTGGGAATGAACGATCAGCTGTGCAGGTGGGTCCTGGACTTCCTTACAGGCAGACCCCAGGTAGTGAGAGTGGGCAGCTGTGTGTCTATATCCATCACCCTCAGCACTGGAGCACCACAAGGATGCGTTTTAAGTCCCTTGTTGTATTCAGCCTACACGTACGACTGCGTAGCCACTCACAGCTTCAGCACTATTGTTATGTTTGCTGACAACACGGTCGTGCTTGACCTCATCTCCAATAATGATGAGTCAGCCTACATGATGGAGGTTGAAGTCCTGACCCTAAAGTCCTGCAGAGAGTGATCAAAGCTGCAGAACGCTGCTGCAGATATGATCTTCCCTCCCTGCAGGAGATTTACACCAGGCGCTGCAGGACTAGAGCTGTCAAAATCATCAAGGACTCATCACACCCCAGTAACTGTCTGTTCTGGCTACTGAACTCAGGCAAACGGTTCCGTAGCCTTATGACCAGAACAGAGAGACTCAGGAGGAGTTTCTACCCACAGGTCATAAGGCTCTTAAACCAGGACATGCCACACATTTAGTAGGTCTTACCTGGACTATACACCTCACTATAATCCTGTACCTCAACCACTGCATTGCACTGCCTTCGACTGAACTCATCTATCTGTACATTGCCATTTGCACTACACTATTTGCACATTTAGCTGGTCTGCACTTTCTATATTCTGTATATTCCGGCAAATTACTTGCAAACTAAAACTCATTTGGTCTGTATATATTTTTAAGGGTGTGTATTTACTGTCTAAACTGGTTATACTGTATATTGTTAGGTTTATTGTTTAGTATTCGTTTCCTATTTATTATTATACGTTTTTTTACCTGCTTACATTTTATAATACATATTCTATTTCTTCTATTTTTTAACTTTATTATTTACATATATGTATATAAAAAATGCACAGTCTCAGGAACGATCAGGGTACATTTCACTGCATGTTGTACTTGTATAACTATGTATGTGACAAATAAACCTCTTAAATCTTGAATTTTCTCATCATATTTGTGTCATTTTACAAAAGTTAATTAAGTTGGTCAGTAAAACTATTGAAAATGCGTTGTAATCCTTGTAGCACCTTCAGTATTACTCTATGTAATGCGAACACTTGATTGTTTCCTCTGTCCTGGATGTCACTTTGGATAAAAGCCAAATGAATAAATGTAAATATAAATATAAATGAAAATCTCTTTTATCAGTTAAATAAGACTCCACATGATTAAACATAGAATTCTGGCAAATATTATATATTACATTATTATATTATTATGACAACTTTTCTGGAAATGTGGATTCTAGTATTAAAAATAGGGTAATGTCACACCACTAGTACAGCTAATAAAAATGTAATAAAAAAGCACCATTGGTTCCACAGACCTTCTTTTATCAGCATGTGGAAAAAAAATCTAGGTATTTCCTTGACTGTAACACTATTGGCATAACAAGAATAGTGTCAAATCTTATGAAGCCAGTAAAAGGGCAATGACAGGGGAAAGTGACAGGAAAGCCTTTGAAGAGCCCAAGGTGTCCATCAAAGGCACTGGGTCAGTTAAGACCACATGAACAAACAAATAGAGCATTTAATCTCCCTCCTAAGCATGGCACTCACCGGCTTGGGCATTTAGCACAGCCGCTGTCTTCTTGGCTGACAGCCAGGCCCTATCCTTCACATTTACATTTTGCTCACCGGAGCTCGCAGATAACTTGCTTTCCAGAACACATCAAGGTCAGGCTATGCAAATGACCACTAGTGTCTCACATGAGGATGCAGATCTATCTATCTATTTATTTATTTATTTATTTATGTTTGTTTGTTTTTTTATTTTATTGCACTACAATACTAATAAACTAGCTGGCCCTATTGTGGTTGTGGCTGAAAGTTCAGAAAGGAAAGAAAAACAAAACACAGGTGACACCTACACTGAAATAAAAAAAAAAATGTGCCTTAAATTGCTTGATTTAAATGTGTACATTGGTCCCACTTTAATTCCATATGTTACACCAACCAGTAACTGCTTTTTATTTACTCTCTTTTGGCAATATAATTATGATGATGTAATATATTGCAGCCATATGGGACTAATGCATACAGTTGAATCAGGTAATTCAAGGCACATTTTTTAGTGTACATTATAAGGCACATACGATTATGCTTGGGAACCTTAGCATATTAGTTGACTAGTAACATTTAGGGAATGCTTGTCTACTTAGCTATGTGTAAAATTGTAAATCAAATCTCAAGAAAGTAACTTGGTATCTTGAAGATCTGTTTGTACAGTGCTAGCAGACATAGCAAACAGCTAGCTAGCAAACATTAGCAGTAAAGGCAGCTGTCTGCTGTGTTTGGTAGTACTGTAATTATTATGGGATCATAAATATATAATGATTCTGAAAAAAGGCATGTTAAAAATTTAGTAATGTGTTGAGTAATGTCACTGAGGAGGCCAGATTCTAATTCTGTTTAGGTCCCAACAATGGCTAATTCAGGCCCTGATAAGCAGCCTATTAGTTAAATAATATAGTTTAAGGAGTGTTTATCTGCTTAGCTGTCTGAAAAATTGTGAATGAGATCTCAGGTAGGCATTTCCAACTTTGGGTTATCAACACTACTTGGCAAATTAAGGAAAGCCAGAGAGCTAACAAGCAAACCTTAGCATTAAAGGCAGCTGTTAAGAGGTACATTTTTGTAGTCCTGTAATTATCAGATCACGAGAATATAATAATCCTGAAAAAATGAATGAATACATTTCAATATTGTCACTGAGGAGGCCAGTTTCTAATTTTGTTTAGGTCCCACCAATGGCCAGGTCAGGCCCTGACAAGCAGCCTCTCAGGAAGCTGTAGATTTCCCATCAGGGCAGATACAAACAATGTCATATGTCGTCTCTTAGCTTGGGTAATTTATCGAAGAACCCATTCCTCTCACAGAAGTGTCTGCTGTGTTTTGTAGCTGAACGCTTTCATTAGGAGAATTGATCGCGTCTCGCTTGCACTTTCCCTAGACGTCCAGTTTGGCCAGGATGGTGAGGGATAGTAATTTATAGTGATTCCCTGTATGCCATGATCTTCATCTATTCCATCTGTCAAAACACAGATCAGACAAACTCATCAGTGACCAGTCTGGCATCCACATAGAGCTAAACGATGAACACCTGTTGCAGAGCTCATATCAGCCAGTTTGTATGTACATTTAATTAGAGTGAGGGAATTCATTATAGATTTTAATGAGGAATATTCACCATGTTAGACTTTGTAGCAGCTCAAAATCTGCTATATGACTCAGTATATGCTTCTCTGTATTTAAAAAAGCATTTGTTAAAAGAATCTTTTTGTAGATAAACCTATTTATTCACCGAAATGTAGTTAGCTGTGTAAGTGTAAAGAACCTTGTAAAATTTTAAAGAACCTTCACATAATGTAAAGGATCTAAATCAATAAAAGTATATTTTTATGCTGCAATTGTATATCCACATTTAAATTTTTTAGATGTAAAAATGTAGTTTTCTGTATATCTGCAGTGTTGTAATTGCTCATATTAAGCTAGCATGTCAAGACAAATGGGTTTATAACTCATTATTGTTAGCCTAGCTTAACATGGGCCATTAAAACCCTTGAGGTGTGATTAAAGCCCGAAGGTCCATCCCCTCCCTCTAAAGATTAAAAAGAGACACAGTTGAACAGAGTGAATCCCATGAGCAATTGGACACATTTTCATTATCTGTGTTGTTAAACTTTTTTCCTTGTAACCCCATCACCTTCTTTATAATAAAATGCACACCAGACAAGATGATCATTGACCATATTCTGGCAACAGCATAGAACTTTTGGTAGAGCCCTTGTAAAGAGTTTCAGGTTTGCCAACTTTTGGCTTCAGCTTGGGGTCATATTTGTGGGCGACAAGAAAAATTTGATCGACTTGGGAAGGCAGGGTCAGGCATGTAGGGTGTTAAATTATTTGTGATATTATTTTGGACATCCAGGTGGGGATGATTGTAAACAAAATGTTTTAGTAAAGGTGTGAAGGAATAAAAGACATTTTTTAAAATAGCAATTTATGTTATCTGCTCTTTTCTGTATACTGTCGACAGATCAAATGAGGATGTCAGCATGTGCACCCTTAAAAGTTCAGCAACAGGGTCTTTTAAGAGAGGCCATAGAACATTTTGGTATCTTGAAGAACTTTTCAATGGAGATTCTGTTTTTCCAATTAAAAGTGTTTTTGTGAGGAACCATTCATTTCTTTAAGTTAAAAGAACACAAGACTTTCCCAATGCATCCAAATCAAGAAGTGTTTTAAATTCTTTGCTTTTAACAGTGTAGGGATTTGAATCATGCAGTTTGCTATATGCTGTATCTATAATAATCACTCATATCAGTGTAGCGTGACAAGATAACTGGCTTTCATGTGATGAATGGCATAAGTCATCATCGTTAGCCAAACTTAACAAGTGTAGCTGAGACCCACGATGTGTGATTAAAGCCTGAAGGCCCATCCCCTCTCTGTAAAGATCACAGAGCTGAATGGAGTGGACTCCATTAGCAATTAGACCCATCCATATCGCCTGTGACATCCCCCTCAACTCCTTAGTCCCTTTTCCATCCATCTATTAAATTCTCTCGCCCTTTACCTCTCCTCTCCCAATTAAACACAGGGTAGTTTTTGAGCAGCTCGTGGGGAAGGAGGCATGGGTTCGCGTCGTCCGGCTCGGCTGCCTCACTGACTGGCACTACTGACAGCTGTGTTCGGATAATGAGGAACACTCTGTGTGCATGGCTCCGCCGCCAGGAGGGCCAGCTCCCTGCAGAGCTTTTACCCACCAGACCGTGTCATCATCGTTATCAATCACTTCCGAGCCCTCTCTGGGCGCACGCCCTCCGTCATCCTGCCGCTCAGATTACAGCATCTATTGTTCCCATTTACCTGCGTCCTTTTCCCATGAACCCTACACTGAAGGCACAGCTAAAGGAGGGTACTGATTAAATCCTTTGTGGCAAATCTAATATTCCAAGTCACTTGCGCTATTGTGACAGTTTGGCAGCCTAGCACATACATGCAAGGCAGTACTACCAAGGTCTTTTGGTGGAAGGGGGCCTCAGAGGGCCGGGATTAAGGTCTGCTTTGGTGTGCAATTTAAAATTTGTCATTGATGTCATACCTAGATGAATGTTACCAAAATAAATAGGTTGAGGCTGGATTTTGTATTAATTTAAAGCATCTTATTGGGGCAAAAATGGTGCAACTCACATCTTGATTAGATAGATGACTGCTGCTGATTTGCAACTTTATTGATTAGCTTACTTACAGGAAATTGCTGCCTAACTATTTCCACTTTGGGAGCAGCACAGCTTTGCCAGTGGAGAGTAGGTCCAATGGGGGTAAGTGTCTTACCTTGGTGCAATCAGGAATACAGTCCCAATCCTGGCATTAAAAATGACAACCCTCTGGCTATTACCTCACACACGTACACCTCTTACAACCAGGCTAATGGACACATCTTTTCATCTCTGGATTACTGGACGATGCAGATATCAGAAATTACACACTCACCATGCCATGCAACATCACTTATTGTTAAGTAGCAAATGCAGTGCAAATGCAGCTATATGTCATAGAATGTGTTGCAGTAAGAGCACCAAGAATTGTCAGGTTTAAGCTCGTTTTAACTCTTCTCAGATGCACTTCAGGGAAAATAAGCAAAATTTTATGAATTGTGCCATAGTTCATATCAGCTTACTTACTTTTCACAACTGACTGATCTTAGAGTCTTACAGCATGAGATGAAATTAGACCTGGCTAGTAACGCTTGCTTGGGCATTAGCATTTAGCTGTCTTTTATTATATGTTAATAATGTTTAGTGCTCTCATTCTGGTTAAATTTAACTCAGTAATGGCAAAATTCTGTGTGGTGCTGGGAGTCACCAAGATCCCATGTGTTGACACCCAATACTGTCTTGAGTGCAGGCACCTTCATTAAAAATGATTTTTTCACATCCGGTGTTCAGCGGCCTTAACACACCACTTTCACACTAATTTGAACATAGGGCAAGGCTATTTATAGCATATATTTCATATTATAGCTGATGCAATTATTATTAATTGTTTTCAAGAGAAAGGGCCCATGTGGGCAGTGGTGGCCTTGTGGTTAGGACATTACTCTTGGGACGTGAAGGTCGTAGGTTCAAGTCCTTGTATTAAACCTCAAAGGAGTTGTGAACACAAGTGCGAGTACTTGAATCTTTATTTTAGTAGAATGCACAAGAAGTATATGCAAGGTCACCAGGGCAATCAAGAACTTCAAAGGCAGATCCAGGTCCAAGGTCATAAAACAGGCAAGGGTCGAGATAACTGGCAAACAGATAAATCAAGGGCAAGACAAAAATCAGAATCCAAAAGACAGTCCAAATTTCAGTATACGGCTAAGGAATATCGTAGGCAAATCCAAAATCCAAAAATCCAGAAAACAGTCCAAGAATCGAAATACCAGAAAAACCAGACAGGAATGTTAACGCTCAGAATCGACCAAAAGATACGAAACCTTGCACCAAAGTACGAGATCGCAGTGTTCTTATGCTCTGTTCTGATTGACCCCAATAATCACCACCTGGGAAGATCTGGGCCGCGGAATCAGTATTCCCGGTGATGCAGACCGGCTCCGACCACCAGGTGAAGCCTTAGCTGCGCTTACAGTCCTGCCTTGGGTACTAGCGAGGTACCATTGAGTGAGGTACCCTTAAGCAAGGTACCATCCCTCGGTGCTGTTGATAGCTGCCCGCTGCTCCATGTGTGCACGTGTGATAGGTTACATTTGCAGAGGTCACATTTTCTTGTGATGCTTGAGTGTGTTCACAATGACAAATAGTCACTTTCACTTCATAAGGGTTGCATTTTCAAGGGCCCTGTTCTTGCATGTTCCAAGTCTGCTTTTTTTATTTAGCAGGAGCATAATAATGCTCCCCAAATACTACAAAAAAGATGTCGAACCTATTTCCAAGCTGGAGAGAGAGACAGAGGCTCCTGCAAGATCAATTAGGCATCGAAAGGGGAGAGAGGCTCTCACTCTTTATAAGAGTTTCAATAGATTCTGTGTCAGTACGGCCCAGTCCATTGAAGCTTTAATGAGTATCTCTGTGAGAATGTGAATTATTTACTTTAAGAGACAGTAACTCTCTTCATCACAACACAATTAGCAGCATGAAAACTATTGAACGCCATTAATTACAAGCTGAAAGTAAAGGAGAAAAAATAAGAGAGCAACAGGAATGGCACTGTTAAAAAGATTTGCAGTGTAAAGGTGCATTCCTGATCAAGAATGTGCAATGTATTTGTCACCGTAACTGCTACAAGTCTAGTCTACCACTGAGATTTAGACACCCCACTAGAATCTCACTGTTTGAATTGGGGGGCTAAATCTGGATTATGGTGCTCCTTTTTGTTCTTACAACTCGATCCTATAAAGGTCACCTCTTCCAGACTGTCAGCATTGTACATTTAAAAGGGCAAGGCTTCTCAGAAGAGCCGGGCCCCACTATCTCATTCGTTCATCTCCACACTCCATTTCATTCACAGTGGGCTCATGTCTCGCTCATGTACTCTGCTCTGCACTCCCAGCCCTCCATGTGACAGCTGGCTCTCTGCCAGAACACTCAACCATGGATATAGCCTTGCAATGGTAGGCTTCACCACTTTAGCCACTTGGATTTGACCTATCTACATGCATTTTTCTCAGCATATACTGTAAAAATTGCTGTAAGTTAGTTAGCATTTATGGCATCCTCATAGTTAGGCTTGAAGTAAAAACATTTACTAAAGGGTTGACCTAAAAACTGAAATATACAAAGTAGAAATACAAAATACAAGTTACATTCATGTCTTACAGTTTCCAAAACTCAGTGTTTAAGCGAGAGCTGCATGCCATTAAACTCAATATGACAAAGAATGTACACTGCTGTTAGCTTGGTGCTAACACAGTAAATCCCATAGAGACTGAATATCCTAGCAAGTTGTAATTAGCAGAATTATGGCAGGAATAATTAGATACTTACCAAGAAAATTAATACTTACAAAATTAGTGTTTCTACATTAAATACTGTACAATATAATAATTGACTTTGCCCTTATGAACAGAAGGTCACAGGTTCAGGTCCCAACCCGGGTACCACTGAGGTACCCTTGAGCAAGGTACCATCTTGCTGCACTGCTCCTGGGTGCTTTCATAGCTGCCCACCGCTCCATATGTGAAAAATGCTAAATGCAGGGCTCTGATTTCATTGTGGTGCATTGTGTGTGATTAAGTGTGTTCACAATGACAAATAAGTCACTTTCATTTTCACTTCACTTTTTTTACATGACAAAAAATGTTTATGAACATATTTGAATATCCCATGTTTTATTTTTTGTCATTTCAGGTTGTTCTAGGTAAGCTGGAATGCTTGTGTTATTTATTATTAAAAATAATAATAATAGTACATTAATTAATTAATGATGTGTTTATTAATAAAACTAAAGGATAAAAATTAATATTACAGGGACAATGATGGTCCTGTATTCCTTCAGAAAATTTATATTTATGCCCCGTTTTACAGTTAAGTTGATTAAACTGTATGTTTTGATGTATTATTACAATATTGTTGTAATGGCATTAAATTAGCCATATTTGTTTGATACAGTATAATATGCCTGTACTGTGAATCTTTTCCCAAAATTCAACACAGAACTCAAAGTCAGTTTTTTATTTGTATATAGCACTTTTTATAACTGACTTTGTCACAAAGCAGCTTAACAGAAATTAGGTTCAAGCCCCTAATGAGCAAGCCAATGAAGACAGAGGCAAGGAAATCTCCCTTTGGAAGAAGCAAGACTTAGCATCCCATCCTCCTCTGGTCAACACCAAGAAAACAATCTCAGTCTCTAGAGGTGGCTGCTAAAAGCCTATAGCTTGGAGAAACATAGCTAGCATATGCATAAAGCATGAAGTACATGCAATGGGCTGTGGTAGCTGAGCTACTCTGGGGGAGGTGATCAGCAAGCCCTAGTGATGGATGATCTGGTTGAAGGTGCAAGAGTGGCAGCAGATCCCAGTGTACCGGTACAATCTTTGGGATGTCAATATGGGGCCCCCCTCAGCAGGAGTGAGTGGTTTCCGCATCTTTACATATTTACAATACATATATACATATTTAAAGTATCACATTGGCGTGAACACAGTACATTATTGTAGAAATCCTTACAGGCCATTAATTGTCAAAATACAATGTCATTTACGTGTTGTGAATTGCATTATGTTTCCATTATTTTGTCTACATATTATACATAGACTTTAACAGAAGCATCAGGCTTACTGCTGTAAGCTCCAGATCTTTTATAGATCCACTGAATAGGTGTACAATTACAAACTGCAGTCTATAGGTTGCTATGCACATTTGTCATCCATCATCCATGTCACATCCATTCATCATCCTCTAGTTCTCCATCAATGGTCAGTTTGTAATCACAGAGCCAATGCTGGTTGGAAATTTTTGGTTGTTGGGCTATTCTCCACTGACACAGACAGTGAAGTGTTTAAAAACCCCAGCAACAATGTGTAGAGAGTGGCTGACAAATGTTGCACCAACAGATGGACAGCAGTGTGTAATAGTACCTGCAAAGAACATTTTTGTGGTAGATGTATCTGATAAAACGGTCAACGTACAAATCCATTGCATATGGTATGTGTTAGTGACGAGGCATCCCTGAAAGCTTGCCATTCACAAATTCAAGGATGAAAAGCTTGGGTTTCAACACAGATTGGCTGCCGGCTCCCAGAGGACACCATGAAATGTGTTTTGTAGACAGTCTCTCTCTCTCTCTCTCTCTCTCTCTCTCTGTGAGCAGGCTCCGAGCTACACATGCATTCCAGCATTGTCATTCAAGTGTGGCCGCAGCATCAAGGACATGGGCATTGTCACGGGAATGAATTGCCTGCCAGCTCTTTGGCATCAATGCTGCACAATCATACACTCTCTCAGTGCTATCTTCTACTATAACTGCCCCTCCATCTGAGCCCACATAGAGCACTGTTTAGTTGGTGGCAAAATAAGATAGTGCTGACATTTGTTAAGTTTACCACTGAGTCTAACATGCACTATTCAGTTTCTTAATGGGCAAATTATTGGATGACCTTTCTTCTTATAAGGAATAAAATGAATGAAATAGGCTTAGTAATATGACAGACTCATCTGGGACTGTATGCTGTAATTAAACCACCTATTTGCTTTAAAAAATAGGGCTACATTTGGTGTTAATGGGAAAATATGACATGACATGTAAGTTTGGGTAAGGGTGTGGATTCTTTTGAGGAGGAGACTTGACATGAGCTTCCATTTTAGAGAGGCACATGTGTGAGATTAAAGAAAAAACAGTGCCATCCAGTGGTGTTAGGCAGTTTAGGTTACTTCAGAGCAGTGGCAGGCATGGGGGTTTGCTCACTGATACTTATGGTGCTAAAGATGGGCTTTCTATGTCTTTTTTGTCATGAACACATAAAACAGCATCTAATTGCACATACTGTGTTCAAAACCTGGCCTGCTTTTCAGTGATACACCTCTTGTATTTGAGGTGAAAAGCAGCTATGGACAAATCTCCCACAGACAGCCCAGGCCTCCAAGCTTAATATGTCAAACACAACAACAGCAGTGCTGACAAACAATTTCATCAACCCTGTCACTGGTACTTGTTATTTACCCATGGCATAATACAAGAACAAAATCACTGTAATGATCCCAGGGTAGCTCTTTTGTGAAGGAAGCAAACACCTAATGTAAATTCACCTGATCCCTTCTCCAATATTTGTGGTGCAGTTGAAATAAATTTGTTTACATCAGTCACAGCTCTTTGCGCACCTCTAACATATAATAATTAGGTCGCTGACTAATGGATCGCTACCATCTAAGCAGTGCTAATTACCGTTACCTGTTATTCTTTCTGAGTGCAGGATTTATCTGAGTAATTAACACACGAGTGTCTGATAAAGTGTGAAATGAATACTGGAGGCATATTATAGAGAACCATGGTACCAAACAATCTGATAGAACTTTCTTGCCACAACACTTAAATACACTATCGAAGACCTGAATGGAAAAGATCTGCAGTAATTTCCGTGCGTTGTCTAGAAGAGGATGTAAAGAGCTCTGGATTGCCACAACTCAGTGAAGAGTATCACATTGTTTCAGTGTTTACGTCATTATTTCATAATCACAGACTCATTTCCAGTTGTATATAAAGGTCTCAGCATCACCAGTCAAATGACATGTTTGATTATTTGACAACTGAAAAATGTTTGAACATCTTTTAGGGAACAAGTTTAAATTTTTTCAAATTTTAATGCCCACATTTTATTCAAAGTGAAAGTGACTTATTTGTCATTGTGAACACACTCAGTCACACACAAAGTGCACCACAAAGAATTGTGACCTCTACATTTATTCCATCACATGTGCAGGGGAGCAGTGTAGTGGGATGGTACCTTGCTCAAGGGTACCACAGTGGTGCCCAGGTCAGGACTTGAACCACTGATCTTCTGTTCACAATGACAAGGTCCTAACCACTAGGCCACCACTGCAACTTTTTCCCCCTAACACATAAATATAAACAATATAATATAAATGTTGCATTAATTTTGAACAGGACTCAGGGTTTTTTTCCCCAATATGTAAAATCCATCAGATAAACAGTAATAGTGCATTTGATGCGCAGATGTGTCATAAAACCAGGTAAAAAAAACACTTCACTTTGATAAATGGTCAGTTTATGATCACAGAGCCACCCTTGGCTGAATATGTTTGGAAAGCAGCTTACACTGAACCCAGCAGTGACACTGTCTTGTGCCACACTGCTGTGGCACTACCATGACCCAAATAATATCTAGTCAACAGTGGTTCTTAGTAGGGATATAAAGTTTCACCACTATTCGACCTGATCCAATACAAAAGTTTCAGTGATGGGATTTGGTTCGACGGGATTCGGTTCGACGTGATTTGGTTCAATGCAATTCGGTTGATTCTGTTTGATACTGGGGTTTGTAGTCCGTATGAAATATGATAAAATTTCACACAATCTGCTACATTTCCATCAACGCACACATGCAAACAACTTATAATGTGAACATTTTATTATTAAAGGTCAAATACAGCAGTGTAGTCATAAGCAAAAGCTGCTTCTCAGTACAAAACACTGTTCACTGTAAGATCGATTTTTGATATACAGGATCATGTGATATTTTGGTCAATGCATCGATACAGACTGATTTTTTACAGACATTTTTACACCCCTAGTTCTGAGGTTAGAAACTGACTGTGGATGAATCAAGTAAAGGGAAGCTGATAAATTGTGTATTACAACAGATGGGCTGCAGTCTGTAATTGTACCCTTATATAGGGAGTGTTCCTAATAAATTGAATGGTGAGTGTATTTGGCTTGAGGCTTTGTCATAAAATCACTCAGGTCAAACGTATACCAAGGTCACTGGAGGATATTCTGGCACTAAGAAAAAGGCTTCACATGTTCTTGCAGCTTTTTCTAGTTCATGATAATAGTTGGTTGAGTATTTAGAGTTGTATCATATAGAAAATCATCACCAACTTCTTAGAAAAAAATCTTTGGGAATTGTACATTGTAGAGAAATTATAGAGTTTATTCCTTACACCATTTCATAATGATGGTGACTGGAACCA
Organism: Arnoldichthys spilopterus; assembly: GCA_037974385.1. Classification (NCBI taxonomy): domain Eukaryota; kingdom Metazoa; phylum Chordata; class Actinopteri; order Characiformes; family Lepidarchidae; genus Arnoldichthys; species Arnoldichthys spilopterus. Next base: position 19,385,390 of record JBBPDA010000034.1, on the reverse strand, counting down.
GGGGTCTGTCACGAATCAAGGGGAGCTGGAAACCAGTGCGGTTAAGTCTTTATTTTGTTCGCCAGCAAACAGACGTTTAAAAGGGGTGATCCGGAGGTGTAGTCACAAGGGTAGCATGGGTCAATATGGAGCATACACAGTGCCACAGGCTAGGCTAATCTTTGGTCGTCAAACATGCAATAAAGTACCATACAGGATGAGTATCCTTCGCGTTTCTCCTGTGTACCAGCCCTGCCTATATCCCCTGGTGATTAGGGGCCTAACCAGCCTCACCTGGAAGGGTTGGACCAGCTAGTACTCAGGAGAGGGAGACCGGCGCCGACCGCTGGGTGGCGGTAATTCCCCTCTCCTTTTTATAAAAATTTGATACAATGACATATTTCACAATGCTGAGTGGACTGTTGCAAGAAGAAAAATCTTTCCCTTGGATCATGGATTAACAGCATACCTAAACCATACCATAACATCCTACAGTACGGAGTTCGCATTTTACCAAATTCTGATAAAAGGTTCTTCCCATTCTTAGTTTACATCAGTTTAACAGAAGCTGTTGACATTGAGTTTTAGCCCATGGAGTAGACGGTGGGAATGTGTCACCTATCACTTAACCACACATGAGCGAAATTACAAAGAGCTTGGCAAAATGTCAAAGTTTGAAAAGTTTCTATGTTAAACTTGGTTAAACTAATCCCATACAAACATGAAAAAGAAAACTGTTTGAGTGACTCTGTGAGTAGAATAAACAGCCTTTGATAAATGTTCTGTTTTGTGTGGCACCCTTTTGCTCATCATTTTCATGCCTAAATGAAGTAATTTGTTTCTCTGTGTGCAATCTGGTCGAGCTGATTACCCAAGATGGTGATGTTGGCCTGCTCTAAAAATAGAAACCACACGAAGATCCTCACATCATCCAACACAAAGAATTTGTTTTCTTTTGAATGTCTAGAAATGACAGAAAAAGTGAGACTTTGGCCAGAGGAAATAAGACAACAGAGTTCTAATTACCATAATGAATCTTCTTGCGGAGACACTCAGCATCTGGCATTTATCTGTTTCCAAATGGAAGTACTGTGGTCTCCATCACTCTGGTAGCTATTTATCATCTTGGAACAAAGCTCCACATTCTGGGATTGAACATGATGAACAAGCAAGGGACACTGACAGAAATTGACAGATGATGATGATGATGATGATGATGATGATGATGATGGCAGTGGTGGTGGAGGGGGTTTTGATGGCAGCAATACCAAGGAGAGGTCAACAATATGAGGATATCAACAGATCTTCACCATTGCTACTCAGCCCCACATAACAGAAAGGCTGACAGATAAAACTAGTTGCATTAAAAAAAGCCCTTTAAACTACATTCTAGGGTGAGTGTTTAGGCAGCCACTTCATTCCTCCTCTGAGCAAAGCTTGGGTTGAGACAGTTCAGAAACTCAGAGTATCACAATAAAAAAAAGACGAGATCACTTAGACAAAAATGTCTTTTTGCTTACATCAGTACATGCTTTCTATTAAATCAAGCACTCCTTGTGTAGTTAAAGACTGGTGTTGATGCATCACTGAGAACCTCACTCAGCTGGACATTTTGCTCAGCTTAACACAGCAAGTGATGTGGGTGTCCATTTCAGCATGTCTGCTGTGCCGTATACAGTTTCACACATCCACTACCGTGTCACCACTGGGGCAGTGGTAGCCTAGTGGTTAGGGACCTGCCCTTGTGATCAGAAGCTTGTAGATTGCCAGATACCACTGTAATACCCTTGAGCAAGGTTCTGTCCTGCTACACTTCTCCCCAGGTGCTACTGATAGCTGCCTGGTTCCACTAGCATCAGCTTCATGTGCGAATGGGTTAAACGCAAAGGTCACATTTTGTTGTGGTGCACTTTGAGTGGTGGTGGGGTGTTCACAATGACAAATAGATGATTTCACTTTTACAACCATGTCAGGACTACCTGCTGTTTTGAGAATGGTCCACAACCCAAATAGTACATGGTCAAGTCCTTTGTTCAGCTGACCAATGGAAAGTGGCTTGATTTGGAAAATGGTGATGTATGCTAGTTAAGAAGCTGATGCTAATGCCAATAGCTAATGTTATCCTCCACAAAATATTTTTTTGCTCAGATTTTCACTTTAGGTGGCACGGTGGTGCAGTGGTTAGCTCTGTCGCCTCACAGCGAGAAGGTCCCCGGGTCGGCCACGTGTGCCTTTCTGTGCGGAGTTTGCAAGCTCTTCCTGTGTTCGTGTGGGTTTCCTCCGGGCGTTCCGGTTTCCTCCCACTGTCAAAAGGCTACAGTAGCTTGATTGGATTTTCTAAATTGCCCATAGGTGTGAATGTGTGTATGAATGGTTGTCTGTCTATGTGTTGCCCTGCAATGGGTTGGTCTCCTGTCCTGGGTGTACCCCACCTTAGGCCTGCAGTCAGCTGGGATTGGGTCCAGCTTTCCAGCAACCCAGGAACTGAAAAAGTGGTTTAGAAAATGGATGGATTTTCACTTTCCTTAGAGAATACTGTTGATAGCTTCCTTTGGCTCCACGCGTGCATGTGTGATGGGTTAAATGCGGAGGTCACATTTTGTTGTAGTGCTGGAGTGTGTTCACAATGACAAATAGTCACTGTTTCACTTTTCACTTTATTCAATGGAGATAAACCAAATAAAGTGGCTGATTGGAATTACGAGGCATGCGTTTCTAATAAAGTGTATAGTAAGTGTGTATTGTGAAGACAAAAGGTACCACTGAGGAACCTGTGAGCAAGTTACCATACCCAAGCAGTGCTCCCCAGGCATTGCCCACATCAGCTGCCCACAACTTCTACACAGATGGGTTAAATATATAGGTTGCATTTCGTTGTGGTGCACTGTGTGCAATGCTGTGCTGTGGTGTGTTCACAATGACAAATAATCACACAAAAATAATGGAAACACAAGAAAATGTGTTACTGTGAACTGTAAAGGTGGGAAATATATTTACCAAAAACGTTGATTTGTCTGTCGAGTGCAAGAAATGTACCATGTTAAGACAAACTACTTGTGTGCATCGAGGAAAAATGTGGATAGGTCCGTTGAGGTTAAGAAGACGGTAGCCTTTAAAGGCATCACTAAATATTTGATTTGGAGTCAGCTGGACAACCTTCAAAGCTCAGTGCAGCCTCATTGAAATTCAGCTTGACTTTATGCACAGATGCAGGAGAACAAAAAAAGCTTCGCTCAGCAAGATAAGGAAAAAGAGAATAGTTTTATTTCAAGAATAGGCACTCAGAAAAAAGAGAGATGATTGCGGCTTGCACATTAGTCACAAACGCAGGCAAAACCCCTGCACAAGAGCCTTTGTAACAAGCGGGAATGTTGTGTGATTATATAGTAAAAATACTCTTCTCTTTCATAATAACATGGTCTGCTTTGGAGCTCTCAGTGAGGGCTGTGAAGCATTCTGCATCATTAACCCCACATGAAATCCCTTACACTGCATAACAGGCCTTATGGCCCAGCTGCCTCAGATTGAGAAAATAACTGTAGGGCTGAGTTAAGTCGAACGCTCGGCTACATTTAGCTAGTTGGCGTTTGGGGAGGGGTGGGTTTTTAGGGCTGCGGGTTTCACAGTTGTAGCGAAAGCACTTAACACTCTGCTGTAGTGCGGATCTGTGCCAGCTGTGGCCCTGAGCAGTGACTGAGGCTTTCCCGAAGACGCCTGGGAGTTGATTCGTGCCTTCAGTCAGCATTTTAGCCTGGAGCCCTGAGGCCTCGCCTACTGTCTGCTTAGATCCATGTGGGTAGAAGAACACACTCAGCGAACACCACGATCTACAATGGATGGGTACATTAGAAATGTCGTACAGGATATTTCGGCACACTTTATTTGATGGTTACTACATAGGAAGCAAGTAATTAGACTGCATACATTAGCAGTAAAAAAGTATTGCTAAAATGCACATATGTTATACACTGATGTGTATCGATTTCTGTGTTTATCCTGTGTGTGATGGAAATTCCATTATGGAATAGAAAGTTAAATTCAGGCATGATGACATGAATTTACCTTTTCCCAGATTAATGTTGCTCCCTGTGTATTTGAGTTATACTCTGTCTTTTATTCCTTTTGTAGTGGAGAGCTTGACAATGGCTACCGCAGAGCTCAGGACAGAGAGGCAGTCACAAAATCATGAGCAAGAACCAGCAATAAATGTAATTACACAGCAATTCAGGAACTTTTTAAACCACTATAAAAACACCTTTTGTTATCATTGGTGTGTTTCTTTATGTTATTCTTGCTAAGACAATGCTAATTTCAGCTGGCCTGGTAATAGGTATTTGCCTGTTTAAGACAGGATCAAGCTAATGGCAGTGGATTTAGGCATTGTATAGCAGCACAGAGGATTATTGAATAAAGAGGTGCCATATAATTCAATGATTGTAATGTCACATGATTTTGATGAAAGGTGACAGGGGTTTTCTCCTTTTTCCAGACAAAACACAAGACACAAGCCCTATTCATATCAGCAAGACATTTCGCTAAATCCCAGGAATTGAGTGGGCTTGAGGCCATTTTTAAGAACGCTAGTATTTTGAGCTCTTTCTGCTCATTTTCTGCTCTTTTTTATTTTGGTTACGGTCAGATCCTGGGATTTTGCTGCACAGTGTTGTGTTGTTGTAATGGATAGGAAAGAGTGAAGTGAATGAAATAGTGCTTACACTGATCAGCCAAAACTTTAAAGCCACCTGTCTGACATTATGTATGCCCCCCTTTGCTGCCAAAACACCTCCAACCTCACAAGAACCCCGAAGGTGTGCTGTGGTATCTGGCACGAAGACATTAGCAGCATTTTGGCCTCCATGACTCTAGGCCAATTCAACAGCTTGAACTCATTTTCCTCCTCAGATCATTCCAAGAGTTTTGGCACTGTGGCATTATCCTGCTGAAAAAGGTCAAAGCTATTATGGAATGCTGTTGCCATGAAGGGGTGTACTTGGTCTGCAACAGTATTTAGGTAGGTGGTATGTGTCAAAATCACTCTCTCTGCTGACTTACATTCTTCCCTGGTGCTATCCCGTGACACACACACACACACACACACACACACACACACACACACACACACACACACACACACACACACACACACACA
>JBBPDA010000034.1:19364792-19378699 GCA_037974385.1 Arnoldichthys spilopterus | reverse complement strand
GTGATGAACCAGTGAAAATGGTTGTGCTGGCCAAGTGTATGTTTGAGTAGGGGGTCATGGGACACAGCACTGGGCAGCAAATCACAATAATAACATGACTTATATTCAAGAGAAAACAGCAGAGACTTCACCTTCACATTTCACTGTTTCTGGGATGGTGCATTTAATAACAAGTAGCGTATATATGAACTGTCAAGGAAAGTTCAGTTTTGTTTTCTACATTCCATTTAATGAAGTGGAAGTGATTATTTGTCATTGTGAACACACTCAAGCACCAAAACGAAATCTGACCTCAGCATTTAACCCATCACACATGCACACATGGAGCAGTGGGAAGCTATCAACAGTGTGGGGCCTTGATCAAGGGTACCTCAGTAGTGCGCGGGCTTGGATTTGATCCTGCGTCCTTCAGGTCCCAGGGGCAATGTCCTAACCACAGAGATCTTGTGGGGTTATGCTGAGAAATATGATGCTAAAAAAACGATATGGGTGGCGAGCAGACAGTAGTGAAAATAGGAAAAAACAGTTCCTTTAAGTCTTTTTTAAAAACTTTAGGAAAGTATGATAAAGCAGCATGAGACAAGTCAAGAACAGCTACACAATGCTGATGTTACGCTTTGCCCTCGTTTCGTCACTGTGCTTTCTCTACGTCTTTGAGTATTATGTGCTCTATTCATGTGTCGTGTGTTAGTATTTCTTCATGTGCGGGCTGTATCCATCCTAGCTCCATCATTAGTATGTTCAGAGGTCTTTGTTGTCTTTGTTGCTGTTGTCTCTGTCTTGTTTTCCTGTGAACCCTGTGGATGAATGTTTTGGGCCTTGTTTTCCATGTCTGTGAATTACCCTTTAAGCACTGCTTAATAAGCCTGTGTTTGCACTCATGCTCACATCGTGCCTTAAACCCATGACAGCTGATCAACACTAGATTGTCAAAAGTAATTGCACACTAACACTCCACGAATGGCAAAATAGGAAACTGAGAGTTATAGTTAAGAAGCATTTTGTTATCCTCTGGTCCTGAAGACACTGCTTGATCATTCTCCAAGTATGTTTAAAATAATGTAAAAGTAATTTTTTTAATTAAATTGAACTATTTTATCTGATGTGAAGGAACTGCTTCTCACACATTCTTCACTGCTGTCTAAACCCCATCCATAGTGGCTGGATTCTTCTCACATTTCCCAAAGTGCTGAAATGCACTTAATGAGCTTCTCAAATGTTGTGATTTTCCTCCTTTAAGTAAACTGATAGGACAAACATGACAAAGACAGCTGCCAAACAATCCAGCTTAACTCTTTAAGCTCTAGTGTATATAAAGGCAATACTGAAACAGATGTAAACAGCTAACGTCAGTATTTACAATTTGCAGGATATTGCGTGATCTGTAACTTATTTACCTATTTACTTGTGTAATGTTTATTTTCTATGATCTGTTTAATATATAATTATTATATTTTATCATTATTTTGTATGTATTACATTTCCATCAAAATACATCAAGGAAAAAAGGAATCTATTTATAGCCCTGCTATTGGTTGGGCCCCTCTCCTGGGTGTACCCTGACTTGTGCCTTGGCTTCAGCTTCCCTGTGAGCTGAAATGGAAGGAACAGTTTAGAAAATGGATGGATATATAGATATATTAGCATTACCTTCCAAAGTCATCAGTGTGAGGTTAGTATAGCATATACATCAAATAAAGTGTAACTGAATATTACTGATAAGCATCACTTTTTCTATGCTTTTTTAACAGTGAGCAAAAAATCCATTCATTGATTATTTCATTTCTTGTTCACTTATGTTGCACCACCATTTGTTTTTTTGGCTGGCACATAATTTTTAATCGTCTCTATAGTTTTGAGTGTGCACTGAAAAAAGGGATCGAGCTGACTGGATTTAACTGTGTACATCATTTCCACATGAATGAAAGGCATTACACTAACCCAGTTTGGGCAGAAATAGTGTTATATATTTTATTCATGATTTAAATATTTAAATCAAGTCAATTCAGTGCAGATAATGTGACTCAATACCATTTTCTTCCTTGATTATACTTTTATTCTTTCCCTGTTTCTATAGGAAATAATCCTAGCTGTATATTCAACCACACAAGTGAGTGATGATCGCTTTTTCATCTACTGATTTCAGACATTTCCATTCTCTTACATCATACAGTATGAACATGCCGTATGTATATGTGCAGTAATATATCCAATTTGTCTGCCTGCATGATACATACTTATGATCTGATGTAAAGCTTTTTTTTTTACAAAATGAGTACTTGAATGAACTTTGTAAACATCCTGGCATTTAGTGTACATTGCTGCTGACATCTGCAATTCACAGAAGCGAGTGCCACAAAATCTGACAGCTTAACTGCTGATCTCCTCCTTCATCTCACATGGAGGTTTTTAACAGTGAACCATGACTGCTGCGATCGTTTTCCCATTATTCCCCCAATGCTACCATTAACTGTCAGACTAAGCGCACATAACTTGAAGGTAACCATAACCATTTGTGTCATCCATTTCAAATCAGAGATGATGGTTTAATCAGGGCTGTATTTGGCCCCGCTGCTCAGCCTCTGTCTCTTTGGTGTGATCTTCACGCCACAGTGATTTTCCATTTTAACACAATAAGCCTGAAGTGGAGGAGGGGGATAGGGAGCGTAATAAGACATTAAGTCTCCTTCTGTCCTTTGAATTCCAGTTTTAATGCTAACCAAAGAACTGCTCTCAGATGTGAGATTGGCTGACGATATACTGAGCTATGTGTTTGGACAGTCCGGTCTGATTTTGACGAGAGCTGCTGGAAAACACATTATTGATTTGATGAGCATGAGGTTTTGTATGCTGTCCAGGGACCAGGCTGGATTATTGTAACAGATTTCAAGGTCAAGTCGTATCCATGGAGCACAGGCTATGGGACAGCAAGCTCTGTCAGTTTGCTGCAGAATACTGCCAAAATGCACAATAAGCCTTAAATGCAACCAAATGGTGCAAAAAGATGGATAAAAGATGCTCTCAGTGGACAAACAACAGACCAACCAAGCTGCCAAGCAAGCAACCAGATAGCAATCAGAAAAATTCACAAATTAAAGACACCTTCCTTCCAATCACATGGCACTGTATGATGCTCACAGAATGTAAATATAAGTGCATAATTAACCACATATAGTTCCCATAATTCCATTTATGTAGCATAAAAAACACAACAATATTTGACTTCTAGGTACTGAAATAAAACAAACATAGAAAAATAATTTACCTACTATTCTGACCTAAAGTCTGGACTTTGCAAATATTTTACTGATACGTCAACTGTGCTGTGTTGACATTTTTTTACCTACACATGTACCAACCATTCACTGTCACTCATTGACCACTTCAGGGACTCCACCTGCATTATAGCTCATTATAGCATATAGTGAATGTATTAAATGCAGAGGTCACATTTTGTTGTGCTGGACTTTATGTGATGGGGTGTGTTCACAATGACAAATAATAATTTTCACTTAAGAGAAAAAAAATTCTTTTTTTATATATACTTCTATGCATACTTCCTTTATCTACATTTAATTTACCCATATAGTGTGTTTTGATTTTGTACTTATATATGTAAGCAATATTTAGACACCACAGATTTATAGTAGTTTTGTCGCAAAACTGTTGTTGACAGCTTTAAGACATTTATAGTAAGTAAAAGCAAGTAATTTGTTTTTCCAGCATTCCCAAAGGGCATCCAGTGGGAGCTCTGGTTTCCTCGCACAGTTCAAAGACATGTAGATCTTAAACTGTGTGTGTGAATGTGTTTCTGTTTGAACGTGTCTGTGTGTCTGCCCTGTCATGGATGGAAACTTGTCCAAGGTGTTTCTCCACCTTTCGCCCTATGAGTGGGTTGGAATAGGCTCTAACACCCCCCTGTGAATAAGTCTTTTAAATATATGCCAAGCAACTGTAATTGGTAATGTGTTGCACCATATTTTTGCATTAAAATTCTGGCAACCACAGCTGTACTTTACTGTAAAGTTGATCTTTGGAATACAATACAATAATGTTGTATATTGTTCTTATCACTAGACTGTAATTAGGTTTACAGTATACCTGTTGTTTTTTAAAAAAGCTGCTGTAACCAGGTTTATATTACAGATGTTATATTTAAAGCAAATTATAGTAAACATGCTAACAATATATCTGTTTTATCATTGTCTTTTACCATTAACAAGTGTTTTTTTTTAAACTGTGTTTTTTTGCCTTTACATACAGGCAAATATTAATGTAGTTTTTTAATACTTTTTCTTTTTTAACTTACACAGTCAAAAGGGGCAGTGGTGGCATAGCGGTTAGTTGCCCTGGTTTAAAACCCGGACCAGTACAAGCCCTATTAATGTACCCATGGGCTAGGTAACACCCCCAAGCACTGCTCCCCGGGTGCTGCCCATATCAGCTGCCCACTGCTCCTACATGAATGGGTCAAATGAAAAGGTTGAATTTCATTGTGGTGCACTGTCAGGTCAAGTCAAGTCAAGTTTATTTCTATAGCCCTTTTTGTCTATAGCGTTGTCACAAAGCAGCTTTACAGAATCTGGGTCCAAGCTCCCAGTGCACAAGTCAAAGACAACAGAGGCAAGGAAAATCTCCCTAAGCTGTAGGATGAAACCTCAGGAGGAACCAAGGATCAAAAGGGGGAACCCATCCCCCTTTGGTCATATTGTGTGCTGTGCCGTGGTGTGTTCACAATGACAAACAATCACTCACTTAAAAGACATGATACACATGTTAAAAAATGTCTGAGTTTTCACTCACTATAATTATAAACTGCTGCCTGACTCTACCCCCTCTTCACATTCATTACTGGTCAGTTTCTGACCACAGGACACTTGTTGACCCCATATTATTTGGATATTTGGGGATATTTGGGTAGTGGACCATTCCTAGCACATGCTGGAGACATGGTAGTGTGTGTGGCACAGGTATGATTGCATCAGGCACATTTACTGGTGTGGTAAGATAGAATTACCATCAATGTTTGCTTGGTGTTTTGTGGCTATTCGCTCCACGTTGCGTTTGCACCACCATTTGTTTTTTTGGCTGGCGCATAACTCTCTTAATTGGGAACAGTGATAAAAAAAAACCCTTGGTACACATTAGGAGGACTGCTTCTGGGAGCTGCCCAGAAGGACATTGTGCAGGACTATTCTCTGGCAATTGGTCCTTTGGTGGGTTGTTCTCATGGTGTATTACATGGATTTATAGAACTTTTTCCCCCATGTAATATAGTTTTTGTTGTAGGGACTCCTCTTATTGCTACAAAGAGGAGCTTCACTTTCAGGGGGATTATACATGTTTAGTTCTATTAAAGGGCAACAACTCAAACAACAAGGAGTACATGGTGCTACTGCAGTTAGCCTTAGCTTCATTGCTATGCTGTGTACTGTTGAGGGACTATTCGTGTGGGGTGTATGCAGAGAAACTGAGGATGGCACACCCCTGTTGCACAGGTCAGGATGCCTGGGTGAGGCTTGCTATGATTAGCCGGCTGCAGTCTTTTCCTTTCATTTGTTTTCTTTGTTCTTTTCCAGTTTAATCTTTTCCATGAAACTGCCGTTTCCCTGAATTTGTAGTCTTTTTTCAGTTTAGCTCTTTTCCTTTTATTTCTTTTCTTAGTTCTTTTCCAGTTTAGTCTTTTTCATTAATTTGAACTCTTTTCCCTGTATTTCTCCCTCTGACTAATTATTGGTTGGGAGGAGGGGTGATTTTTAGCCTCTGAAGTGGGCTTCGAAGTATTACTGCAGATTTTGTGTCTTATCGGGCTGTATGGTTCCCCCACTGTTTGTGCTGCTCTGTGTTTTGTTTTATTGTGTAGGAAATTTATGTGAACCAGCAGCCTTCTGGTGATCCACTAGGGAAGCGTCTGTGGTGGTGGTGTCCTCACAAGCTTGCTGTCTAGAATGTATCTGAGTTTGGTTTATTGCTTGCTATGTCTGTGTGTGTGAGGGTGTGTATGCATGCACTTGGGTTTATCCTCATGTACCTTTTACTGCCTCAGGTTACTGAAGTCGACTGTATTTTTATTCTTTATTTGAACCAAAGATGATTAAATTGTTATAATGAAATTGCAGTCAAACCCATTGTCCTTAGGGTATCATCAATTTAATGATGAAGTTACCAGTCTGTGTTTTTGATGCCTGTTACTGTCTTGTATGATGTGCTCTGGTATATCATGTGTCTGTATTAGTGTCAACAAACTTGTGGGCCTGTTAAAAATTCTTTGGGCGAAATTCCCAAGGTGGTGTAGTCGGTATCTTATTTCTTCATATAAAATTAATATTAAGTCTAGCTTCATTTATTACTTTTTTTAATTTAATGATTAATTATATTTTCATATTTTCATTCTTTTCTTACCTATATGTATGTCACACTGGGAAGTTTACATACATTTGTGTCACTGTTGAGACTGGCCCACTACCCAAAAATATCCTGCCAGGAGCAGCTCTGTGGTCACAAACCGATCACCAATGGAGGGCTAGAGGAGGTCTTACACAAAATGTGCATCCAAAGATGACATACAATCTTTAGCTATGATGATTTTACCAAAACAAGAGAACAGAATACTACTCTATCCTTATTTGATCCTACTGACTCAACATCTACAACTTCTTAGAACCAACTCCTCTGTTAACTTCAGCTATATAATCCCTAGCCTGTCTATTGCTCAGTTTAGAGTTTTGTCTTTGCGGTGTTTGCATTGCCAAGCCATTCTTTTATGCCAGATTGTTTTTTTTTCTATTAGTTCTGCTGGATTCTTTTGGACTGCATCTTCTGCTTTGACTAAATCTTTATTAGTATATTATGCTTGCACATACATCTATTCTATCCAGCTCCGTTTCGGAGAAAAGTTCTCAACACTCCGGTAATTACTCTTAGACAACCATCTGCCCATTAAATTGGTTCTCTAAGGCAACAAAAGCTAGAAATGAGCTGGTTACAGCCACTGATTAGTCTGTTTTGCAATGGAGTTCACATAATCTAATATGCATTTTAAAAGCGAGGCTGGTCACTGTCTTATTGAAAAGCTTTCAGCGGCGTAAATCATATATCAATTGAATTTCTCAAAAAGCCTGTGGAGCCAATTCTAGGGCTGTTTTCAATAAAACTTATTAAAGGAGAGTAAAAGTAATTTGCATTTAGGCGCAACTATACCTTTGGGTAAAAAACGTTTGGAGAAGTGAAAAATAGAGACACAATGGAAATCTGCAGAAATGAGAAATTATTGGAGCGTTTCTAAAATGGAAGCGCTTTGAACTAAATGCTCAGCCTTTTTCATCCCAAGCGTTTATCTGCTACACTTGTAATGTATATTCACTGACCACAGACAATAAGCTTGCACTTCACTGTAGGTAGGGTTCATAAGGTTACATGGCAATTCAAATTAACCCACATATACATTTATAAAGGCTTATTCCAAGAAGTGTCCACTGTCATAAGACTTTCTGGGGTAAAACTAATGAAAATTGCTCTGATAGGTTTAAATAATTAGATTAAATAAATACATGTTAACGTAAGTCAATGGCAGTTGTTATAAAAGACATATGTCCATGTCATACAGCCTTATGAATGCTACTCTACAGAGGAAAGTGTTTAATTGAATCATTTACGCTTTTTTATTATTATTGTATTAAACTTTTAACAAATCAAAAGCATTCAGTATGTGATTACTTTCATTATGTGCAAATTAGGTGTGTCTGTACTCCGCCAAACTATGTGCAAATGGCTAGACAAGACAAATTAGGTGTGGCTGCAGCTCAAACTGCAAAACTTACATTCAAACTCCAGTAAGTTGGCTAAAAGTTGACTAATTCCAGTCATTGATTGATATATCATTTGTAGGGCAGCATTGTAGGACACTGCCTTTGGGACCTGAAGGTCAAAGGTTCGAGTCCCAGCCTGAACACTGCTGAGGTACCTTTGAGCAAGGTAGCGTCCTCCTACACTGCTCCCCGGACGGGGATAGCTTAATAGCTGCCTGCTGCTCCACACGTGATGGGTTAGTGCAGAGGTCACATTTTGTTGTGGTGTTTGAGTGTGTTCACAATGACAAATAGTGACGTCACTTAATTTAATACCAATGCTAAGCAATGCTAGCTAGTTAGTGAAACTCTGGGAGGGGTCTGTTTGCTAAAGGCAACTGTTTGTCACTTGTCTGAGGAGAACTTCTTACCTTAGAGGTATAGCTTTAATTGTTTACTTTAATTTCTCCATGTTACAATCCCCTATCCTATTAATTGTATATTTTGGAGAACTGTTATATGCTGCCCCCTGTACCTTCAACCTGATCACCCATTATTGGGACTTCCTTATCACCTGTCCTAGACTAGTTCAGCTACCACACTATATCCATGTACTTTATGCTTCATATGCATTTGTTAGAAATGTTATTCTAAGTTATAGGCTTTTAGCTGCCGCGCCCAAGGACATTGACCAGAGGAGGATGGCTTGCTGTTGGGTTCTCGGCTCCTCACAATGTTTCTTTCTACAGGTTAGGGAGTTATTCCTTGCTTCTGTCACAATTGTTTTGCTCGTCAGTAGCTCAGACCCAGATTCTTTAAAGCTGCTTTGAGACAAATATATAAATAAAATGTAATTACATTTAATTTAGAATTTGATGTCTGCAACACACTCAAAAAATCTGTGACTAAGGCATGTTTCTCACTGTGTTCCATCACCTTTCCTTTTAATTCCATTTTTTATTCATTTGGGAACCAAGAATTCCAATTGTTGCAAGTTTGTAAATTACATTCTTGCCAATTTATGTGAATACAAGGCTTCAGCTGCTTAAAAGTCTGTGGTCACCAACATCTGATTCTCCTCTTCATGATGTGCCATACATTTTCAATAGGAGACAGGCCTGGACTGCTGGTAAGCCAGTCAAGCACACTCACTCTGTGCCTACAAAGCCACAATGTTGTAATGCATGCACAATGAGACGCATTGTCTTGCTGAAATAATCATGGACTTCCTGGGAAAAGATGTTGCCTTGAGGCAGCATATATCTCTCTAAAATTCCAACATACGCCTCCGGGTCTGTAATACCTTCACACATATGGAAGTCACTGATGCACCACCATACTATGTCAGACGCAGGCTTTGGCATTTTTTCACTGATAGCAATTTAAAATGCCCATTTTATCCCTAGAATAGAGAATTAAATGTCCATTGTTTCAAAAAATAGCCTGTATTCCACTGTACATCTGAGATGAGCCCGGGCCCGGAGAACTCAGTGGTATTTCAGAATAGGACTGACGGAGTTAAGCAGCAATGATTTTCCAAAGCATTTCTGAGTTCATTTTTTGGAAATGGGGTTTATTGTTTGTGCATTGTACTTGGCAGGCAAAAAATTGTGTGGTTAATTTTTTATACAGTTTTGAACTAGGTTATATTAATTAAAAAGAAGGTGGGGCAAAAAGCATATAAAATGTAGAACACCATAAATTGTGAAACTAGGATAGACAGAGTCACAATAAGAGCACCATGATTATGAAAAAAAGACTTTACAAAACTTTCTCCTCTTTGGCAGCTGTTAGGTGAGCTTCCCTGGGTCTTTGCTGCTGTCTTAATGCAAAACAAAAGCCACATTTGGCAGAGACATCAAACAAGAAGCTGTGAATTTGGAGGGTGTAACTCAATGCTTGAGAGATTCCTTCAGCAGTCTTTCATTTCGCTTGAAAGGAGGTGGGTGTGTGGAGGGGCACCCTACACAGTCAGGCACAATGACTTCCCTTGGAATTCCTTCCAAACCTGAAAGTTGGACAGGTTTTACAGCACTTTTGGATTTGATGGATTAGGGCCGCATTACTTTTATAGGTATAGTATTCTAATCTCCTCATCAAAAGTTGATGCCTTACCTTAGACCCAGATGGCTCATAACTTATCCTTCACCAGTTACCCAGCCTCATGAAGCATTTCCTTTCAAAAATATACTTTGATGTAGTGTATAAGGCCTTTGGAGCAGATTAAGATCATTAAAATTACACAAAACAGCAGAAAATATAGCATTGTGTTGCTTTTCACTATATACAAATATATTAACACTGATATGCAAATAAGCATTTCTTTATCTACATAACCCTCACTTTATCTAGTGTGTCTAAAAACATCTACCATTCTACAAATACAGATAAAGAATACAGTACATAGAGAAAAGACAAAAGTAAGTCCAGTATCACCTATAATTACTGATACCCTTAGCAAATATGGTAAATATGAGTAAGAAATTAATGAAAGGCTATGTTTAATTAGTTTTGATTAATCTTCAATTCTTGGGTAAAATCAAGCTATTACAATTTTTTTTTAAATCATAGCTTTTCTTGTCTTTACATAGTGTTTCAGTACTTTAATAGGACGATACACTCAATCTGGGGAACTGACAACAGTAATTTGCTTAGAAGTATGTAGAGAAAAGCCTCATTTCCTTTGAGGTTAAGGAATTACATTACAGTGTCATTTCTCTCATTCAAGCAGAGCAGACAAAAGGCCAAAGAGATATACAGCTATAAAGGAAGCATTCTGTATTTGGATACTGCTAAAGCAGGTAGGCCACCAAAATCTTGATTCATGATCATCTGAAAGCTGAAGCACATAAACACATCAGTGTCAAGATACATAGAAGAAGCGCATGAGTAAGTGTAGCTCGCTTTTAAAGGCCATGGCATGCACACCTCTAAGCCACATATTGTGCAAATCCTCAAAGCTGTGCGTCAAAGCAAGCTCTGACTGGCTATCCAATAGTGTTGAGGGCAAAATGAGAACAAGAGTTAAATCAAATGAAGCAGCTTAAGTAGCAGCTGGTAGAAGAGATGCAACATCACAAAAAGTATAATGGCGACTCAGACAGGGAGGCAGGAAACAAGTGGAAAATCTTTTTTTATGATGACAGAACTGACAAACTGCAAGGCTGTGGGAGGCAAGGGTGGGAACGATTAAACAGAAAAAAACATTGCCTTTGTGGCAATGATATTCCCTAGTAGCAGTGGCCTCTTTCAGTAATATTATGCACCCTGCATTTAAGAAAGGGTAGTTTTAGCCTAGTGGTTAGGACATTGCCCTTGTGAACAGAAGGTCACAGGTTTAAGTCCCAACCCAGGTACCACTGAGGTACCCTTGAGCAAGATATTATCTCACTACACTCCTCCCTGGGTGCACTTCATAGCTACCCACTGCTCCACATGTGCACATGTGATGGGTTAAAGGTCACATTTCATTTTGATGCACTTTGTGTGTGTGATTAAGTGTGTTCACAATGACATATAAGTCACTTTCACAATGCCAATCTTTTGGGAATGTTTGAGGAACAGAGTTTTATTACCGAACTTACACAATAGTAGGCATATGTTATGGGCATATAAGCATATATTATGGCCAATCTGTGTATGTATTAAATATACCTAATTCTAAGCCTAACACTCACCCTAACCCTAACTCTAACCTCAACTCAAAACCTTAATCCTAATCCTTAGCCCTGATTCAAAACTAATCTTGGGGCTAACCCTATCACTGTTAAGACTCACCATGTAGTTTGTTAAGAGTGTGATCAACAGTTTAGCTTCTATAGGGGGCTATTCATTTAAAGCATTTCCAAAGGTTAATTAGGATGAAACTTTTAAATAAAAATGCTTCTCTAAAGAACCACTTACTGAAAGGCTCTTTAGGGAACCAAAAATGGTTCTTTTATGAAATTACACTCAGAACCTCTTCTGGCACCTTTATTTTTAGGAGTGTACTGAGCTGGACTGTGTTCTTGTATTTAGCACAGACATCTGGAAACCATGGAAATGGCAACAATGGGTTTGCCACAATGCTAATGTCAGCTCAACATAAAAATACATTCACTCACACAAAATACACTTCATGTCCAAACATATGCACACATAAACAGCTTGTATAATCTCCAAAAGCATGGAGCAGCTGCACATTACTTTGAGGTCATTATGCTCAACACCAAACATCAATGTCAGGGATATAAAGCAGCCCCAAGCACTGGGCTGTGGAGTAGCTAAAACTGTGTTCTCTGGAGTGATGGCGCTCCATCTAATGCATTTAAGATGAGCTGAAGAGGTGTTTGTGATCCATAACTAATCATCCAGTAGAACTACCTGTCGTCCCTAATGCTCTTGTGGCTTAATGCAGTCAGATCTAATGTTCCAAAATCTTGTAATTAAAAATGCAATCTAAATTTGGGTATATTGGCAAAAAAATATGCTGCAATCTACAATTTCTCATTAATTTTAATAGGTGTAGTTAGAAGCTTCTGTAAAGCTTCTTCAACTGTGCAGTAGTAATGAAACAATGCATTTGTAGGTAAAGGACAGATAGTTTTATTTGACCTGAAACTTTATCACAGTCAGGGAGACATTCTGGCTTGAGCAAACATTCTCTGAGTAGCTCAGTACTTTGGGGCTCCGAGCGATTACAAAAGTCACAGGAAATACAGAGTAATTCTGAACCCATTTTGACAATCAAGACTTCTTTTATTCCTGTCCCTGAGGAATGTCATTGCTTTCATGGCACAGTGGCCTGGCTCTGACAGAAAGGTAGAAACCCATCTTGGGCTAAAGGAGTTGTCATCCAGTGAGCGATCGGTGCACCCGAATGACTGACAACTCGCCGTGACAAGAGCCTGTTTAGATCAAGCAACTCCAGCAGCCGGGCCATTTTCAATCAATTTCTCCTGCATGCTCCTTCAGCGATGCCCGCATCTCCTACAGCTTCAAAGCAGCCAGTGTGGAACAAGAAACATCCAAGGAGCAACGGTGGCTTTTTGCATGACATTGTGCATTTGCATAGTCCATATTGGGCTGAAAACACCTTTCACTAGCGTGATGAAAAAGCTTCATGTAACATGTGACTCTGAATGGATGTTTGAGTCGTGCAGCAAAGTCAGTACATGTGGAAGCCACTCTCCTTACAGCATTGTCTTAAGAGGTTAAAATGAATGCACTGTAGAACGGTTGTTCCATTCCCATCAATTTACTCATTTGGTAGGTGTGTGCTAATGTAACATTTCAACTTTAAATTGGTTTTTCTTTAACTTCTTCTCTGTTCTCAGCATAGGTCTGTGTTAATGGACTTGCTGTTTGATTCTTAAGGGGCGTAGCACTACATAACCTGACCATTTTCCACATAGAAGGATGTGAAGTCCCTTTGGTCTTTTAATATGCTTTAATATTTCAGTTCAAGACATTAAAGAGCTTTTAAAAAAGCACAGAGAAAAGAAAAGACAGGAAAAGACTTTAAAGAGGACACAAAGGAGGCATTTCAGAAAGACGTAACAAGGTGTTTAAAAAGGCAAAACATTGGCATTCTAATAAAATAAAGGTAGAACAATTAACCGCAAAAGTATTTCTCAGACCTAAGGTCACCGCCTAAAATGTGTACTAGGTAGGTGCACACTCATCAGCCACAAAAAAAAGTAATTTTCACCTTCACATGCTGACCACTTTAGGAGTCCTACCTACCAAACAGGTACATATATACATAAATGTGTATACATTATTATACATTATAATGTAAATGTAGCTTTAATATTACAAAAGCAGTAGCAAAGTGCAAAGCTTGTTGCACTTTGTTGTTCAAGTTGTGCTTAAAAGTTTTGGAACCCTGTAAAATTGTGTATGTTTTTATATAAATGTGACCTAAAACATCATCTGATTTTTAAACAAGTCCAAAAAGTCGATGAAGAAAACCTAGTTAAACACTTAGGACTTAGGATTGTCATATGATTTGAAGATTACATCAGAGACTGGTGTTTTCAATCAATTTGAAAACAATCAGGGGTGATTAGGAAAAAGAACAGGGATCCAGCAAAGCCTGATCACACATATAACACATCTGTGCATATTTATCATGGCTCT
>JBBPDA010000034.1:19312870-19353418 GCA_037974385.1 Arnoldichthys spilopterus | reverse complement strand
GCTGTTGGTAGCTGCCCGCTGCTCCAAGTGTGCACGTGTGATGGGTTAAATGCAGAGGTCACATTTCATTGTGGTGCATGAGTGTGTTCACAAAGAGTCACTTTCACTTCTAAGCCACTTTGTCAAGGGCCATACTGAGATGGCTAGACAACTGCGTCGGAGCATTTTCCAAACGCCAAGTCTTCTGGAGTGGTCCAGGTATGCAGTAGTTAGTACCTACCAGAAGTGAAGGAATGTCAACTGGTGAATGGGCAACAGGCTCATGGGCTCAATGGTGTATGTGGGGCGTGAAGGCTAGCTTGTCTGGTCTGATCATACAGAAGAGCTACTGTGGTTTGAAAACTGAATATTGACTCTGATAGAAAGGGGTCAGAACACACAGTGCAACACACTCCGAACTGTTTCAGCAGCATAAGGGACCTACACTATATTGGGCAAGTGGTTTTTATATATATACCAGGAGACCCTATTCCTGGTCACATGCGAATGTCCATAGACGACTGGTTCTTTGGTAAGTAGTGAGGATCATTGTCGAGTCCAGTTGCCTTTACTTTAAGCAGATAACTGTTTTCCTTCCAGATTTGTAGTTTTCCCCACTGGAAGCAGCTGTATTGCAACTGGTTGCCACTTGTTCCGACTTAGAGACATGTTCCAGTAGAAAAGTGATATAAATGCATAAACTCTATATTTTTGTATCCTTTTGTAATTTAGTTTTTTTAAGCTGTAATATTAGATTGACCCAGCTGACACCATAGTCATAGTCTACTACTCTTGTCCTTTTTTAAGTAGTAGCATTTGTATTATCTGGAGTTGTCTGTTGTGAGCAAAAATGTTACAGTGCTAAAGGCATCTTAAGGCACAATTGGTTCAGTAAGAAGTAGTGGAACAGAAATCAAAGGAAAAAAATGTGATCACATTCATGTTAGATAAGCGAGAGTATACCACAGAACTTAGCTCTGTGTGAAGGTTATGCTTCATAATGACGCAGTTCTACGCAGCTTTGCAGTCTGTAAGGTCAGCGAGAAAAACAGTTGAATACTACTGTCATACGCTATGAAATGATGTTAAGAAATTTGGGGTGGAGGTTTTGAAAACAGACATAACTACTTTGCTCCAGACATGACTTTCTTTCAGGATTCAGTAAGACCTTTTGGCACTGAGTAAATGAAAGTAGCAGAGAGTACACTCCAGCAAGAAAATCACATGTTCGCCTATAGAACATTGATGAAAGCGGGCTTTGTGTGCTGACTGATGCAAGAGCTCCAAAAATACCTTCCTCAATTTACAGAGAGTGTTTCTACACTTAAAGGGCTCAGACCCATCCATTAGTGTGTTCTCCAGGGCATCTAGCTACACCTGGAGTTTTAGCTCTATGTCTACTGAAAACAACCACTGGGAGAGAGTTCTGGAAAATGAAGTTGTAAAATAATGGCAGTTCACTTTGATTTACCAAGGGCTTAGTTTTGGGCAAATGCTGGAGTCATGCCTGGCCATGTTTTTTTTTTTTTTTGTCTCAGTTAAAGCCAAATCACATTAGATGAACGATATTCCTGACTGCACAGAGACACATTTCAATAATCAGATCAAAGGAGCAAAATTCTTTTTGTTGCAGAATAATTAATATGATTTGCATGACAAAGGGAAGGAGATCTTTCGCGTTCTGGGGGACGGCGGATAAAAAGCAGAAGACGAGGATCAATACTCATCTCCAAGCATCAAACTCAAAGGCGCATTGCCTGTGAGTGATAAGTCACCACGCATTTCATTCAAAATATCAAAGATGCCAGCCAGCAGCAAAGGCTGCATCTTTTCAAAGGCTTCTTTTGGCTTTCCTTTATGTCAGGTTATGTTCATCTCAACCGAGACCCTCTTATCTCATTCTCAGACGAGTAAGGCAGACCCCTCTTTATTCTTAAAGTGACTGGGTAAAAAAAAAAAGTGAACGAGGAGAGTATGGAGAAAATCCCGAGGTGAAACATTGCAGCCTGTCTGGGAAGAGGTTCAACTGCAGCATAGGATATGAGGCCACCTTGCGTCCCTGCCATTAGCCTACGTTAGACACCAGAGGGTGGTGTTGACTTATTTATGCCTTCACTTTGATTTCAATATCATCTTTAATTCATGTAAAAAAGGAGATTGAAAGGAAAAAAACAGACTACAGTTTTTCAGGATTATGCAGTTTTGCTTTCAAGAATGGGTGCCATTTGAATTGTTTAGCTAAGCCTAAGCTGAGCTAAGCTTAAAGAGGAATGCCATTGATTTTACAAATATTTCTGCAGAACTGAATTGTTGCAATGCATGCAAAGTCATTCAGAATGTTTTGATGTAAAATGATTCATTGCAGAGAAAATTAAACACTGATTTCTTCACAGTGGTGGTCATAAGAACCAGGAGTCGCAACATCTACAGCACAAATATGACCATTTTATTTACCATCCAAAATGACCAGTGAACCTATGTGTCCTGTGAGTAATGCTGAAAGTGATAAAATACTGTTAAATATGGAAAAAACATTCTTTTAACCTTTAACCTCTTTTAGTTTGCCTTTGCACATACTATAATCAGGTACTTCTCCAACATGAACACATTTTACAAATGTGTTTTAGCACAATCTATCTACAACTACCATAAAACAATGTCTCAGGCATCAGACAGCATATTCATAACCATTTTGTGCAATATTTTGCTAATAAGTGGCTTATAGACAAATTAAACACTGCAGTGCAGTCCAGTTACAACCACCAACTCCACTGTGAGCAATTCTGACATGGCAAGCTCCTCTAGAGTAAGCCATTTCACATCAGGCCCCTCTGAAAGACTTACATCTTAATCATTTAATTATGTGGACATTTTGGGAAAATTGGTCCCATTTAAGTCTGTGGCAAGCCTTTTATGCAAGTAGAGGTTCTTCACAAACCCGCACTTCAAACAGCACAAGACGAACAAGGTGTTAATGGTGATAGAGCCTTCAGGTTAGAGCACCTGATACCGATGTGCTTGGACAGGTAGCGCTGGCAACCTCAGGCATGACCTGTTTCTTAAAGGAATCATGCGTGATGAATTAGATGCAGGAGGCCCAAGCCAGCACCACTGTGGTTTCCACATCTAGGCTATTGCATAAATGGAAAGTAGCAAACAGCACTTACAAAAATGACAAAATAAAGCATCTTTTATAGGCACAGTCTGCAGGTGGTCTCCACAATAGTAATTGTAAAGAAAGAGGTTTCGAATGGCGTTAGCTTGCGTGTCCCTATTATGTGTCGTAATACATTAGCAATGTGTTACAACAGCAATGTAATTACTGGTGATGCACTCACAATTAAATATGGATACAGTAGCCCATCTTACGTAAATACAAGTACATCAACTTCTGTTAATGGAATTACTTATATAAATATGCAAAGTTAATACATGTGTTTTCACTGGTCTCCTGTAATCCAGCTGGTACAGCCAGTACATCACCACTAGTTACAATGTTGTTGTAATGCATAATTAATGTGCTACTACAGAGTTATTAGAGATCTTTCATTTCGTTCCTTACATTTATTTAAATGAGTTATTAGGGGCATTAAATATAAAGCAGCACGTGAGCCCATGTGAAACACCTGCAGGCTGTGAATATATGCCTATATACTGCCGGACGTGTCGTTCAGCCCTTCACCGGCTGGCGCTGACCTTTGAATTACACATTCTTTTTGTTCTTCATGTGTGCTATATCAGCGCCCGTATTCTACTTCTCAGGGGAGTTATGAGCAATTCAATTACCTCTGCAACAGGAGAGGGGCAATAGAATATGCTGCATAAAAAGCATCACTTTTCTCTGTATCACTGTGAAAAAAAAAGAACTTAATCTAATATTTAATTTGCAAATTTTAATTTCAAACATGTTAATTTTCTCCTTTTGCTTTCATTATGCCTTGAATAAAATCTTTCCTCGAATCAAAGAATAATTTCAGGTCTTCCACAGTAAGTGTCTTCAGTTGCCTAGCAACACCAGCCCTAGTAAGGACTAACTTCGTGATGCTGTCTGGGTTTGGAAGGTAATTCAGGGGGCAAGCTGATTTTAAAATAGGTTTTACGTAGGCGGGACCTGAAGTTTACATCAGCTCTGCTGTGGGGCACTGCTCCCAGTTTAGGTCGGATCACTGCCAAAACCAATAGCAATATTAACCCTTAAAATAACTGCTTCCCCAAACGGTCATTACTGTGTTCATTGGGTCCCGCTGAGAAAGGAGCCGGGAGTTCAGGCAGCAGGGGCACAGTAATGAATTTAATTGAGGGGATATTAATTCTTAATTACTCCTACGGTGGAAATGATGCTGTGTGTACATTGCATTGGGTGAGGTCTGGGGCTGTCGTCACTGTTGACAGTCATAAAGTCGGGGACCTATTTATTGGATCTGCTTGTGAGCTTCCAGCCAATCGGCCATAATGGAAATGACATCAGCCCCTGTGAGAAAAAAAACCTCTTCATTTGTTCTGGAGGTTATTTTGACCTCGCGGTTATGACTGCGCTCACAGCCTACCAGTCTTTTTAGACACAGGGTGCCTCTTCTGGCTCTTTTTCTGACATCCTTCCCTTATTTCCGAGGGCACCGGGCAAAGTGGGAGTCTCAGAAAGAAGCGTTAAAAGGACTTTAATGGATGGCCAGTTTGATGAAAATAGAACTTGCTTTATATGTATCATTCTGTCATAAAGAGCACTTCATTAAAGCAAACAAAGCAATCCTTTGCTGTTGATTAATTCTGTCCCACACTCATAAAAGGCAAAAATGCCAAAAAGGATTCTTTTGAGTGATGCCAGAAAAAAACACTTTTGCTTTCCTAAAAAAAACATTAAAAATCTTTTGTAAATGAGAGGTGCATGTTTAAAGAATCTCCTCAAGTTTGAAGAGACATATTCTACATTTCATGCATTGAACACCACGTATAATATTCATTTGGCTTATCCATCAAAATCAGTCATAATTCAATTTTATATGACAGTTTCCAACCTCTCTATATCCATTCGATTTAAATAGGCAGGTTTGTTAATATACCTTAATATAGTTGAGTCAAGTCAAGTTTACTTCCAAAACTGACAAAGCACCTTTACAGAATCTGGGTTCGAGCCCCCAGTGAGGAAGCCAAAGACGACAGAGGCAAGAAAAAACTCCTTAAGCTGTAGGAGGAAACCTCGCGAAGAACCAAGGCTCAGAAGGGGGAACCCACCCTCCTCTGGTCGATGTACAACTAGTAATACTGTGCGGTGTTTAGCACTGTTGCCTCACAGCAAGGGTTTTTTCCATGCAGGGTTTGCAAGTTCTCCTCATGTCTGCTTGGGTTTCCTTTGGGTGCTCCGTTTTCCCAAGTTTGTGATAGTTTGATTAAATACTCTACATTTCCCATAGTCTGTATGAATAGTCGTCTCTGTGTTGCCCTGCAATGGATTGGCCTCCTGTCCTGGGTAAACCCTGCCTTGGGTTAATAGTCAGCTGGGGTTGGCTCCAGCTTTCCTGCACAGCTTGAAATTGATACAGTGGTTTGGATAATGAATGAATGAATGAATAGTTATATATGTAAATGTTCTAATTGGTTCAGTCCACAGCTTTATTGTGGATGGGTGGTATGTAAACTGAATACTGAATATATGTAAATGCATTGGTTTTGTGACATCATAAAATAGTTTTTTTTTGCACAGAACATTTTTACACCAACATACACCTACCTCATATATCTACAACTACTCTATATTTATACAACCAACGGCATATATGTGTATATTATATATATATAACCCTGCCCACCTTATTCCAATTTAAACCATATTTAATACACTGTTCATATCTAATCTGTATAAATTTCTCTCTGTAACAAATTGCACTTATACTGCACTTTCCTGTAACGTGTATGATTCTTTGCACTACTGGTTAGATGCTAACTGCATTTCGTATTAGTAATTAGTAACTGCATTAGTAGTAGTAATTGTAGAAGTATTGGGGTTTTGTTATTGTCAACTTCAACAAGAAAACATATTTTTTTAGGTTTTTATGATTCTCTGACCATCTCTATTTGCTTGTGGCAGTTGCCATTTACTTAATCTTCTCACTCTATAGTAAGGTGAAGCCCATATACAGAGCACCATTTTGCATCAGAATTGTTTGCCTGCATTAATACAGAGCCTGTAATCCCATGGCCCTTGGCTGTTGTTCTTGCTGCCTTCTCCAGGTTTTTCCAACCTCAGCCAGGCTATGCTCTCCTAAAACAATTCCACACCGCCTCCAGCAAATCACCTACCCTTTCATGCCGCTCTCCATCCCCGCATTCATTAAACTTTCATGCTTGATTTTTTACTTTGATAGCATATGCATATTGTATGGGAGGACGGTGGAGGCAGGTTGCGTCACGTGACTGGCCGCCCGCACTCCTCTGATCTGCGCTGTAGCTTTGTATCTTGTCCCTTGTCTGTCTTTGACATAATGTGATGCGTCGCCCGTTGTTTCTCTTTTCGCTTTCAGGCATAATAATTTCCGAGCCTCAAAGTGCTCCCTTGACAATTGAACCACAATAATTCAAAGCCCCCTAAACTGCATCTTGAGTCGTTTATGTGTTGCACGTTCACATAAACAAAACATAATCAGTTACAGTGTTTACTTTTGCAGAGCAAGGGCATTCCGGCTCGTCTTCTGGTGTTTGCGTTCAGCATGTGCTCTTCTACATGGCTACACACACTTTTGCTTTAATAATACCGGGGTGAGGCAGCTGGGCCAGGAGAATTTAGGATGGCAAATGCCACAAGACAGAACTATTATTAAAAAATCCATCACTGTCTGAGTTATGGACCTCTGCAGTAGACCAGGGAGTCTGTAGCAGACCAGCGTTCAGCCAGGATGCATTCCATTCCATTGCATTTCATTCTGGTGGAGGTCTGGTGGGCCACTGTGATCCCACCGGAGAAGGGTTTGATATGAAAGATCAGGGTGACAGGTCCGTGGGCTGGGAAGTCTGCCATGCCTGTGCACCACAGCGTCAATCTCAGTCAGAGAGAAGCCTTTTGCAGTAGAGCGACGCCACTCCCCAGTGCATTTACGCCGCTCTCCTTTTTTGCCTCTTAAAATCACTTTGTCACATAGTGATGCATCATTTCACATGGTGAATTTTTAAAAACTGGGCCTGGAAATCCTTTCTGAGCATGCAATATCCATTAGGGGGTGGAAAAATTATTCATGTGATTCCTGTGCATTATTTATCAGATGATGAAGGGAAAATATGTCCTCTTCACTTTATCACCATTGTTGCCACTCGGTGGCAGATCTCTCAGAAGACATGGTGGATGAGAAATGATTTCTGATTTTACACTGATAGGGCCCCAGAGCTGCTCGTGTCCATAAAAAATGAGATTTCATGCAATTTTAGGATGATCGCACGTCCTCCAGCCCAACAGCCCACATGGTTTTCTTGTTTCATACGTGTGAGATTACCTTCTCGTCCCAACAGTGATTTTCATAACTCTACCATTTTCATTCGAGTAACGCTCACGCTGAAAGAAAGTGCAAGCGGAGGCAAGTTGATATCTGTGGCGGCGGAGGTGTTTGAAGAAGGTGAGAATGGGGATGAACTGCAATCGGGAGACAGAGAACCACTCTCGCTGCACGACTAGTTTAAACACGGAGAGCGCTTCGCAAATAGAAGGATTCTTTTCGCTAATGCAGGCATAAACAATGTAAACCCTCAACAATATGTCAATTGCTGTACATCTGAATGCAGAGTACTGTTATAGGCCTACATTTTGTGTGGCAGGGAGTATTCTGGGCAGAATGAAAGACGGAAGAGAGAGTTCACACTGGGGATCCTTTCCATCTCTTTTGCCGCTTTCCAGCTGACAGAAATGTGAGACTTTAAAAAATTTTCCTAAGGTATGATGGAGTACAATTCAAGAAACAGACTGATTAAAGTAAAAGGGGATCTTCTAAGAAGCCCTTCAGATGCAAGTGATTGTTAGCAGATATTCTGATCTGCATGCAAAGTGTAATATACTCTTAAAAATAAAAGTAGCATGAAACGATTTTTGGTGAAAAGGAACAGTGGAAGGTCAATCACCAGTTCAGTTTGGTAGATCCCCTACTTCAATAAGCACTTAACCTCACAATTTGAGCTGGTTTTATTTGACAAAGATATGCTGGACGTTGTCCCTCCATGAATGCTGTGAACTCCTACTGTAGAAGAACCATTTAAGTTCTCTTAAGCAGTGGCAACCAACCACTGGAGGCCCACTGGCCTGTGCATTGTGGTGTTCTGCCTGCTCCCAACATCAATCCACTACTGATCAGCTAATTAGCAAACCCTTTCAGTTGTAGTGAGTGTTAATGCAGCGAAAGCACTACAATGATCTCTAGAGCCAGGGCTAAACCCCGCCCTGAACAATTTCCCCTTTGAAAAGATGTTGCTTTAATTAAAGAAGCATTTTTGTAAATGATGTGCAGGATGAAGAACCTTCGTAAAGGGTTAAATAATCTGTGCATAATTTAAAGATGCACTACACCAGTTAAGGGAGTAGATGCAATAAGATCATGCTTTGTGAAAAACTGGTGTGCAATTTACCAGCAACTGGCAATGCAATGTGCTTCTGTTGTGCTATGACTGCGCAGTAAAAAAGTGCAGCCGGACCCCACGGGCGGTCGCATGGCTCCTGACAGAGGGGCTTGCCAGTATTGTATTAGTGCTGCTTGGCTCTCTCTGTCTGCCATGACAAAGGGAGCAGATGGAGGCTTTGCAGGTGGGAGAAGTTAGAGCTTCTGTTCCTGGGGAAGCAGGGAGATATTGAGACCACGAGTCTTTTCCTAATGTCCCTGTCCTCAGTGGGGACTGCGGTGCCCGCACTTGATGGTGATAAATGGATATGTGCACACGCTAATCAAGTGCACACTCAGATGGAGCAAGGGGATGAGGTCGCTTTCCTCTTGCCTAAAAGAAAAGGATTAGACAACTGCTGTTCCCTCCTACTGAATCACAAAGGTCAAGATGAGGCAATCTGCGTAGGTACAGCAAAAGCACTAAAAATTGTTGACCTTGATTATGGTGTGTTCCAGCTAAAGCAACTATGATCTGTGCATAAATGCTTTTTGCTGTGTATTTACACATTTTGATAGGTTGCAGCCGATGCACTTGCTAGGCTTTTTCTTCCCCCTTTCCATCTTCCTAGGACTCACCTTTGTTTGTTACTCTCTTGCTCTCGAAATTCTCTTTCAGCGCACTTTAGTTAATAATTGATTCAAGCTTCTCCTTTGATATTTTCCTCCGCTAGCTGCCGTCTCTCTTCACCCACCACTTAAAATCCAGCACTATGATGCTTACCATGTAGCATCCATGTGTCCTATATACCAAGGACTTCCTCACAAGCCAGAAAGGCGAAGAGTAGCCACAAAAGCTACTGCCTCTTGGCCTTACTGCAGTACAGACTGTATATCCGTCTGGAATGAGTCTGTTACCTGTATACTAATAGATTTTACCTTTGTTATACACCTTCTCATATATCTTCTAAATAAAGCAGCTCTCCAGGCACTGTATTCTTTTCTTAGGTTTTAGAACTCACTAGACCATATGTCTTATTTAGTCGAAGTGTTCTCTCTCTCTCTCTCTCTCTCTCTCTCCCTTGCTCTCTCTCTCTGAAGCTAGTGGGGTTATCAAGCAGCCTGGAATAGTCCCAGTTCAGCAAAAGGAAGTTTGGCTTTACTTATTTTTATGCTGAGTAGGACGAATCTAACCCTCACTTTTATCTTCACTTTACAATGAGAAACCGTTGCCTGGCCTCCCTGGCTAATCACCTTACAGATCACTGCCACCCTCGCCGAGGGATTTATGAATCTGGTTTTTTTTTATATGTAGCTATAAGCATGCACCGCCAGCACCAGAAGGAAATAAAGACCTCCATGCCACAAAGGGATTTCTCCTTCTTTCTTTTTTTTTTAGATTGTATTAGCGGTTATGTTCCTGCATTTAGGGCGCAATGCAGTTCATGCTAATTTCACTGTTTCTTGACAATGGAACACATTTGACAGCGATCCCTTAAAACAAATGAAGCGATGTGAACTAGCATGTTCTGATAAGGCTTATCTATCTGCTCCACAAATGGTATGGGCTTTGTCCCCTCTATGGGCAATTTTTGTATGCAGCTGCAGAGTCTTATTACTTTCCTTGGCGTATTCAGTTGTGCTGCAGCAAATGTGCTTCGCTCTCTCCCATATTCTATACAAACCATAACCTTCAGAGCGCTAGGACGGGTATCACAACAGGCTTTGTGGAGGTGAATGTCAATCTGCTTTCCGCTGCTGCGTTTATTGCTTTCCCCAGGCAAGACGTCTTTCAAAGACAGGACGTGGACTGGGCAGTCAGGACACGGCTTGATGGTGAGAACAACACTGAAGGTTACCAATGGTTAATCAATGTATCCATAATTCCTATCAATGACACTTTACCTTGAAGCAGCTTATCCGGCCTGGCACATACACTGATATACATGCTCTGCTTGATATGGAGCTTCGTTAAGGACAGTGAGTGGTGCACAGGAACAGTGCATCTTCCAAATGGGAGGCTTTTGCACTCGTAATGACCGCAAAGCAATTACCAACAATCAAGATTGCACCATGGCACTTAGGTTCTGTGGGGGAAAATAGAGAGAGAGCTAAACTCTGGAGCAGTAGGGTGGCGAGTGTGAGCATGAGGCAGGCCATTTAAAGGCAGCCCTGGGCACGGTGCAGTCTTTGCACTGGCTCCACCTGTGCAGCCCTGCTCGCTGACATTGGCGGCTTGCATTCTGGGAATCCATCTGGTGGCACCGCTGACAGGAGGAAACCTGCTAATTAGCTCTCTCTGCAAAGGGGCTGGGTCGAGCGCAATCCCCAGCTGTCATTAAACACACTCCGAGAGAGAGAGGGAGAGGCTAGAAGAAGAGAGTCGAAAACACTGGGGATCCGACGCTCTAATTCCTCTTTTCAGAGGAGGGGGAGACGCTGTGAATCCGTTTATGTGTGCTACGCAGGGTGGAAGAGAAGCGCCTCCCCGAGAAATGCGCCATGCGAAATAGCATTACGTTGAGATGTGTGGGGTAATGACGCGCTCTGTTGTAGATGCCCATGCCCGTTCGATACGGGGAAATCCCTTGGCATAGCCTTTGCTAAAGTGCTTCTTTTCTAAGCCGTGCAGGGGGAAATGTATGGTGACATGGAAGCTAAACCAACAGGCTCAACTGAGCCCAGGTAGCACATAAAGCCACCTGTTCAACACAAGGAAACGACAAAGGAGAATGTGATATTTTAGCTGAGGCCTTCTACAATACAGTAGTATCAAAAGCCTTCAAAAAATGTTAAACCAGGGGTGATTCCATGGTCACAAAATCGGTTCACACAAGGCATGGCTTGACCTTTGCACTTTAGACAGACTGGCCCTTGGAAATTCCCTAAATCTGGGAATCTTGACTCCATAATGTCTGGTGGTTGGGGCCTGTGTTCACACTGATTTTGAGGCAGCTGTGGCATAATGGTTATCAAAGTGGGTTCCCCGTTCAGTCCCTGGGACCGGTAGGAAAAGTGAGACAGGGTGAGGACCTGAACATCCATGGTTTAAATAGCCTAAAACAAGGCACTTAAACCCTAAACTGTCCCTTTGGCACAGGTGTCCTGGTGTGAGTGTGTTCACCAGTGTGTTTAAGATGATTTGGTTGCAAATGACAAATTCACTTCACTTGTATCTGAGAAGTAGGTGTACTATTTCTTGTAAAAGCACTATATATGCTTTAAACACTGATTTAAAAAGCTGATTAGCAGATCACAGGCTTGGTTCCAGACCTCTCCTCCGTGCCCCCAGCCATTGCACAGATACTACATACAAGTACAGAATGATAACTACAATTAATGCCATGAGGACAAATCTGGAAATGAATAAATGAAAACATTTGGCATAGATTAAGGGTTATTCTAAAATGTGTGCTTTCTGGGCAAATAAATTGCTTTTATAATTTTCAGACGCCTAAAACTTTGCACAGTACTGTAAGCTCAACGAGCATCCTGCTAATGGCTGCCAAAATGCTACGGCTTCCTACTGGCACTTAAGACAGGAAGCACACAAGCTGTCGCATCAGTCCAACAAGCAGCAGCCACTCTGTCCCCCAGCCTCAAAACAGGCAATGCAATTGCTCACAAATAATTGACTCTGGGTTAAGCAATGGTGACACATCCTCTAAAAGAGGGTGTAATTAGGTTGGATGCATTCTTTCGGGAAGCACAAAGGGTGGAAAACCCTACTTAGTCGATCAGAGCTCACACACTGGGAATCGTCAGACTTGTTCTCCTTTGGGCAAAGCTGTTTACACGCAGGGCCCACGAGGGCATTCTCATTCAGTGATTAAATTACATTTTCCATCCACCAAAGAGCATAGTAGCCCTTCGGATCCAAATGACTTCGGTCTCGGCTCTTTGCACACTATTGCCCAGCCACCAGGGCCTCTGCGTCTTCCTCCCCAGGTTTAATGGTGGGAGGTCGCAGGGCCCTTCCCAGCCAATCCAGTGCCATGGGGGCTGGCAAACAGCAAGATCTACCCGTGCACACAAGCCAAACGAAGCAATTAACATTCTAACGAATTCCCACCAGGATCCACAACAATAAACATGTAAATTGAATACGGCGATCTCGCTTTACCCAAAACCACAGTACTTAGGCATGGCTCCTGCACGTGGCTTAGCAAAAGCAAACATGCTGGATTGTGTTTTTGGAGCAATTAGGAAAACCACACATTCTTCTTTTTTGGGTATAGGAGGAAAGACTATGCCTCGAGGCTTACTTTTATCCCTCAGTAAGACTGGGCATTTGGACTCCAGACAGAAACAGACATGGAAACGATCACCCCATGTTAAATTGCAACGTTTTTTAGTGAGGGACATGAAAAGGGGATGCACTTTTGTTTCCTAAATCTACTAAATATTAGTAGTTTCGTAATAAAAATAATAATAAAAAAGAAAAACGTTTTAAGCTGTTCTCCTTGGTAGGCGTCTCAAACCCACACACCCGTCTCCCTCTCATCCGGGGATGTTAGAGGCGCGTGCCCTTGGTTACTTAGCAACTCGCGCCTGCGTTGGCGTTCTACCAAGAAAAAAAAAATATCTGCGTCGTGCACGCGCAGCGCGCGACAGCGTTTGCCGTGGAGCGCGGGCATGAAGCGCGAAGGACCGAACGCGAGGCGAAACACGAAGGGAGAAAACGACGAAAATGTCGTTAAAGCGAAGGATGTTCCTCACGCGAGTTTTTAAAGGGACATTTTAAAGAATTGTATAGGAATACGTCTGTTAGAGCAGAACAAAAAAAACGCGCAGGCTTTTTTTTGTTTGTTTGTGTTTTTTTTGGGGAAAGAAAATATCAGGAATGGAGGATTTGATAGTTCGCCAAAGCAGGTGAGTCATTGTTTGTTTACACCTTGAAGATATAGTACTGGCGACTGTAAGTGAGCTTGGCTGTGAATGTGTTTTTTCTTTGCTTTTCTTTGAGCTGAAATGTGAAATAGTGAAGTTGTGTGTCGCCGAGGGAAAGGTGCCGTGGCGGTGACCGAATTGCGCACCGGTTCGGTGCGGTGTGCAACCGGCGGGTACACGGTTCTCCCACGACCGCAGTGTATTGTGGCTTCAGTAGCCGCTGCTTTTCGACTGGGAAAAAATGCGAATTAAACGACATGCGGTTCGTCAAAGTTGAGAGGGGGAAAAAGCGTTCTGTCCGTTTCCGTTGTGTGTTAGCAGAAGGCGCATCTTTCCGGAGGCATGTGGAAGCGAACCCTGCGAACGGCAGCGGCAGCGGCAGCGGCGGCACCTGGCAGCACTTGTTACGTGCAGCGCATGTTGCATCCGTGCTTCGCTTTCACTGTTGGCACTATAGCGTTGAGAGACTCGAGGTGACATTACTGTTATTTATTTATTTTTTATTCCCTGTACGAGCGACCGCCTGTGCAATGCCAGAATGTGCGTGTGTGTGATCAGGGAAGATGACACTCAACCTTGACTTGGATGTAATTGTGTGCACGATGGCAAGATCGGGCGCATGTTTTGGGCAGCAGAATCCAAAGAATCTGCGTTATTATGAAAAAATATATAACCATCATCATCATGATCATCCATTGTCACCACCACCTTCGTCTTCGTCATTCATCATTATAATAATCGATTTTTTTAAGGGGGGGGGGGGGGCTTTCAAGGACCTGTAGACCCTTTTTTCGATGTCTCACATGAACAAGTATGTAAAACCAAGTTTTGAGGTAGCCTCCAGGGGGCTTTGCGACCAAGTCGTATGTAGAATAAAGAAATGACTGCCGTCATGCTTTCTGATGATATGCATATCTAATGAACGCACAGCATGTGGGATGTGCACTACAGTTAGAACCCATGCGCACAGAGCGGTGTGTACAGGAGGAATGGCATTAGCAGACGTTCTCATTATGTAATGAATTTCCCACAAAGTCACTCGCAGGTAGCCTGTATGAATGGACCACTCCTGAAAGTCACCTAGCAATAATTAGTTTACATGGCACTAATACTTCCCTCTAAGGCAGCCTCATTTGGCCTTCAATTTCCCTTCATTTCAAGGGACATGGCTGTCTCGCGGCCACATTGTCATCAGAGACGATTGAGCAGAAAGGACGGGATTGTGAGAGGGGGGAGACGAGGGAAGGAAAATGTGTGCCTCCGAGTTGTCATGGTGATTTTGTGAATAATCTAAAGCATTAAACAGATCCTTACGTCCGCTGCATGTCCAGCTGAACCCTTAATTCAGGCCCATGCTAACACAGTCACTCACACTTGCATACAGAGGACATGTTTATACAGTTTCATAGCTTGCTGTGCTTGATGAAGTGGCCTTAAGGTTAATCGAATTGGCCCTTAAATACACCATTCAAACCTCATCTTTTGTACTCTTAACGCTAGAATGTATTTATGAGCTGCGGTGTTGAGCGTCTTGTAGAGGATTATGCATAGTCTTGCTTTTGAATTTCGTCTCTGGCTTTATTCATATTCTGGCCTCGCAGAGCAGTGCTTTTCAAGTCCCCCACTGATTTGAATCCTGTTTCTCTTCTCGGCAATACACTCCCAATTCCTGTTGGTTTTTCCATCCCCATGTCTAGCAGTCTATAGGCTGAATAGAGTTTGGCCGTGTGTGTGTGTGTGAAACTTAAATATTAATTGAAAGCTGATTAAATAGAATATAAAGAAAGACACTTGAACATTTAGATTAAACAAATTATGAAATAAAACACATTTATAGTCAAAAAAATAATTACAGCAAATATATAATTCAAGCAAAACACAAATATCAGATAGATGGTAAATGTTAAGATAAACTATGATTGTTGATTGTGGAGCACAGTGAAATAACAGTTCCTGTTTATTTGCTAATTTAGTATCTGATGTTTCTGAGTTTTGTTACGATTAGTTCCTGACAATGAATTAAGCCTTTTCTCATCCACATTTCACTTGCATTCCTTTTATTCTAACCTGTTCTGTCTTCTTTTTGAGTGAACAGTTGAGAACTGTAGATAAGACCTGTTATGGCCATTTTTATTCCAT
This sequence comes from Arnoldichthys spilopterus, assembly GCA_037974385.1. Lineage (NCBI taxonomy): Eukaryota > Metazoa > Chordata > Actinopteri > Characiformes > Lepidarchidae > Arnoldichthys > Arnoldichthys spilopterus. Next base: position 19,337,840 of record JBBPDA010000034.1, on the reverse strand, counting down.
ATATTTAAGTTTTATGAGATCAATTCTATTTGTCTATCTAATATATACACTGATCAGCCATAACATAACATAACAAGTAAATAATATTGATTGTCTAGTTATTTAATTACAATGGAACCTTTTTGGGGGGTGGGATATATTAGGCAAGTGAACACTCAGTTGTAGAAGATGATGTAATGAAAGCAAGAAAAATGTGCAATCTGAGACACGTTGACAAGGGCTTTATTATGAGTCAGTGCAGCTCCAAAGTGGCAGATCTTGTGGAGTGTTCCAGATGTGCAGTAGTTAGTACTGTACCAGGGCTGTCATGATACCATATTTTCTCTACATGATTATCATGGCCAAAATAATTCACAATAACAATATTATACAATAATATATATGTATATGTGTGCCACTGACTACTTCCCATTGTAGAGTAGCGCCACCATGTGTGTGATTTGGATGTTAGTAATACACCACCAATATTGCCACCTACTATTGAGTGTGAACTACATAGTCACTGCTGCAGATGGCAGCATTATGATTTTACTGTATTATTGTATTTGTATTAACAACATGGTATCAATATAGTTTTTTTTTTAAATATCACAGTTATCATCAATATTGCAACAGCCCTAGTTAGTATCTACAAAAAGTGACCCAGGAAGAAGGAAAACTGGTGACTTGGCAACTGGGTTCACTAGTGCAAGCCCCACTTGTAAAGTAGTACACTAGTAAAGGCTAGCCCGTCAGGTCTGATCCCACAGAAGAGCTACTGTGGTTTAAAATGTGAATGCTGACTCTGATAGAAAGGTTCAGAACACACAGTGCAACACAGCCAGAGCTGGTTCAGCAGCATGAGGGGGACCTATTCGATATCCGACAGTTGTTGTAAATAGTGGTAGTAGTGCCAACCCAGGCACTACGGAGATACCCTTGTCTTGGAAGTCGCTTTGGATAAAATGAATACATGTAAATATCCCATGCAGTCATACAGTGAAGATCTAGAATCCTTATTCTATAACTTTTACACCAATTTTTTTTTCTACTGACTCATCACACCATCAGTAGGAACATTGAAGTGACATAAGCCAGCTGATGGTTTATATAGCAAACATATACACCTTGAAGCGATTAGATGCGTAAAAAATTGTGCTGTATTTCCTCTGTCGCATATTGACTCAAGACTGATACATTTGTGCAGTGCAGATGCACAAAAAGGAGAAAGTTCTTTCAACGGGTGTAAGGATTTTTACAAAAGTTCCTCCAGCCTGAAGGCAGTTACATACTGCACAGAAACCCTTTAGTCGTTTGGCTCTGTAGAGGAACCATTTTGAGGTTAAGTAGAACTATTTCATTGAGGTCCTAAATAATCACAGTGGATGGTTTTGCCTGCCGCTGTAAACCCTAAACTACAAAATGGAACATTTTTATACGTACTTCATGTTCACAGTCAGGGGGTTAATGTCTTATTTAAGGAAGGGTGCAGTACAATATCAGGGTTTCTGGATCATTAAACTTAACGCAAGAATCACTTCCACTGCCCTTCATTAACCTGACTCAAATGTGTTAGAGGATCGGTCAAAACAAAAATGGCAGGAAGGACCTCTTTTATGCCCTTTAGGGTATGTGGACCTGTAATTGTTTTAGGTTATGGTAGTGAGGCTTTAGTTTAACACATTTGTTGCAGTAATGTGAGTGTGATGCTGTTGCTGTTTTGGCCTAGCTAATCAGGAATTATATCTGGATCTGACGAACCAATAACGAAGCCAAAAACTGTTCAACGTGTGTGTCGTACAGAACCCCACAGACTCATCAAGAACCCTTTTAAGAACCTTTTTTAAAGTGTGTGTTAATCGCAAAGATGGGCCTGAGAGAATTAATTTTCGCGGCCCATTATCACCACGCTATTACTGCAGCAAATGCTCTCTTGCTAATGGCACAACATACCCTCATGATTATCACAATAAAGCTTAGCGAGTAATAGGACATACATTTCGCTCAACCTACTGGACAACTTATGAAAAACAAATTGGAAAGCCAAGCAAACAGCAACAGTGAACAGTCCTCTTTTTGTGTGTTTCTCAGTGCAAATGACTCATTAACTATTTTGTCAATGTATTGATCATGGCTCTGTTGCAAGCATTCGTGGTGGTCTTTCACTGTTACATCAAATCAGCTGGCTCAATCTCTCCATCACCTTTATTGACCTCTTTGACAGAAACACATTTGGCGTATGCTGCTTTGACGCCAAGGCTTTTTGGGAGGTGGGAGTGTAACATATCTGCATGGCGGCAGACACGGGAGTTGTTACAGAGCCCAACCGCAGGGTGGCAGTAAGGGGACACACCTCCCTCGTTGCGTCAGCAAAGAAGGGATGCACGCTTTGCAAGACTAGACAAGTTGATTGAAAACGGGTGGGTTTACACCGTCTTCCGCCGGCGCAAACGTAAACAAGCCACGTTATGGGCTACACATGTAGCTGTTAGCCTAGCCCGCGAGATGGTAACACGGGCTAAGTTAGGGGCCAACCTGTGGGCCACGCAGACAAGGGAAAAGGTTACTGGGTTTAAGGGTAAGGAAAGGAACCCCTGAAAGCAGGTGCGAGCCAACTAGCTACCCCGACCATATGCGGGACCCGCTTCGAGCTGACTCGAGGGTTGCTCTCGCCATTTGGTCGGCACACCAGCCACCATGGAGAAGGGGAAAGGATCTTTAGAGGCAGACGTGGGCTCTGAACACGCCGTAACCCCGGCCAGATGCAGAGGCCCGCTTCGAGCCAGCCGGATCTCCCCCGCTCTCAGCCGACAGGGAGTCCGTCTCGCGCTGGCCCGCGGGCCCCAGGCATTAAGGTCTGGGCACGTCTGCTTTTTTTCTAGAGAGAGGGATCGCAACCAATCCGGGGAGTTACCGGCCGGGTTGCGGCCGATGCGCTCCTCAGAGGGCCAGAGACAGGCCCTCTGCCAACCTGCGGCTGCGTATGGAGAAGCAGGCGGACTCCAGTTGAGGAAATAAAAGTTTCCCCAGCAGACGGCCACTTGAGCCTTGCTCCGACCTCTCTGCTAGGGCAAACAGGGAAAGGGGGAGGAAAGGGAGACCCTGAGTTAAAACCCAGAACCTTTACCAAATTACCGGCGTGAGTCCGGTGTGGCTAAAGCAAGCAGCCACACCAGCCAACAGGACTTTAGCTAAGGACAGCGCGACCCATAGTCCGACAACCAGTGTTAAAATGGCTTTGGCCCAGGTGAAACACATAAGCATGATTGCCGTAACCATGGTGAGGCGCCCCGGCCGACCAAACAGCGCAGCTGTGAAAGCAGGGCACTCAACCGCCCCCTGCCGGCCCGTCCGGGCGCCAACCCTTACAGGTAGATCTTCGACGGTATGGCTGAAACATCTGGCATGATTTGATCAAGTAGAAATCATTGGAAAGCAACTTTAATTCCAATATGAATATAATAAAGAGGTTAAGATGGGAGTTATCAGAACGACTGCTCATATAGAACAGTTGGCTCATATTTGCATATTTGACTGTTGCTTGGATTCATGATGGTTTTTAATGCTATTAAAATGTAATATTTTTAATGCTTGCTTAACATTTCTCATGGATTTCTCAATGGCTATACTGCTAAAGAATGATTCAGTTTTATTAGCTATTTATTATATGCAAATTAATTGTGTACACACAGTTTCATGCATGCACACACACCCTCGTAACAGGTAGAGTAGGGAGCTGCATGCAGAACTCTGTTACTTATTGTTTGTTTCTTAACATTGGCCTCTACAAGTCTCCTGGGAGTTGTCATCAATTGAAAAGGTCAACAGGGCTAAGGCAGGACTTAACTAGGATATCCTCGCTTGTGTGCATGGCAAAAATGTTGTCCAAGAGCTTTAGATATTTGTTCGAGATTGCAAAAAGGGATGCTAGAGGTACCATTCCATACAGCACACACGTGTCAACAGTTTATTGAGGGACTAAAGATGAAAGATAACGTAGATAAGCCCAACATATTCGCTTCGTCCTGTTCCTGTGCCAGATATCACAGGAAAGCAACAGCAATGGAATCTAAATGTCCTGCGACAGCGTTTCCCTGACCTTGTCTCAAAAGATCTCTTATACTCACGTAAAAGTGGCCCTAAGCCCCTCCGCTTCCCAAAAGGACAAGGCCGCCTTTATCCATGCTCCCTGTTTCGGCTCCATTCACCAGCAGCAGGAGAGGGAAAAAAAACTGCCTCAGTGTCTGCTATTTAGTCATATTATGCAAATTAATCTCTTCCACTTTTCATTTGGGTCGTACACATAAGAGGATTGCCAGTACCTTGATAGCTGACAGACGTATCACCACATTGGACATAGAGGAGCGAGGCCAAAAGAAGCGAATATATGTAGAGAATTCAACTGCTTGCAGAGAAATCGAAACAGTCTTCTTTGAGTAATCACTCATATGCACATGCATATTCAAGGCAAGGAGGGGATCATTAGTGGGAATTTGGTCCTTAAGTTGTCGCCACTTAAAATGTAAATGATCTCAAAGACCTCAGGAGTTTTAATCGGCCCACACAATGGTCTCGCACAGCGGCACTGAGAGCTGACACGGCAAAAAACAGACTCGAAGTTTTTAAACCAGACAAATTGGAGTGCATCAGGAGATGCAAAAGGAGGACGCCTATAAGCCTGTCATCTCTGGCAGTGGATATGCAATGATGAATGAGGCAACAAAACATCACTGCTCATCTGCTCTGAAAGAGGTCTTTGGGTTTACTGAAAGCTGCATCGCTTCAAATGTCAAAATCAGATTTATGTTGACATGAAGACCACCAACATTTGTAGCAGAACACTGTAAGGGGAATCATCCGAGGTGCACATAATTCAAAGGCATTTTTGTTTTCCAAATTGGAATTGAAATCATATCCAGGTCTGGGGAAGAAACAATGAGTAGAAGACACCATTTCCAGTTTCTCCAGTCTGAAATATTCCTAGTAAATATTGGTCGCATGTTCGTCGTATTTCAAATGTCAGAATTCTAGTGAATATAAATAACACATTATATTGTGCCGCATTGTTTCAGTGCAGCCACAGCATGCAGTTTTGCGGTGACAGAGAATATTGCCCAGATATAGTGACATTATTATTTCACATTAAAGCCAGACCACAGTAGTTGACTGGAATTTAAATAAAGGAAAGACTGTAACGCACTGGAGACGCTGTTTTTATGGTTTTATATGGTGACAATGACAAATTATAAAAATAAAATTATAAAAATATTAGGTGTAACTGGCCAAAAAGAGAGAGAAATAGAGGCAGGCAGAGAAAAGAAGTTATTTGCATGAAACTGCAATTTACATAAATATTATCAGTTTGCAGCAAGCACAACTTCCCATAAAAGTCTGCAATATAAATATCCATTAATAAACTATTAAAACAGCTAAAATTTTGAGTAATGCCTGCAAAACCATGTTTTTTTCCCCCCAAAAGTAAATAGCCTACACTTTAGGGCCAATTCAGCCCTATGACTTGTGCAGTTTGCCTTGTCATCTATTCATCACACAGTGGAACTCCTTTAGTTTCCTTTAGAATGCAGAAATAATTGCAATGGGACCGAAGTGATTCCTCAAGAAACCTGAGTAACCCAATTACTAAAAATCATCACTACATATTCATTGCATTGAAGCTTCGTTTAATCTGAACAACTATATTCAGCTCACTGTGTTTTACACAGATGATTTTTACTGTCACAGAGTGCACTTACATTTGGACACATTAAGTGAAGAAGATAAGATTGGATGGCACAGATGGCAAAATGGAGAAAGAGAGAGAAAAAAAAAAACAAGGTGCGAAAAGAACAGACATCCAAGAGAAAACGACAGAAAGCATCCATAGTCTTGGATCATCTCAAGCTGGAACAGTGTGTAAAACTGACAACTAGCACAATGTCAGGGCTTCAGCATCTGTGCAGAAAGCATGTAGTCCACAGAGCGGACCTGACACAGGGTAACGTTAATCATTAATCAATATGATTGGTAGTAGAGATGAAGGCTAGTAAAGAATGTGTGTTAATTATGGCTATTTGTAATGGCTAGTTAAGAGTGTAAATCAATATGGTGCCTAGTTATGATGTATCCAATTTGCTCAAGAAAACAATAACAAAATGAAAGGCTGCACTCAGTCTGAAAGCCTGAGCGCTATTCATGTTATAAATTATATATGTTGTCATTTACACATGCAAACACACACACACACACACCCACACACACCAGTATGTGTAAAGACATTTTAAGAGGCATTACCATTGATCATTAATAACTTTCATTACGTATTGGCTTTATAAAACATATATGTGATGAAACTGTATGCGTGGACTCTTGTTCCAACAATACTGTCCATTTGCGTTTGCCTCTTACGAATGCCACAAAGCCTTCAAGACATTAAATATTTTAAAGTTGAAACTTTTAGTTCTGAAAGTAAAGTTATACAATTTTCATGAAATGTTTATGTAGGCATGTGTTATTATTATAATTATAATAATAATAATAATTATTATTATTTGTAGTAGTAGTAGTATTAGTAGTAGTAGTAGTAGTGATAGTACTAGTAAGTTTAAATTATGCTTTAGTCTTAAATAATAAAATAACCAATAGCTGTAGCTCTAAATTGCAGTTTTGGTATCTATGGACATTAGGAATGCTGGTTCCCTCCCAAAGCCTGGTATTTCCATTCGTATCCATGTTCTATTTATTAGAAAATTGATACCTATGAATAATAGCAATAATAATAATAATAACTGTTTCTTATCTAAGTCACACACTGGTGAATAGGAGAGTGAGGATGCCACTGGTCATTGTGCTCTGCAGTACTTGGGATAAATTAGCAAAGATAAGGCCTAGAGAGACTGTTCCCAGAGGCTATCATTGATCCTTAAGGGCAGGCTTTTAAGGAGCTTAGTAAAGGCTGGTAGCTAGAAGTCATGCAGTAGACCACTACAAATGGGCTGCATTGAAGAGCCCTTCCATCAACCTATATATGGGTTACAATCATCAAGGGTCTAATCCTATTCATGGTATTCATCCCTTTGTTAATTCAATGGGGTTCAAATGGGTCCCAGTGGAGCATACATTTCATTAACATAGCAGAAGAATTGTTGAACAGAGAAAGAGATGATCAGAGAATGTTGGGGATTTTAAAGCTAAGATAAAATATTGTTTGAGGATATTTGTACTGTAGCAGTCTGCAGACGTTTCGCGATGTGCTTGTATCTTGTGTGACTTGCATATCAACAGTACAGCTTTTTTTCTAACTAAAAGGTTTCTGTGAATGTAGTTTGGGAATGCTGTACACACCCAGCACTGGGGAGACAATTAGTAGCTGACTGGTTGCAGCCGCCGCATCCTTCCCCGCCCCTCTCTTTTCTGGCTGTTGATTTGGTTCTCCAGAGTCCAGTTGTAGTTACAGGCCCATGCCATTGTTTTAAAAAATTAACGGTCAAGAACCGTAAAAGCTTACCAGAAAAGATCACAGAAAAGTGAGTCAAGACATGACAACCCCTGCAAGATGACAGGAAACACGAAGTAGGGTGACGAACTTAGTCTGGGCAGGTCAAGGCTATGGGCCAACCTCACAATGCAGAGAGATTGCAGGTTTAAATAATTCAAGTCTCTAGTGCATTGTGAAAGAGAGACAAGACCGAATATGGTCAACAGGCTAACAGTGAATGAAAACTGAGGTAGTAGGGGGCAGTTAGGTAGTTTCCTGTGAGTGGAAGTTTTTGCTCAAGCTCTTACTGGGAGGCTGTGAATTAATGAAGTCTCCAGATCAAATCAGCATCACCTACTCTGGATTGAGGCTGCTGGGAAACAGACCAAGGACCCAATGCTTATAGACTTTGGCTTCCCTCTAATATATGGTGACAGTATGTTTAACTTTCCCTCATTCAGGTGGGATGTAGGAGGGAAAGAAGGCAGTTTGGCCAACAGTAGAAAAACTTTTCAAAATCTATCTTCAGTAGGTAAACTAAATACCCACCGGCATCGTTAGGGCATGGGATTTGAAGTCTGTGATGAATCTGCAGAATGAAAGGAGCTGAAGACAAAAACAGTAAGTGAAAGTTTTTTTTATGAGACAAATTGTAATAGTAATCAGTTACAATCAGTAATTTGAGAGGATGAAGACTATATGCTTATGTATTGTCTTCTTATAATGCTATAGATGTATTGAAAGTTGCACTACCGCACAATACCCTGAGATAGGGATGCACGATAATGGCAAAAATAATTATTGTGATTATTTTGATTAATATCGCAATTTTTATCAAGATTATGAATTGATTTTAGTGATAAACATCTTTTTAGTGCACCGTAACATAAACGTAACCTGCTTTCACATACATGTTGTGCTACATACCAGCTAATGGACAAATTTTTACATTGAAATAAAGTTAGTCCTCCTTATTCGCGTAAATTCAGTGTCTACAGTTCTTAGAAGAAACAACACAAAATTAAATCAACAGGGCAGTGTTTTTACTTTTACTTGTGCCATCTCTGGAGTGATATTGTGGGAAAAATGATGTTTACAGGTATAGACTCATAACAGAATCATCATCAAGTTAATGAACTTTCATGCTAATGTAAGGTTACATTGTTCTGCTTGACCAGAGGTCAATGGTCATAGCAAAGTACTCGACAGCTGTGAGATCCCTCTCTGTTTCCCCCTGATGTTTTACGTAAAATGCAGGTGTTGCCACTTTGGAAGAATAATTGTGTGAGGGGATAACATATCTTCTGTCCAGTTTGTTGACCATTTTCCTGAAGCCTTTGTACGTTTATTGGACACATATCTTTGGCTAAATGAGATGTGATTGTGTTGGTGATTTCAGTGTGTCTTTGAGCTGGATGGATACGCTGACGCACTGCACAGGCTGGCTTTTATAGACATCTGAGTTGACGTCTGAGTTGACGCAACTATTACATTGCTTTACTATGCTTTTTTGCATTCATCATACTGCAGTTTGTGTTTTCAGGTGGTTCAATATGTTGTGTTGCTTTGCAGCGTAGACACTACTCTACAGCACTCTTTGCATATGATTTGTTCTTGGTTAACATCACTTGCCCTAAATCTGAAGCATTTCAGAACAGAGGATGATGATGTGCTTCGAGGGACAAACTCTTCACCTTCTGCTGTGCCAGACATTTGATTTTTGTTTCAGTGGCCTGTTTTCTGTTGTATATCAGTCTTTTAACATAGTGTTGCTCATCCAGACTACATCCAGGGTATAACCCAAGGGATTTGGACTGCACCGAAGAAAAAAAATCTGCCTTGAATTCCTTGGTTCAAACATGTGCATTAGTTCTACATAACTGCAAAATATCACACCGACATGATTATTGCCAAAAGAGAGTAAATGAAGGGCAGTTATTGGTTTGGTGTAACATACTGAATTAAAGTGGGACCAATGTACATATTTAAATTATGTAATTGAAGGCACTTTTTTCTTTTGGTGTGTCTAGTCCATCATTGCTTTTCTTGATTTTCATCTGGATAGTTAACAGGTCTATTGGGCTTTAAACCTAAAAATATTGTTCCATGTGGGTTAAATAGCATATAATCATGACTGAAAAAGGTCAGGCCAGAAGTGTTTCACATAGAACATGACTCATCTCTTATTGTAGAAGTGTAACACACCATATATTGCTGTGGATATCATAAATCATGCCATTCCTTACCCCTTAAGAGGATTCTTAACATGGCACTGAATTTAGATTATTGTATATAGCCCAAAAGTGGTTCTAGTCTAAGGATGGTGTTTTGTGGATGGTAGCATCCATCCTCCACTGATGTCTATTTATAGCTCAGACCAGGTTGGCACTGCTTTACTTTCCCCTTTGAAGAGACTGCTATTACTTCATCAAGCTTAAAGCCCATCTGCGCCCAGAATCTTCCTAAAAACGAACCAGCCATTACAATTAGAGTATCCCCTGGTGACGAAGTTATCTTGCCAGTGTAAAGTGCACATTCTCCAAAAAGTGCAGGTTCCAGGAAATTAATGAGATTTTAATCTGTCAAATTGGACAGAGAGGAAATGAAAGTGTGGTCCCCCCGTTCGTTTTGCACTTCTTAGTTTGATTTTTGAACAGTCCCCTTAGAATAAAATAAGGAGTTGTCATTAAGGTAGCCATGATAAGATTCTGTCTGATACTGAAGGAGAGCCATCCATCTCAAAAAATGCCAACAGAATGGAAGTAAGTTGTTCATCTACTGATCTTCGCTTCTTAAATGGATTCATCTTATTTTATTAATATAAATGCTTAGTTTCTGTTGCCATAATGGCTTTCCAGGCTATTATTAGTCAGATATGAGCATGCTGATTGAATTCATAGATTTAAAGGCAGACGAAAAACAAATGATGACATTAGTGAGGGAAAACTGTGGCACAAATGCGCTAGTGGTGTATAATGTAATGTCACTGATGGATCGAAATTAACATAGGGAATGTTTTCTTGCAGACGCAAGGGCACAATTGAACAACTACATTTCTAGCCCAACTGGAAGGCATTTGTTTCGTTGTAGGAACATTTTAGGGGTAACATTTTCTAAACTGCTTCTGTGTGGTTGCACAAAATGTCATTGCAAACAATGGTTTACTTTGTCATTAGCGTTTAATATCATCAAAATTGAACAAATTGTCAGAATGTTTGAGCTTTACCTGTTGTTTTCACTATTTTCTTCAGTGTATTGTCTACATTTGTAGAAGGACATCTTACAGTACCCAATATTGTAAGATGCAGACTTACCTCAGAATTGGGGTCACTGCAGAAATAGAAAGCTGGCGTCAGTCCCTAAGATGTGTGCAGTGATGAATTAGTAGTTCTGGGTCAGTGTCACAGTGGTCTGGGTGAAGGAGACAAGGAAATAGAGTCATTATAGGAAAGTCCCAGGCCTCTGTCTGTCTAGCTTCCAATCTCTGCATGCATTTGTGTGCATATCTGTGTGCACATGCTTGAGTGCGAGAGGGGATATGTACATTTAGATGATGCTTGAGAAGTCACCCGAATAGCAGCTTGGATATGCTTCAAAATGTCCTGTAATCCCGCTTGCTAAAAACCAGCACAATCTTTACTTTTCTTACAGAAACATATCTTACACAGATTAGCAACAAAAGCATAAGATTGTATTGTATAAGTTATGGAAGCACTTTCAAAGGAGGATATATGTGCACGTCTCATTTAGAGGCTGTGGCCACATTGACAAAGCACCTAACTTTAACAAGCGGATCTATATCCCGCAAAACGTCAGCAGAATATTAATTTTCACTACCCTATGACAACCACGGGAGACCATTTAGCAATTTTTTCCAAATATTTCCCTTCCACTTCTGCCTCAGCCTTAAATCACTTCCACCTCCTCGGCTAACAGAGGGACTTCTCAAAGCCACCTGTGAAAATTTGAGGGTGTCTGAGTAGTGGTGTTTTCAAAGCCATAATGGTAGTGGGCAGCTCATTTCTGAAGAGTGAAATAGCAGGCTAGTGAAAGCACTCCGGAGAGAGAGGAACGGGAAGGATAAGAGGGGGAGAAGGAAAAGGGAAGATCGAAAAAGGAACATGTGCGAAAAGGGGCCAGGCAGAAGACAGCTAAGCTAGGATTAGCCTCCTGACATGTGCAAGCAGGTGATAAAGTGGCATGGACGAGCATGGACGAGCCTGGACGCCTGGAGTTTCGTTTCCCAAATCTACGAGCCTTATGTTAATGTCAGGGAATAAAGCCAACTAAATCAAATATGGCCATACTATACTCTTGAGTCTTCACAGACGTCCACGGACATGCACATGCATACACCTGCACAAATGTGTGGACACCGATGCATAGAAAAGGCAGTGTTTTCCAAAATATGTACCAAAAATATTATCCCACTGAGATAATGAACCTGACTCATTTAGAATAGTATGAGAGTTGTGTCTGTGATATTATTGCATGAGTCGTAATAAACAACTCACCACTTTTTTTTCATCCTCATTGTCTATTCTGTTTGGTCCACGTCAGTCTCATCACAAATTTACTTGACATATTTTGCAGAGTGAAATCAACATGAGGTCTTGATCTGGAGAAAAATTGACAACCAGCAGTGTGTTGATACTTTTAGACTCTCTGCAAACTCTTTCTCAACCCTTCTGTTTGTACATCTTTCTGTGTCTGTCAGTTAAGTCGATATTGACTTATTAATGACTGCTGGTGCAAAAACAAAACCTCCAACCTTATAAGCTTGTCATCAGACATGTCTAGTTGGTTACTTTTTTGAATGGAAGAAAAGAAGCATACATTCTTTGCCTTAAGTAAGCAGCTGGGCTCTCGAGTGGCATGACTGTATAAGACCCTGTCTAGACAGATGTCTGAATCAAGGGGTTTCTGACATCTTTTTGGGTCAGGTAAGTTCAGATCGAACGGCGACTATTTTTCTCCTTTTTGGAGCATATCGGACAATTCGCATGGGCTTTCAGCCTTTCACGTTTGGTAGGCGTAAAAAAATATCGTATTCAGGTTTTCTTGGCTTTTTCCCAAACTCCCAAATAGCAGGATAAAACTTCTTATTTTTGTTTACATGTTCTTAGTTTGGTGTTCTGGAAGAATGGATCCACCCCATGATTCTGCAGTTAGAGGGGAACCTACTAGCGGTGGTAGTGTTTTTTTCCGCATCAGGAGGGGTTTTAACACAAGGAGGTTAATATTTTGCAAATCTAATGAAGGATGAACCTCAAACCAGACAGGTAAATGCAAAAAAATTACAGTCTGGGCCAAAGGTTGGTGTTCAACAGGTGTTCAACAAATGTGAATGTCATATCACAATGTCAATAAAACACTGCTACAAAACACCTAGATCGCTAGGAGCACATTCATTTATCCAATATCTGAAAGCCAGTGTAGACTGTGCCTAGTTGTGGGCCTTGTCTTTGGGAGATTGGGATATTGAGTCTCAGTGATGCAACAGCCATCCAATAGAGCACGACTGAACTTGCAGTCTCTGGGTGGATAGCATGAACCTTTCTCTCCCAATCACTTCCCAAACTTTGCCAATCCATGTACTTGTTAGCTGACATGACATAATTGACAGTGTTCTCTATCAGGAGCACTGAAATGTCATATAAATTATGTACATTTATGTACATATACATTTATATCATTTCATCAGTTGACTTGTTCATTGTTATAAAAATCTGCACCAAAAATTATTTAAAGGGGTTTTCTGTTAAATCTGTAAAGCTCCATTGCGCATAAATGCAGTGCTGTGCTTTTATTAATATGGCTGTTTTGTTACACAAACAAGGTTTTGTTTTAAATTAAAAGGGTCCTTTAATTCAGATTGTAGTGTTTTATTTATGATATTTGTTATCTGATATTTTTACACACTGCCTGTTAACGTTTTGGAGACACTTGATTTTCAAAAAGCATCTTCTAAATGTAATGCAAAGGCTGGGGATTATTTCTGATCCAGACATACTGTAGTATAACCGCTGTTGGTTATACTGTGCCTGATTCTGTTCTTTTGTTTCGTGTTTCTCGTGTTCTGTTTCCCCAGCTGTCATAAATGATGCAGAGTGATGTAAAGGGATATTAACAAATATACTGTACTGTCTACAGTGTGAAGGTTAAAAAGACTAGCAGTGTTTTGTCTACGCACTAGCACATAAAATCTGTGAGAGCAGCTATTATGCTTTGAGTTTGTTTTCTGACGCTTACAGCAATATGGCCCCAGAAGCATGTACAAAACCCACTCTTGCCACAGTTTGCGCTTGTGATTTGTTTGAAAAAGAAAACTGTTGTGGAATTGTTCTGTTTTACTGGCTGTCTCAGGCAAAGCTGTGCGTTCAAAACCAAGAGAAATAAGCCGCACTGCTGCATGTGTGCAAAGGTAAATCATACTGGCAACACCAATGAAGGTAATTTCTAGTGGTAAACATCAGAACTGTATCGGTATAAGCAGATCATTTAGATTTCACTGATTACACTACGTAACAAATTCTATTTTATTTTTGTTCCTGGGTACAAAGTGTGTTTTCCCAATCCCTTATGCCTAAAATAAATAGAAAATGGCAGCTGTTGCACAAAAACTTGTTTCTATAGTCAGGACTCTGACATTTTGAAATGTATCTGTTTTCAAGAACATTCTCAGTTTACTTTAAATGCTAAGTAGACTTCCAGAATAATTTGGAACTGTAAGAACTGTCCAGAAGTTTCTAGAATTGTCCGGAATTTTCTAAAGCTTTTTGGAATCTTTTAGAACCTTCAAAAACTTTCTTGGACTGTTCAGAAAAGAAAAGCTGTGGTCATAAAATCAAAGTTTGTGACGAACAGAGCTGTTTTTACATCGGCTTTAGACATAAGCAGTGGAAATATAACACTTAGGAGCCAGGAACAAAAATGGTGTAACCATTTATTTTAAGGTGATACACTGAAAGAGCAGAAGTTTTAGGATGGTGAGGTAGTGTGGTTAAAACACTTGTAACTCTACAGAAATAAACAGTTGATATCTCCATAATCTGTACCTCTGTAGCTGTGACTGAAAATCTGAGGTGGTGATGTTAAAATGTGTGTGTGAGTGTTTTCTCTACAGTTCATTTGCAGTTGTGTGTATCTATTGTTGAAACTATAAAGAATCGGCTGCGTAACGTCATCATTTTTATGATTATTATTAGTAGAAGTTCTTCTGGTAGTAGTAGTAGTAATATTTTCAGTTTGTTGTATAAATGTGTCAACATTGGCAGATGTGTATATAAAAATAAGTCTCATGTCTTTTTTAATTATTAAAGCAATATTGAAAACAGAAGGTATACGTGCGGTGTAAACAGCACTATGCACATCATACATTAAAGGAAGCATGTGGAGGATGTGGTGAAAGGCCATAGAGACTGATTGTTGCCTTGACTCAAAAGAAAGTCTTTATTAAAGCTGAAGTCATGAGCCCAGCAGTATTCTAAACAATCTCACCTAAATCTTAGTTTGAAATACTGCTGTGATAAAAATATGTGAAATGCTAATTAAGATCATATCTGCACAGTACACAAATAAGCCACAGTTGCATTGTTTGCCATCAGTTGCATACTGTATATGAGTGATGGAGATGGAAGTCAGTAAGAATGCCCTGATATCCTGCTATGATCATATTACAGCGTTGACCTTAATTACACTTTCTTGTTATACTGGAATGTTTGATGTCAGCAAACGTTCGATACACAGGGCTCTATAATAATCACACAGTCAATTCTGGCATGCAGTCTTTTACAGAGTGGTGACCTAGTGGTTAGGACATTGCCCTTGGGACCTGAAGGTCGCAGATTCAAGTCCAGGCTGACTGAGATACCCTTGAGCAAAGTACTTTCCTGCTACACTGCTTCCCTGGCACTGTTGATAGTGAAAGTGAAAGTGACTATTTGTCATTGTAAACACAGTCGAGCACCACAACGAAATGTGACCTCTGCATTTAACCCATCACACGTGCACACATGGAGCAGCTGGCAGCTACCAACAGTACCCAGGGAGCAGTGTAGTGGGACGGTACCTTGCTCAAGGGTACCTTAGTAGTGCCTGGGCTGGGACCCAAACCTGCGACCTTTAGGTCCAAAAGGCAGCATCCTAATCACTAGGCCACCACTGCCCACTGTGAAAGCTGCCCGCTGCACATGTAATAGGTTAAATGCAGAGGTCACATTTTTTGTGGTGCTTAAGTGTGTTCTTAATGACAAATAGTCACTTTCACTTCACTTTACTAAAAAAAAAAAGCTAAGCATATTAGTCCAGAATTCACACTGTGCAGGCACAAAAATAAAACAACTCTACTGTCGTTTTATTTGGCAGCAAGTAAAGCTAGTAAATGTTATCAAAATAATAAGGCTGTTATATGTTAAAATCCACAAAAATCATATTGGACCAGCATCAGCCATAAAGTATCTGTGTCTGTACTTGAGTATGATACACGTGCTAGACACCTGTGACAGCTAACTGTGTGACTTGATTGCGAACGTAGGTAGCTCAGTGCGTGTGCTGGAAAACACCACTATAAACTCCACAATTAGTCTGTCACATCATCCCCTCCTGCTAATATGAAACCGATGGATAAAGATTCCTGTCTTGAAGAAGAAAGCTTCACCTACTTGATTTTCAATTAGAAAAGCTCTGTAAGCTTTTGATTTCACTCATAAAAATTTCGAGGCAGCTGTTTTTTTTTTGACCGTTTTAAAAATATGTAATTAACATGTTTTCTCCCTCACTGGCAGGGATCATGACAATGACAGGCCTTTTTAATAAAGTTTACTAATGTTCCTTATGACTTTTTGGCTTCTCTTGCACCTTCCAATATATGTGTATATGGGTTTTTGTGATGCAATGATTAGTGATTTTCTTTGCCAGCATTTAAGCCTCTCACTGTCTTTGAATCATTTATAATTTCTAAAATAATATAAAGAAGTGAAAGTGTCTGTTTATCATTGTGAACACACTCAAGCACCACAGTGAAATGTGGCCTCTTAATTTAACCCATCACACATGCACATGTGGAACAGCAGGAAACTATCAACAGTGCCCAGGGAGCAGTGTAGCAGAAGGGTACCTTGCTCAAGGGTACCTCAGTGGTGCCCGGGCCAGGACTTGAACCTGCGACCTACAGGTCCCTAGGGCAATGTCCTAATCACTAGGCCACCAGTGCCCACTTACTGTTGTTAGAAAACTGTATCAAAAATGTTAAAAAGTAATTAATATCAACATAATAAAATGCCTAAGCAACTTGAATTTCTCCGCATACATTTAGGGGTGTTCAGTGTGTGCTGCAGAAGCAGCTGCTAAGTGTGACATTGTTCTCAAATGAACGTACCCTTCCAATCCGACTCACTGCAAACGTTGGTTTATTAAACACATTTCCGTTGGGTAGTGTAAATATTTAAGAGAAAGTGAGAGTTGCTTGAACTAATTTACATTTCATTCCTTTTATTCCTAATAAAATCACCTGACAGCTCTGTTTAGACATACTGCACATTGAAAAGAACATGAGTCACATGGGTTATGCCAGCATCGCTTTTCCGGTTGCCAGTGTATCACAAACTGTATGCCGCCTGACCTTAGCATGATCTGGAGTCTGGCACTAGACACAGTTTCTATTATCTTGCACAAAACAGCTGTTTGACATGTCTTGATATATAAAGAGTGAATTGCTGGATCCACTGACACATACCACCGCTGCCCAGGGCTACAGTCAAAGGATAGACAAAGTGTAAAGATTTCAGTCGTTTCATAACTGCCCTGCAGTTAAGGTCATTCCTGCAGATTCATTCTATAGTGTATACACACACTGGTCAAATCAGGCTGCAGATGTAAGAAGACACAGTTAGTGATACATGATGATATTGAAATCATATCACTATTGACAGATGCTTGCTAAAATAAATAGGAACATTGAATGTATGTGTAGATTTGACTGATATTCAAGCCAATGACATTGCACTTCACAAAGAGCAGGATGTTTAAAGCATGGCTGTGGTAAAGTGTTGTAATATGTGCATTACATTCATTTTACTGCATTTCTAAACTACATTGGTTTTGTAATTCAGGTGGATTTCGTCGTAATTTGTAAATTTGATAAATTTGTATGTATTAGCATTTGCATCAGCCCAGAGTTCCCATATGCCATATAACAAAAGCGTAGTGTTATTGACCATTTGCAAACATTTTGACATAGAAGAGCACATTTAACTGTTATTTATGATCAGGATTTTGGTCTTAATTTAAATCTGGATTTTTCTTTCCTTTCTGAAGTTTGAGAGTTTGATGTGGCTTGGAATATTATTGCAAAAAATCAGATCAATCAAAAAAGATCATTCACTTCTCAGTCCATATAGTAAATGCATGGAAACTAAGCTTCAAAAAAGATTTTTTTGTGGTTTTTAAATTTTGTATATGTTTTTTTCAATAATAAAAAAAATTGCATTTTACTTATTATATTACTTATTATATATATATATATATATACCTATCCAGACTTTAGCCCAGCCCATTCACAAACAATCAAAACAGCACAGTAATAAAAACAGCCTGTTTAATTCTAATGCAGAATGAGGCATTGGAAAAGGGTGATATAAAATATATAAAATGAAATGTTGTAGGTTGTTCGATATGAGCCCTTTATATTAATTCTTGGTCAGGATAATGTATATCTAAATAAGACGTTCTTTGGCAGTGCCATCCCTTAGCTTAATATTCTGACTAATATACTGGCATCACTATTTTTATCCCAGGTTTGTTCTGGGCAGTTTTTTTTTCTTTGTTTAAGAGGTAAAAGTTGCTAAGAAGTGATTAGTGTCAAGTCAGAGATTAGTTTGATAGCTTATTGGCAGTGGTGGCCTACTGGTTAGGATACTGCACTTGGGACCTGGAGGTCGCAGTTTTAAGTCCTGGCCAAATGCTTAGAAAGTTGGTGTTGAGCCGATTCTAAAATTTTAGTTCATACTATATGTTCACTGATAGAAGAGGACATATGGTTATTGTTCATGTTGTTTATTGGAATTAAAAATAAACGCTGTCGCCTTACAGCACAAAGGTCCTGGGTTAAATTCTCGGGTCGGCCACAGGTGCCTTTCTGTGGGGACTTTGCAAGCTCTCCCCGTGTTCGCGTGGGTTTCCTCCGGTTTCCTCCCACTGTCAAAAGGCTTGCAACAGGTGGACTGGATACTCTGAATTGCCCGTAGGTGTGAGTGTATGCTTGGTTATCTGTATGTGTGTTGCCCTGTGATGGGTTGGCCTCCTGTCCTGGGTGGACCCTGCTTTAGGGCTATAGTAAGCTGGGATTGGCTTCAGCTTCCTCGCGACTTGGAAAAACAGAAGAAGTAGTTTAAAAAACGAATGGATGGATGGAACAAAAATCATATGCACAATGCACATTTTAGTGTTTATGTAATTGTTAATTGTAGTACAAATTGGACGTACAGATTGAAATTAGTTGATACATTAGCATGTTAACATAGTTTATTGGATATAAATATGTAATTACGTAACTACAATTGAATATGGCAGAATGAAAGCAATAATTTTATGACTTATCAACCAAAATCAGTTGCATCAGAATGGTCTAGTAACATCCTTTGTTGTCGAATGTTTTAAACGAAGGCTGTAGAATTTGTGGCATGTCTCCTGCGGGAGTGTGCTGGGCTTTGTCTGTCTCTGGCCCATTTTCTTTCTGACTGTGCTCGCTGGCACATGAAGAGAGAAAAGCCACAGTAAGAGACAGGGACCTGTGTGTGCATGCTTCTGAAAACTGCCCCTCCCCAGCGGCTTTAATCAAATCAGTGACCCGAGGTTCGCCAGACATATTTCAAGACTGTAAAGCAGTGTTAGAGGTGTTTTACCCTCAGCATCTTTGAGAATCCAGCTGTCTTGAAGCTCCTAGTAGGCATAAATTCCTTGGCTAAAAGACAGTCTAAATCGTTGGTGAGGTGAGGCATTTAGAGGCTTGGAAACATTGTACCGCTACAGCTGGAAAGATCACTTCGTTCCAGACTTAATGCAGCCTATACACAAGAGGGTCAGCGCCGTGGAAAGCAGCACATTTCCCCCCAAATTCTTCAAGATGCTGAAAGTTAAAACAAGCAATGTAGCAATAAAACAAAGCCTGTCCTATTTATCTGGCAAGCCCAAGCAAACTCCGCTCCAAATGTATTGCCTTGGACGTCCACCAGTGCCAAATCTTCTGACCGCATTTGCCAGGGATATTGATAGGAGACACTGGGCAAAGCAGTTCACTGGACACTTAATCGCAGATATGACTTACAGAAACACATCACTCGTCCAAAACACACTTTACCCCCTAAAGGAATCCTCTACTATATGCAATGAATTATAAATTGAAGGCCTGTGTAAAGCTTTCAATAATTGAAGGCATTTTTCATGTTTAGTTTAAGTGTTTGCATCTCTGGATTGTTCTACTAATTTAGCTCTTTGATGCATTAGCCTCAAGAGAGGAACAAACAGGGGATAAGAGAGAGACACTGAGGGAGGGAGAGAGAGAGCTGCCGCAATTAATGTGCCAGAATTACAACGAAGGTGTTTTTTTTTGTTTGGTTTTTTGCTTTGCTTTTCTTTCCTGTGCTCAGGTTAATGCCGGTTAGTGTGGGGCAATAAGCTTCTGAGTGCATATTTATTCATAACCATTCATTATTTCATTAAACATTGTATCACACAAAATATTCATAAACACATGTTCACATGGTTTAATACTGACAGTACTTCTTATGTATGTGCAGGAGAGAAAACTAGTTTGGCCTTGCTTGGAGGCATCGGATTCGCAGAGAAAAACAATTTTGTTATCGCATATTACTGCCTGCAATTGTTGTTCTTTCTGTTTTAAGAATGTATGTATTTTCTGTATGTAGTCAACCTCTACATTGGACTTGAGAAGAAAATGTTAATTGGAGGCCTTGACTATAATTCTGAACCCCGGTTCAGTTTCATTTGTTCAGTCATTGCTGCACGAGGGAGCGTTTGAACTCGTGTGTATTAACAAAGCGTTTGCTTTGTGTTTACCTATATTCTATTGTATTTCTGAGGCTTGAGAGAATGTGACCTGAGGCAGAATTTGTTGTTAGTCTTTGGATCTGGCCTACTTTCAGGGAGCTGCTAGTTTTTCAGTGTAACATACTTTGATGTTCTTTAATAAAAGAAAGCGACTACGGCTCACGTTGAGCCTGCTGCCTATCCGTACTTTGCCACCTTGTAAACACATAGTGAAAAGCAGAGGCCGACTCAATCGTGTTTCACACACGTTTCTCAATAGATTTTCGATCTATGCTGATTCCTGTAGTGAGAAAGTAGCATTCGACCTTGAAGCACCTTGGACAGAATTTCATGTGAGTAAAGATACAGATCAGTGGCAAATGTACACTCACGGACTCATTTATATGTAAAAAAGATGGCCTCTAGATAGGGGATAGTTTCTTTAGGTCCAGGTCTAATGTTTGAATTATGTAACAGTTTCCCTCTTTGTTTAATCATAACATTAACCTGTCATATCTACAGCTTTAGTGACCATTTCTGACACATGACATCAGGGGCGGCCCATGGCATAGGTGACATAGGCATTGCCTAGGGCACAAAATGCCTGTTGGTGCAGAATATTGGTAAAAGGTTTTTTGTTGTTGTTTTTTTATTGGTTCCCCAGAAGTGCAACTAGTTCAATTCATGTGCACTCTATGTTTCCTCACCTACATTGCGATAAGGCCCACCTCCTGCACCAGGATTGGCTGATGTTCAGATTCAGAAGGAGTCTATGATTAAGACTGAACTACTGTAGCACTATAGACCAGAAGGATACTGGTTTAACTCCAGCTGAGCTCAAAAGAGCTGAGTACAAGGAATTTGAATAGTGAAACACTTTATGCTTAAAGTCTGATAAGCACTATTGGCCAAGGTGAGATAATATTAACCATTAATACACAATATCAGATCATAGGTAGGCGCTGCTATTTTAATTATAGCTTTTATTATCAACAGTGTTGTCTTAATTTTAAGAAAGCTAGTTGTTGTTAACTGTCTGTACATTTAAACAATCATAAGCAACCAGTCACGTGTTGCATACCCCACTGTTACTAATGCCGTTCAGGCACATTCCATTCAGCCCTATGCTAGAAAATGTGAAAATGCTGGTCTTCATGGTAATTTTTTATAGAAAATAATTACAATTCAAATCACAATAAAAGATTGGTCAATAAAAGTGAGACGATTTTCCCAAATCGTTCTACACTATTAATATTGTTGTCAAACCATTCAGAATATCCTTAAATTGCTCAAACATGGTGCCTCCATTTCCTATGGCCCCATCATGAATGGGCAAATGGACAAAAATACCTTTAAGGCTAAAATCGGCACTGAAATGTGACAAATCTGGAAAATGATATGTGTATGAGTCACTTCATTTTTTTTTTTTTTTTACTGCATCCATTTTCCAAATTTGAAAGAGCCCCATGCATGAAATCATCTGAATTTCCTCCTGCGGCAATCTCAGCTAACTTCTCTATTTGTTTTTCACGCTAGCCGGCGCTTTTCAATAAAGCTGGATGTATACCTTCAGCTGCTCTATAATTGAAAAGCATTTAGACTCTTAAATCACCATTGTCCCAAATCATTTCACAGCGAACATATGATGTTTTTATTTTAATTAGTATGCTAAGTTCATTTTTAGACGCGTGGCTTATGTGACTGATAACAAAATAATTCCAGGTCAATTAGACGAAGGAAATGAAATGCTTTGGGTCATGATGGCGCATACTGGGCAGCTTTCACTCATTACTAATAGCAAAGAGGATTATTCCCTGGCTACCTTTCTGCCTCTCTGTTCTTTGGACACCTCTCGTGGAATTGAATCACATATCGTTGCAGTGACTGTCAGTTTCATTGTTACATATTTTCAGTCCTGTTGCGAAATGTCCTTGGAAACAGTAAATATTGGACAACGCTCCATCTGCAAATCTGTCTCTAGACAGAAGCGGAGTCAAATTTGACATCTCACCTGTGGTGTAGCAATAGTAATCTGTCATGAAAGGTGCACTCAGTTCTTTGCTTGTACTCAGTGTGAGTTTTGCTTATGTGTAAGCTGAATTTGATGGCATCAGACATGGTGTAAAAAGGCGGTTTGATGGTTTGAAATTCGAAGATTATTAGTAATAGGAGATCTTAAGACGTCTACTACTCTCTCTACTGTGAGGTGTGTAAGGTGTGGTGTAAGGTTAGACGGGAGTGGACGCAGAGCTCCCCAACCTTTATGGCGCCGGACACTTTGACCTTGGCTGACCACAGCTGGCAGCTGTGTCTAAGTGTCTGATTCTACTTGTGATCATTGCAGAGCCATGCTTTTGTCTCTCTGTGTGTGTAAGTGAATAATGACTTGTAGCAGACAGCCCTAAGACTTGCAGCCAGGACTCCAGGCTCAGCAGTAATAATAGCTTGGCTGCAATTTGACGTCAGTTATGTGTGTGTGTGTGTGTGTGTGTGTGTGTGTGTGTGTTGTTTTTTTTTTTCTTTCTTTTTTTTGTATCAGTGAAACATCCATTTCCTACCTCAACATAACATCTGCTCTACAACATCCTTTAACATCTCATTCCATTTTGTCTAGCTTAAGTACTATTTGGACGGGACATACGTCCATGAAGTAACATTATCACAAGACATCTGTTATGTTTATGACCGATCCACACAGGATAAGGGATCCGTGTATAAATTACAGCGATATGGGGTGTCTGCTTGATTTATACATTGTCACAACACCAGAAACATTCGATGTGCGATCTCTCCTTCTGCTCCAGAGTAGAAAACATTCTTACATTTATTGCAATTTCTGTTTATCTATTATCAACCAATCTAGCAATCTTTGTGTCATTAGTATTGTCATTAGCTTGAAAGTTGTATTATAATCTCCACGCTGTTTAATGTTACATTATTTGAAAGTCTGCTGTTGTATTCTTGAGATCAGGATCTGTCACACAGTCATATCGTCATACTGGCATATATCTAGGATTTAGAATTGACAACAGTATGGCTTTTCATACCAAAACCCACACACCTCCCCAGCTCATCAGAAATTTTCATCATTGTCATTTTAATACTGGTAGACCTACTCAAGAAATCGAAAGCAAAGCCTTCACTCAACAGACTTGCCTGTTCAACCTTAAATGGTGCAGCAATTATATTCTCACTGCCTGAAGTTGGCTAGATTTAGCCATTTCACTTTGAGTGATGCAACGGTTACAAGCCCCAGAATGTAACTGAAGTTACAGTTGTGCTTGAAAGTTTTTGAACTCCTTGTGCATCAATATGTTCAACTCAACATTTATGGTAACAGTTGATCAGTCCTGCAAATCAACTTGGAGGCATTGTAGCTTATTCATCCTTATAGAATAGCTTCAACTATGGGATGTTGGTGGGTTTTCTCACCTTAACTGCTCACTTCAGGTCTGTCCTCAACATTTCTATTGGGTTAAGGTCAGGACTTTGACTTGGCAAATCCAAAAAAAATTATTCTTTCTTCTTTAACCATTTTTGGTGTAATGATTTGAGCGCATAGCGTCGTTCTCTTGCAGCATGACCCCACTTTCTCTTGATCTTCAGTTCACAAACAGATGTCCTGACATTTTCTTTTAGAATTTTAAATGGTGTAATTCAGAATTTATTTTCCTATCAATAATGGCAAGCCATCCTGGCCAGAGTCCATGAAATAGGCCCTAGTTATGATCCTACAATCACTGTTTCATGTATAAGGTCTTAAGTTTCTTATGCTGGGATGTATTGGCTTCTTTTCTCCAACAACTTCTGTTTTTCCAGTAGCCTTCTGGCTTGTCCACGCGATCTTTAGCAAACTGTAGATGTAGCAATGTTCTTTTTGGAGAATAGTGACTTTATCCTTGCAACCCTGACATGCAATTCATAATGCTAAACATTAACCTTAGCCAGTGTGAGAGAGACTTAGTTGCTTAGAAGCTGCTGTGAGTTCCTTTGGTACCTTGATCTTTGTAAGTCTACCACTCCTGGGGAGGGAAACAATGGTCTTGAATTTTGCACATTTGCATATTATCTGTCTGACTGTGGATTAATGGAGTCCAGACATTTTAGAGATTTTTTTGTGTGTTTTTATAACCTTTTCCAGCCTGATGAGCATCAGCTTTTTCTGTTGTGACAATCAGACATTAATAGATTCTTGTTCTTTCACCTTCAGATTTACTGCTAATTCTAGAGGTTCACATAATCACATTCCACAATAAATTTGTAACCAGGTATAGTTTTTCTGTCTCATTTGTTTCGTTGGATTCTTATTACCTACTTTTAGGAATAGTGTGAAAATCCAGTAGTGTTTAAGGTCATAAGAAATATAGAAAATTCTAAAGGTTCACAAAATTTTTGTCACGGATTGGTAGCGATGCAGGAGACAAGTGCAGGTAAAATTTAAGATGTTTATTAATGAATTCAATCTCCAAG
>JBBPDA010000034.1:19267795-19300390 GCA_037974385.1 Arnoldichthys spilopterus | reverse complement strand
TAGTAGTAGTAGTAGTAGTAGTAGTAGTAGTAGTAGTAGTAGTAATAGTAGTAGTAGTAGTAGTAGTAGTAGTAGTAATAGTAGTAGTAGTATTAATAGTAGAAGAAGTAGTAATAGTAGAAGTGCTATTAATGCATTATATAATATTGGTTTGAAATACTGGCAACATCTTAACTATCTAATGCCAGCATTGTTCTGTTTTCACTGATGTCTGCCACTGCTGATATAATTTAAACATCCCTACTGTAGATTTTAAAGCCTGATATTCTACATATGTACACATTATGCTAAATACATAGTGGAGACTCATAGGGAAACATTGACTATTTTAAATATATCCAGGAACTATTGTGCATAAGTTCACTTTATCAAAAAAATTACTAGTAGAAGGACAACTATATCCTAAATGTTATAATATAAACTAATAATAAATTTTTGGACCCATATAATATATAAATGTTTTTTTCCCTAAGGTCTGAGCACATTTATGTGGTATAATATTACAGGTAGTAATTATCTTAAGTGCAATACGACATTATTGTAGGACTGTATTTGTTTTTGTCCTTTGGTGTCAGCACAAAGATCACTGTATTTGTTATGTTGTTCCAAATAGCAATTGTCTTAAGTGGAAGACAAAAATAGATTAGATATAGGTTGCATTTAAAGTAGATGAATATGAAAGCCATTCCCCTCTGGAGGACAGGTAGTCAAGGCCTTTGATCAGGATATGAATTATACACCAGCCTTCACCTCTGCAAACTAACATTCCTGCTCTGTCCTGATCATAATCCGGTACATTATGTGAGAATCTGAACAGCGCTTTATGGGATTAGGCAAAAATGCATAAATGAGCACTTTAAGGAACATGTTTCTGGTAAATAAAACTTGGCCCTAAGCCAGCAAAGTGTTTGCATTATATTTTTGACACGTGACTGCATTGTGCTTTAGGTTGCAACACCAGCAGATTCCTCAGAGTGTACAGGAAATCAATGTTGACATTAAAAGGGAACTACATTGTATGCGCCACTCTTCTGCTGTATTGTACAGTGTTGCTCATTTTGCCATTCACAAATCATGTAGATATATGGATTGCATCGGCTGAAGCTGACATTTTCATTTTACAGAACAAGAATTCATTTTGTTTATCACACGTTGTAGACTCACAGCTTTCCATGTATCCTGTGTTCATAGTGATAGCGAAGGGTAAGGATGGTCAGTTTCCCCGCACACTATCCTGGCTTAAACGGAGCTGGTGCGGTGATCACAGCTCCATGGGGCTGCACTGATTTGTCCTTGATATCATGCCAAAGCCCGAGCAATGCAATAATGACTGCGTCGGCTGTTTTCTGCGGCCCAGTCTCCCCTGCCAGGATTATTTGGAATGGACGACTGTATTTTGACATTTCCCAAATGCTTATTCTTTGTGCAACATGCCAATCTCTTTGATTAAATATGGTGCAGTGCCGTTCGTCATGCCCGGCAGCTTTCGCTAAGGCAGGGGTAGACAGAACACTATGGCATTTTGAGCACAGGAGTCATTGCTGATTGCTGATATCTTGCCTGTGGAGGAACTTTGAAATACATGAAATATTTAGGAAGTGATGGGACACACCGCTGTTTTTTTTAAATGCAGAGAATAATAGTCTGAGATCTCCTCGGCCAGCGTTCCATTTGCTCATTGCATTTCATAATTTCCTGTTCTCTAACAAACCGTGTACATTGCACCATTTTGCTGCCAGCTTGAATCTAAGTTATGATTAATAGGTGTTACTGAAGTGCTCACAGCAATGTTCAACCCATTTTTTTTTCAAAGTCCATAATTACTTTTTACCTTAAAAAAATGGTTCTTGGGCAAGCGGGAATGTCTACTGTATGCAGTAGGCTTTACAGCGATCAGCCACAACATTAAAGCCTCTGACATGCGAAGGGAGTAACATTTGTTGCTTTTCCACTGCAAGGTACAGGCTCAATTGGTCTTTTTTCTATTAGGCAAATATGGGACCTTGTACCTGGTATGAGGTAGTACCTACCTGGTCTATCATGGTTCCAAGTGAGCTGAGCCGGTTCCAAAATTGTCACAGAGAAAAACACTGCCGACTACTGATTGGCCAGATAGAGTTTTTTATTACACATGACGTGATATCCTGTTACGTCCTGCACAAACATGTTGTTTTTAAAATCCCCAAATTACTACAGTGATTGATTCATTCTATTTTATTTACAAAAAATTTACTAAAAACAGTTGGTACGAGTGTAAAAATGAATACTGAAGCACAAACTGTTGCAAAACTTAACTCTGGCTACGATAAAAAGGTATCAAAATACACATCACAGCTTGCTCAGCCATCAACTGTGAAGGAAAAAAATTTTTATAAATCATATCAGACTCATGTACTTATACATACACTCATACACACACCAAACTGTCTATGTGAAAAAAAATAAAAATAAAAAATAAATATATATATATATACATTGCAGTTCCATCAAGAAAAATAAGAAACACACCTATTATACATACAAATGACCACAACAGGCTATGTATACTAGAGATTTAACATTGATTATTTTTCCTGAGACTGTGGCACCTTTGAGTTAAGTGTCCTGCAACAGCTATAGACGTGCAGAATGCTACGGGTAGTAGCTTTTATTGTTGGCCTAAGCTAACTCTCATTGGGAACAGCTTTAATGGCTAAGCTCTTACTGGAGCTGCAATCAAAGATGCCCTTAAGAACACTCTTCTCTCAGTGGTCAGGGTTTTAAGCATTTAACTATTGTGCCCAGGTCTTAGATACTGCTGAGATGTGCATCAAACATAGCATGGTATTCATCTCGCTTGGATACCACACAGCATGGTTCATGTTTCATTGTATTCTATGTATGCTAGTGATGCTGAAAGCATGAAAGGACCAGGACAAGGATATATAGGTACATTAGCTGGTATTGAGTCCTGTGGGTTTATCAGTTTTTATCAGTACTCATAACAGTCTGTCATAATGTAAAGACCACCTGCTCATTCCTATTACACCAGTACATACACCAGTCAGCCATAACTATCACCACTAGTCAGCATTTACTTTTCAAACCACAGTAGCTCTTCTGTGGGATAGGATCAGATGGGATATCATAGCATATCAAAATCAGAACTGAGTGTTCACTCACTCCCTAATATTTCCCACCCCCCTGGCAGGTGCCATTGTAATGAAAAAAACAGAATGTCAGTGTTATTGACCTAACCTGTCAGTAGTCATAATGTTATGGCTGATCTGGTGTATATTAAAAACACATACATACATGCAAACCTGGCTGTCATATTCAGATGCCCTGTGGGTCTTATTACCTGGATCAGGAGTGTTAGATTAGGGTTAGAGCTAAATTCTGTGGGCTGGTAGATCAGACCTGGGCATCCGTGCTCAACAGTATTTTCAGTTAAGATTTTGTGAGTTATGTATATCATATTTGTCAACATCTGTCAGTAAAACAATTTTTAACTAAATTTTTTGGCACATAGTTAAAATCAAGGGCTCTGGTTAACTCTTATTCTCATTTCCAAGTACATTAAAAATAGGCTTTTTACTTCTCAAAACAAGTTGGTTAGATTTTTTTGTATCTTCCTATGAGAGCTCACCCAGAGTTGCCTCATTATAAAATGATTGAATGGCGAAGATTCAGGATAGAATTCCTCTAATAAAGCTGCCGCCATGTATACAAGGTTTTACACTGGACTGTTCCTCATTATCTTAAAATGTATTTTTCTCAGATAAATGATGGTCACATAATTTTCTACATAGATTTTGTTCTACCTTTTTAAGCTATTTAGATTTTTTTAAGCCGTTGCTTTAAAACACAAAATGGTTCAGTAAAACAAATAGTAAATGAGAATTTATTATGCAAACTGGCTTAACTCTGATGTTATACATGTTCAAGAACAACATGTCTGAAGTTTATACCCACCTGAAAACAGGTGTAATGATTTGTCCATTAATCACAACACTACGTGACAGAGTTCTATTCTATTTATGTTCCTGGCTACAAATTGCGTTTTCCCAATCGCTTATGTCTAAAATAATCAGAAATTAGCTGTTGATCCCCAAAAACTTCTGTGGTAATTTGTAAAATGACATTTTGAAATGTATCTGTTTTAAGAACATTCTCCATTCAATTCAAATGCTAAGTAGACTACCAGAATATTCTGGAACTGTGAGAACTGTCTAGAAGTTTCTAAAATTGTACAGAATTTTCCAGAACATTCTGGAATCTTTAAGAACTCTCTAGAACATTTTGGCACTGTCCAAAAAAGATAAAAATTCACCTGTTTTGGGCTGTGGTCATAAAAACAGAGTTTGTGATGAATATAGCTGTTTTAACATAGGATTTAGACGTAAGCAATTGAAATAAATGCATGTGTTTTGGTAGCCTGAAGCCTTACATTTTTTTGGTTTATTTTAGGTTTGTGGTTATGTGGGCTAATGAGTATTACTGTTTATGAATACTTTACTACTTTCAATGTCAGATTTGTACAAGTCACATATTTTTGACATCATAATCTAAAAGAAAATAGCAGAAAGAAAGAAAGACATATTGGGTTTTTTTTATGTTTCGAAAGAGGGGAGGAGGAGGGCACCTAATGACATGTACATACAGGAGCGGCGTCCTCTATTAGTGACTAATAGCCCTTCTCAGCCTGTGCGCTGTGTCTCTGCCCTTTATTTATGACCAGCCACAAGGCCAAGCCGGTGAGACGATCGATACTTTCTGGGCTCAATGAGAGCTTATTGGAGAGAACTCCTTTGTGCTTCTCTCCAGCTGTGATTTCAGCAGGTGCTCTGGATCTGTGCTGACCACTGTCGCCCACCCGCCAGTCACATGACATCATCCGTGGTGTCGCCACATGGGTACCGTGAACCTGCTGTCGATTTTGAGAAACGGCGACTGCGCATTTCACTCCCGTGCCATATTTATGGAGCAGGGGCTGCACTTTTGCAGATTAATACTGAGCGAAACACCAGAGGTTGAATCACACTCCAATTCAATTGCACAATTCATCTTAGTAAATACAGCACAGCTGTGAGGGCATTAACATGGCCAATAATATTTTGCAGTGATTAGCTGGGCCAACGGTAAGTACAGCCTTTAATGTGCTTTTCGTGCCATTGACTTCTGATATGAGCGCGAAACAATATAATATTTTTTGACATAAGCCGCCGTTTGACACAGTGTTGCTCATCATAGACATAATTTTCAAATGTCAGCAGTTAACATACTAAATGAAGTGGAAGCTTAGTCAGAATGACTGTGCTGGTTGCTTTGGTCAGTCAGATATTTCCTCAGTTAAAAACCCGAATATGAGCTTTTCTCAAAAGAAAAGATCAATACTTTCTGGGTATCTCTCTGTTTTTACCAGATATGCCCTATCTTTTTGGGGAAAAACAATATGTTTACTGGCTGTTCAGTATGCATTGGATATAGTGATGGAGTCGTGTTTCCTGTGCTTAAGTGCGCAATGCCCCCTTTGCTCTCAATGAGCAGCCTGCACTGCCTCCCTGGCTGTTTGTCAAAAGAGATAAGTGAGTGTAGATGATAAGTCACATGTATAAGACGGAAATGTTTACTGGCAGGCTTTAAGCAAGGGGAGAAGTGTGGTACCGTGATAAGTGCACCTGAAGGAACATTCATATTGCTTCTCCTAGGTGGTTAGCACATCTCCGACGGGGTGCCGATACATTATAAACCATTTATAGTCATTTTGGGATGCAATACCCAGCCTCTAAACTCCAGCTTTCCTTCTCCATTGTCATTCCAGACCCTCCGAGAGGCAGTCCAGGGCTGAGGGGTCTTAAGCTTTAAGAACTGAAAATTGATCAGCGCTGCGTGGAGAAGAGTTCCACTCCACCAGGGACTCCCTTTGCTGTGCCACTGATTAGCATTTACAGTGCTGGGTGCCTGGCGCCCATGTAGCATTTGCAAATGTGATCTTTCCAGGAGGGCCCAGAGAGCCTCGGCTGGAAATGTTATTTTGCACGTCTTCGTCTATAAGGTTCGGGGAGCTGGGATAGGGAGGGCAATGTATTTGCTTGATGGAAGTCTTTTATTTGTTCCCTGTGACTGATAGAAGCCAGAGACCCCCTATATCTTTTGGTTGATCACTACTTCTCATACATACACCACTCGATCTCTCTGTCTGTCTTGCCACAGCTGTGCATGGATGATATGGAAGCCTTGTGTACAGAGGCCCTTGTTCTCGTGTAGGTCTGCTCTTGATTGCGCAGATTGATGGCTGCATTAGGCACTGTCATATTTATGCGTGCCAGTTTATAGTGGCACAGGAAAGCACTCCCTAAGTCAATAAAAGTGAGTGAGTAAAGAAAGGGAAAAAACGAAAAGATAGCAATTGTCTGGGAATTGCCATTCATTTTTCTGTCCTCTTTTTTTTATTTCCTTTGCAGGAGAGCAGAACTGACAACAGGACTGGACCGTGAATGAGGACCCATCTGGACAGGAGTGGAACAGAGCGTGTGCATGCATTTTTTTTTTTTGTATGTGCATAGCCCCTCCGACATGGCCAATGAATAGAACGAGAGCTGAGGAACTGAAGGACGGAGACGCGTGCTGAGGGAGAGTGTGTCCCAAGTGTGTGTTGGCTGTTGGCCTATTGCATTTTTACAGACTATGTGGCCCACGGCACGAAGGAACCAGATGTTCCCGGGCCATGGCACCTTCTGCGGTGGCCAGGGTGCCTCTCTGTGGATATGGATGTTTTTTTGCTGGGGTTTGGCGCTGGTCAGGGGACAGAGCTATTACCCTACGGTTAACACACATTACGGGAAGCTCCGGGGAGTGCGGGTCCCGCTGCCCAGTGAGATCCTGGGGCCCGTGGACCAGTACCTGGGCGTGCCCTATGCGGCCCCGCCCACTGGTGAGAAACGCTTCCTGCCCCCTGAGCCACCCTCATCTTGGTCGGGGATCAAGAACGCCACCCACTTTGCACCCGTGTGCCCACAAAACATCCACAACGCCGTGCCAGAGATCATGATGCCTATTTGGTTCACTTTTAACCTGGATATAGTTGCCACATACATACAGGACCAAAACGAGGATTGTTTGTATCTAAACATCTATGTTCCAACCGAGGATGGTGAGTGTGTCGGGTATACAGGAAACGCAAACCAAACCTTCTACTTTCACTTCTATTTCTTCTGTGTCACCCTCTGTATTGTGTTTGGAGCATGACTTGTCTGGCGCATGCTGTGTCTGTGTCCACCATCTCAATACCTCATCTTGACTTGATATTCCATGACGTTTTTCCATTAGCTCTTCCCATTCATGCCACTGTTATGGGTTCCTCTTTTGTGTCATTCAAGAGAAAGTCAAAGTAAACAATTAATCATGAATAAGAAAAAAAATCTCTTAACATGAGAGCTCAGATTATCATCTGACATGAAGATTGGATTTAACGATCTTGGTGCACCTCCCTCTCCTCACTGTCTTGACTGTTCTGGGGGTTTAGCGTTTAGTGATTAGCCTGCTTGGTGTGAGAGCGATCCTTTCGTAGGGTTGGTAAAAGATTCTGGAACACAAGAGGCCTGTGGCATCAGCCATGTAAGACCTGTTACAGTCCTTCTACAGTTTCTACAGTTTCCTTCTCCTTCTGCCCCAAACCTGTGTCTGAGTTTATGAGAGCAATAAAGAATAACACTTGGGTGCCATAGTTCAAGTTAAAAGACTGCAAAATAGAAAACTTCCTTTCATACATGCTGCAATTTCTCATAAACCATTTTTAAACTGAGGAAATTTAAACTTTTGAATATTTATGTTGCGAATGCTTTCACAGCAGGAACTGAAATGGACTTTGAAAACACATGGCACCCCTCAAAGAGCAGTTTCTCTCAAATCTACGCTTCAAACAGCAAAGCCATTTTTGCATTTTAGAGACTGTAGTATTAGCACTGTGACACAAGCGCCATGCATTTCTGTCACACAAATCTCACAATGCATGGTGCAGACAATGCAGTATGGAGAAGTTCTGTCCGCCTCGTTCATGGTTGTAACGGGCCTTATGTAGAAGTGCATGTGAAAATAGGCTTCCTGTGTCCCAGGGTACAGCAAATCACTTCCAACATTTTGGAATTTTTACTGTTAAAAACAAAAAAAAACTAAAAAAAACACCCCAGTGAACTTTCTTGACAGGTACTTTTTTGTTGTTCTTGTTGTTCTTGATTTTTAGAGGGAAGGGGTATGGGGGTTGGGGGGGTGGGGGCAAAATTGTTGCATGTTCTCCTCCCAATTTTCTTCTGGAGCCTTCTGTTATTTTGGAGTTTTTTATTCATTTTACAGTCAAAAGAATATCCAAGGAATGTGCCAGAAAACCCAACAAGAAAATATGTAGAAAAGGAGGTATGTAAGCAAGTCAACATGGGAGCGAAAAACAGAAGAGAGCGACTGGTACGTCCTCTCTAAAGTCAGCGCCATAACTCCGTCATCCTCGGAGTCAGAGCCTAATTGGAATGGCCAGCCTGGGAATGGCAGTGCAGATGAATTATATATGTGTGTTTATGATGTGGTGTATGCATAAGCTCAGAAGCAGGAGAGAGTTGTTTCAGAACATGTGAGACTTCTAATAACATAAGAGTGTATATTTGTTATATAATTACTAGGTGTTGCTCACATATTTCTGTTCATTAGCATTGAGTTGCAGTTAGCAATTCCTGATTGAAATCTGGCTTGATGTTTAATGCTCAGGGGCCAGTGATGGTAAATAAATCTTTTATGCTCCTGAGAATACTAAGATATACTGTGTGATGCTTGAATATTTAATTGTACATTGCGGTTGTTCTGCTTATTGTGTTAATATTTTGCTTATTTGTTGTTGTTTTTTAAACAGTGCACTAACAGATGGTAATGCTCATCATAGTCTGTCATAATATATGTTCCTCTTATGAAATTATTCAATATTTTCATAATCCAAAACAAATCACAAATGAATGCACCAAGCATACTACACTAAAATCCTGCACTAAGTATAACTCTAAGTATATAAAATAAATGTCCAAAATTATCCAGATGCCCCTACTAAAGAGAGCATTTAGTTACTTAAAGGTGAACCATTGTTATGTAATCTCCATAGAAAAGTCTTGCCAACAGAATGGTATGCTCTATAGCCAAAGGTCACTATGCCCAGTGCCAATAGTTGGCTAGAGGGGTATAAACCCCCCCAGCTTTGGACTGTGGAACAGCATACTTTATTATCTGCAGTGACAGAGCTCCATCCAATACCTCTCTAATTTGATCCGGAACAATTCATCCAAAATAACCAGAATTCACTAAAGCTCTTGTGGCTAAAATGTAAACACTTACAGCAGTGTTCCAAAATCTAGTGTAAAGCTTTTATAGAATAGTGGAGGCTGTTACTTCCACAAAGGAGACACAAGCACCCTATTAAGAAATGTTGGATGAATAGTTGACTACAAACCTTAGGACATACGTACACTGATCAGTCATAACATTTAAACCCCTGCCAAAGTGTTTGATATATTAGGCAGCAAGTGAACAGTGAGTTTTTGAAGTTGGTGCGCTGGAAGAAGAAATAATTGGTTAGCATTAGGTCCTGAACGACTTTGACAAGGGCCATATCATGTTGGCTAGACAACTGGGTCAGAGCATCTTCAAAACATTTGGTCTTGTGGGGTGTTTGCTTTATGAAGTGGTTAGGACTTATCAAAAATAGTCCAAGGAAAGACAACTATTGACTCTGTAACAGGGGCATGGGCACTGCACCATTGATGTACATGAGAGTGAACAATAGCCTGTCTGGTCCAATTCCACAGAGAACCTATTGAAGCACAAAAAACTGAAAAAGTTTGAAAAAATGCTGACAGAAAGGAGTCAAGACACATAATGCATCTCAGTTTGTTGCGTATAGGCCACTATGAAGCCTGCAGACTGGTCAGAGTGCCCATTCCGGCTCCTGTCCACAACCAGAAATGCTTACAAAGGGGATGCGAACACCAGAATTGTTCCACGGAGAAATGGAAGAAGATGGCCTGTTCTGATTAATTACATTGTCTTTGACATCATGTGTAAAGCCTGGTGCATGTGTGTTGATTATCTGGGGGACCTATGTCACCAGCATGCACTATGGGAAAAAGGCAAGTCTGATGCTCTGGACAATGTTCTGCTCAGAAGACCTTAATACTGATGTTACTTTGAGGGCAATGTGGGCAGTGGTGGCCTAGAGGTTAGGACATTGCCCTTGTGAACTGAAGGTCACCGTTTCAAGTTCCAGCCCGGGCACTACTGAGGTACCCTTGAGCAAGGTACCTTCCCGCTACACTGCTCCCTGCGTACTGTTGATAACTGCATGCTGCTCCACATGTACACGTGTGTTGGGTTAAATGCAGAGGTCACATTTCGGTGTGGCGCTTGAGTGTATTCACAATGACAAATAGTCACTTTAACTTTGAGATGTACCACCTACCTATGTTGCAGACCAAGTACACCCCTTCATGGCAACAGTGTTCCCTAATAGTACTGACCTCTTTCAGCAGGATAATGGGCCCTGCCACTCTGCAAAAATTGTTGAGGAATTGTTTTGGAACATGACAGAGTTGAAGGTGTTTACATGGCCCCCTAATTCCCCAAATCGTAGCATCTGTGGGATGTGCTTGACAAACTAGTCAGAACCATGGAGGCCCAACCTCACAACTAACAGGACTTCAAGAATTTGCTGTTATTGTCTTGGTGTCAGATACCACAGCATATTTTTAGAAGTCTTGTGGAGCCTATGTTTTGACAGGTCAGACATGTTTTGGAGACACACGGGTGTTCTAAACAGAAGTAGGTGGTTTTAATGTAATGGCTCATCAGGGTATAATGCATGTATGTGTATAATTTGATGCTCAGCCATAAGTAGGTTCTGCACAATTGGTTTTCAAGTGACATACTAATGCAGTCAGGCCTACGTAAGTGTGCAAAATTAAGTGATTAGTTTTCTGTTGAGTTTGTTAAAATGCTCAGTCTCGCTCAGAGGCAATTGTTGCAGTGTCAGGCACCTTTCTGCTTTGACTGTATAATGCATATTACATATTACATATTGAAATATTAGCCAAATGTAAATCATGTCATCTTATCTGGTAACTACTAGTTTCTGTTCATCATTGACAACATCAGCTTGTACAGTTGAGAAATTCCTTTAGAGAACGATGAAAAAAAAAATTCCTAGCTACAGTATTTGATTGCTGCCATAGCTGTGTCAGAGATGTTGCTCTGTCACCATGTCCTCCCTTGTAAAAGATTTAAAATGATCCTGCAACAGTATTTACACCAAGAAATCTTCGTCTGGCTCTATGAGGAGTCATGCTGTGGGCAGCCCCTTAACACCCAGCCAAATGCCAGTATAGATAATGACTGTAACATAGGCTCGCAGCATTTTGAATTCAGCTTATTAAAGGGATTTGTCTACAAGTGACAGTGCGTGTGTAGCAACACAGTTGATTAATTCACACATTAAGTGGATCACTGCAGACCTCTCAATCAGCAGTTTGATGGGCAAATAATCGGAAGGGAGTACTATGTTCTGTGCAGAATTTCCTTATGTCATTAATATTTAAACAGTGTTGTTTGCCTAAATCCAATTTTAACTTAGACAAGCCTTGAGGCTCTGAAGTCTGTGGATGACTCTTTGTTGAGGAAAGAGAAGTTTGTTCATTTATATCTATTTGCTGTAATTATCTGTATTATAAATCAGTGCTTACTTTTGATGTATTTGGATAATATAATCTTACATGGCTACCCCAGGGTGCTGCGCCATAGGCTTTAAACGGTTTATAAATAGGTTTCTTTGAAATGCAAAAACCAATGGAAAAAGCCAGCCATTTGGGTGAAAAAGAACGTGATTACATTTGCCAATAAAATGTGCACATTTCCATTGGTTGACATTAACAAACATGCAATCTCAGTCTAGTGATGAGCCTCTGCAGAAAATTAATTACATTGTCTTAATTAAATAAAGCCATGCAAATGTTTCGAAAGGCTGTTCCAGAAAGGATACATGCAGAGTTCTGTCAAACCAAGCGCAACATTGTTTTCTATTGATTCCTAAACTCATCAGCCCTGTTGATCTGCTCAGTGAAAGGAAGATTTTATTAAAAGTCAGGCATCTGCAAACCTGTGGCCTAATGCAAATGAAGTAATGTTGACGTAATGTACATCTCTGTGGTAGATTAGCACACACTCTGTACAAATCTGCACTTGGTCAGTAGTGTCAGCTAAATGATAATCACAATGAATGTATGATCCCTGAAGAAAAACGAAAGCCTTCCCTAGAGGAGCTGTCTGCTAAATATGGGACATGTAGAAGAGCAGCTTGGATTTTCTCTCTCAGTGATTTACGATATTGTCACTCTTAGAACAAAAGATTTTTTTACTCTTTCATATATTTCAAAAAAACACTGTCTGACCTTAACGTTGTTAAAAAATTCTCAGTGGAACC
The DNA here is from genome assembly GCA_037974385.1 of Arnoldichthys spilopterus. Lineage (NCBI taxonomy): Eukaryota > Metazoa > Chordata > Actinopteri > Characiformes > Lepidarchidae > Arnoldichthys > Arnoldichthys spilopterus. Next base: position 19,287,903 of record JBBPDA010000034.1, on the reverse strand, counting down.
AAGAGAAGGAGAGATGAGGACCCATAGACCCATAGAAGTGCCCCCACAAAATAGTTTTACATTAACTTTCATTATGTTTTCCCCTCTCCTGTAAATTACAAGGTTTTGTTTTCCAACACTGACAGTAGGCTTCTTTGTATGTGGTCTGGTAATGATGAAGAGCCAGATTTGCAATAAGTTATGTTACGTCTTGGACTGCATCACACTAGCAATTGAAAATTTCTCTGAAAACCCTGGCTTGGTTCCATTCTTAAAGACTAAGGCCTCGTCCACATATATCTGGTTATTTCTCAGTTTTTTTTTTCCAACAACTTTCCATATAAAAAAACATATGTCCATAAAACAACACATAAAATGACACAATCAGAAAATGACTTTTGGTTCCTTCAAGAAGCTTTGAGTTGATGCTTTTTTGAGGAACCGTTTGCATGTTAGAATTGTGCAGTCTTTTTTAAATTAAAATAACCTTCACAAAATGTAAAGGTTTTTCCTGAAATGTCCAAGCTAAGAAGAAGTTATTTTTTATCTATTCTAGTTTAGAACTAAATTTCAGCTTTAATTGAAAAGCAGTGAGGTTGGTAGAGGCTAGTTTAGATCATGATGTTACAGTTGCTTCTCCATTTCTGAATTTAGAGACAGTACATTTAGGCTGAATTAAATCATTATACAGTGGGAACATCATTTCTTTGACTGCACTTAATGCAACTGAAAAGCACTATTAAAAATCTTGGGATAGGGCATTTTTTTGCGAGCAATGTTAATAATTAATCATTCATAGATGACAGTAATCGAGAATAATAAAGTACATGAATTATACTGTTTATTTCAGTGCCTTAGGCTTGCAAGCAAACAGGACCTCAGTCATTAATAGTGGCGTCATTGTTTTTAGCTTAATCTTTTTGATCCGCAGAAAGAAAGGCTCTATTATTTTCAGCGCAGTAACCTGTAATCACATGTAAATTCTGACAAATTAGCATGATATAAAACCAGTGGTAACGGTTGCCAAGTAACAATCACTCATCAGCTATCTGAGCCTGTTGATCATCCTTTTGAATTTACCTTGGTCTATTTCAGTCTAATTGGCCCTGGGGGCTCACAAAGAAAATGAAGTGATGAAATATGACTCAAACAAGGCTGGAGAAAAAAAAATGGGCCCATGGAAAGAACAGACATTTCGAAAAAACACAGGTCGCACTTTGCATGAGCGCAATCATACCAGTAATGATAGGTCTTGCAGTGAGTAAACTGCACTGAAGTTCATCTAATCTCTTCCTCGGTGAAACATTCGACTCGGCACGCGGCGATTGCTGCCTTGCTGTAGGGAGGCCTCTTGGGCCCACAACTTGGAAAGGAATGATTATGTCTATTCCTTAAAATATATTGCTTGTACTTTCTGACGAGCTGTTGTTTCGCTTAAAAGCTTTGTTTCCAGGAAAACAAAGGGACTTGGTCAGCTCTTGTGTCCGAATTTCTCTTGGTCAGGTTACTGTTGCTGGCCTGGGAATGATGGTTATTACGTCTGTATATTGCATTAGAAGGCATTTTGCCTGTTTGTGCAGGTACAGCATTAAAACATTTTCAAAATGGCCTAGATGCAGCCACCCCTAGTTAAGATCAGCTGTGTGCTGAGAATCATTAATCAGTTCTCTTCATTCGCTAGTGGAGTGTATAATTCCCTTGCTTGTGTTTTTAAGGATTACATTAATAGCGTCCATAAAATACGTAGTGAAAATGTTGTGTTTGCTTTAATGGCATTTATTTTTCCATTTGTTTGCCATGTATTTGCTAAGAAAACATTCTTATTAGAAGACTCTCTATAGGGAGATATCCTTGTAATGTTTCAAGTGGGTGCTGACACACAAAAAGCCCTTATTAGCTCAGAAACCTCAATGCAATTTATGCTTCAGAACTTTTCCTCAGTTTAATTGTTTGAGAGAGGGGAATTTGGTAGGATCAGAACAGAGATCTCATTTACATAGTGTTCAGTGCACAGAGTGTGAAAAAGCTCCTTCGCCGGAAAGAGCTCTGAGCGTCACGGGCTTAAGATCGCGGATTGCAGTTGGATGGGAAAAGTCGTCATCTTGCAGCAGATCACTTCAGATTGCCGGCGTGATGAAAACGCCAAAGTGCCCCAATCCCTGCTAGGCTGAGCAATAGCATAGCATGGAATCAGTTTGGATGGCTCAGCCCGATCAAGCTCTAGAGGAGAAAGAGTGACTTGGCTTGGGTTTGCGTGCGTGTTCACGCATGTGTGTGTGTCATGGAACTGCAGGGTAGAAAAGCAGCAAGCAAAGCGGCAGTGGCAGGGAAAGAAAAAGGGGGAAAAAAAGAAGAGCAGGGAGGCAAGGAGGAGGGAAAAAAAGCCTCTATCCGGATGTCCCCCCCGTTTGATATGGAACAGCTCTGTTAAATGTGTCACAGGCACAGGCCTGGCGAAGGGCTTTGACTTCACCACTGGCGTCTCATTCATTTTGACTTTAAATGCAAGACACAGCTTCGTCAGGAAGTTCCCATTCAGTTCCCCACGGCTCACTGGCCCAGTATATCTCTCCACTAAGGCCCTGATATCTTCCAAATAGCTTTTGTTGCCAGGACCCATAGAAATGCCCTGTGATGGTTGCAAGACAACTGAGAAAGATGGCAGTGTCCAGCTACATTTCTGCTGCAGGCGAGTTACCCTTCAATTCCCCCCTTAATCAATAGGCTTTTCCTTTCAAATGACAAAGTGTATGTTAACTCAGTCTCATAAAGGAAGTATTAAGTGCTTAATTGCATATTAATGTCATTATGTTTAATGGACCTTAGAAACACTTGAGAGTTGGACAGAATGGGAAAAGGAATTGATAATTTAGCAAAAAAAAATTTATTATATATATATATATATATATATATATATATACACACATATATTGTGAAGCTTAGCACAGGGTAGGCGGTGTATTTGCACCTTAGCAAAGATTCAAGATTCAAAGATTCGAAATGTTGAGTTAACCCTGTTAGACAACATTGCACTGACAATATTGCACAACATTGCACAACACAGCATGTTCTTTTTGCAGTTTTTCCTTAAAAGGGAGAAAAAATCACCAGTACAGGCATCTAAAATAGTAAAAATATTAATAATAATGTCACAAAAGATAATCACCCAGCTTAGGTCACAGTGAGGGGAGTTGCAGTCCCTTTATTTTATTTATTTTGCAGGAGATCAAACTTGGTTCCTGCTGCAGTGATTAATGGCACAATGTGGGTCTCTTAGTGCATCGCATAATGCCAGTCTGTTCAAGCTTGTGGTCCTCATAACAACAGCCATTCGTTTTATTCCTGAGCAGCTGAGCAGCATTGTGATAAGGTTGCCCTTCTTGCTGGGATTGCTCTGTCCTGTATCCTTGAGTTTTTCAGCCCTTTACTTAAATAAGGTTTAGCAACATTCATCAGATCTTTCTGTTATAAATACCCTAAGACAAATGACCATGTTTCACCAATGATGCTGTTTTGAGATGTTGTATATAAGCCTATTGAAGCTCATTTAAAAATTGGCCCCACTTTGTATTCTGTCCATAATAATATAATAATAAAATAATAACTTTGCAATTACACCCTAACAATACATGTTACAACAATGTAATTACTGCTGCTGTTTTTTTTTTTTACAATTTTTTTTTTATGTAAGTTTATCATAAAGTAATACCATGTAGTTGGAAGAGGAAAATCAGTTGATAAACATGACATAAGCCACATTACTGTATAGGGAATACATCACCAGATGTTACGTTGTTGTTACGGGCATTATTATAGTGTAGTTACACAGTTATTACAGACAGTATAACGTGAGGCTCAAACAAGTTGAGTATATTTAAAAGAAACTGTCTACTGTGGGCAAACTAACCACTTCCAGTGTTAGTACAGATCATTTTGTGCATATCTTTCATTTCAAAGTCTCATGTTTGTACCAGAGATGACATTGTGTGAACAGCGAGCTGAAAATGCTTTGTGATGTTTGTTCATTCTTAGTGAGCACAGCTGAGGAGCATTCGTTAGTTAGCTATATTTTAGAGGTTTTCTGGAAGCAATGTGCAAACACCTTTATTAAATGTCAGATTACAAACATGGGTCCTTATAAAAGTAAATGTATGCACTTTGAGCATACTGTTTAAACTGCTGAGACCACTATCACTACACTACCTAAAAATTAGACCATTAGAAGGTCACTTGATAAATAGACATGAAGCATACAACTGGGTTTAGTGTTGGCATAACTGCTACTGTCTTTTTTAAGCTATCAGATGTTTTCAGATTTCAACCCCCCGCTCATTCATAGTTTCATTATTTTTCACAGCATATTTTGTCAGTGTTTTGGCAATACTGGACCCCGTTCGAGGAACAAAGCCAACAGCCCTTTCTCCTCAACAAAACTTGTTGTTTTGTTGCCATTTTGACACTGGTGGACCTCCCTCAAGACAGATTAACACACACATGCCATCAAATATTGTATACATGTATGAAAAAAGTGAAAAATAAAGAATAAGAATTTTTCAGCAGACTAGCAACAACCATGATGTAGCAGTAGAATTGCTTAGTGTCTTTGGTTTGCACAGTCACAGTGGTAATGCAGATGTATTTCTGGTCATTGTTCCAGTCTCTACAGTGACCAAATTCTGTCATGATGTCACTCCTGCCCATCCCATTTAGCAGTGCCTGCGCTACAGCCACGAATATATTTAGTTGTGTTTTAATCTTTAATTCTATTCCTCAGCAAAATATTCTTCTGTTTTTTTGTACTTGTAGATGATGCGCTTGTATGCTTGCCAGATGTCTACTTCAAAGTTCCAGCTTTAAGTGACTTTTAATGTGTTAAAATCTAAAATTTTCTGAATAGTGATTCAGAATGCTTTGAATGCAGCCAATAGATGGCACATGACTGCCCTATTGCTCCCCATTAATGGCAACTCGGATTAACACAGAAACATTTTGCAAAGCTGGCCTGGTGGGGCAGAAACAACATGGCCACCATTTCTTGTACAAGTTCACCATTGTACCAAATAAAACATTGATGGTCATTCCTCAGTGCAAAAATGATAATTTAGGTCAGGACAGTAAACTTCAGTGATAATATCCCTAACTAACCAAAGCCTGCTCTTAAAAATATTGTTTTCTCCCCAGCCTGAGCTGTACAACTCTTAGTGTTTTAAATTGATAGGAATTTGTCAGAAAAGCAGAAAGCCCTTCAGTGAAAAGAGAGAGAAAGTGGGGGGAGACAGAGATGCCACCGGAGGATTGGAGATGGAGTCTGTAAAGTGAATAAAGCCGAATTGTTCGAATGCAGCATTTCGCGAGTAAAAGTCCCAGTGTGCAGTTTGACCTTTCCGATATTTAACAACGCGCCCCGATCTATTGTCACCCTGACCCTACACTCTCCACTCCCTCACAATGGAGTCCACTTTCGCATTCAGCGAGCTGCTTGCTCGACTGCTAGCTGGGTGGTATTGAGCGCGCCGTCAATGCAGTGTGCTGGAAGTTGCAGGGGGAGGTGAGAGAGCTGATCTTCTGCACTCCCCACAGGCCCTGATGGGCCGCCGTTCGCCGAGGTTAATATCAGAGTGTATTTGGAGGGCGGCTTACTGGCACCATGTCCTAGGGCAATCCGTCTCTCTGATCGCTGAAATGGATCTCACCCAGTTCACTCCCCGGTACTTCCACCCCCACTTCAGTGGCTGCACAGCAATGAGGCGACACTGGCATGAATGTAGTGCTGGGAAGCGCTAAAAAATTCCATTGCACAACAATTTCCGAACACAAAAATCACAGCATTAGATAAGATTTGGGTAATGATTAATAAAGTAATTAGTCTACACTTCCTCAGTATTGGTACACTAATAGAATGTCTTAAACTGGTTTCAAGCGATGAAAAAGCTAAAAAAAAAAATAAATCAGACGGTTGCCAAGCACACTGTTGTGTGCATGATTAGATAAGCTCAGTGTATCATGCTTTGTGCTGTGACACAGGTAGCAATGTTACATGTGGCCCAATCTCAGAACAATGGACTGTGATTAAGTGTATTGTCTAGCAGACTGGGACACACCATACTGTATTGACTCAAACCGCTGGAGATACTGCACATGTGGCTGATGACATAAAAGTAATGTTTCCAAAATTTTTGGAGTAGGTTTTGGAGTAATTGTTTCTCCTTTTAAAAAACGAGTGCATTTGGAGGGGGATGGGACATAAAGTCACACCATGACTAAGCCCCCCCATCCTGTCCTGTCATGCCCACAATGAATTTGCATCTTTTTATTAACACCATCACTTCTATATCACTGAACTTTATTTTCTCTTTCAACTTGCTGATTGATTAATGTGCCTTTCGCTGTGCCTTCAGAACCCTACACATAATGAGTGCACAGTTAGTGGAAGGGACAACACACAGTTTGTGTGATAAACTGTAGTAGTCCTGAAATTGTGATGACATATTTCGATCACATTAAGATATATTTTCCACTGCAGCTGAGCTTTTATGCTTATCTGACCCTGTACCTCTTTCACTTGGGTTTGGTTGGTTTCACATTGTGAAATCACACCTAATTATACATAGGATTGGGCTCGTTAGTGCTACAAAGGAAAATTCAGTAAATGACTTCATTTCCAACACTGAGGTTTCTGCTTAAATTTGAGTAGATTGATAAAGCAGTGTAATGTGATAGTTTTAAGAGGCATGACCATGCCTCTTCAGTAACACTGTACTGTTTTACAGCATGATGTTACACATGTGGTTAACTGAAAATCACAAAGTTTTACAGCCACATTTTCAAGATTTAGTTTGATGGGAAGATGCAAACTGTGATGGGTTGGCCTCCTGTCCTGAGTGTACCCTGCCTTGGGCCCATAGTCAGCTGGGATTTTCTCCAGCTTCCCGACGACCCGAAATAGAAGAAGTGGTTTAAAAAAAGGAATAGATGGATGGATGGAGATGATGCAAATTAAAAAAATTATTTTCATTTAAGCAAAACTTGCACAATAGATGTCTGAAAAATGAAAAAAAAATGTAAAGAATCTTGGAACCCTATTCAGTTGAAAATCTAATTTTCCATAAAATATATTAACAGAAGAATTGCCAACCTGTAACAGTGTGAACTAAGTGAAATGTTTCCCCAAGTTCAGATCTAGATGTATTTTAATATGTTATCAATACTGAAATTCAATACTGAAATTTAATACTGAATACATTTAGCACTGTGTTTTCAGCTGTCACAACTTTTTTCAATGTATTATGCCCAGCTCAAATTTTTGGTTGGGAATTTAGCAGGGATACAAGCTTTGTGTTACAAGCTAAATGAATGTTAATAAGTTAAGAACTGTTTGGCAACAACATATTAGGGCATACAGTGTTATCATAAATACAGTGTCCGTTGTCTTTCACTACAGCTGAACATCAGCATTGTCATTTGACACCAAAACTGACATAGTGGCGTTGGTGATCTATTACCCAGACACAGGCGCTACACACACATCCTTTTGCACAGTCACTCAACTGCAGCACACACATACTAGGGGAGTATTTGCACAGATTTGCAGGGCAGCAACACGCTTTTCAAAGTGACAAAGGAACAAAGCACTGACAGCAGAAATGGCAGCAGAGAATAGCGGGGATGAAGTTGGGAAGTCCCAAAATCCAAAAGTGAAAGAGCGCATTAGCAGTTTGGAGCCTAGCCATTCTTTCATTGGCTTTCAGAATGTAAACATAAACATAAAGGATTTTCCCTCTTTGTCATATTTTTCAAGTGCATTTTAAACTGCATTTATGGGACTGAAATGTGCACCTCCACAGAATAAACAGTGTTTTAAGACCCATTCGTTTTTAAAAAACGTAACTGTTGTATTATATGCATTGTGTTATATACTATTACAATGTATTCAAATACCAATATATGTTCAAATTTTACATATTCAAATCTATTTTCCTCAACTATGATCATACATGTTGTGTCAGTATACGTTGAACATAAAGATTAAAGATTTATTCAAAATATTACAGATTTTGTTGTTATGCAGTGCTGGATGTTTGCCTTTAGAAGAACTTTCCTTTGATCTGACCTGTCCAGATTATGTCTGACTGTGACCACATTAGCAAACATTTGACCAATTGAAAGTAATCAGAGTTCCTCTCTCCTAGCAGTTCCGAGGCTCAGTTAATATGCCGCTATACAAACATGCTGATGGTGTCTGTAAATGAGCAGAATATGCTGTATTACATAATGTAATAAGTTGTCATATCTGTACATCATGGCAAGAGGTTACAATTGCAGGACATAATTATAAACAGACTATGATGAGCATTTGGGATTTTTCTATTCAAGAGTTTCAAATAAAAAATAAATATGTCAAGTTACACTCTGTGATTTTTACAATGGCTATATTTTGCATTGCTCATACAGTGGCTGGAGACAATACATGTGAGATTTTAACTGTGAATGTTGCTATACATATTCAGTACTGTGCAAAAATGTTTCTGCCATCTGAATAAAATTTAGAATTACATGAAATCACATTTAATGAAAACTAGGATTTGGATGAAAACTGTACATTTACACGTTTACATGATGCAAATGTACAGTTTTCATCCAAATCCTAGTTTATTTAATAAAATTTTCATTAAATAAAGGAAGACATTAATAAATAGATTGGAGAGCATTTGGATTTGCTATATATAGCACAATGCAATTTTGCTAAAATCACAGAGTGTACCTTTAAATGACTCATGTACAATCTTTCTTATATGGATCTGAATTAACAAAGATGATCAACACATTTAAGAGAATGATTTGTATGTAGAGAACATATTAGATTTAGTTTTAATTCCAATCGGTGACATGCAATGAACATGGAATTGAAGTAATTTTGTAGTGATGATGGTGACAGTATAATTCTGAATTTACTTTGTATATGTATGGACCAGGAGTGGGTGACCTTGGTCCTTCCTCAAACACACCTGTATCAATGCACCCGTTAATTGCCAGAGTGTGTTTAAGGAGGGGAACTACCAAACTGGGCTGGACACTGTCCCTCCAGTACGGGAGTCGCCCACCCTTGGTATGGACAGACCTAATAAGAAACAAACAAAATGCATTGCCATTGAATTGTTCATATGAAAAATATCAGTCACGATTCCGCTTTCTTTAGTCGCAATTGTTTAACTTCTTATAAAGTTTTGTCCATAAAAATATAGCATCATTTTTAAAAGTACCTTTTTGAATTGTATAACTGTGAAATGTCTGTAGAAATTCTCATGCTGTGAATAACAAAAGGCAAAACCATGTTACAGCTGATAATAAGCCAGCTGATTTAATCTCACCTCAGCTGGTGGCAGTTTTAAATCTCTATTTCTGTCTTTCTGGTCATACTATTTTGAATTCTCTTGTGCCTCTTTGTGTCTTTCCCTGCTTCATTTGTAGGGGCCCATGCCAAAAAACAGGGCGAGGATTTAGCAGATAACGACGGCGATGAAGATGAAGGTATTCTCTTTGGTGATGAAGGCAGCTGCATGTCCTTGAGTTGATTTATTTATTTATTTATATATTTGTTTGTTTGTTTGTTTGTTTATTTTCAGCGCATTTTGAATGCAACCCTTTTCTTTTACCCAGTACCCAATGTCACAACCCAAGAGTCATCAAATCCCCATGGAGCAAATGGGAATGAATGAATGGGAACATGTTTCAGAGGCTGAATGGATTTCATTTTGGTTTATCTTGTGTTAGGCTGTTTTTTTAGCTTTGCAACTTAAACTCTGTTAGACCTCTTTACACTTTAAATCCAATAGCAAGAGAAATGCTTGATGCAGCTTAAATTGACACGGTTTGAATCTCATTAGAGTTACCCAAGCAGGGGGGCATGGATCCAGCAAGCAGATGTGATAACACTGAATTCTTCAGCTGTAATTAATTGTTAGAATTCAGAATAAACTTACGTCTGTTGAAAATCACACTGAACTGCTTCTAAAATATTGGGCTTTCAAAAGATTCCTGACTTGATGCTCAGTGTTATTTCTGTAAATGCAACTGCCCTAATGAGGCACTGGTTGAGCAGGACCCAAAGGTGGTGGGTGTTGCATATTGATAGAGGGGTTACAGACACATTCAGTGGTCTAAACATATTAAAAATGATGGAAGAAATGTTTTTCAAGCATCATCAACCTCAAGCATCAGTCAGAGAGACCAGTTGTAAATTCCAGTTAGTAGAGCTCTGACCAGACCCAAACACTGTTAAGGTTACACAGTGTAGCAGGTGATACAAACTGCCCTTAAAGCAGGGATGATCTCCACATTAGCAAAGGCCAGTAGTGTTATATGTAGCTTTAGTATCTCGTTGTGCTCTGAAGCAGTAGGCAGTAAACCCAGTTTAACTAGATTTAAATGATAATGTATTAACTCATAATGTTTCTGTGTATATCTATGAGAATGATTATAAACTTTCTGTATTTTGACTTGGCATAATTTGACTTAATAATAAAATAATAATAATTATTTATTCATTATTAGAAATAGAATAGAATTTAATTTGCATTTTGGGGGCCTTCTTACCCATCTATGTATTCAATCCTGTATTTATTTATTACATTACAAACAAAATTCAATTTACACTAATCAAAAACTTTTAAACAAATGTCTCAATATTTAACTTGGCAAAAATTTGCTGCATGGAAACTGGGTCAGAAAGGGCTACCAGCTGCATGACTGATAACCAGCTGCAATTATAAATGGGTCAAACTAGCTACATAATCTCTGGTGTAATTATTCTTCAGATAGGAATGGGTCACCGGGATCATACAGAAATAGCCGTCCAGCCGTAATTACAGCGTGATGAATAATTGGTCGATTGTCAAATTAGAATTCCTCTGAAAGCCCGGTTTACATATCCAATGTTTAGTTTGCATCTTCGGGAACGCTTTCATTACCAAGACAGTCTATCTTCAGCGATAACATTCAAGTAGAGCAGAAAGTCTGCATTTGTGTATTTGAGCCTTTTTGGCTCTTGTGGTAAATTCTTCCAAGAATGTTTGGAATTTACATTTCAGCTTTTCATGTCTGTGAGCTTTTAGCTGGACAATGTAGTGTATACTGAACATATATTTATTATTTGCATGGCATTATTATTCATTGTATCTCCTCTGCCAAAGAGCCTGTTTGTGATCTTTTATGCAACTAAAGCTCCATTTAAAATATCTAATACGAAGATGTGTGCTACAGTGTCTTAATGCATAGTTAAATAGTAAAAAGCAACGTAAGTCACCAATTGTCTCACATTGTTAATGTACAAGAAGGTTAAAAGCATGTTTTGGTGCAATTATCTGTGCTACACTAAATGTTTGCCAATGTGCACCACAGGATATCATAGCTGGCTTTTGAAACAGGGAAGCGAATGGATTTAGATGAAGAGAGGGAGGCTCATGAGTTGTGGTGAGAGGATTAGCAGTAGAGAGAGTGGAGAGGAAAAAAAGAGAAAAGTTGCCGCTCAGCAATAGCATTGTTCTCTTTCAGTATTTATCTTGGGATATTCTGGGCTCAGAGTGGATATCTTGCAAGATTAGAATGGGGAAAGTATTCTTTCCGTTCTACAGCAATAGGCTTAAACCCCAGAATCTATATCAAAACTCGACTACTCCTGTTTCCTTTCTTGTCCGCCTCTTTGCAGATTTTTCAGGTGGGGGATATGCTAGGCACTAGGCTAATACATTGGACATGGTTGTTGTGTGTGCTTGGTCCAAGCTCCCCTGCTGTTGCTTTGTTGGTTCTAGATGTAAGTACATAGGTCAGCCATAGCCCAGTTAGTCAGTTTCAGCCAGGAGCTTTATCCATGCCAGTCAAAAGGGTTTCTTTTTGATGTACTCGTGTGCGTGGCTGAGAAAGAAACCGCAGCCATTCCTGCAAAGCTCAGTTAGGGGGTATTAACGCTTGTGTTAATCGATATTGAAAGGGCTTGAGTTTCAAACAGCAGCTGAGGCAAAGGCTTTGCACTGCAACATGTCTTGACTCTCAGCGTCAAGGGAGGCAATGGGTTCCCCAGGAGAATTCAGGCCTCCTTGTCCAAAGTGGTTACATTACCTTTGCAATTGACTGGACCGCACAATCCAATTGCTGCCTTGTGCAAACATGCAGTGCCTGGGGCAGCTCTCCATGAAAAATCCACTTGGCCAAGGACGTATAATGGTATGCCCAAACGACTGGGTGTCCTGCCAGATGCTTTACCACCCCATACAGACCAGCCTGCTGTGGAAATGAGACACGGATGCAGGGCTGGGTTTGAGATACCAGGCGATGTAGGTGTGCTCATTCTAGCCCAAGGCAAGTATTTTTGCATGACAAGCCAATTGCCCTGGATCCATTGCCCAGCTTGCCGTGTTGTCTTTTTTAAATTGCCCGGGGAGATAAGACCAGGGGCAACAGAATTTGCAAACATGCTTGCTGATGAACTTTACAGCAAGCTGAAAACAAAACACAAAAGGCATGTGTGTGAAGCTGAGTGGAGTGGTTTTTAATGTGTTTGGAGTGATTATTTGTCTTGTTTATTCTGTTGGCACATTTTATTGTCATCTCCTCTAAAGTAATTGAATCTAGAAGTACTGCTTTTATTGTTATCCCCTCCAAAAGTGATTTGAATAGAGAGGCTACAGATCCATTTGGATGCTCCATAGTTGCACTAAAATGATTCCCTTCTTTTGCCGACTGTGCCCTTTCCTCTTGGAGATGATGGTGCTCTGAAGATGGAGGTTTAAGAGTCAGCTTTCAAAGTTGCCACAGATCATCAACGGGCACAAGGCGCTCTTCAACTTCCAACCTCTCATCCTCTCTGTCATATGGAGGAGGCAGTCGCGAGTGAGAGGTAGTCCTGCTACAGCGGTTTATCCATCCTGTGGCACGTCACCAAGTCTCTCTGCTGGATGGAAAGATCTGCAGGAGTATAATAAAGCCGCTGTACAAAGACGGAGAGCATATTTACATACTCTTCAGTCTCGAGGCTTCTATGTGTTCCATATCAGCTCTTTCTGTTGAGCTCCCTGTTCAGCGCACTCTTCTCAGGCGCCCACCATCTTGCAATCTACTTAGCAAGCCGTTGTCATCCCGGCTCGGCAGGCGGTCTGTCTTCTGCTCGTTTGGCAGGCTGCAAAACCCGTTTCGGGTGGCCCCTCATCCAGTTAGGACAGCCACAAAGCTTCTGTGCCTGCTCAAGCCCGCTGCGGCCATGGACTGCGTTATTCCGGAAGGCCTTGCAGAAATCGGGTTAGAGGCAAGGTACACGCCTCATCCCTGTCACATTCGAGGCCTATTTAGGGACACAGGGGATTCTAAATCACGAAGAGGGTACGAGGATTTGAAGGTGATGTATGGTGGTCCTGTCAGGCAGAGGAGAACACCCCAGCTTTGTCCTGTCTGGCACCCTGGCCCCTTCTGTTGGGGGAAATGGATCTACATGGTAACTGCTTGGCTCACCGAGCCATGTGCCCTAATTAGGACGGAGAACACCAAGCCGGTTCTGGCTCTGGCTCTCTCGCCATCGTGCCCATGGCCAGCTCCGCTCCACCTGTCTAGCTGTAAGGACTGATTGTATTCATTTGCTGCTGTCAGTCAGCATAGTTTGAAAAGACAGCAAGTTAGTTCATGTGTATGCCAGCCATCATGAGAAGAACAATCATCCATAGCCTTTGTGGCTCAAATATATAGAACAGGTAAGATGCATGGGCTATAATGTTAGGCCTATGAAGAAAAATCTTCGACTGTAGGCAATTGGCAGGCATCCAGCAGTTCTTTATGGCGAAGGTGTTTTTTTTTCAGCAGTCCTAATGTAAGCGTTGTGCAGGAAACAGCTTGTCTCATGCAGAATCTGCATGAAGGTGTGGAGGGTCTCTGAAGTGGACCTGAGGGATGCTGTGTATCCTGCCTGCTGCTATCCTGCTCCCTCTACTCTTCCCTGCTCTCCCTCCCTCCCTAGTTCTCTCTATCTCACTCCTTCTCTCTTGAGCTCCCCTCGCACTGCCAGAGGCCAGGCTTCAAAGAGCACATCAAACCACCTGTCTGTGCGCTTAGCAACATCATATTTCATGCACAAACGCCATGGCCCCAGCCTGAAGAAGCCATCTTCTTCAAAGGTCACTTTCCCCATCTGGTTTGGGGGCCAAGGTGTCGAAATCAAAGACAAATACACAAATTGCCACACACAGGCACAGACCCCCATGCGCACACACACATACACATACACACACCCCTGTGTGGCTGGGGGGAGGAGGGGAGTGTTGCTGCGCTGAATTAAAACCTCAGTGCAAATTATTTTCCAATATCTGCACCCTTTGAGAGCTTTACAGCAGTATTACAATTGCATGGCTCATCACACCTCAGCACTAAAATTCCAAAACTGCCGTTGGATCTCTTATTTTAATAGAAACGATATTGTTACAGGCCCGTGGCCAAGACCGCGTGTGCAAGTGATGCATTGCATGACTGTCTCAAGACGGCAATCTGTCTAAATTTGTTCTTACTGATCGGGCAACCCAAAACGCCCATCGCAGCCCTAATCACCAACCGCCACATAATCATAATCCATGTCACGTGTGACGAAATTGGTAGCGACGGCGGCCGCACACGTTAAGTCAAAACCCACTCTTGTCAACGTGGGCGCCCTCACACCAGAACAGCCCTTGTCAGCAACGTTCATCTCTCACGCCATGCTCTTCGGCGCCTGCGGAGTGACAGCACTGACACCATGCAAAGTGGCCCGGTGAGATTTATGAGAGTGCTGGAAAAGAGCCAAACTGACAGCTCCACAGTCCCACTCCTGAGTTATACCCCTCACAGATGCTCCAATCACCAGATGGCCAAGTGCGATGGAGGTGCAGGAGCTTCATGTATGTTGAAGGTTGTTGAGTATTGACGTCTGTGGGTATTAGGTACACCTTTTCATAATGTGAAAGTGAAAGGAGTTCTGGCTTGGTTAAGCATGGCAGTGTGCTTTCAGATGATTGACAGAGATTGTTTGTAGGGTCTGTGTCCTAGAAAAACAATTTTTCCTTGTTTATTTGATGTAGTATGTAATAAGATAAGTCACAAAATTTGCGGTACACTCCTGAATCCTTATAGTCCATATAGTAGATATAGTAGATTATTTTGAACTGACAGTTTGTGAAAACAGTTTATGTACATATACACAGCTTTACTTTAGTTTAGTCTTGCCCATTCACATTGAACACTGATAAGGTGTTTGAGCCCAGAGTGCTATAGTGGCAAAATGCTGGACAGCCAGTCAGCCCAGAGGTTATTTAAAGTACCTATTTCAGTCGTAACAACTGAAATTACAAACTGAACTGTGTAATTCTAATGGACTAAAAGAGTGAAATTTGTTATGAAAAAATTTCTTATTCTTATTTTGGATAAGAAAAATGTAGAATCTGGGTCTTAAGGCTGATTTATACTTTAGCATCATAGCTACCCAGAAATGTGACTATGCGTTGTGTTAATGCAGACTGCAACTGTTATTAGTCCATTGGGCAGCACTGATCTGTGTCCACCTGTTTTTAGTTATAAGAAAATGTCATGGCACAAAGTAGGGCTGAACAATTAATTGTTTTATTATCAAAATTGTAATTTTTATTTTATGATTATATTAATTGTAATATCCTGTTTTAATTGGTTAGTTTAATAACAATAGTAGTAAAAACTAGTGGTCTAGCAGATTCTATATAGCACTCAAGCCTCAAGGCAGAAAAAAATGTTGGTAAGAAAAAAAACTGATGGAAAATAATAGAAGATCAATTTAAAAAACAATTGCATTTAAATTGCAATAAAAATAATGGTAAAAAAAAAATCTCAATTAGGTATTTTCATCTAATTGTTCAGCCCTACTACTAAGCATGTATTAACCCTTTAGCATTTTTTAAACAGTTATATATTAAACGTTAACAGTTATACAGGTGCTGCATGAGTTTTTTGCTAATACATTAGCATTTCAGACTTAAATTCTAGAATTCACCTATGTGATTGGAGAGCCCCAAAGCCTTTGTTTCTTTGTTTCCAAACAGCAGTATTAGGCCAGTGACTATATAGACAGTGACTGTCCAACCCCAACTGTAAATGATGTAAAAGTGTTTATGACAGTAGTGTTGTTTTACATCACAAATTTAACAGAAATCTGTTTAAAACAACTGAAAAAAATAATGTCTGCATATGCTGAATGCCACTGGCCTAAAAATACTGTTTACACATTTGATTGTTTTGCAGGTGCTGCTTTGATGCATGTCACGTATGCGTGATAGTTGCACAAAATTAAAATATTTGTTATACAGCGTTGCATGACAAACAGAAAGTGTATGTTATGTTATGCTCTCAAGCACTGAAGGCTTAACAATTTTGGTTGACAGCAGGTAGATTAGACAATTACTTTGTCACCTGCACCCATATGTCTTACAACAATATATGCATGGCACACCTACAGATAAGACTGTTGGCTTCCTCTTGAAGATAAAACTGTGTGTGATGCCAGCTTTTAGCTATCTGCTTCAGCTTGTTGGCCTCTCCTTGAAGCTAAAATCTGTGTGATGCCAGTTTTTAGCTAACTGCTACAACCTGTTGGCTTCCTCTTGAAGCTAAAATCTGTGTGATACCAGGTTTTAGCTAAATTCTACAGCTTGTTGTCTTCTCCTTGAAGCTAAAATATCTATATGACAAATTTGTAGCTACAGCCTGTTGACTTCCAAACTAATTTTTTTATTTTAGCTGGTAACAAACTGGTGTCAAGCACAGACATTACAGACTGACACAAACATGCAAGTGCACAGGTATAACTGCTCTCAATGGCATAGGCCAATTACATTGGCTTAGGCATAGGCTCTGTGTAGAGGCTTTGCAGAAGTATAAATCAGCCTTTATAAGGGATATACTGTATAAGCATGTTGATCCTTTACCAAGTATGTTTGTGTGTGTGTGTGGTGTGTTTGTGCCATCATGACATGTTAATCCTACCATCCACACATCATTGTTGCACATTTGTGAAGCTTACATACTTTATATGCCATTTGAGGTTCACTTAGACTTGTATTTTTTTTTCTCAAATGATGTGTCCATGAAATTCAAATGTGTTTACTGTGTATTTTAATTAACATCTCACTGTGCCTTTTCCCCCCTCTCTCAGCGCATACTTTTCAGAAATGTTGTGAAATACTACAGATGTGTCTTGCTTTAACTGTTACATTTGCCTTCTGGAAAGTATGAAGCACCCTTACAGGCTATTTGAGAGTGGAGCTTGAAAATGGTGGATACTGTCTCTCTCTACTTCAGTATTACTCAGTTGAGAAGATCAGGTAGTGGAAGCAATGGCAGCAGGCTGCAGCACCTGTCCAGCATGGTTCATTTTGCTGTTTTTTTTTTTTTTCTTAAATGGGTGCAGGTTTTTGCTAAAGTGACTTGGTGTGAATCAACAAAAGAGGTTACTGATAACACTGACATGACTAATCACTCTTTTTACTCCTCCCAATGCTTTTATATACTTTCTCTCTCTCTCTCTCTCTCTCTCTCTCTCTCTCTCTCTCCCTCTCTCTCTCTCTCTCTCTCTCTCTCTCTCTCTTTCTCTCTTTCTCTCTCCTGTCTTCGACTCTCTCTTTCTCTCTCTGTTTCCATTTGTTTTAGTGTCCTGTGCTTCCCCAGTACAGGAAAAAAAAATCTTTCATTCTCTTTCTTTCATCCTCTTTTCCACTCCATGCATCGTCTCTCTTGTGTAAGATAAGTGTCAACCAAGAATTGTCAGTTTTAAAGCCATGTCTTATCACTGCTCTCTCAGATACCAGATAAATAACACAAGCCTTTAACATGCGCATGGATTCAAAGCGGAAACGCCGCATAACCCTCAAGATCTGCGCATGGAAAGCACAAACGCACTGTTAGGCAACGCGTTTGGGGGGAAAGAAGAAATTAGAGAAGGAAGGCGACACGTTATACACAAAGAACGTTTCATTCGTCTCGGTGAAGCCAGCCGTGTTAATTCGCCATGAAGGCATACATGTAAATAGGCATGCGTGTAATATGAAGGGCAGGCTGGTCTGCAGAAGGAAGCAGCCTCGCCAGCCGGAATGTTGTTTGCGATTATCCGTTTCTTGAGGATTTGGAATTTCTGTCTCCGGTAGCCATGGCAACCCTGAATACAATATAAGGGTTTGAATGCAAGCCCAGCAGCTCTCTCCTCACACTTGGAGCCAAACAACCACCATGCCTGAGAGAGAGTGAGAAGAGGGAGACTCATGTCTGTCAAAACAGAGCCCTTCAAGCGCTTTTTGATCATGCTTCCACCGCATTTCATTAAAAAATCCAAACCGCTCTTTCAGTGTATTGTGCATTACACCTCTTGGTGTAAGCAAATAGATGCATAAATAATTACCTAAATCATACACAAAGAGGCCAATGTGTGTGAATGAGGCGAATGACAGCAATTGGGTTCAAATGTATGGGATTTACAGAGAAAACCCTAACCCTTGTTAATCACATCTTCTTCAGCGATTGGGAAAATCTCTACTTTCCCATTGAGGCCCATGAGTGCCAGTAGATGTAGGTGTTCTTATACTGTGGCAATTTGGCACTATGAGATCCACAGTGTCCATTAAATTTGAACGCCATTTCATCATTGTGCCTGGCTAGAGCAAGCCAGCGATTGGCAATTAGATCCTGACCTTGCACGCTGCATCATCTGTTCACATCTATTTGCTCGGCTCTTATGGTTCATTAAGAGAGAGAGAAACTTATAGGCAGATGCGTACGTTCAGTAGCTGGTATCTGGGAGGGCCGCGTGCCCGAGAGGCACCTCGGTTGTGTTGAGACTTGCTTTGTCTGGAGGGGGGGAGGCAGGGGGAGAAAGAAGGTTTAATGGTGGCCACTCTTGCAGACATACGAGACACCGGCGCCAAGCCCGTGATGGTGTACATTCATGGAGGCTCGTACATGGAGGGCACTGGAAACATGATCGACGGCAGCGTGCTGGCCAGCTACGGCAACGTCATCGTTATCACGCTCAACTTCCGGGTTGGTGTGTTAGGTAAGCAACTTCTTTTTTTTTCCCATAGTAGCATCATGCTAATGACCAGTTAAAATAAAAAGGCATTTGTGTTTGTGTGTGTGTGTGTGGTGGTGGTGGTGGGGGGGGGATCCAGACACAGCTTGTCTTAGATTTTGTACCTCAATTTTAGAGCACAAAATGTAGAATCATACTTCTAAACTGGAGGCTTTTTTTAGTCTTATTGGTTAAAATATATTACCTGATCTCTCAGATGACTCCTTTCAAACCACTCCATCAGGGCATTTCTTCTTCTTATATGACAGCAAGAATCAATCTGGACAGTTATATGATCTTTCTGTTGGGAAATTCTAAAACTAAGTACCTTTCAAATGTTTCAGCAGTTTCATTTCATTCATTGTGACTTTAATGACATCTAAATCTTTCATGAGATTCGCAATTTAATATTTAATTAAATATTTAATTTTTCATTGTGTTGTTACACTTCGAAAGTGCTGACTGCAAACACATGCATTCCTAAACACTTTTGCTGGTATTGGTTTCTGTTTGTTGTAGCCGTAAAATGCAGTTTTGCACATTTTTGGAACCTCCGTTCAGCCTTTATGATTTTCATTGCTTGTGGAGAAACTGCTAAACGTGTGAGCACCAAAACCACATCCACGTCTATTACACACATTTAGTAACTGTACACAAAAATGCTTACAATTTTCATCTGAGGGTATAATGTACTTTGGGAAACCTGCAGAAAAGACACTGTTTAATCTACAGTAAACAAAAGAAAACTAATTTTACAAATGTCAAAGCTGTTTAGAGTTAAAGTAGTCAGTAGTTGTCTATCAGCTCTCTTTCCCGACAGTTTTTTTTTTTTTTTTGCCTTTGAAGCATTGTCACTACAGTTTGACATACAGTGGTGTGAAAAAGTATGTGCCCCCTTCCTGATTTCTTATTCTTTTGCATGTTTGTCACACTTAAATGTTTCTGCTCATCAAAAACCTTTAACTATTAGTCAAAGATAACATAATTGAACACAAAATGCAGTTTTTAAATGAAGGTTTACGTTATTAAGGGAGGA
>JBBPDA010000034.1:19166976-19263962 GCA_037974385.1 Arnoldichthys spilopterus | reverse complement strand
GTGATGGGTTAAATGCAGAGGTCACATTTCGTTGTGGTGCTTGAGTGTGTTCACAGTGACAAAGAGTCACTTTCACTCACTTCATCACTCCAGTACAGTTCAAATGTGAAATTAGTTGAGTTTGCATGGTGGTGTGACTAACGGAAAAGCATTTTTCCATTTTCTCAATAGTCATCATGTCTTTTTAGACAAAAATATGCAGTTGCAAATGTCACAGAATATAATGGCTGGTAAATCAAAAACTGATTCTTTACTCATTACGTTGGTTCTCCATTCTGTATTTAGCATTTGGAAAGTTTTGTCTTTTTTTCAAAATTTGCAGCTGATACCTATAATGCATTTTTTTTGCATTTTGATGCATTGCAGTAATTGTTACTATTTGATAAAATGACTTACATCACCTCAGGTCAGAAAACAAGAAAACTGCACAACTATGAAACCTAAAAGAGCACAGATGCTTGAAATCATACAAGAGGTAGGTTTTTTTGGACAAGAAAAATACTTAAGGCACAATATGACATTAGAGGGTGGAATGAAGCTATGACAAATTGGATGAACCATTTCATGTACAGAAGTATATATATACTTATGCAATCAACTGGTGAGGTCAGCGCTAACCTGGGAGCTTGGAACCTGTTTGTTTGGTGAGTTCTTATAGTGAATGTAGAGTGGAACACTTATGGCCTCCTCCTCCATGGTGGTTTAGACAAAGCTCCAGAAAGTGCACTCAACTCTCTGCAGCTCAATTCAGCCTGCATGAAGCTTTCACACGATCCCTTTCAGTCCCTGATGGTGGTAAATAGATAATTCAAAATTGTTACTGAAAAAGCGGATTTTTAAGAAGAAATTACAGATCGGGCTTCTAGAGCAACATGCAGCATGTGAGCAGCTTCAGGTCACTATTAATTGGGGGTTCAGATAGGGATTTGTAGGCTGATGCCAATCTCTGATATTATTCATGTACATATCTGCTAAAACTGATGCTGATACAAGAAAAAAATAACATTTTTTGTGAATTAGAAATTTGCTAATAAATGTATTTATTTAAGCTTTAAAATGATGTAAAATAATGATAATAAATGCATTGCTAAATATTGTTTTGAAATATTGGTCAAACCTTAATACCTATCTGATAGCAATATTGTTTTTCCAGCATATATCTGCAGATACTAATATGATTTCGAATTTACATCCCTACTATTAATACATTGTTGGATATATGCTACACTACTGGATATGTTACAATCACAGGAATGCAAGCATTTGAAAAAGAGGGTTAATTATAAAATGTTGTTTTATAAGGCAGTTTTAAAATAAAAATATGAACAGAGTAATTTTAGTACTTGTTGGGAATATTCAAAGTGTGTAAAATGTTTTTTGGGCCAGCACTGCTGTACATGATATTAGGTGGTGACTTAGTTACAGTAACTAAGACCTCTGTACCATCCCAATTAAAGAGGACTGCTTAATATCTCCTTCTGGAGTTCTGTCATCTTACTCCAGCATTTTCCCCTATCCGATAGAAGCGGTAATTAATGCTTCAAAGGGTGGACCCTCGCTCTCCTGGGGCTCTATTTGGAAAGCTTTACATCCAAAGCCTTCCCCATTTAGATGAATGAGAATTCGTTACAGGTTTAATGTTTAATTACAAATGCTGGGACACTGGTGAGATCCCCCTGCTAGGTTGCTGTGCATGGAGATTCGCATGCCCATAAATGATGGGTCAGGGACCTAAGGAGCTTAGTTTGTTTACAGAACTGCATCCTTGTTTGCAACCAGGCCATCGATTGGGGTATGTGTGGTGAGTGTGTGTGTGTGTGTGTGTGTGTGTGTGTGTGTGTGTGTGTGTGTGTGTGTGTGTGTGTGTCAGAGACTAGGCCTGGGTTGCAGTGTCTCTGTAATGATGTGTAATGAGCCCCAGTCAGAAGGGAGTATCTTGTATCACTGCTCTTCACAAATATAATTACTCACTGGTTCTCCGGAGCATGTCAATTTCCAGCTCCTATGGGGAAGACTTAATTACTGTTTCCATACACATTAAAAATTAACAATGTCTGCTTCTCTTTTCCAACTCCAAGGTGAGTTTTTCTTTTTTCTTTTTTAATGTATTTTGCAGACTGGCCATTCAGATGAGCGTTGGTTCATGACAACTCTTTCTTCCACACTTACAGTGGGAAAATGGGATTTTGCAAACGGCATTCAGAAGCAGACATTGGCTTTTGCTACGATGAGGCACGTGGGTGTCATTGAAATACATGCTCTGGGACTGCTGACATGGCTTTGCAATCTCGATGACAGTAAAGCAGGGAAACAGAATGATATGGCTTTGCAATTTGCAGGAAGTGCTCAATCCCCGCTGCACATGCTTGTGGTTCTCTTGGTTTCCATATTGTCAAGGTCTTTATTAGAAGAGCAGTGGATGTGGTTGCCAAGGCTGCTAATTCGAGTCACCGCTCGCTTGCGGTTTATCCCATTGTGTTGAAGCACTGCCTGTGACTCGCAGCCATTTGTACTTTTTGTAGGGACACGGTGGAGAAATCAACATTATCGAGCGCATTTATGTAAAATGGCCATGAAGCGATTCTCCCCGGAGTTGCACCGGTGTTTGAAAACTAAGCCGTTTGCCATTTTCTATGCGGGATACAAAGTTAAAGATTTACTGGCTTTCATTGACATTTGGATGAATTCATTCATATTACGTGGAGATGATAAAATATTTTTTTCATCCTGTTAATGTCAGGTAGTGAAGGATTGGAGTAATGGTTTTCGTGTGCCTCCCACTCCTGCGACTAGCCGGAACAGGCTTCTTGCAAATCAAATTCAGAAAACTTCACCATGCAGCTTGCCGCTTTCTGCCGAATTGATGTCATTTACCAAATAAGATCAGCTATTTGTTTATGGATTTTCTGAAACTGCCACCCTGCACTATCATTAGTAGTGGCTGTCACTGAGACACCGCAAAACATTTAATTTACGATTTTGTTTAACATTCTAGAGATCTATTTATATCAGAGACTTCCAATAACTTCTTAAGTCAATCTAAGGCAATTATGTCGCCTCACACTTAATTAGAGCGATAAAGAGCCAAATAGTAATCATTCCTATTGCTTTAATTATGCTGTTGATCATATATTGCAAAAATGATTTAAGATTAATTTGACATTCAGTTTTGTGGACATATCATTTTGAGTGAGTTTCTCAGTTCTCTTCTTAATAGTAGAGGGGAAAACATGAAGAAAATTAACCTTTGTGTGTATTATTTCCATCTCATTTCGAAAACATAATGGTTTTCTTTGTTTACAAGGCCATGGACATGGTTTAAAGCTAACATCAAAGTCCCAGCGCAATGAGCATCTTTCATCTGGATCACTCCAGATGCATTGCATATGAAGTGGAATACTTACGGTGGCAGTTATTTTTGAAAGCACTTACGTATGGCTACGAGTTTGTAAAAGCAGAGTCAAAGGGGCTTTTTGTGTCTCTTTTCCCGCAAATAATATTACAAATAATATTTTGTTTCAATGACTTGCCCTTTCCTGAAACAAGAAAGTATAATGTTCTTTGCTTGTTTGACATTTTCATTTGACTTTTATGCTTTTTGAAGTAATTATGGACAGTTTCTCACAAGTTAAACCATTTTCAATTTCAAAAGGAAGAGATGAAAACGAGGGGATGCTTGGAAATATTCCTCATTTAATTATGCATGCTGAAAACTATGAAAAATTATAGACATCCAAAAAAGAGGAACAAAGTCCTATTAATGAATTGAGCACAAATGAAAGAATAGTTCACCAAAGTCTATTAAAATGATTCCAGGCTCCATTTCTCTTTGAATTATCTCATATTTTTACTATGCTCTGTTTTCCCTGTACTGACATACAGTGTACAGTGAGGATACGTCTATACTTGTAGTTCAGTTCCCTGGTCCAGACCAAAGCAAATATTGACACATTGTTTCATTGTAGTGCCTATTGTTCACAATGACATATTTAACTTCAGACCAAATGCTGTAATCACATGTCACAGAGGTAAAAAGCGCAACTGATTGTGCAGAATTTATAATATTAAAATAACTTTGATATACACAGAGCTTTCTGAATTATGCTGTTCGCTGTTTTATCTGGACTCATTGATTTCATCTATTTCTTGTGAAATTCCAGAGCAATAAACAATGACAATTATGTTTACTTTGGTTTTTCCACAATGAAAATCTCTGTAACACAGCAGTGAATGGCTTACAGCTTTTACAAAATGTTGAACATTTGTCGTTGATTGGTAGCGTATTTAATGGGTGTGAATATATAGAATTTTTCACTTCACATGTGCCTTAGCCTTGTTAAAAAACTAAAACTATAGATTCTGTTCTGATTCAGAGCACATGAAGAGATGAACTGTAGAAATTTGGGTTTTGTACATTAACAAAGCAGATCTGCAGAAGGGGAAATCATGGTTAAATAAGTCCCATACATACAAGTATCTGCACATATTCGTCATATTATGTTTGAATCCCATGTTTGCAGCATGGGTCATAAAGCATATGGTCTTCAAATGTATTTCTAAATGAAAGTGACTATTTGTCATTGTGAACACACTCAAGTACCACAACAAAATGTGACCTCTGCATTTAACCCATCACACGTGCACACATGATGCAGTGGGCAGCTATCAACAGCGCCCGGGGAGCAGTGTAGTGGGACCTTGTTCAAGGGTACCTCAGTGGTGTCTAAGCCAGGACTTGAACATGCAACATTCAGGTCATTGCCAAGGGCAATGTCCACTAGGCCACCACTGCCCTAACTGTCATAACTTTTGCAAATATCTGATGATACTAATATGATTCCAATATCCTTGTGCATTCCTGTTTTTACCTATATGAATTTTATGTTTAGTTTCAATGATAAATGTTGCTAAGTGTCCCAGAATTAAAATGCAGCACATATATAAATTCCTGCTTTGATTTGAACAAAAGGTGCGTATTGAGAAATATGGTGGCCTGACACTTTTCTTTTCATCAATTTTTATTGATTTACAGATCAAAATGCATAATGTAACACATAAGCCTTTAGTGCTTAGCAGTAGCGCTAGGATTTACGCTGGGAGTTGTTCCAAAAATAGCCTTCACCTGTGGTCTGTGAGTGCATGCAGAAGAGCATATTAGTGCTCACAACATATGGTCATCATGCAGAATCTGTTTAAAAATGTAAAAATGTGTGCATTTTTAAACTATATCTATATCTATATATATAAATGTGTGTGTGTGTGTGTGTGTGTGTGTGTGTGTGTGTGTGTGTGTGTTTTAGAAAGAATGAAGTTTTACAGATTCAATTTCAATTAGATTTGTCAAAACATAGGTAATAGGCCATTTTACGTACAGTGTCTTTGCAAGATTTGAGATTGTACCTTTAGCTTAGCAAGAAAGAGTAACTAGTATGTTTGTCAAGTAAGCCTAGTTAGTGCTAATTGTTAACATAAACAAAAATAAATTATCAGCTTTGGAAAAAAGGGCTAACACACATCACAGGAAGGTGTGTGTTATATATGGTTAGCTATTTTTTGGGACAGGGAGATTTCAGAGACAATATACTGTATGTGTCTCTGAATCCACTGCGATTGCTTCAACCTCTTAAACCAGAAATGACCTTTATTTTGCGTCAGTGAACCCTGGTATGATTGCTGTTGTCATAGCGCCTTCACGTCCACTATTTGTGTCCTAGTTTCTGAGCGCGGAGGTTTGTCAGATGTTAAAATTACACAGATGGCACCACAGCAAATCTGACTTCCATGGTTCTGAGGTCCAGCAAGTGATAAGGACAGGGTTCGCTTGAACTGTCCATACTTTTTCCTTTTGCTTTTTTTTTTGCTTTTGACATTCGATTCTCACATGAAAATATCTTGATGTGTTTTCTTCAGCAGGACCCTGAATGTCTGTCTTTTTATTAAGCTGGTGGTGAAAAGTTTCTTTGATGGTGAAAGAAAACAACAAAGCAAATAAATGCGTCGGATAGGAGCTGTTCTTTCTTTCTTCTCTTTCTGCTTCTCACACACAGAGCCAGCCACATGGAACATAGTGAATGCACTATAATGGCATATCATATGTAGTAAGCTTATGCCAGCTTATGTGGCAGGTTATTTAATACTTAAGGCTTTCGAGTATCATTTTTACTCTTTTCCACTACACAGATCTCATCTCTGAGGCTTACCTGAGATGCCAGAGAGAAGAATATTAAGCACAATCTACAGTATGTAGGTGCTAGTTTGTGTTTGCAAACTCTCCTTTGTGCATGTGGGTTTCTTCCCACTGTCCAAAGGCTTAAAATAGGCTGATTGGATACTCGAAATTGCCTGTAGGTGTGAGTGTGTGTCCTGGCTGTCCTGGGTGGCCTCCTGTCTAGCTTTTCCACGACCCGAAATGGAAGGAGTGGTTTAGAAAATGGATGGATATTGCCCACATTATAATTCAAGCTTAGAGGAGGTTCTCTGTAATGTTAGCTTGGTAACTAGGTTTCTAACCTGCAGTGTTCATGGCAAGAATGTAACATTAACACTAGTTTGTAAATGTAAATGTCCAAACGTAATTATATTAAAAGTACAAAAATTAATCAACACTTTCATGGCACCACACACTTCCGGGGGAAACAAATAGTACTAAACAGTGCAGGTTCTCAGGATGTCCTCCTTGTTGAATTTAATTTTCAATCAGTGACCATCTAAAACAGTACCACATCACTTCTCAGACTCATGAAAGTAGGTCTGGGAAAGGAGGTGGACTGAGAGGAGAGATTTATGGCCAGGTGTTATTTGGCTTTAAGACTTGTCAGCATCAGTATTGATATCTGCACATTAACCTCAGAATTGATTAGAATCTGATTGAAAATATTAAAATAATGCCCATTGCTGCTTAGGGATGGGAGGAATAAGCGAGACAAAATGAAATGACACAAGGGAAACAAAATGTCTGGGTTCTTTTGGAGTAGAGACAAATTCTGTGCATCATTACTTACTGAATTCAATCTTCAACAATCTTATTCATGTATATAATGAATAAAGTGCTGAAGTACCATTTTAGAAAGTGTTTGAGTGAATTTTGGGGCATTTACTATAATGCAGTTTCACTTTGACAAATTTTCAACAAAAGCTGAAAAATGTGAATTAATTAGCTTAACTTAGTTGGACAAGTTGTTTTGATTCCTCTTTAAATCCACACATTTATAAAGGGGCTCTGTTCTATTGACAAACATAACTATCTAATCCCCAGCAGTGAAACAGGTATGGTACTTGCAACTGAACTGTGAATTCACACCAAATATGTACTGTAAACTCTTAATGCCCTTAGCGTATGTGGTGCATGTGTGGGACCTGTGATTTGAATTAGAATTGGATTGTGATGACTAATAGGGATGAGTATCGGCAGATATTTACTGAAAATATAATATTGCATTGGCAGATTTGTAAATGAAAAATATCAGCATCAGGCTACAAATCCCACCTCAGAGTATCCCTAATCTTTTAGTACCATAATGCATCTGCCGTTTTATTGTAATCACTGTTGTTGCTGCAATATTTGCTGGAAATAATAATGTTGGTAAAAGACAGAGGTTTACATTTTTCCAATATTTCAAACCAATGTCTGATGATGCAGTTAATAAGCTAAACTGCAATAAAAAAAATATATCTTGTATCGGCTTGGGCAGATATGTACATAAAAAAACTGAATATCGATATCAGCCTACAAATCATTTCCGTCGTGACTGATTCATTTTGCTTAAATATTTCAAATGATTCCCGAGTCCAGCCTTTATCCTGTCATCTTATGAAATATAATATTTCAATTTTGAAAATGTGTACAGTATGTGCAGACACTACATGAAGATATAATACATGGTTAGCATCCTCATCACACGTCCTTTCAAAGTCAGTGGTGCACACAGTGTTTACTTGCTGTCTGTTAGTCTGTCAGAAGAAGAGATAAGTTTTTTTAAAGCAGTAGTTTAGCAAATTCTTTTCTGAAGTGTAGGCTATTTTGCGCAGTCCTTTTTTTTGGCCGAGTTGTCTCTCAGGGTTTGCCCATCAAATTCTGTTCATTCTTTTACCCCAGAGAGTTTATTACAAGCTTAAATGAAAACTTCATGTCTCAGAATGGCGTTCATTTTAAGTTCAGCTTATCCCTCAGTGGCTCAGAGCACCCTGGCTTCAAACTGGCCATTCAATCAGCCTGCTAAGCCACTCAAAATGTTTGTGTGGTCTTGGATGCTGGGAAGTCTCTTTGTAGATTTTAATGGATACATATCCTAGAAATGTCAGTGCTGTTTATAATGAGTTTGTTTAAAGCCTAAGCACTGTCAGAAAACAGATACTACTCTACAGATAAATGTTCATCAAGATACAAACAGTGTAAATGTACCCTCAAAGGCAAAAAGAAGGTCTTAAAGTCCAATTGTGTAGCTTACAATCTTCATAGGAAAACACATACCTTATCAAAGCCTAATGAAAGATTAAAAAATAATGAAAGAAAAGGCCTAGAGCTGCCACAAGTTGTGTGGAATCTAACTTATAAAAAAACATAGACCTGTAAGCTGAACAATAATAAGCAATGTCTGCCCTTACAGAGATTTTTTATTGGGCAAAGATGAACAAGGAAGCTTTTAAAAAATACTATGTGCATATAAATCTGTTTCTTCCTGGAAGAGAGACCACTAAGAGAATTATTTTTATTCATTTATTTATTTTTCATAGAATCATGCACAGTATTCTGAAAAAAAGCATTTCCTGATTTCCTCAATTTATGCATATTTGTCACACTAAATGGTTTCAGATTCTCATACAAAATATAATATACGACCAAGAGGAACATAAGGAAATACATTTTTAAAAACACATTTAATTTGTTGAA
Organism: Arnoldichthys spilopterus; assembly: GCA_037974385.1. Lineage (NCBI taxonomy): Eukaryota > Metazoa > Chordata > Actinopteri > Characiformes > Lepidarchidae > Arnoldichthys > Arnoldichthys spilopterus. Next base: position 19,255,072 of record JBBPDA010000034.1, on the reverse strand, counting down.
GAGAAATTCCAGCACCTACTGCACACCACCCCAAACGGTAATGGCTTTCATAAGCTTAAGATTGTGCCACATTTACACCATCAACTGCAACCAAACGCTATGGATGAACAGCATTAATTCAGCTACACTGGAGGGCTTTTAAGCATGAACTGTCTGTTTCAGGCCCTACCATACCATCTAAAAAGGCTGGGTTCAAATCAGGACTTTGACTAGGCCAATCCAAAACTTTTATTTTGTTTAATTTGAGCCACTTAGATGTGGACTTGCTCTTGTACTTTGGATCATTGCCTTGTTGCATAACCCAGTTATGCTTGAACTTCGGATTATGTATTGATGACCAGACATTCTGCAAGATTTTCTGCAAAGCTCTATTTATAGTTCTGTCAATGTCTTATGGCAAGTTGCAAAGACCCTGAAGAAGCAAATCCCCACACCATTACACTACCACCACCATGTATGACTCATGGTATGATGTTCTTATTGTGGAATACTGTGTTTGCTTTATGCCACATTTATCCCTGTGTTCCTAAAACTTTCCACTTTTAACTCATCAGTCCACAAGGTGTTTTCTTCGGAAAGATGAGAAGAACCAATATTACTTTTAATTAGAAGTTGTTTTCGCTATTCAAGTCTTGCTACGTCTCTTTGTAATGGTGGAATGTTGAACGGCAGTAATATGTGAGGCCAGAGTGACCTGGAGGAATTTTAGTAGGCCAGCCACTCACAGGAGGATTTACACCAGTTTTTCCATTTGAAGATAATGACTTGCTGTAGTTTACTGGAATCCCAGAGTCTTAGAAACTGCTTTGCAACCTTTTCTAGACCGATGCATTTCAGTGACATTCTTTCTCATCTCTTCTGGAATTTCTTCTAATCCTGGCACAATGTGCTACTTGTTGACACCTTTGTAGCCTACTTCACGTTGCTGCTTTTATTTAAGTGAACTTTGGAATTTTTTTTTTATTTCAACAAATGAATCTTTTCATAGATAAACTGAATGAGATGAAGTTATCTCAATCCAAGAATATATGTTTTTTGAAGAACTGAAACAATTAGTGTGATAAATATACATGAACAGAGAAGGTGTAAATATTTTTTCATGGCATGAGTTTTTATAGCGTGTGTTTAGATATCCCAGGGAGGAGCATGTTCACAGTTATTGATACAAGTGATTGTTCCTGTTGACCACATAAGGGGTTAATGAGAATTGAAGTGTGCATTAGACAGGCATTATATATAGGTGAGAGTGAAGGTGAAGTTTATAGACGTAGAAAGTCTTCTGTGGAAAGAGATATCAAAAAGCTGATATTACTTGAAAAGCAAGACTAAATCAAATGTAAAAGGAAGGAGTTATTATAAATGGCTGCTTGAGAATTAATGTTTTCAGCTTGGGCTCAGTCGGTATAGCCAGAGGCAAATATTTGTATTTTTTAAGGTCCTTTAAAACTTGATTCCATTCCCGAGTGGATCAAGCTTCTTGTTTATAGTCTGTTAGCGCTATCTCTGGGTGATTCATTGCTTTTTTTTATTTGTATTTACATCCTCACTGTAGCAGTTCATTGGGCCTGAGCACGGTGTTCCATCTCAGTGCTTCTGGGGACGTGCTTTTTCTTTTGGTACATCCGTCCTAAAGGACCCTTTCTCTCTGAACACAAATACGTTGGCTTTGGCTCTTTCCTTGAGGCAGATGCAGAAACTGTTAGATGGATTCTTATCGAACAAAACATAGTGTTCCTCTGCGAAGAGATCACACAAAGCGTTGTGGTAGATGATTCAGCGGCTGGGGAAAGAGAAAAAAAAGAGATTGATATTCCAACCCATTATTTTTCTCACTGCCCCGTTCATTTGTCTCCATGTAGGAGGAGGGGAGCATTTGTCCATCATCAGGTGTGTTTTGGGTCAAAAATGATTTCGCCTGAGGAGAATTATATGGGCTCACCGGCCAGCTCGTGCTACTTGTCTTGTCAAGAGATTAATCATGCTTCGGCCTCACCGAGGAGCCAAGGTCAGCAGTCCTTGCATGTGTGGGAGTCAAGATTGGCCACATTGTGCTGCCTGAAAATGAAGGAGGTGGGAGTGGGAGATTGGCAAAAGGGGTTTGAAGGTAGGAGCTGCGAGTGCAGCGGTGGGCGTGCGATCCACTCAGCCACTCCAAATGACTCGGTAAGAGAGAGGGATTCAGAACACAATACGGAAAGAAAAGACGCTGAGTAGGTGTTGCAATTATTCAAATGGAGAAGAGAGGTGCACATTATGGCTCTTGTTGTTTGTGAAAACTCTGAATTTGGCCAGTAGTGCAGCAATGAATTAGAAAGACTAAAGTTTTTTTTGTTTTTTTTTTAAGCATGTAATGGGGAGCGGGCGATATATATGAAAGAAGAAAGACTTAAGCGAAACTGAACTTGCTGTGAACTTGGTATTTTATCCATGCATTTCATGCGGCATTACCGTATGTGCCAGACAAGCCGTTTTCTCCATAGGCTATGCATACTATACTGGTGTTTCCCAATTTAGCATCTGTAATCCCTCAGATGTCTATGAGGGATTGACAGGAGGGGGTCCTTAGCAAAGTCAGATTTGCATGTTGATGTAATTTTAGTTGCTCTGCAGACTTGATTTCCCTAAAACAGCTGTAAACAATCAAATTTGAAATGATCACCCTAAGCGATCCTGCTGTAAGCTTGACTTTTATGACTTGTCACTCTTGATTTTGCATAATTTATGAGGCAGTGAAAAAAAAATTTACCTCAGAAGTGGATGTTGCAAGGAGTAAAGGGGCCCCCAAACAAAATGAGTTTAAAGGGGATGATGTTCAGACATGTGTCATTACTAGCTAATTTGGTGTATCACAGTATTATACACGTACAGTATCGTTGTCTTGCACACTTACCACACTACCAATGCAGTTTAGTCAAACAAGTTGCAGAGCAGGCTCTGGTCATGTAATACAACCCCTCACACCAAGTCTAAGCTTGTAAATAATTACAACCAACAGAGTCACAGCACGGCAGAAGCAGGCAGATAACTTTTTCCGCCTTAAATAGGTGAAAACTTATGTCTTACCCAGCATGGTGAAATAAAAGGCACGAAAGCATACTAAACTTACCTCTCTTTAGAGCCCGGTTTTCTTTAACAAGCAGTTTGACAGCCTGCTAGTGGGCTAACAGGTAGGGGTGTAGCCCCTCACAGTTCAGATCAATAGGTGTTTCAGGGCTCTAGGTCAATACACTCACAGTACATTCAACAAAGTAAGACAGAAGCATACCACAATGTCTCAGTTCTTATTCATTCCCTCTTTTCAAACAAAGTTCAAAGTTTTTTTGTTAGTCCGCTCAGTCTAGAAGTGTAATGATAAATGTAGCCCGTGATTTGATTTGATTCATGTAATTCAATATTCACACAATATACAGAATGAAATTTGAATGCAGGAATATGATGAATGGCTTTAGTTGCTAATGAAACTAGAGCTGGAAAGCAGAGGGAGGGTGGTATGACATGAATGTGCTGAACAGGGTTGTTGAATGGCACTGGTTGAACACTTTAAACAATCCAGTTGCATCAAATATAGTTATTAAAGTGCTTATTCTCCACAATGTATTGTCACATGTCCATGACAAAATCCAAATTTTTGCATTGGATATCACAATATTTTGATGCATTCTTACATTTCTACTAACAGGCTAATGTAGTAATACTCAGGGCTAGGCTTTGTGTTGAAGTTCATTATTAAATGGTTCACTAAGCTACATTTGTCTGTTACAGTCTTTTTACATGGCCCTGGTGACACAGGCTATGACATGTTGAACACAGTGTGGGTAAAAAATAACCTTGTTCGCTAGGCTAACATGTCATGGAACGTCTTGAATGCCTCCCAGCAGAAACTAGAATTTAGTCTCCAATTCCAGCCAAATAACGGGGCTCCCCTATCATGCAGTATCACCAGCACTGGGCTGAGGTCACAGTGAGGGCAAAAATAGGCTTCCTCCGAGTTCCTCAGAGAAACCAACCGCTGCATCTTTCCAAACGCTATTGCAACGTCTTTAGACAGCAAACTCTGTTACATCAATTAACAGATGCCCAGGCCAGCTGGCATCGCGCTGTGCTATGATATGTTATTTTATTTTCCTAATTAAAATAAAAGATCATGTTTTTGCTACTCTGATCTGTTCAGCTCACATACTGGATGTAGGACTCTTTATTCCTCGGGTGACCCCGATCTCGGCTTTGGTCCTGATCTGATCGAGGGCCCTTTTTGTGAAACAATGTTCCCAACCATCCCAGTGTTTCTGCTGACACCACAGAGCCAGAATCTGTGACAATAAATCTGTGATTCCTTCACCATCGATTGTGTGCATGATGTCAAAATGAAAATTCGAGGAAGACTTAACGTTGTTAAGGATTAGTGTTGGCTTTACTGAAGCATCCTTAGTACTGGGGCAAGTCAAAAGATTTTTCTTTCTGTGCAAAGAGACTTAAGAGAGTAACCAGCCATGTTTGTGTGTGTTTGTATGTGTGTGTATCCACTGGCATTCTAATTGTTTTTGTTTTTTCTCAGTTGGTGACTAGTGTGTTGCCAGCTAGCTAACATTACATGTCAGTAATCTTCTCTTGCTTGCTGCGATTGACATTTTGACATTACACCCCCGACATGTGGGCTTGTCCCTGATGTGGATTAGGCAGCAAAGAGCATTTATTCAATGCTGTTTAGATGAAAAGTGTGTGTGTGTGTGTATGTGTGTGTGTTAGTGTCTGTGTATTTTCATATAGTTTGGTCTCTGGGAGGACACCATATTTCTTGTTTGCATCTCAAGCTGAAGGAGTTTGGGAACCTTTGCCCTATGGCAAGACAGTCGTGTTTATTTTTATTTTTGGTTAATTATTTTTTTGTTCCTATTGCACACTTATTTAATTTCCAGTACATATCTTTATGATGTTAATACCATATTTGTAAAAAAAAAAAAAAATCATAAAATATATATTGTGATATCATAAACAATGATAAAAAGGTCACCTTCATAATCACAATAACATTTTTTATTCCTGCACATACCTACTTAATATATTGGCTATTGATTATGCATATCATTTCTCACTCGTACATGCCACATCTCTCACACTTTGATATCTCTGTAGCCGTTGGCAGTAATCATTTTACTGTTTACACTTGTAAAGAGTTTGTTTGCTATCAGTGCTCTGCTCCTTTATCTGTAGATCAGACATTTGTGGATCTAACCACCAGAGGAGTCTGTCGAGAACATCCCCCACGGCAGCAAAAAAAAAGTTCACTCTAACTTTTGTAAATAGCTCCATGGATTGGGCCTGGCCCAATGCACAGATGAGTGCCGTTTGCTCATGAATAATTATAAGAGGCTAGAATGCTGACAGATTTGAGTGCTTTGTTTGACTGCGGTGGCCCTAGGTGTTCTTTGACATTCTATCGGAAGAAGTGCCTGTCAAACCTTACTTCCCCGTGAGTCCCAGCACGATTAGTCTCATTTGAATAGTGCACAACATCCATGGGGATGTCTTAGCAGCTACAAAGCTCATGTGTTTATTTGGGCAATGGACGTATCTATGTCCTGTGCATAATCACATGCATTGCTTTTAACATACCTGAAGCTTTGAACATTGTTTTTTCCACTTGGCCTTGACTACATTATAGGTCTGTTTTTGCTGTGTGGTTGTTCACAATGGATTTTCTCATGAAATTATATCACGTTGCATTTTCATAATGAGTAATTGCGTGTCATATTAACCACAACTGTATTGCTTTGTCATTTTTTTAAGGCTCGTGGGTGGCTACTTACTACAGTAGACATTATTATTCTATTCAGACAGGTATTGCTGCAGCTTTAAAGAGCCCATACACTGCTTTGCATTTTATTTAGTTACTGAGGTTCACTTAAGCAGTTTTGTGGGTTTGTGCTTTAAAAATGGTCATAATTCATTGTAGATGACAATTTCCCAAAGTCTCTTAATGGCCTAAGATGATGCATCTGTTTTTTGGTACTTCACCCTTCGGACTGATATAAACAAATTACCTTTTCAGGAAGGCTGCCCTTTATTGTGCATTCAGGTTGTACTGTAAGTAACTGTAGGTACATCTTATAGCTTTAACATGAATGAGTGAAGCTAATGTACTATATGCTGAATTACCAGGAAGAAAAGTTTCTTTCACAATGAGTTTTTGCAGTGTAGTTTCCATGAACAAAGTCGACACGTGGTCCTTTCTGTGTGCAGTTTGCAAGCTCTCCCCATGTTTGCGTGGGTTTCCTTCGGGTGCTCCAGTTTCCTCCCCCTGTCCAAATTCTTGCAATAGGTTGATTAGATTCTCTAAATTGTTTGTAGGTGTGAGTGTGTATGTGAATGGTTGGCTGTCTGTGTTGCCCTGTGATGGGCTGGCATCCTGTCCTGGGTGAACCCCGCTTTGGGCCCTTGGTGAGCTGGGATTGGCTCCAGCTTCCCCGCGACCCAAAATGGAAGAAGTGGTTGAGAAAATGGATGGATGGATGAAACTTCCTTTAACTAGGTTTTCAAATTCAAAATCATGAAATAGTGAAAATACACATAAAAAACATTTGCATTTTATATGCTGGTCCACATATTGATTATGTATTTAAGCATTGGGAGCCTTATCCTCATCTAGATTTGTACCTAGTAACCTAGCTAGTTACTACACAGCAAGGTAAACACCAACTACTCATACACCTTAAGCTCAAATACAAATACTCATCATTGTGTTGCTCCTCCAGTCATACAATGTGTTTCACTGGAGACATTTCCCATTTTCCCATTATTTCTTATGTTGGTATCATTGGGAAGGTGACATTTAATGGTGTATAGTGCCATGTTTAATTTTCCACGATATGGCCCCTTTAAAAAATGGTCTAGACTACAAGTCCTCCTCGGCCACGCTAAATCTGAGCAGCTGAGGATGATGGGACAGTGCTCCTGTATTGGCTTTGTGCCATGTGATGCATGACCACATGCCACTTGTCCTTTACTCTGTGCGACCACATGCTGCTGTTGTGACCTTCTAGATTAACCCTGCGGTGGGCCTGTCATTTGAAGTGTAAAGATTATTCAGCACTGCCATTGGAATGCTGTCAAAAGGATATGTCACAAGCACAGCCCCCGTTTTTCAGTTCCTTAACGTCTGACCACATTTGCCGATGTTTTTTTTTTGTTTTTTTTAAATGATCTTTAGCGTAGGAGGCACTGCAGTCATTCAGCCATATGCATGCCTCTTGACATTTGACTGGCCAAATGGGCCTGTACACGTGGGCAATTCAATTAAAGCAACATTAAGCTGTAGATGCTGTGAAACATAATGGAAGTCAGCGGATGGGCAGCTGTTTGGGAAGGTAATGATGTTGCTTAAGCTCTGCGAGCGTGCGATAAGAGGCTTGTGGGCAGAGGGATTGGCACAGGGGACGTTTGTTTAAGAGCAGGGTCTTCGGAATGGCACAGAAAAAAACGTACACACTGCGCTGTACGGCTGCACTGGTGCAATTCGCCGCCCTGCGTGTGCCCTCGCTTAAGCATTTTCTCTCTTTCCATCCATCTGTCTCCCTGCCTGAACTCCCTATGTCTTGCTGTTTATTAACCTTATCTAACCTAACTCATTAAAATCTGCCCACAGAGTAGTCCAAACACATGTATGTTCAGACTGGGCAGTAAAATGCATCTGTGTCAATTGTTTTCTGTGTGATTCTGTTTTTTCTATCAGTATATAAATCGACGCATATCATCAAGGGATTAGCTTGATTGGTTGCACCCTTGCTAAGCATGCGAAAGGTAGTGGGATTAATGCCTGCAGTGGTACCACTGAGGTAACTCTTGAACAAGGTACCTTCCTTCTAAACTTCTCCTAGGCACGGTTGATAGCTGCCTACTGCTCAAGGTATGGATGGGTTAAATCCAGAGGTCACATTTTGTTGTGGGGCACTTTGTGTAATGGGATGTGTTCGCAATGACAAATAGTGTCTTTAAAATAAGTGCTATGCTGCCTTTGTTGTTAGATTAACTGCAGTAGTTCCTGAGCAAGTGTTCACACATTTAGAGTGCAATTCAGATCACTAAGGCTTTGTTCATCCTAGAAGTAAATCATATTTTTAAACTTGAGAACTCAGGAGTTACAAGTCACCTAATCTTGCTATATTGTACAGATTAAAAAAATGTGCCATTAGAGTAGGATGACCTGGTCAGCAGATGGGATTAGCTAAATGGAAAGATTTTAAGTTGAAGGTCACTGTAAAGCTATAGCATAAATTGGGATGCAAAAATGTGTTGTCCATATGTCTGTGAAAAGCCTCAGCTCTCCACATTTAAGCGATATGATGTGTGATATGATGTAGCACTGTTACACATTTTCTTGTCACACATTCTGATGCTAAAAACTCTTATCTGATGGGTCAAACTGAGTCGCATGTTCACATCTGACAGCACCAATGAATGTGACTTGAATCTGATCGGAAAATTCTAATTTCATGTGACATTTTGCCATTTAGAGTGCGGAATATCTGCCCTGCTCAAATCAGATATGCTGAAAAATCTGATCTGAGCTCACTGAGCAAGGCCTAAAGACCTATTATTGACTTGCTTCTTCAAAGTAAAAAATAAAAGGTGAGTGCAGCAGAAGCTGCATTCATATGTTTGCTCAAAATGGGTGTGCACAAATTTTCAGTATTGGAAGATCACGTTTGTTTTTGTCAAAATTAATTTGAGAGCTTTGAGAAATTATTTTGAATGCAAAAGAGTAGATTAAAACAGAAAAACAGTTGCTTTTTTAAAACTGGGGATTAATAAGCTAACAGCATATCTGTCTATGTTATACGAGCATTTTGTTCTTTATATCTGCTCCTTCTCTCTCCCCCCTCCCCTCTTTTCCTCTCTCTCTTTCTATTTATCTACTGTATATCTGTCTTTGGTAAGTCTAGTTATCTTGGCAATCTTCCCCTTTCTTCCTTGCTTCTCCTTCTTGCTCACTCTCACTCTCTCACTCTCTCTCTCTTTCTCCACACGTCCGTTATGTCTTTATCACGGCCCTTCTCATTATCAGCCTTCTCTTCCACTGGGTCTGACTCCAGTTCATTCTGCTGCATGCCAACTCAGCAGTCCCCCCACAAAGCTCTAATCCACTGGCTCCTCTGATGCTCTCTGATATCCTCTACATTGACTTCTGCTGTTGCAAGTTCATGGGGGGCGGCAACATGTCTCGGATGTGACATTGTATGTGCTGATTCAAGCAAGTGGAGATCCAGAGTGCCGAGCTAGCTATATATTTTTTTAAACTTCACTTTGTTGCAGGCGTAACAAAATCTCTTATTTCCTAATTGTTATTTTAGAGTGTAGAGTATTTTAACACTTTGTTTTTTCATGCACAGGGAATACCCCATTTGCAGAATGTGTTTTTTTAATTAATACAATGAAACAAATGAAAAATGAATAGATTTAACTGTAGAAATGTTGCCTGCACAATGCAAGTTAGATGAGACCAAAGTGTAACAAAAACATTGCTTTTTTTATTAATACATTAAGCATAGCACAAAAAAGTCAGCCACAAGCCGAACAGATGTTTCAGCATCTTGTTGTCAGCTATCATCAGTGCTCATGAGGCAACTTTGTAGGCCTTCCCCTCTTTTAAAGACCCAAACCAATTACCAACAGCTGGGTACAGTCTGCTATGGACTTTTCAGGCTAAGGATATACTTGCTGTTAACTGCTGCTTGTGCATGCGGTATACAGTGGCCACGTAAGCAGCATTGTTCACATACTCTTCTGGATGCCTTTGTCTATCTGGAGGATTAAAAGACATATCCACTGAGGGGGGTTCAGAGCCCAGACAACCCCTGCCAGGTGCTAGACTATCTGTTTTGATTGCTACTTCTGATTTCGTGCAACGAGGTCAACATGACAACGGTTGAGGAGACCATATTACTGTTTATCAAGAGTAAATGGCAGAAACAGACGGCAGAATTGGCTGTTGTCATGTAATTTGCAGTTTGCTGCTGACAACACATCACAGTGTGGTAGACCGCCTGGTTGCGTTGGTATAACATCTCACAGACACAATGCTTTACATTTCAGAGGATGTGCACAGCACTAAGCGTTCAAATAAACACAGGACATGCAGATCGGCCTTCTTGCACACTTGTATGCAAGTCTAGTGCCACTTTAATACTGTCCTGCAACAAGCCCACAAAATATGCTTGATTACAATGATAAAAGACAAATGTGAGCAATATATGAGCGATTACATCACATACTTTGGAGGAAAAATAAGTGTATGAAAAGCAATTAAGATTGATATCCTCGCTCATGCCATTGGGGGAAAGAGACTTAAATGAACACATTCTTCTCAAAGCCCAGGAAACGTAGATCTGAGACTGTTTCACTGATTGGGAAAATGATGGGAAATAGTAGTACTATCATCTTCTCTGCAGATTGCCCTAATATGTTTGATTGTTCTGGTCTGCAGAGCTCATGGAGTTTGTTGTTAAATTAACAATGAAAAAAGTGAAATATTCATAGCAGGCATAAATACAACATAATCCTTTTACAGTTTGTCATGAAATTTTTACATACTGTGTTATGAGGTTTTGACCCAGACAATATATTCCTTTTTTAATTACAGAGTAACTAACTGAAATGTTGACAGTAAGGAAAATAACTAATATTAGATCACAAATGTAATGTAAAAAAAAAAAACTCCAACAGTGAAAAAAAAGGCTATTGCTTAATAAAAAAAACTCTGAGGCTGTTTTCTGGAGAACACCAAGAAACCCACCAGCCTGTGAAGTACCTCCTCATTAAGAGGAGAACATCAGAACTGTCTGGGCTATATAATTGCCATCACTTTTTCCTCCCTTTTTTATAACCGGGCCTTGTCTTAATCAATTGGGCTAGCAGGCATGATTTTTGCTGGCATGGGAGCTCCAGTTATTACAATAATATTATGACATGGTTGAAGACAGGGGCTGATCAGAAAAAAATGGCAGTACAGTGGGGGAAGCTGTTTGTATTTGCCGCTAGTCCTTTGGGGTTCTGACAAGGGCAAATGGTTCAATAACTCAATTTTTAACAATTAGCCCCAGACATGTCCCCATGAAAACTCATGCATCAAGCCTACTGTGCATGATAACTCAGGGCAAAAAAAAAAGAGATTAGCAATTCAGGCACTCCATGGCTCGGTTCTCACGTAAATAAGAGTGTTGCAAAAGAGAGCTTGTTTTCAGGAAGCACGAGACGATTGAACGCAGATGTTCTAGAGTAGCAGCCTCACGCTCTGAAGTCTGAAGTGCTAATTTTAGGGATATAAATAGTTTGGTTTCTGCGCCGCTTTATTGTGATCTGCTTGTATAGTTACAGCTGCAACAAGTGAGTGTTCATAATGAGGTGCTTTCCCTGTATGTCTACATCATAATGCTGCAACTCCCTGTTGGCACATATTTCATACAAATTGAATCAGATAACAGGCACGTCAGCATGCCAGGTCAGTTATAGCGTGCGTTTGGTTTCACCTGCAGCATGAATATAAAAAAGGCCTTCTTGGTCATTAAATTTGCTTTTATATATTGTGGACATATACACAATGTGCTTACGTCCCTCACAATTAAGGTCCATGTTGGTGGTGCATTCTGAGGGCGGGCAGGTATACCCACCATCATATCAGTGGTGTACGACTTCAGGGCTTGACTACAAATGACACAAAACCTGCAAGTCTGAACATGACCTTGGGCCAGGTCTAACCTTGCTGAAACCGAGAAGTTGGATGTTATTAGATTGCCAGTGGGGAGGGGGGAGGAAGTTGAAAGCCGGTCAGTTCATTGTGTTACTGTTTTATCCAAGTGGGCACATTCAGTCGGAAAACAAATGGGCCTGTCTAGGTGTGTTTGGCTTTGTGTGTGGTCAAATTTGTAAAGGACCCCTGTGCTGGAAAAATAACCTTTTTTTCTACAGGAAGAAGCCCCAGAGGGTAGGGGTGTCCTTAGGAGAAAAAAACTCCTTATGGTAGCTTGGTCAATTATAAAGATCTCTATACTACTGAGTCCAGGGTGGTGCGACTGCCTGAGCATTGGCCCAGTTTTCGTAAAACTGTAAATTTAATTCTCAGTGATGACACCAGCTGGGAATCCAAGGCAGCATAACCGCCCAAACTCATTCTCTATGGGTGGGTAGCAAGGCTCTCTCTCTCCCCCTTATTAAAGCCAAGTTGACGTGTGTTCACAGAGTTAGAAGTTATGCTGCGTTTCCACTGCATATGGATTAGATATCCCATTCATGCTCAACAGGGAGCAGCATGAAACTGCACAAGGTATATAAAAAAAGAAAGCTTGATACTGACCAGTATAAAGACCAAGCTATAGAACTCCTGATGCTTCTTGCAGCTGCCAGACATACCTTTGTCACCTACATAATGAAGCTTATTTACAATATTTCATCTCAACATTTATAGCTGAGTGCAAAATATTTACAACAGTTGATAGGTGAATACTTGAGAAAGGAGATAATATATTCAAAATCCATGATCTTGTGAATTACATACTTATCGGCTTCCTGCATTGAACTATAGGCAGACACCACTTCAGCTAGGAATCTTGCTCTTTCCATAGAATCTTTTTCAGTTGTCCGTCCATGCAGAATGTGAATGGAGTGGAGGAAAAAGCTGCCTTGAATATGTGAACTGTGAGGGTACTTCAAACCCAACCATAGGAGCGGTTAGAAGTGATACTTACAGATATTTTCTACAGTAACCCATTCCATACATTCCTCTTGTTTGGAATGTTTGCCCTTTAGTTTTTTGGCCCACATGTTGGCTACTATCTTTCGCTGCTCCTACTGTGTTCGACTGTAACAGTAGTTTCCTCCATGTGGCTCAAAGGAAGCATGTGTTAGCCTCACCTTCCTAGCTTAGTAGCATTGTGTGATGGGAATAGATAGGTGGAACTCACTAAAATTGTCACCTGAACATGTCTCTTATCTCCTGTGATAGTGTTGCGTTTTGATGCTTTTTTTCTACCTGATAGAAAGTGTTCCTTTACATAAGAGCTTATTTGCCAAAGGCAACAGAGGCTGCTTTAAAAGTTGCATGTGAGACTAGGCCATGTTACACGTTTTCCAAATGTGCAGCCTTAACTTTTTGATAAAGAGAATAAAGGAAACTACTCTAAATGTAGGTCAGACTCTCAAAGTCTTGCAACCCACACAAACTGAGTGAGTTCAATTGACCCTGCTGTGAATTGCGAGTTGGATTCCATGCCATAATGTATTATTGTACTTGTGGAAGGTACATTGCACCACTGAAGCCTGCTGCTGCTGTTCTACCTAATCACACAATATTGATGACAATGGACCCAGTAAGGTGTCACATATACAAACTCCCATGGTTCATAATCTTAGTAACCTTTTAATAACCAACCAGCTCCATTGCAGTGCGACCTGGCATGATGCAGCAGCTGCCGCTCCATTTTTCACACCAAATTATGAATTCGGCCTGAGCTGCTTTAACTGAATGAATTTGCATGTTGATGCAAAGTCTTATTTGCATTTCCTAATGTGACTGTGGTCAAAATTATAATGGTAATTTCAGTGAATGTTTCAAATCAACAGCAAATAAACCCCATACTCTTGAGGGCAGGCAGAAATGGAAGTCTTTTTTTTAATTGGCTTCAGGGTTGTACAGTTCGTGATGGATATGTTGACCTTTAATAAGGAATTTGTTGTTCGAAATCACTGCAGGGAGTGTGTCAAGTCGCTCATAGCATGGTGATCTGAGCTGGCACACACTATGCAAGTGAGCAACCTTAGGGAGTAGCACAAGCTGTAATTCTTCTGAAGAAGTGGTCTGATGCTCCCACTGTGTTCACTGCTGTATTGTCATATTCCATGTCTTCAAGGGCCCATATAATGAAAAAAAAATCCTAAATCAGCTAGCTTTGAATTCACTCTTTAATAATGTCACAAAAACAATGCATTTACATTTATTCATGTATTTAGTCTACAGTACATAGCCCCATCCATTAACTTTGAAGTTATATAGAGTGTTTCAGCTCATACTGCTTTTTGAATGAAGAACAATATAGTACAGCCAGTCAGATCAGGCATAGTAACAAAAGTAGAATGTTAAATGCTAATGAATGTCAACGGTTTGTAAAACGGTCATTTAAAAATGACATACACCAACCAGTCACACTGTTAAAACCACTGACAGGTAAAGTCTGATTATCTCCTTATTTAAGGGGTGGGATATATTAGCTAGCAGGTGATCAGTTAGCTCTAGAACTAAGTGTTGAAAGCAGGAAAAATGGTGAGCGTAAGGACATGAGCCACAAGGGCTAAATTGTGATGGCTAGACAACTGCATCTCCAAAATATCATGGTTCATAGTAAATTTTTTATGTGTGCAGTGCTTAGTACCTACCTAAAGTTACTAATGTTACTTTGTTATGAAACTGTTTTAAAAAAAGTTAATGCTGTCAGTGGTTGAAAGGAGTCAGAACACACAGTGCATTACAGTTAGAGCTGTTTTGGCAGATGGTTTTAATATGGCTAATTGGTGTATGACTATTTTTAGTAGATACAACTACATGTCCCGTTTAGATAAAGTGTGAAAAATATTATACAAAAAAAATGTTACAGGAACTTTTTATATATTTGCATTCATCATTACCAATGTTGAAAACATTTCATATATTTTTGTATTTAGTTTTTTTATTATTATTATTTAGACACTAACAATCAAGAGAGGTTTCTGTGATTAACTACTGTGCCAGTCCTCTCCATGCATTCACATGACCTTGTGAGAACAGTTATTGCTTGAAGTGTTACACTTGATTAAGCTTCATACATCTGTGACTGATGGACAAAATTCTTTAAAGTCAATTTATGTCTATTTGTAACTGGAGGCATTCAAGTAGATTGTGAAATTCAAAATCAACTCAGCAAACCTCTTTGCACTTCTTTCTGGGCAGGGAGCTGCCTCATTAAATGAAATAATGAAATGATGGGCCGTAATTATGAAACTGCTCACAACCAAGGCTAATTCTACTCATGGTTAATTAGTGCAGACGCCTGCCACTCAAAGGCCCAATCTCACTTCTGCGGCATGTCGGCCATAGATGCTCAGAGTCAGAGATAACACTCCACAATGGAATCAAGCCAAGTCCTACCTCAGTGGCCTCATCCTATCCCAGAGTATTAGCCAATTTGCAAAGTTGAATTAATATTTATCTAAATGAGCATGGCCAGATTCCAAATGGCCAAGAAGAAGCAGCCAATACTGCACCTGCTGTCTTGCATTGTTTGCGATTGGACGATAAACATGTGATATTCTAATTCCTAAGCCACACGAGCAGCTCAGGTTACTCTCTGGCTCATTCTATAAGCCATGGCAGTGTGGGAGTCAGACACCAAGAGACATAATGCATGCACAAACCAAACAGCCATAAGGTCACACCACAATAAAATCAAAGGCCGACAGTGGCCAGACATAGAGTACTCTGAATAATGAGCTTGCTTCCTTTCATGGCGCTCCCCCCCTGATCTTTGCTTTGACAAGAAGAGGCTGGAATACTGTCACACTATCCCAACCTTCAGCACAGTCGAGAGGAGGAATAAATGAGGTGACATCTACATGAGAGAGAGAGAGGAGGGAGGACTTTTCTATATGAACTACAGCCTCTTTCCCATGAGTTTCCAAAGTCTACCCCCAAACCCATGGCTCACAAAGACCAGACAGCTTTATTTCTGAGACTGGTAAAGGTCCACTATCATGTCACAAAGTGTAGCAAGTTGGGCACAGGCCCAGGGAAAGGCTAATTTAAATGCAATAGGGTGCAATAGGGTGAACTACTTCTTTTTCAGTATATTGCTGCTTCTTGTCACATTGGACCCATTGCAACAGACTGCAGCTATATCATGTGCACTAGCAGTGTGTGACAGTTTAAAGGAGGAGATCATGTGATTCAAAAAAGCAGCTTCCTCCTGGCTGATGAATACCTTTCCATAGAAAAGAGGAATTGAAGGTATCATTTCACAAAGAGAGGAGGTTGGCCCCAATGGGATAAGTGACAGATCTACTAATCCTGACTGTAGTGCCTATCGTCTAATAAAAGCGATGCCCTTAGAAGCTTTCAAAAAAATCAAACTGCTTTGTCACTTGGCTCTTTCAAGACTGCTGAAAGTGTCTTCCTGGGCTCTGGGTCACGTAAGAGCATGGTGACAATCTCTTCTTGACAATGGCCCTTCTCTTCCTGCTTTTTTTAGCTCAGTTTTAAATCACAATTGTCGTATTTTAATGGTATTACCCACTGCGGCAGATTCCTTTTATTCATTTATCAAACGTGGGATGGGGATGCCGGGATGGCCTCTTATGGACTGACTATTTTTAAAAAACGGATACACAGAAGCTGCATTAACTCAGTATGATAGCACCAAACACCCAGGTCATCCTGCACTACAGAAACCTGTCAACTGTACCTTCTGGCTGTGAGGAGAATGATCTTTGGAGTGGAAGCAGGGGTCTGCCTGCTGTTAAGAGAAAGAGAGCCTGAGAAAAAGAAGGAGATGGGGAGAGAGATAGTCTTTGCGTGTCGTCTATTGTGTGTAAAGCAGTCGAGTGCCACTGGTGCAGTGGGGTGTGTTGGGCTTGGAGATGACGCTCTTACTTCTGCTTCATACTGTTGTGCACACAAAAAACAGTGCAGTCTGTGATCCATAAAAAAGAGGGATTAGCTGATGCATAATCAAGTAGAGTGTGGACCAGAGGCTAAAAAGCCCTTTAAAAAATCTTAAAAGCAACATTTGCACTCGCAGGCTCTTTCCCACATCTGGGTAAAATCTGGGTGAAATCTGCATTTTAAAGCTGAGCTTTTGGCGTAACACTCTCCATGATGTAGATTCTGTACAGGTAAAATATGTCTTTTTACAGCACAAATGTTGTGGGTATCCTAAGTTGTAAGGCTGTTTAAGTGTTGGCCCTATTATCAGGAGATAGTGAGAGATTCCACTGGTGAGGGATGCCACTGTGGCCGGGAATCCTAGCATGGATGTCATCTTAAATTGTTTCCTTTCTTCCTTTGCACACTTCTTAGCTCCTCCTTTTGCGGAAACAAGTAAAAGATGCAAGAATGGTCAGAAAGACATCCTTTACTCAATCATCACCTTTATCAATAATAATAATGTACATCCTGTTATCACTTGACTTTAAACACTTTAAGTGCTTCATTAAAATTCAGTCACATTAACAAGCCAAATAACTTGAATCATCTTTAGGCAGTTCCATCATATTAACTGTAATAATGTGGGCAGTGGTGGCCTAGTGGTTAGGACATTGCGCTTGGGACCTGATGTTTGCAGGTTTAAGTCCTGGCCCAGGCACTACTTAGGTACCCTTGAGTAAGGTACCGTTCTGCTACACTGCTCCAAGGGTGCTGATGATAGCTGCCCGTTGCTCCACGTGTGCATGTGTGATAGGTTAAATGCAGATGTCACATTTCATTGTGGTGCTTGAGGTGGTGCTTGAGTATGTTCACTTCGTAATCATTCAGTGAGTATGTAAGTTAGCGGTGAAGAAACTGTAACACACAACTGAGTCACATGCTTTTCCCCCATGTTTTACTTTAAGAATGTGTTTTGTTAATAATTCTAGACATTGTGATTTGCGCTAATATATGTGGTCGTAATGTTCTTCTCAAGCCATTTGACATACATTTTTATGTCACATTATGCCCACCTACTATCCTGGCATGCTCATTGCATTTTCATGCCAAAGGAGTGATCATTTCAAAAAAACAGCCTTGCTGGGGGATCTGTATCAGAAATATCTAGATAAGTATGGACGAGGCCTTAATAAAATCAGTGATCAGCACTGAGAAGTGAATTAGAACAGGGGCCGGTGAGCAGAGAGTCTTAATTGGGCTGTAAATTTTGGTCCAAACCCTAATGCAACCTGAGAAATTTCTGTCCTGACTCACATCACAAAGGTTCGAGTGCAAACCTGAGCTGAGACCCACAAAGTTTTTCATGAGTACAGTGACCCATGCCCAGCATAATTCAGTCCAAATCTGATCTAAATGGGATCATCACACAAAAACCTGATAGCATAGTGCTGCTTAAAACAAATGTGGAGTGACAATAATAACATGGTAATCAAATCCTAGATAAACAATGGTATAAAATGATGATAATCAGCTGTCTAAAATTAAGTTTAAATTCTGCTTTAACTAATTCATTCCTTAAGCAATACTTTTATACTTGCCATAAATTTGAGACTGAAAAAGCTAAAATAACCTCCACTTGCCTTTTCCTGAAGATTCTTTACGGAAAACATATTTGAAGGCATTAAACCAATCAAATACACCAAGTACATTTTTTTGGCTGTACTTAACTACTCCCCTGAATCAGTTCAAAACTGAGCCCGACACATGTCAGGACATGGCATCCAAACTGGACCGGATGCAGTGTGAGCAGTCGACTCCCGTCGAGCCTGGACAAATATTTTAAGCTGTAGGTGAGTTCTTTGACCTGGCCGGCACAAAGCGACTTCTATTCAAAGCGGACGCCAGGTCTTTCAGGTGCGTAGCGTGGCTAGCCAATGGGCAGGCGTGAACAAAAGCCGCAGTGACATTCTGTCTGACGGCAAGTCCTGCGGGGGAAAGCGGCCCTGCCGAACTGTCAGGCAGATTTCTGTGAGATGGAGAGGGGAAGAAAGGCAAACAAACAACGGCCCTGGCACATCCTCCCAATGCAAGGCGAAAGAAGCTGAGCACCGTGTGCTCCAGTGGGATCGGAGGAAGCAAAAGATGAAACGGAAAGCGAGATCTAACCTTTTTCTTTTTCCGTGAGAACAGAGCGGATTAAAAGGAAACAGGCAAGTGAAAATAGGGGGTGGAAACAGAGGAACCACCTCACCAGCTATTCAGCAGTGATTCTCAATGGAAATGGGACTACAATACCAATCAGACTTCAGAGCAATCAAGCTTTCACATGATGTTCTTCTTGCATCCATCCTT
Organism: Arnoldichthys spilopterus; assembly: GCA_037974385.1. NCBI lineage: Eukaryota > Metazoa > Chordata > Actinopteri > Characiformes > Lepidarchidae > Arnoldichthys > Arnoldichthys spilopterus. Next base: position 19,236,060 of record JBBPDA010000034.1, on the reverse strand, counting down.
GTGAGGAAACAGGAGAATGGAGTCTAGCACTAAAGGTGTGATGCCATAGACTGCAATCTTTCAGTTTATCAGAGCAAGGCAGTCAGTTCTACTTAAATTCAGAAGGTTTTAGTTGACATATGGGCTCTTCCATTAGACAGCAGTAAAAATCAGTGTCATCTTTCATGCTTTTATTTGATGTACAGCGTTATTGGAAGACGTTGAGAAGAATTATGCTTTCATCTCAAGCTGCTGCAGAGTTTACTTACTGTTTTCTTTATATTGCACATTGATTGGACAATAAATAAAAGATAAGGCTTCTGTAAATAATGTCGGGTTTCAGTCTGTGTCTGTAACATCAAGTATTTTCCTTTTGCTACAAACACCCCAAGACTGACTTTTGATACAGATTTTTCTCCCAATGGTTTACTTTTGAGCACTTTAAAGAGCTCATATAATGAAAAGCCACATTTCCTTGCTTCTTTGAAAGAAACAAATTGATGTAGATGAACAATGCAAATGTTTTAGTGTACCATTTACTCTGTAGTCCATGCAATCTACATCCAATTTTGAATCCTATTTTTTTGTGGGGTCACAAAATCAACTGATTTAACATACCCCAATCCTGGGAAGTTGGGACATTTAATGATATGCAATTAAAAACAAGAATGTTAAAAGGTAAAACTGTTTAACTGTAATGGATCAGGAGAGATTGGAAAATGCTTTTGTGAAAATGGATTATGACCCTTTTTGAGACATAAAACCACACAAACTTTAATAGTGGACCTAGAAAATGTAAAACCCTTGTAGTCAGATTTGAAATACTGTCCACATTATGAGAATGAACATGGTGCACACCACTACTATGTACAACATAAATTAAGTGTTCTCCATTCAGGACATGGTTAAACTACCAATGAATGCATTTAAAATGCTTCTAGTTCTGCATCACATTGTGGGGTTATTTGTGAGACTCAATAAAGCTGGAGCCACAGTAGTTAATGTTGCATCACTGCTCCTTCCTCTGGGCATCCTTAAACTTATCCGCCTTATTTAGCCAGATTAAAAACTAGGCAGGCTAGCCCACAGCTATATGTTAAGCTCAAGTTCAGGCCCTGAGAAGTGGCGTTCAAATCCCTGGCTCAATGGCACAAGCCCAGCCTCTTGAAAGGCTCTGCCGAGTTTAGCGGGGAGGCACTTTCATGTCGAGCACTGAGCATATGACACATACAGCATAGATCCACTCTAAAGCCATTGGGGTCAGTCCTCTAAGACAAGTGCTTTGAATCACTGTTTGCAATGCTATCAGTGGCTTACAGTGACACTGTTCATTATAATGGGTGCCTCTCATTAATTCACGGCCTCGCTTTGTGCATTTAGTATGAAGGCTAGCCTTATGGTCTCTCTCTCAGTGCCTGGATATGTGTTGGGCAATTTAAACTTCAGTGCTTTATCAGTACAACCAAAAAAGTAAACATCTCTACGTGTACGAAACTTTTGATACTATTATTTAGTATTATTTAAAAATTAAAGGTACTTACCCCCAGTGTGAGGCAGCACCAGACTGCTTGGCTTGTGAGACTAATTATTTTGCAGTTCCAGTTCCTTACTAATTTAACTCCAAGTGCAGTTTGGGTAAGTTCCTTGCTCTTCTGGATTGCTAGCTAGCTTGCTCTTAGAATATCAATGTATGTTTACTTCATGTTCTGGTATAAAGCATATAATAGCAGCTTAAAAGCTTGATTATTGTTGCCAGATTGGGCAGAATCCTCTTTTGTTATGCAGCTTACAATGTAAAATATATATCTATCAGTCATGTTTACAATTTTTTTAAATGCATGTAATCTAAAAGGTCTTAATAAATATAATTTACACAGTAAAAGAAGAAATTTTAATTAATAAATAATACTTTTTTTTTCATTTGTCATCAAAGCAAAACAGCTCTTGAGCTCTTCCTTTAAAATATTTGGGATATTTTTTTTTTATCATTGCAGCCATTGCAGCATTGACAAAATATTTCACTTGAAATCAGATTGAAAATCAGAGACTTAATTTTAAAGTCAGTCATTGTCAGTATTTATATATATTTGTACAGTAAATGTCAAGTGTCTTTGTCATAGTTTGGTTTTTGGTACTGAGCATTGTGTGTGTGTGGGGGGGACAGGGGCGTGCTACACATACATGTTTTTTAAACTGTGCTAGAGGTGAGAGTCAGTAGTAGTGCTTGGGAACTAATTGAAATGAAGGCCGATGTGCAAGTCTCCACCAACACTGCTGAGCCATTCATCAGGGTGACATCACTGCGCTCACACCCCATCCATCTCCTCTTGCCGGCCTGGGTCTGCACTCCTCCCCATGATTAATACCCATGCTTCCCCTACGCACGCCACCTCTTCCTGAGCATTCAAAAACACACAGAGCCATGTTGGAAGGCAGCTGATCACTTCCCCTCTTACCTACCCAAAGAAGTGTGGTGGAGTTGCAGGCTCCAGCATTGGAACAAGGCACCGGTGGACTTGGAGGGATGTGTGCGGCTGGAGTTCAGCAGCCTACCACTTTTGCCACTTTACTCCCTGCTGTATGCTGCAAGTAGACTGTCAAAAAGGAAAGGGGGCAAAAAGTATTCTTTTGAGCAATGCCACAGAACCATTTTTTGGGTCCTTAAGGAATTTTGAAGTTTGAAGAAATGCTGGTGCTTGAAATCATGCACCCAAGAATCATTTAGGAACCTTTGTTTTTAAGTGTACACTGCTGTAAGCCTCTAAACTCCGGTTCCTCACAATTCTTAAAGATGTAGTTGGTAGAGAACAGTGACTAGACTGGAGAAAAAGTTATTGGTGGCATTAGTAGCAAAAACCCTCTTTTTTATCTTTCCACAACTGCATGCAGATCATCAAAAAGCCCATGGATGAAAATGAAAAGAGAACTTTCTCCCAGGCCGCCTTCTCTGATAGAGAAGCGACATGCTAACTTGCCCAAGCGTTGTATCTCCACCAACTTCAGAGGTTAAGATACCACCGAAGCTTCTCATTACCAACAAATGAGATTGCAGCTGCCACCTGAGATCCAAGATGAGGAGCTCTTTGAAGATGCGCTAAATTATGACCTTGCATGCCTATTCCCCTCTCATGATTTGCTTTGATAAGCCCCTGGCTCTGATCTGTGCAACGTTAACGTTTCTGCTGTGCCACTTGAGTTGGGCCTTAGTTCAATGGGAGGCAAAGCCTTTACTCAGAGTAAAAGCCTTTCACTGTCATTGAAAGCTGGCCTGAGTCTCCTAAACACAGTAAACCCCCACTTACCCCCTCCCTCTCTCCACCAAACCACTTAGTATTGTGTGTGATTGATTGGGATGTATTCCATTAGAAAGGGAGAGCATTCCATGCACACTGCTCTTTTGTAGTTGGCTCCAGCGGTTTGCAGAGGCAGGCGAAGTCTTGGCCTGCCCTAAGAGACCAAGTCGTGTAATCAGATTAAGAGCTAATGTCACAGGCGGGAAGGGCCAGCAGCTGCGCCCTCCCTGCCACCCACCCGCCCTGATATTACTCCACTGCTCATCACGTGCTTTCCCTAGGAAGAAATCTGTTTTTATCAGCCACAAATTTCCGGGCGTGTTTATCTTCTATTGACGATAAGCCTGCTTCTTCTTGACGGCAGTTTGCAGACTGGTCTGTGTCCATGCCGCTAAGCACCAGTGATGTGTTGTTCGCGAACTAGTCTTTGAGTTGGCTCTTTTAGGTGAAGACGGAGAGCCCACTCACATTAAAGAGCCATTTTTTTAGAAAAGAGGAAATAAATTAGAATTTTTGTCTAAGCCTTTACAAAATGATTTGAGCATCAACCATCTTTTGATGTCATTCTTGGAATTTGGTATTAATTTTTGCTCGTTTTTGGATTTCTTCTAGTAATATTTGTCACCTTGCTCAGTGCTCTGTCAATGTTTTAACACAATCACCACCATTAAGTCAATGTTTTGTCATCATGTCTGCACTGTATAAGCCAAATATAGCAAAAAGGTGGGGTGTTTCTTTTTCTTCTTTCGTTATAGCATCTTGGAAGTTTACATTCATTGAAATAGATTTTTTAAATAACAATTGAGATTTAATTTATGAGTTACTTAATTAGAAGTTATATTATGTGTTACTGAAAAAAAATCTAATAATAGATGATATCACTACTGATCTAAGGTGGCGTATTGTTGCCAAGCAAAATGAATTTTTTTTTAAAAACTCAGCGTGTCTTTATTGCAAGAAGTTATGGGATAATTATTAAATAAACATCTCATAATTATAAGAAAGTATCTCATTATTATGAACATAATGTATGTCGCAAGTATAGGAAGAAAATGTCTTATCATAATATGTCATTTTTAAAAGAAACATTCTTTTAATTAGATGCTCTTATAATAATTACACACTTTCCATAACAATGGGATCTGTATGAGTTTTCATTATAAAATAATGTTTCATAACAATTACATTTTTTAGAGGAATAAAAAATTTGGCCTGGCTACTAAATGATGAGCCATTTTAGAGCCAAAAGAGCCAAACCTTACCGGTGAGCTGAGCCAATTGATCTGACTCACTGAAAAGAACTGAAATTCCCATCACTACTAAGTAGGTTGGAGTAGCTATTCAATATATGTGCTGTGTGCATGCTGTATATTGTAGTCAGTCTCAAGTGTACTTTGAATGGAGAATGTGATTTGAATTTTGAGCACATGCCAACTTCCTATACTGGCGCTGAACAGCTTAGCTTCAGTGACTTTAAAGAGTGCCTCCAAAGCTCTCCTGTTGGACCTCATTCAAAACCAATTAAGATGTGCCTCCTGGCATGAGATTACACACATATGATTTGAAGTCATATAATGTGTTATCTTATGCCAGGCATGATATATAGAGTTCCGTATGTATTCATGGCTTACATTATGAAATATGGTCTTTGGAAAACAGATTTTCAAGGCTGAAGCCTACGGGCAGATGGAGATGAAGCACCATTCAGATGTTTGGAGTTTTATAAAAGTTGAAACAAATGTGATTGAAATACCATGTCGGTTAACCATCTCAAGTATTTAATGAAAAGACATGCCTAACATATTTTCTTGTACAGAAAATCGGACCGTCCATGCCATTCCTGGTGCGTCACAGTGCAGCTATCTTGTTTTCCAAATTTATAGCCGTGCTTTCTCGAGTGCTTTGTCCTACAACCGGAAACAGAAAAGCAGTAGGAAGTGAATGGGTCTCAGTGTTCAAGGACCTACAAAAACAACGCTTTCCCTTCCTCTGCATGTCAGTTGTGTTATTGAGCAACCAGAGAGAGAGAGAGAGGGGAGAAAGAGAGAGAAGAAGAGAGAGAGTGACTGAAGAACTGTACTGTGATATAAATGGCAGTCCCCTCCTTTCAGTGGCATATTTCTCCTCCCCTGCCCTCCCCTTTTCTTTTCAAGCCTCGTATTTTTTGGAATGCAACGTTTCTCTGACAGGGACTGGGAATTTACAGGGGGTTTTTGGGGAGGGGGGGGTATAATGTGTGGGAATAGTGAATAGCTTCCTTGGGGGGGGGGGCGGTGGTGATGGGCGATGGGGGTGTTAGTTGACACACTGTGTTCTTTATGTAGAGGTCTGGAGGGTGGCCTTCTGCCTCTTCCCTCCACATCCACACCCCAGAATCTTCCTTTCAGGCAACAGGGTAAAGGCTTTGGAGGATTGGGAGGGGTTGAGTGTGTATGTGTGTGTGTGTTGGGGGGGTCGATGGAGTTTCTTTGTTGGAGATTTTTTTTGTGAGAGTGTCAAGGCCGTGATTGTGTGGCCCTTTTTGCTTCTGCCTGGGACTTGGGGAGGGGTGGGTTGGTAAGATAGTTGGGACACACAGACAGCCTTGTTAGCTGGCACCCACAGTGAGGGCAAAGGGAGAGAGAAAGAAAGAGAAATGGGGTCGGGGAGGGGGAAGTGTTGGGGGAGGCTGGCTGTGGCCCAGTCCTGCTCCTTCATTGCATCATCATCCACTACCTCCTCCTCTCCTCCTTTTCTCGTCTCTGCTCGCCTAAGCCCCTATTTATCTTCCAGAGTGAGCACAGTGATAATAGCCCCCCCAATCTCCAACTTTATTACAAAACCATGCCAAGTCTGAAAGAAAGAGATTCGTTTGTTAGACGCAGAGAGAGAGAGAGAGAGAAAGCGAGAGAGAGAGATGCTAAACTGACCATTATCGACAGCTCATCCCGCTGCAATTTCAGTTATGGCTCCATGAATGAGACACAGATGTTTCAGTAATGATCAATATCTCACTGCGGGCTAACAGCAAATGTTCTTTTTCTAGATTCAAAACAGTGCAAAGCTGGCTGCTTGTGCAAGCTTCATTCACTTGATTTGCATGAAATCTTTAAACACCTGTTTATTTATTTATTTTTTATTTCTTTCTTTTAGAAATGGTCTTCTAAAATGTGGAAAGGATCAAGATTCACCCAGTTATATCCTGTATGGCTACTTGAAAACACACTCTGACATTCTAATCATGTACTGTCCAATCACAGATGAACAACCTATTTTGCCGCTCTCCCCATTACGTGACGTCAGTTCAAGGAGAGTTTCGGCATAGCTGTGTGTATCGATCGATAGGGTGGCAGAATAAAATCCAGTATGAGTCATCGGCCTGAAACAGTGCAGCCTGCTCACTTGGAAAATGCTGGCACTCAGCAGAAGCAGATCCAGATGTTACTGTTTGTAGATTCAGCTGTGCAAAAAAAGATGTTCATACTGGATATCAAGGCTCATGAGAATTCCCTACTGACAGTTCACTTTGCTTCAGTTCATCTGTGTACAACTTATGCTTAAAGAGCAAGATGTGCAGACCTTGTTAGCTTTTAAAACCTTGCGTTTTGGTGCATGGGGTGTATGAAATATGCAGATCTTAAATCAAATGCACCAATATTCTGTAAATATTTTAAATCAAAAGTTTAGAAATTCAGAGTTTTGCACTGTTACATTAGATTTTGTCAGCAACGTAGGCTAATAAACATTAGCAATGTATGCTAATAGTGCATCCTGTATGCTAGTAGTGCAGGCTGAAGCTCAGCTGCTATTGCATTGGGACAGTGGTAGCCTAATGGTTAGGACATTGCCCTTGTGAACTGAAGGTCGCAGGTTCAAGTCTGGCCTGGGCAGCACTGAGAGAGATACAAGAGATACCTTGAGCAAGGTATCGTCTCACTACACTGCTTCCAGGTGCTGCTGACAGCTGCCTGCTTCTCCATGTATGCACGTGTGATGGGTCAAATGCAGATGTCACATTTCGCTGTGGTGCTTGAGTGTGTTCACAATGACAAATAGTCACTGTATGTTGCTATGATAGAATCCAGATAGATCATAGTCTCACATTTAGATGCATCATTTCAATGGCCTTTAAATCAACACCTTGAGCAATATATACTAGGTGTGCTCCCCAGAGAGCAAAGAGCAAACTAGCAAAGGCAACATCAAAGTGTAAAGTTGTAGTTTCTTTTAGAGCCTTTACTATGATGAGAATCTATAAGCTGCTAGAGCAGGAGGGTACAATTGCAAACCACTGATTGTATGATAATGTATAAATTTATAGGTTAGAGCGTTGTTTAGTGACTGTTGCTCACTGGGCACAGGTGACGAAAATTTGAAATCTCTTACACTGTGTAAATCATGCGATGCTTAGGTTTATGTTATTTCTGTGTTTCCATGAAAACGGTGTTAATGAATAATAGCTGATTGTTGAAAAAGCATTGAGGCTTGCTTTACCCACTCACGCAGCTACAACAAAATGCACCACCTATTATAAGGAAAGAAAACTGTACATAAACAAAATATAGTCTTAACCAATGAAAGTTTGGCTTTTTTTAAAAATAGGGGAAAAAATAGAAAATTGATATCGCTCCAGAGAAATTATTGCACAGTGATTGCACAGTGATTGTGTTACATTACGAATATGATAAATATATTGCATAAGGTAAATACAGTTGTGTGTTGATGTGTTTGTTTTTTTTTACGTATTATGCATTCACACAAACATGAAAGTAATTATATGATACAGATGTGGATGCCTTGCGTTTATCAGAGTGCTGTCATGCCAAAATTAATGTTTGTTGCTTTTCTAGCTGTTAAATTGTAGTTCTAGGAGCACACACTTGACAGGGACATCTTAAATGCATAATCACTACATAATCAGAAAGTCTGTAAGTGTGTCACTGTCTTTGTTGTTTGATAATGCAAGTAATGCACAAATGCACACATTCATATAGTCAAAGCAGGTAGGCAGGAAGGCTGTACTGCAAGCTGTCCAGGTGACAGTGCGGATCAAGCTTGGACCAGCTGAGAGACGGATAGACCCTACAGTGGTGACAGGTGAGAAGAGTGAAGGAAGGTGAGGAAGTCTCCAGTGGGTTTAGAGTATATTAATGCAGCCATATCCCTGTGTCAGCGAAGAGAGGGGTGTCTTTGACCTGTTCAATGTCACACTGCCAGTTACACACTGGATTGGTTTTCTTGCCAAAAATTGTTTTTGAGACAAGGATGGGGAGGCATTGAGTGGCCAGAAGTAGCAGCAAAGGCCATTATGTTGGAATAACCTCAGGGAAGAGGACATGTCTGCCCTCTCATCTGTGTTCATGTGTAGCATTGCTGGAAGATGGATTTTTTATACTCCTCTCAGTTTTGAACATGGCATATTGAGTGCATTTCTTTAGCTTCTGTGGACACCATAGTTTTAGAGTAGTTGTCCATCAATACTTCAACCTCGTCACCATCTGGCAGGCAGAGGGCTTTTGATATTGGCTTTAAAGCCTATTATCTAGGTTTTTATCTAACCTGAGATTTTGTGATGGCCTGCCAAGTGTTTTCAGACAGGGAATGTTGATGTGTTGGGCCTGCTGCTGTTTGCAGGCTCATCATTGACTAGTTTTATGTTGGGTTTGCTTTTATATAGCACTAGCAACCAGTGGCCAGTCACGTGACTTCTCGAGTTGCATATTGATGATTTCAGACTCATGATTCAAGATGATTAGATTGGCCCCACAGCCACTTCTTTAGTAACTATTACAACAATGTTTTTATTTTATTTCAAAGGATGAGCAAAAGAAGTATGAGAACTTGCCTCCATAGGCCGAAAACCAGTAAAATTGAAATGAATACCAAAAACCCATACTTCTGTCTTATTGTTGTCTTATTGTCATGGCTATTTCTCTATTGTGTGCTGTCTAAACTGAGTTAAAACTGTAAGTTATTTTTAGATTAGGTTCAGATGATTAGTGTCATTGCCATGTTTGACATGAAAGCATACAGAGCAGAGGTACATAGGAGTGCAGGTGCAGCACAAGATATGCCTTGAAGTGACCACAATTAGCACCTGAATTTAACGCTCAGTTTGCTAAGACTGTAGCCTTTCAGCCTTGCCCACTAACTGCACTCCCTTGAGGCTCAGGGTTTTAATAGACAAATAATTCTTTAACAAGCTCAAGCCAAAACAGAAAATTACACATACGGGAAAATATAGCAGTGTTGATAAATGAAGTGCTCTCCCACCAAAGCAGTCTCCGGAGGTGTACTTCAACTCTGGCTAGGAAAAAGTTTGTGAACAAGAACACGGACTGTTCACACCAGTTTTGACCACATCACTGCATATTTTGCACCACATGTTCTCATACATGATCATCTAATCCTGAGAGTTAAAACTGTGTTTTTCTGATAGTCAGTATTCTTTCAACACATACTCTGCTCTGACTCGCCACTGTGTCTGCTGCCGTTATTAAAGGATTGTTCTCAACAATACGTCTCTTTTGAGACCTTCATGCAAATTGACAGCTGATTTTTAAAGGTAAAGCAAAGCCTGTTCAAAGGTACTGCAAGCTGCTCAAAATGCATAAGTAACATCTCAATCCAGTTTCAAGCAATCCTCTTACATTTTTTGTGCCCAATTTCTCCCCTGTTTAGTCTTATCCAAATCCACCTACTAAATAGGACTTCCCCTGTCTCAGGATACCACCAACACTGGGAGGGTGAAGGCTAGCATGTGCTTCCCTCCTGGTCACAATAAGCCAGCTACCACATCTTTTTGAGCTGCCACTATCGCAACATCATTGGACAGCATAATGTGTTTGGATGCTGATTGCAAATTGTGTTAAGTCAGCTAAAAGACTTCTGTGCTAGTGTTTCTAGTGGGGGCCCCCTAGCTGATTCTTTGAACCCCTGTGCCACCCTGTAAAAAAAATGTGTGCAATAAAAAAAACTGACATCTTCTGGCATATTGCACACATTTTGCATGGCACTCCCCCAAAGAAGTATGTTTTGCATTTAACCAAGCACACAACCAGGTGCATTTCTACATTGTTTTTAAAGGGTGGCACAGGGGGTCAAAGAATCAGTTAGGGGCCCCTACTAGAAATCAGATTATGTATTAGAAATAAATAGTCCTGAAAATAACCTTAAAAAAATCTGATATTATCCATTTTATAGTGTTTTTTGTCACAAACATTGCAGTGTTTGTTATTCACTTAATGTTCTTAGCATAAAATGTATAGATTTTTTTTAATCCAGTTACTTTGATTACAGCAGTTTGTTTCATTACAAACCACAAACTTTATATAAAAACAGGAACAAATTTAACTTTGGAACAGTTAGGCAGCTACAAATAAAAAAGAAAGTTAACCAATCACATGAGAGTAAAAGTTACAACTTTTAAATAACAGAATTATGTTGCATTTGGATGGTCTCCGGTTAAACATAATGGCAATAATGCAAAGGGAAAAGTATTTGAAACTCTGTTAAAGATGTAGATGGTTGTGTAGTGTCATTAAAATGCCTTTTGCTAGATAAGACTTGGAAAAAAGCATGACTTACAGCTCCTGACAGCTCCTTCTCACACTACACACAGGAGAGAAAGAGTGAAGGGCTGCAGAAACTCTCTGTGTGGTGATAGTTCCTCTATTGTCTTACAATGTAAATACTAATGCAGAGTCACAGCTCTTCATTACACTGCAGAAGTTCACAAATTAGCTACATATTCAATGTGACTTTCTTGGGAGATCATCTTTAGAAGCCATTATACATGTGAAAGTCTCTCCAATCCCCATTCACATATTTAGAACTTTATAATTGAGTTTTTACATACATGGACGCATATCACGGTCTGTAGTTGAGTCGCGTCTCTGCTGTTTGTAAAAAGTCTGCTCTTCAAGAGTGATAGCTCTCAGATCCAATGACCTGCATTATCAGGTTGCCAGGGAGCGATTGACAGCGTTTTGATCCAATAGCTGGCATTGTCAAGTTTCCAAGGAGTGACTGACAGTGCTCTGATCCAATAGAGAACATTGTCAGGTTGCCAGGAAGTGATAAAATGACATTGGATGCTGGCATTATTCTACACCAGTAGTGTTAGCTGGGGTTGGGTGACGATTGGTAGGGTGGTATCACATTTGTCAGGGGTGAACCGTCCCCCTGTACACAATCCATAAACTGAGCATTTTGGCTTGAGAACAGTTTTGTACAGAACACATGGGCTGAATGCATTTGTTTTGCACCTGAAACCTGTGCAAAAGGCTTAGTAAGTAAAGCCCACAGTATCTCTTGCCATAAGGGTTTAGAACAGAACTGGCTCAGTTTGTTTTGCTTACTAGCATGAGAAGTAATGGGTAGCCAAAGCAAGCTGAGATTTAACGTTTATCCTTATCACCTCGAAACTAGAAAAAATTGTAAATAGGGGGCACTGTAGGTTAAGTGAGAGTGCTCAAGCCATGCTTGCAATAATCATTTGAACAGTAGCTGGATATTTAGCTCTGAAATCTTTTTTTATGTTTAGAAGATAATGTAAAAACTGTTTACTTCTTATTTTATATGTAGTTGCACTATGTTTTGTTTACACCATTGAATTTGTGATGGTTATACCATGACTTTATTCATTTTAGAATTGTAAGAAAAGGGTCGCCTTTAGGATTCTAGAGCCTACCTCGGAGCTCATAGGGTAAAAGGCAGAGAAACACCCTGGCCAGGTGTCATACACTATATGCTATTATATAATTGGGCTATATTACATTTACCATGATGTTTGGGGTTCAGGGTTGAAACAGAATTGTATTTGCTGAAGGATGCCCCTGGAATCAGCTGAAGTCTTGCCTGTACTAACTTGGGACTTGATTAAAGAGTATTAAATTGTGGGCTCTTTTCTTCAGCTTATTCTATATTCCACAGGTTTATATAAGGGTTTAGGTCAGGACACCGAGATGGGCACCTTGATTTTGGGCTCAGTGAATCATTTTTGTGCTGATTTTGAAGAGTACTATGGATCATTGTCCTGCTGGAATGTTCAGTTACGTTTTTGTTTTTTTGGTTTTTTTGAGGTAGTCAGGTTTTGATTAAATATCTGCAGATACTTGATGAAGTCCATGTATCTGAACAAGTTGTCCAGGGTCACTGGAAGAAAAACAGCCCCACCACATAATTACACTTCATAATTTACAGTGGGGATGAGGTACTTTTCTGCATGGCTTCACCAAAACCACCTATGTGTTTGTTGCCAGAAAGCTCTATGTGGGTCTCATCTGACCATAGAACACTGAAACATAGGCCCCACTGAAAGTTCCAGTAAAGTGTTGGTGCCTGAGATTGTTGAGACAGGAACCGCTGTCTTCTGGCCCCCCCTCTCCAAAACATCTTGTGGTTATGTAGGTGGTGTCTGATTGTTGTTAAGTAGGCGTTCTGACCCTGAGATGTAACTAAGGTCTGCAGTGATTCTTTAGCCACTTTAACCATCCTCCTCACTGTGTACAGGGTCAGTATATTCATACAGTACATCCTCTTCCAGGCACATTCGTAACATCTCTTGTTGCTTACACTTTAGTGGAAATGGGAACTGTTTTGTTATCTTCTTGTTGCCATTTCCTGATTTGTGTAACTTAACACCTTTATTTCAACAACATTTTGTCCCACATTATTGCTGTTTTATCTGCTCTTTTTCATGACTGGATGACTGGGAGAATTTGCCTTACCTCAGTGAAACAGGGAGTCATGGCTGATTTAAGTGTCCATCCATCCATCCATTTTCTTAACCGCTTCTTCCTTTTCCGGGTTGTGGGGAAACTGGAACCAATCCAGAAGGGCTGATAAATTACATCACATGATGTCTCTTTGGAGCATGTCATGACATTGCCTGCATTTAAAAATAGTTACCAACTACATGTTTTATTATAAGAAAAAGAGTTTAGACTTGTTTATTGGGATCAAGTACAGTGTTTAAAATTTTAATAAAAATCATTTGTGCTGGTTGTATTGTTTAAATGTTGAACTTCTTGGCATATTCCGATATGATCTTTTTGCCATATCGACTGGATGAATGGATGGTTGGATGGATAAATGGATGGATGGATGAATGCACAGACAGACTATTGAATTAACTGATCACATTATATATTATTAGATGAAACTGAATGAAAGTTCAGCTTGTGGCTGAGAGTGTGAGACTTTTGTGCTCTTAAAATTTTGAGGATAGCCTTGCATCAAGGAGTCACACCAGTCTTAATTACTTTCTTGCTGCCACCTTAGCAATTAAAACACATCCACAAGCTATGCAAAATTTATTTTTAAATGTAGCCTTTGGGCTGTTTTGCTTTGTCTGTCTTCTGTAGTATTGCCAACATCCTGCATTAAGAAAACAGACTCTTAATGATGCACATATCATTTAGGTATTGTGCAGACCAAATTACCCAAAAATGTAAAATGGTTTTGTTGGTTGTAAGTAAAAATTGTGTGTTTTTTATTCAGTTTTCTTTCTAATTTCCCCAACTAGCTCCCCCCCTTCCTTTCAAGCATGATGTTAGGGATATATGTAGGAACAACAACACATTTAGATACAGACATTTAGTACAGCACGGTACTGGTTAATAGAAAAACCCATAGAGAGTAATACAAAAATCTGTGCATATGTGTGTGTGTGTGTGTGCCCATGTGCACTTGTGTGTGTTTGTAGGTTTATAACCATTGTTTTGAGAATCATTCCTTCTTAAATCTGTTTACAGCTGCAGATAAGTCATATCCACTCACAAGCAAGAACAGGGTGTTTTGGTAGAAGCACAATGAGTGTATGTGGAAGTGTTCGGCATGTTATGAAGATGTATGGGCTTTTCTGAAGCCCTGCACAATCCTGTACAGATAAATCCCTCCATACTTCTCTGTAGTGCTTGCGGCTGAATGACACTCGGGCCATAAGCCAAGCTTTATGCTCACCATAAGTATGACGGAATCACAGAATAAGTGTATCCGCTGCCTCTGTCGCCAGTAGAATTGCCATGTGGAGCTTTGCTTTTGCAAAAACATGAGATGCATGTTGAGAACATTGCAGGAGTTTGTAGTTTGTACATGTGTGTGAGCATCCGTGTAGCATGGTCCCATGTAACCGCCAGACAGATTTTTCAGCTGCCGCTGTGCTCTTAGCTAACACCCTGACTGGCTTGCTTGGGAACAGCCTCTGACCATCCTATCATCCTCAGGGAGCTTTGAAGGAGACCATCTGTTGATCTGTCCGCCTTCTGCCCTGCTTTCCTCAGCAGCAGTGCCCTGCTTCTGTTTTTTTTTTTTTTTTTTTTTTTTTCCAAATTTAGTCATGATAATTCCCACCCTGTAAAATAAAAGTACCAGAAAGGTTTCTTTGTGCAGAAGAGTTGAGTTGTAAGTAACCTTTCACTGAAAGGGGTTCCCAAATAACCAAGCACAAAAGCTTCTGTAGCCGACAAGAAGATTTAACTGACCCCTTTGCTTAAAATAGAAATAAATATAACACATCAATGGTCATCAATGGCCTGTTAAATTCTACTTGACTGTATAGTTACACGGAATAATATGTAAATAATATACCTCGTTTTTACATGGATCTGCAGCTATGACAGTTATATTGGTTGGGCATTTTGCCATACCAGTCAACAAATTCTACCTAAATGCAATGCTTTTTTACAAATAATTATCAAAGCAATAATATTTGTGATAAACAATGCTTGGTTGAATGTCTTTTTAATAAAGTTTTGTATTAATAAAACAGTTCACCTGGCAGTACTACTGTGTCCCACAAGTTGAAAACTGCCCCTAGAGAACCATTTTTCTAAATTAAGAATGTGAACACAGGAAAAAACCCTTAAATTGATAAAAGTCTGACCACATCACGCATTTCCATTACATTTTGGTCCATCTCAGATAAGCTTGTGTCCAGAGAATTTGGTGTTTCTTGATGCAGTGGCAGATTGTGTTAAGTGACAGCAGTTTTCCTAAACCCTCCGGAGCCCATGTCACTATACTGTATTTATCGCAGTAGCGTGATGGTTTCTCATGCAGTGTCTAATGAAGGCTTACCCTATGGGGACTGAGATTTATCTGGTTTCCCTGAATCTTTTCACAATGTTATGTACTGTAGATGATGAAAGACCTCAATAATTACCTTTTTAACCTCATGTTGAAAATTTTTCCTTTTTAACTGACTGACGGTGGATGTTTCTTTTATATCCAATCATGTTCCCCTCACCTGCTACCAGCTCACCTGCTTACTGTGGAACATTTCAAAATGGCATAACTTGAGAAGTCTATAAATGTTTCACTTTGCTCTGTCCCAGCTTTGAACTAACCAATTAAATAAGGGTTCAAGAAAGTTAACAAATCAAACATTCTGGTTTTAAATGTGTCAGTTGTAAACATGGTTCCTAATGGTTCCTTAAGCATTGTGGGTGTTCTAAGGGCATTGCATACAGAACTCTTTGTGAAGGCACTTAGAGAAAAGTGCTAACTGCCCTGTTCTGTTAAGTGAGCTGAAGGACATAAGCAATTAGCTTGCATTGCATTAAATGATGGAGGGAGAGGAAAACAAAACCATTCTTCCCACACAGAGAGAGCAGGGTCAATTATAATGTCTTGGACAGTCATAGAGGGCTGTAGAATTGCCAGGGTTCACACTAACATTTACTGATTGCAGGGCAATCTGTAGAAATCTCATGTTTATCTCAAGTTTTCCACCAAATGGCCTTACAATGTGTGAATCCTTGCCATTTTCTTTGCTGCCTTTTTCATTTACCTGTGAATGAACCTCATTGTATTAGCATTTAGTTAGCAGATAAACAGAAGCAGTTTACAAAGGGGAGATTTCAGTATAAAAATGTGTCTAGCATGTGCTAAATGTGTATTGACAACAACAAAAAAAGTTTATGAAGTTATTTGAATATTCAGCTTTTTTTGCTGCCACAGGTTGTGCTGGGTTGTGTATATAGGTTTAGAGCCCAATAATTCACTACAAACCCACTAAGATACACAAGCCATTTTAGTCTGGCCTTATTATATGGAATTGGATGGAGATGGTGGCCATAACTGCACAACTGAGCATTGGTGCACTTTAACATGGGCTGTCTGGTAAAGTGATATAGGAGAGCATGTTGACTTCTTAGTCAAACAGAGCTAGATGTGATCTCATAAGAATAATACATGTCTCTAGGACATTTAGTGCCATAATGTAGTGAGATCCTCCTCAAGAAATAGTACTTTCATAGCTTACAGTAGATGTTAACAACAATGGAGATACAGGGTTTTGCACTGACGGTGATGAAATGTAGTCTTTGTTATGGTAAAATAGTAGTCAGTCGTTCATTCCATTTTATTTTACTTTCTGTGAGGCCAGTATTGAAGGCATTAAACCCTGTTTTTGTCTTCACATTAAAGTTTTCATCTTAACATAATCCATGCAATTCCCCTGTAAACTCCACTCAGTCTGAACATATATGAAATCTGGCAGTCAAAAAGGCAGTTCACTTCACAAAGTAGAAACATAGAAAAGGAATTCCCTTCTAGTAGCAGTTTGACTTTGTACCAATTATCTAGGCAACCAAATTCACACCATTGTTGAAAAAGAAAAACTACCTTGGTAACTGTTCAGTTAACCACTACATTCCTTTTAAATTCACGTAACATCAGCATTGCCCGCAATTGCCTGATTCTGTTCCAACTTGGCAAAGATTACAGTGGAAAAAGCACAAGTCCAGTGTAACTGCAACTTTGGACAGTTGCGCCACTCAGGAGCGTCCATTTAAAGTCAGTGTGGCACGCTCCAGCACCGGCGTTGCTGTTTTTCCTTTATCTGTAACAGCCACGATTATTGATCAGCAGTTGCATTCATTTTATTCTAGTCCGCACACCCGTTTCCATATGACCTTATTCGGTTGATCTTCGACTCCTGGTGTGTCTAACAAGCTCCCAAGAGATGGTGGGATAAGAACAAGGGGGGCGAGATTAAAGATTCGTGCTCTGCTGTGCGTGGCATTAAATATGGGAGGGAAGGAATGGCGTTTCACACAAATATTGAGGGGGAAATTCATTTCAAGCGAGGCAGAAAAGCAGCATGAAAAATCCACAACAGTAAAAAGTGGCATTATGAAATGCAAAAAGTCTGACAATGCCCTTGAGAAGTAAGAAAAAATAAGGATTTTTAAACCTTTTTTTTTTTTTAATGTTCATGTTCCCACCGTGCTGGAAGAATGGTTTCAAAAAAAGCCTGGCTGTATTTGATATGCTAATAAATTGCATGCTGTTTAATTGATTTGCTCCTGATAAAAGCTCAGAAAAATGAATCAGGAGAAGAAGATGTTGAGCCCCTCATCTCCCCCCTCCCAACTCCCTGAGGAAAAGAGCAGAATTCTTCTGTTTTGTGCGTCGCCGTACCTCCTTGGTCTGAACGTTCTAGGCTTTTCCTAGCTGTCAATTCAGTGCATTGTGCTAGCGTGCTTGACAGACATTGAGCCCGCAGTGGGGAATGGTGTGCATTTGAACTGCGAATCACACTCATATTACTCATCATTCATGCATCCCTGGCCTGTGGAACACACACACACACACATAGGCACACAAACTCCATCTCTGCTAGACATGTTAACACCAGCCCTACAATTTGAAGCCTTCCCCAGGAGATGCTTCCTTGTCAAAGCTAACCATCCTGTGTCAGAATGCTGAAAGCAGCAATTCATATCAAAAAGGTGACCTCTGTATATTAAGAAACAAAATTTCATCATCACCTGTATTAAGCTGAATTCCAGTGATTTTTAAAAAAGTAATAGTAAGCTTAAAGGGTTAATATGTGAACTATGTCATTCAGAATGTAAAATGCTCATTTGTAGAGATACTTACCCAGAATTGGTCACAGTGGTGGTGATAGGAACCCGACGTCTGGAAAGTTTAATGCCTTTTAGACTACTGCACACACAGTTATTGCTTTAAATAGTCAAAATAGGATGCCTAATTCCTAAGACAGTGTTATAAGACAATGTTTGGCATGAAACATTTTTTAATCCATTAATGGGGTGTGGTCTGCTAAAGAAAAAAATAATCCCCAAATAAACCTTTTTTCAGGTTTACCATTATTTTACCAAAACCAACATTACATATAAATCTCAGAAGACATGTGTAGGTTCACTGGTGGTGTGAAAAGTAAATAAAAAGGCTATGCTTGTGTTCATAGACATTGTGACCCCTGGTTCTTATCACCACCACTAAAAAGAAATCTTAGTTGGTAAGTTTCTCAACAAGAATCCATTTCTCATCACACATAATGCAGAATTTCTGAAAAAACAGTGAAATTTCCCTTTAATAAGGACTCTTCAGGGAAGTGGCATACAGATCACTGTTGCTGTAGATGTGTAGCTTTATATCCACCCTTCTTAAAGAGGCTACAAATGCATAAGTTATTTCAGGAAATGTAATTTTATTTCCATCTCCTCACACCAGATTTCTATGGAAAAGTCATGTTATTGAGCCTGGTGTCTGTCTTCAGTTTAAAGTCTGATTGATAAACTGCCCTGTTTAGTTTGAAATGGTCTAATAGGTGGCTCTTGAATCCTATTAAAGGCTTTCATTGGCAGGAGTTTGGAAGAGCTGTGTAAAAATGGCCTACTTGAACCCTGCATGTCGAGACATATCTAAATCATTCTCCACTCTGTCAATACCTTTGACTAAATGGGATTACCTAGTTTGGTTTGGTATTGTTTTCCTATAATCTGTTGGGCATTGTAAAGCTTTCGAAGTACATGCCATTTCATTTCAAAGCCATATATCAAGTCTTGTAAGAGTTGCTGTTAAAGCTGTTTGGTGCTTTGACTAGGTGCAATGTTTTTATTTAAGTACTTGCTGTAATATCTGACAACATGTTCCAAAACATCCAGTATTAAACCTATTCAGTTATTTGCTGTGATTATACACATAGACAGGTTTTAGTATTTTGTGTTTTCTTTGCAGTTAGGTGTCCTAGAACTGTAGTCCAGTGTCATGTTAAAGTCTTTTCAGTCATTTATTTATACATCATATTTCCAATTATTTCAGCAAACAACAGTTTGAAACAAAGAAGGTGGTAGCTAGCCTTTAAGGCCATATTAGCTTGTTTATTGTGTCTGTTGTCCTCAAAATAATCCTACGTCACCTATTCTTTACCACGTTAGAAGTAAATTTATTCAGATATAGTTTTCAAGTGAGAGAAACTATACAGTCAGAGTTGTGTTCACTTTGAGCTATTCCGCAATAGGGAACTAAAAGGAATTGTTTTAAAAACAAGGCACAATTTTCCACTTTTTCAAGATGTCATCAATCACCCAATACATGTTTTGAATGCAAATTGTACTTTTTTATCTCCAAAACTCAGTGAAGACTTGAAGCTATGACAATGATCAAATATCCCATTGTATAACTGAATGTTGTGGTAAGTGGTTCAGTCTAGACTGAGGGTGAACTCTCTGGAGAGGTAGATCTTCAGGACTAGGGTTGGTGAGCACTCCCATATGTTCTTTATCTTTTCTCTGAGATTCTCTTATTTTTGTTTCAGGGTTCCTGAGCACAGGTGACCAGGCTGCAAAAGGGAATTATGGGCTGCTGGACCAGATCCAGGCTTTGCGCTGGATCAGCGAAAACATTGGCTACTTCGGTGGCGATTCCAATCGCATCACCGTTTTTGGATCAGGCATTGGCGCCTCTTGCGTGAGCCTCCTTACCCTGTCTCATCATTCAGAAGGTAAAAGAACACTTCACTGCTCTCAGGAAGCCATAAAGAACTGACTTAAAACCTGATTTTCATTCCTTAATTCTTATTATCCATCGACATTCCATTTAATGCAAAATTAAAATGGAAGAAGGGGAAGAACATTAGTGCCACAGTCAGTTTTTAGCATTCCTCATTTAAAGTGTATGCTGTACTTTAGGGGAAAGTGTTAGTTTGCTCGGTGTGCTGTTTGCTCAAGCTGTTTACCAAGTGTGCGGTAAATTCATAATGGACAACATTAATGACATGCATGCTCAGATGTGCTGTTTTTCATCACACTGACAGCTGCCTGTTTGCGATTCGGTGTAAAACGCTGCCAGAGTGCTTTTAACTGGTGCCAGCTATGATGGACCTTCCACTGGCTGCGAATTGTGAGCAGACTGTGAAAATTAACACACGTTGTTATGTATTTATGCGGCCATAAAGCGGTGGCAGTTTTTCTCCGACCTCACCAAGGTTGTACACATCATTATGCCAGTCAAAGAGCTTCTTTGTGTCCAATGTAAATCTAGAGATTGTACCTCGAAAGGTTTAACTGGTTGTAATCTAAACCATGGCAAGTGTTTTTAATCAGATGCTTTCTGAACTGCTACTTTGCTGTTTTGGAGATGCATTATGTTTAGGTGTCATAAATGACTGTTGAGTCACAAGGACGATTAGCATCCATTAGATGTTTGTCATAGTTTCTCTAACTTAACTGTTTGAACTGCAGTAAAGCTTGGCAGTGTACATTTTTTGTTGCTAGTAGGCCAGAAATGGTACAACAGCAACCTCTAATACAAAGCTTATTTAAAAAGGCCCTGGTGTTCTTCCATTGTACACATTCAGATAACTAGCACTTGACCTTGTATCAAGTGATTTGCCAACGGCTATTGTATAGTCTACCCAAGTAATTCCCACACTCTTTGCATAGATCGAAATTTGTGGCCAGACTTTTCTCTATTACGAGTTCACAGAGGCTTGAGCTAAGATGGGGTCATTTTGGCAGTTTCGCTTTGCTTTCTAATATGAAGGATTTTGTGTGCGTTCCCCCTCTCCAATTTGCATCAAAGTGTTACTAATTGCCTTGATTTTCTTAGATGAATGATGACTGCTCTTGGATTGATTTTTTTTTTTTTGGCACAAACGCATTTTTTTTTATTCATACTCCATAATGCCACGCTTCACGTAGCGTGTTATTATACCGTCACATCAACCAGCTCTCACCCTTCTCAGTAAATTGGATATTACTGATGCTGATATTTCGCCTGAATAGAAATGTATGCCCTACTTGGTTTGATGAGATAAAAAAGAAGGGCCTTATAAACTTGCGAGATCCACGGAAATTGAAACAGGAAGCCTTCTATCGTGAAAAGGGCTCTCGTGGCGAGTGCTACCAATATCAATCAGCCATCTCCACAATCGTTCTCAAAGCTGCGATTTTAGTCGTCAAATGGAGGACGGGGAGTGAAGTGGCCTGCCAAACCATAGTGAAGCCTCTGAGAGGAATACCGAGTGAGTGAGCGCTGTAGCGAGGACTAGCTGCCCTTCTGAAAAGCAGTAAGCCTGTGCCTATAGCTCAGAAGCAGATACTAAAAGTAATAGACCTTGTGAGCTCATGAATACCAGTGTGATCTACTGCTACAGACTAGCACAATAAGAGACTGCATGATTGAAGGTGTGTTATTCCAGCACTTTTCTACACAACATCTTGTTGTGGACTGTATGTATTTTATAGAAAAGGATATAATACTGAACAAAAGGATTATTAAATTATAAACCCTATTTCCAGAGAAGTTGGAACATTTTGTTAAATGCAATAAAAACCGAAATGTGCAATTTGTGAATTCTCTTATACCGTTATTTAAGTAATAAAAGCTAAGGAATCAATTCCAACTATATTTGTTGACCAACTTGATTGTTTTTTTAAATGTAAAAAAAATAATAATTTGATGCCCACAACACACTCAAAAAAGTGTTTGTTGCCTCCACCCAAGGTTCCGTCTTTGCAGGAATAGGGCTATGTATCAACTCTTTGCACAACACGTTGGCACTTTGTGAATGAATTATGTAAAAGAACATTTTTGATTTAAGATAATTTAGGTCTTTAACCGTCTAAGGTACATAATATTGTAAAAAAGATTCAGTGAATCCACTGCTCAAAATTTAAGCAGACATCATGCTACTGTCTTAAATATAATATCAATTCTATGCAGAAATGCTTATCTAAAAGTTATCTAGGCCCTAGAACATGAAGGGGTATATTGGGATTTTAGAGAGACATACTTTGTATGATGTCAGCAAGGTGACGGCTTTTCCTGAAAAGACCATGTTGATTTCATCAAGACAATGTCAGGCCTCGTTCTGCATTTGCTACAACAATGTGGCTTCAAGTTTGGTGCACCATGAAGAGGAGAATCAGAAAACAGTGATTATTGATGTTAATGCAGCTGAAGTCTTGTATCAACCAAGCATTTGCAATTCCCATAGCAAAACGGTAACAATTAGTATCCTCAGTTCCAAAGTGATTAAAAAGTATAATAAAAAAGCAGGAATATAACACATGTGATAAACATGCCAAGTTATTTGAATGTGCTGCAGGCATCAAGTTCTATTCCTATCAAATGTTACGAAGTTCATAGCTCAGTTTTAACTTACATTTGTTGATTTCTGCATAGCTTAAAGTGTTAGTCATCAGAGTTGATCCCACCCTTTGAATTTCAAAATATGATTAGTTAATTCATCTTTCCCTTCTTATGATGTTGGTGGGGCTTTCAGTCCAGCCCCCGAGGTCCTGGCTGGATCTGCTTAGATACCAATGGGGAGAAAAGTCCTGACTTGCCCTTTTTCCAATTCAAGATTTTAAGCCTTATGTTTCTAACTAAAACTTAAAGAGTAGAACTACAATACTTGCAGTTAAGGTACATAGTAAGAACACCACTATAGCAAGCATAGTGATGCTGTGAAATAAAAATGAATTAAACATTAAAGCCATGTATTTTTTTTATTGCTCGCTCTAAATATTCCCATCTGGGGGCCCTGAAGGTTTTTCATTGATTTTGATTCAAAATCCAATATGTAGAAGTTAGCTGATTTGAAAATGCCTGCTCGTTGTGTCAGGCATGTCACATTTAGCACACCCCCGCTAGAATCCACTAGAATGAAAATGGATGTTATTTTTGTGGAAAAAGGCTATTATTAAGGTTAAAATGTTTTGACTCTAAACAACAATCTGGTGTTGCTATGTTTATACAATATCACAACAAATAGGCAGTTAACCAATTATAGTGAGGCAGTTGACCAATTATAGTAATTTACCCTTCAAAATGACATGTTTTTAGTCCAAATTGGCATGGTGTAGTAGGCTTTATGCATTCTACTGATTCCTGTATGTACTAATTTTACTGGATCGCCATCTTGAAATCCAAAATGAGGCTGAGATGAAAAAAACAGTACATAAGGACAGTGGAGTCAATAGAAAAATAAATATTATTATTTTTGTATATAGAAACATGTGAGTATTGAGATTTTCAGTAGTACTGGAGCACCCAGTTAAAAAATCAAGGTTCCAGTATTGGAATATTAAAGTTACAGAAAAGCAGCCCTATGATTCCATCTGGCTACTTCACTGTAAGTATGATGTTCTTGGGGTCATACACACAACTATCCTTTCTACATAGTGAGATGTGCTGAATTATTGGCAGAGAGTTACATTTTTGTTTTGTCTGACTCGAATACAACACTTCTGATTGGTCTAAATGCTTGCACAGACATTTTAGATGTTAAACTCTGCTACCATAAAGCAGAAATCCATAAAGGTGAACATGTTGAGGACACGTTGTTAATGACATGAGTGACATGACACATCTAGCAATTTTATTGCTAACTAAGCTGCAAAAGATACTGTTAGAACATCATGGCACCTCATCAGCATCCAGCACAAATGTACTCATTAGCTCATCTGAAGTCAGTCATTCCCCTCAGCTATTTTTGAATAATGAACCACCGTGTTTCTCTGTGTGCTGCTAAATCTCAGTGTTAGTGGGTTTTTAGTGATATCATATTAAAAGGTAAGCCTACAGTCCTGCATTCATTTTCATGTCAAAGTATTATGATTGCCATTGTCTTCCTTCACTATGGTTAACTGCATATTCAGAATCAGCCAGAATATACACCCCTAATAAATATGAACTGCTAAAATCAGTAGTAAGTACTATTTTAAACAGCCTAAGTGCCCTGTTTTAAAGGCTGTATTTAACTTCTGGTCATTGATGCCACAGAGTTTAACCTGTTTTCTATAAGCTGAGGCTGTAGATTCTCAACCTAGCTGAGTTTCACTATACTCACATGGAGCATAACCACCCACAGAGCAAGAGCCATTCAGATTTACTTTTGCCCTGATTTACAGGAAGGCACTATTACCTGAATCCCATCACCAAATGCCACAGGTCAGATCAGAAAACACAGCCCCGGGTCCAGTCCTGCCGAGCAGTGTGAGATTGAATGTGCTGCTAGCTTGGCAAGTGTATATGTGTGTGGGATGGTGTTAATTAGGCCACTGTGACCTGCCTCCTCCCGGCAACCTCGATCCTCTGAACAGGTTGCCTGCTGTTTCCACACACCCAGATTGCCCCATGTGGGCATGCAGCGGGCCAGGAATGGGGTAACCACATATATCACCCTACGCTATCCTCTGCCACCATCAGTAAAGGCTGCCCGCCCATCCGACGCCCTGCTGTGGGGCAGATAGGTTTAAAGGTTCCTAGGCCATCCTCCACCGTTAAGTCTCTGGACCATCATCTGACTCACCTCTTTGATGTGTATGAAGATGTCTTCAAATAGAGAGTGAGGCAGCAAAGCAACAGAGAAAACACAAAGGTTCGATCTTGGCTCTCCTAGTGCCTGCACACTCACAGGGATTTTCACAAGACAGAAATGGGGAGTCGGAAGGAAAAGAGTGGTCATTAGAGTCGGCAACCAAGTCCCAGGCTAGCTGGAGTGCCCGTGACCTACTCCTTTAATGGGATTCAACAGTTGCATCCTTGCTGAGGAGATTTTGTCCCTTTCCTTTCTGTTTTTCTCCATCTTTCAAACATTAGTGGTGAGAGGGAGAGAGCATGTGAGAGAGAGACAGACAGAACAGAGAGCGAGAGAGAGAGAGCTCTAATGGACATTAACCAATCTCATGTGTTTCTATCTATTTGGCTTCGGCGCCTGCTCTAATTGAACATGGAGATTCTGCTTTTTCTTCTTCTCTCCTAATAATAATTATGATGTTGAATGAGAGATGGCTCCAGCGTACGCCTTTGGAATATTAAGCACCCAGAGGTTTAGATGTATGTGCAGCACAGGGCATGGGGGAGGGGTGGACTACCAGCAGCGCCGGTGAAGGTCGTTGCTGTTTTTTTTTCTATTCCTGTAACTAATCAGCCTAAAAGCTCTGCTTGTGAGGAAGTGTTCCCCTTTTAATGGAATGCCTCATACATTAAAGACGGAGGGCCCACGCTGGAGGAGTCCACATGACCATGTCAGCTTTCATTTTTATTAAGACTTTGGGTTATTGAGGACCATAAACGTGCCTCCTAAAATCAGGCCAGTTTTATTAGGAGGATGCGATGAGCGCAGAAAGCTTTGTGCCTTGAAGCCCTTGAATCTGATGAACCAAATGAGCTTCCTGTTAAAGCACTGTCAATGTAAAGATGGACCACAACGTTTCAGATGAAAACCAAATAGCGCTTATGATGACATTATGATCTATCCTATCGACACTGCTATTTGCTAGCCTTACTAACATATCAACATCATAATTCGGGATTACTTGGTGCCTGGAAGCCGTGAATTGGTTTGATTGAAATGATTATTTGGGTAACAACATATTCCACCCATCATCAGCAGAATCAGTGATAGAGTTGCCAAAGTGGGAGCTCTAGAAAAATAATTCATCCCCTGCTTTATAGCCTTTATATCACAGGCATCGGGCCTAAGTGAGCCCATTTGCTTTTAGTGTTTTGAAACCATTTAGCACTCTTCTGCGAACAACTGGGCATCATTCCGCCACTCTTCTCTATCGCATATCATATAACCATGACGTTTTTATTCTTCTCCCCTTCTCTTTTGCACACCCTCTCCTTCAAAACTGGTGCAGAGGCATTGCCTTTTCAAATCATTACAGCATCATTATCTTTCAGGCTGCCATGTTGATTTTCATAATTGCTTTTCATGTTATTAGGGCAGTGAGGAGCATCATGGTGCACTGGTTAATTAAAGATTTTTGAATCATCAGATTTCTAAATACCATAGTTTCAATGTAAATGGCTTAAATAAAACATTCACAGTGCATGGGTGCAAATTGTTGATTCTCGTGTTATAATGTGAGGCCTTAATGCATTTAATAATCCTATTTGCTCACCACAGCTCTCTCAAGCTGATGGCATTTAGATGCATCTGTAGTTGACTTTTATCTGGCTAAAGTCGTGTGCAGGAGGGGATTACAGAAAGCCTTAACAAAACAACGTGCTGCTGCATCAGTGGTGTTTTTACACCCTGTAGTCTGTGTGTTTCGTGTGCACACGTAGTCCTTCCTACGTGCCTAGTCCGAAATGCCAACACTGTCTCCATTGGTGGTGCAGAGCCAGAATCAATCTCACAGATATTTAAGGGACCATTTCCACAAGGTAAAGTTTGAGTGACTGCCGTAATATTCATATGATGAGGGATGGACTGTGTGCAAATACACTCATTATTGTGAGTGGTGCATATAGTAGTTAGCCTGCGAAATGACTCACATGCACTGCCAACTGCCAAAAGTATGTGGGCACCCGGACATCACGTCCCGTATGTGCTTGCTGAACATCTCATACCAAAGCCATGGGTATTAATATAGAGTTGGTCTCCATTTGCTTCTATGTACAACAGCCTCCACTGTTTTAGAGAAGACTTTTCAGAATTTGAAAGAGCTACAGATGTTTAATTTATTTCATCCACTAGCACATTAGCTAGATGCTAGGAAGTAATGCTGGGGAGTAAGGTCTGGTTCGCTATTAGTGTTCTAATACATCCTAAATATGTTGGATGCAGATCATGCTGTAAATGGGAAAAGATTTTCTCCAAAATGTTGCAATAGTTTTGAAAGTTTTGGTAGCGTTGGTGGGCAACACAGTGGTGCAGTTGTTTGCACAGTCACTTCACAGCAAGAAGGTTCTGGGTTCAATCCCTGGGTTGGCCATGGGTGCTTCTCTGTGTGGAGTTTGGAAGTGTTCGTGCAGGTTTCCTTTAGATGCTCTGGTTTTCTCCCACTGGCCAAAGGCTTGTAATAGGCTGATTAGGTTGATACTCTAAATTGCCCGTTTGTGTGAATGGTTGTCTGTCTATGCGTGTTGCCCTGCGATGGGTTATCTTCCTGTCCTGGGTGTACCTTGCCTTGGGTCCGTAGTCACCCAGGATTGACTCCAGCTTCCCGGAGACCTGAAATGGAAAAGTAGTTTGTAGAATGAATGAATGTAGTGTTAAGATTTCCTCTCACTGGAACTGAAGTGCCCAGCCCAGACCATTATTCCTCCATAAAACCTTTTAATCTGCAATTTACAAAAGGACAGGAAGCATTCTCCTGGCATCCACCAAGCTCAGATTCATTTGCCAGAATCCCAGATGGCGATACATGATTTTTTATTTTAGAGAATACATTTTCACTGATCCAGAGTCCAGTGGTGGTGTCCTTTTCATCACTTCAGTCGATGTTTGGCATTGCACATCATCTTAGTTTTGCGTCCAGCTGCTCAGCCATGGAAAACCAAATCATGACACACTTGACTCAGAGGAATGCAGTAGGCAGTGTTACAAGGACTGAAGCATTTTATGCATTACCAGGTCTGAGTAGATTAACAGAAGTGCTAAAAAGTTGCAAGAGTTGTAGCACAAACCATAGACAGTATAAACCTAAAGCAGCATGACCTCATGAAGGCATGTATAGTTGGAATCACAAATTTCAAACTAGTTTGCTAGCTAAGTAAGGCAAGGCTCAGTGTAACTGAATACATGATTTTAGTTAGTTTACTTCAGTTAATTCTAAAAAAAAAGAATAGTAAACGTGACACAGCTTCTGAATCCAAAGACATCTTTGGGCTGACCTTTTTTCAGCAATATTGGTCCCTCCCCTCCAACAGTTCATAACAGAGTGTCACTCCATATAAAATTGCCCTCACAGCTGTGAAGGGCACTTCTAATTAAGAGAGAGGGTTTTCATGGAACATGAGAACTTTGGGATGCCCTTGCCACACTCCAGAGGAAGGAGGAAGCTGCCATCACTATGACTATGAACAGATCTTTTAGCCAAGCTGTTTTGTCATCACTGGGGAAAGAACAAATATTTAATGTTTTGAGGTTTTCACTACACATATTTGTAATAGACATTGTGAATAAGGCTTTATTAGAAAAATGCAATTATGTGCATAAGCAAAAATATTATTTGACTAAATAGCAATCAAGAAGGTTGGAGGGTTTTATAGTCCATTCCTACTCTCTGTAAAACTGCTTTGAGGGGGCCTTTAATATGGTGAGCATCATTTTTTTCCTTTGTTTTGTTTAAAAAAATGTGGATTTGCTCTCTAGCTTTCAAATTACCCATTGTAATACAGCTACCAGTATTCACTAGGTTTAGGTCATTTGCAGGTCTGAACATGAGGAGGTGGCTTGGTATGTTGTTTGACATTGAACATGTTGTGTAGTGAGAATTGTTCACAATGAATTGATTACAAGAATCACATGCCAAAAAGTGACATATTTGGAATATCAATTTCTTCTATTCTTTAAAACGCCTATGATATGCACTTCAGCTCTCTCATTCTGCTGTAAAGTGTATTGCTTCATGACTACCCCACTGTTGCTCTTAGATATTTTGACTGTACAGTAACAGGATACAGTTGACTGGGGAAGCTCTAGCAGGGAAGAATTTTGATTGATGAATGTGGCTGACGTAGTCATAGTCACTAATTAATTCTGTGTGTGTGTGTGTTTGCAGGAAAACATCATATTGGCTACCTGAAGTTAATGTGTACTTATTCACACAAACAACAGTAAAACATTTACATACACAGTATGGCATTTATCATTATCTACTAACAAAACAGATTCCAAATGTCACAAGTCCTAATGAAATAATGGCATGTAGAGCCATTTCAGCGTAGCTAAGGAGAGTGAATCGGGTTGGTGAAGTGCTCGTAGAAGAAGGCTCAATGTACAATGGTAAATTCCACAACAAATGGTGCTATTAAGAAGTTGATGATTCATGCTCTTGAACTGTGTGAAAGACTTCAGAGGTGAATCAAGGTGTGAAAGTGTACACACTTAGTAAGTACTGTTTACCTGCATGGTAAGGGTAATCTTTGAGGTCAGGGAGATTCTGTTGTTGTTGTTGTTGTTGTTGTTGTTATTGTATTTTTGTTCTGGTGCCATTGACTGACCCCATTAAAAGGAGGTATTGAAACAACCCCATTTTTACAAAACCGCAAAAGAAGCAGCCAGAATGCATCAGTACAGAGCCATTGTCAGTATTTGACCTATGGAAATTCGAAACGTCTGGCAGTCTCTGTTCGGTGGCACTTTTTCTCTGAATTGAAACCCAAAGGACCGCAGCCGCGGCCAATTTCCAGATGGCTGCAGCCAGAGTAAACGTTTGGAGTTCATACTTCAGTGTGCAGGCATCATAACAGCCTCCTATCACTACCCAGCATTGCCGCAGGTAAATGTCAGCCGATATCACGGTTAAAGGGAAATGCGAATTGAGCACTTCCAATACAGCCACTGATTATTGTATTGAGCAGAACCAAGAGCTATTGTTGTGGAAATATCGTTTTCTCAGGCAGCAACCGAGAGACAAATCTATAGTTGAATAGCCCCATTTCAGAGGTGTCAGACTTATTCAGTTGCTGTAAACTTATCTTTTGTGGCTGGCTGCAGAGTATACCTTCCGGCTTTTTTCACTCTCTTTTCTCTCTCTTCCTTTTCGCCTGATGCTCATTTCCGAGTGCGTCGACATTTTGATTCTGATCGCACAGTGGTGAGAGAGAGAAGTCGGGGAGAAGCGCTCCTCGGTGCTGTCAGGTGTGGCGCCCTTGCCTCGATTGACAACCCAGATAATTAAAGCAGGTGGATCCTCTCCAGGCTGAATGCAAGAAAACCTTCTTTGTGTGCAGGCTGTTTTTGTGTGTATCTTTTTCTCGCTCGTTGATAGGCCAATGCACTGCCTCTCATTGTCCTGCCTGTCAGCCTGCCTTGTACCGTGGGAAGCCCACTGCTTCACTTTTAAAAGTTGCAGAATGCGCGGAGCCTGAATCGAGAGGTTTTAAAGAGAATGGGGTGTCAGCAGCTGTGATAATGTACTGTCCATCCAAGAGCCCTTGAATGTTGGATGACACCAGTGAGTGATCAATAGGATGCAGAGCGGCGTGCTGTTGCTGCATGTAGATGCTCGAGGCGTGTCGCTCACCATGGGCCAGGGTGAGACCGGGCTTAGATAATGGATGGACGAGTGGAGAGTTAGGTATAAAAAAGAACCATCCATCCTAGATGGAGCATGGCTCAGGGACCTGATCCTCAAGAAATGAAGAAGTGACAGATGGCCAAACTGTGAGAGCGTAGTTCATTCTGAGACTATAGCCATCATTCTGATCCCCACTTGCTGCAGCCAGTCGAGCCTATAAACCATACCTGGTGATTTTGGGGAGTGGAAGACAGAGAGGCAGCATTTGGGGAAGTACAGTACAAAACACTGAGAGGGAGAGGAGCTCATCAGGTATTTATATGATTCTTTCCCAGTCCTACTACCCCTATGTGTATTATTGGTCTCCTGGAGTCATAGAACAGCATTTTCCCACTTTTTCCACTATAGTAGCATATAATCTCTTCTTTCCAAACAACAATATTCATACCCTATCCATGTAAAGTTTTCATGCATTTCAGAAATGGTTTGAATGATGGTAATTCCATCCTGTTTGTACAGAATATATTAAAATATATGTCTGTATGTGTACAAAACATTGCATTTTAATTGCATTGTTGTTCTCATATATTTGTAATTTTGTATATATTTTGTATATATTCTGAAAAATAAATATGTTAAGTGTGAAATTAATCAAAATATATTTTTGTTGGCATGCACAATGATATCAGAATCTAAAATTAAATCGGCATTGGCAGCATTGAAGAATATTTTTCCTGCTGCGTCGTTATTTATTGCTATTGTTGCAATGTCAAGGAGCTGGAATGCTGGAAAGCCATGCTAAAATACTTACCTTTTTTCTCATTTTACATAATTCTTAAGCCTATAGGAATAATTATTATTAACATATTAAAGATATAAATAAAAATAAAGTTTTATGCAAATATAAGTTTTCCAATACAGGTAGATGTAGTTTTAATTTACACATTAATACATTTATAACATACTACTGTACTGGAAATTGTAGATTTACATACAAAGAACTGCAGAATCAAAAGACATATTGCATATGCATTGCAAGGACATCAGGCTTCATTAAAACAGCACTTTGTTCAGGTATTACATTTACTGATATGCATATCTTTCTAAAAAGTAACTGTCGTTCAAAAATAAAAGAAGAAATGTGTGGGCGACACAGTGGTGCAGTGCCCTGTAATCTCAGAGTGAAAAGGCCCTTGGTCTTTGGAGTGTGCATGCTGTCCCTGTGTCTGTGTGGGTTTCTTCTGGGAGCTCGCACAGTCTGAAGATAATCATGTCAGGTGGAATGGAGATGCTAAGTTGGCCCTAGTAGTGCATAGTAAAAAATTTTTACCAGCAACACATTTCTTGGGCCAATTTATGTATATTTCAAAAGTGTCATAAGGTTTGTTATATTGGGCAGTGGTGGGAAGTGTTGGTCTAGTCACTTTCACTATTAAGGTACAGGAGTGATCAGATTTAATGTATACCATTTTCAGAGGAGGCAAATTGGGCAGATCAGCTGCTCAAATGCCACCAAAATGTTATTCAAAATAGATGTAAAATTACCCTTTATTAAAGCTTTTTGTTCATAGGCATGTCTGTACCAATGTACCTGCATTCTGCAAATTGAAAACCTTAGCAAGTATTAGGTTGTCATACATTTGGATGCAGACAGGTCCTGAATTTTATTTTATTTTTAATTTTTATTTAGAAAACATAAAACATCTGGTTACACACACTGACCAAAAAGTATTTAACTGATGCCTTGTCTAAGGCCAATTGTAGGAAAGTTTACTCACCAAGATAATCCAGTCATACATAATAAAGGAGCAAGTCAAACGAAAAGTCATTGAATAAAACAGGAGCTTCCAAAACTGGAACAGAATTTTAAAGGAAAACATAGAGGAAGTGGGACTAGACCAACAGAACTGCCAACATCAAATAATCAGCACTTCAAGCTTCTATCTTCAAGAGATAGGATGAAAATCAAGTATCGCTCTTGCTTCAGGTTTGAAATAATCCTCAGGTGGTTCTGTCCATCCTTCCACTGCAAGAATACAACACTTTAGGTCTGGAAGGATGTGTAACTATACAATAAGCCTTTACTGAGAAAAGGAAATGGACAAAAAGAAGAACATTTGCACGCGAACACTGGAACTGGACGGTTCTTAGACTAAACTTTTGAGATAAAAAGCTTGGAAAATATCCTTGCAGAGATTCCTGCAGAGGAAAGAAACGGGAAGCAAAGGCAGAGGCACAGGATGGACATACTAAATACTGAAAACAAGGTCATTGCATTTATCCACTGAGGCGACTTTTTACTGTTAAATATACATGTTCAGCTTTTTTTTTCTCCTGGTGCTGAAAAATGAATAACTTGTGCTTAATGGCTGTTTTGACTGTAAATTAAATTAATGAAAGTGTGGTCTCTGACCTTGGCACAGTGCTGCATGTTTTGCTGAAAATGGATACTCATACACCAAAAAACTGACTAGACATTGCTCCTGCGAGTCGTTTACTAATCGGAAGTGTTTCAGAAACACTGGTTTTGTCAGCAATTTGAATGCAGCTGCAACTTTGTAGGGCTTGCAGCTTGTTGAGCTGTCCTGAGCGCTCCCAAGGTGCCGGCACGGTCGCACTGCTGCTGCTTTGGGAAAATGGAAATCTTTCTGCTGGCTGTGTGCTTGGCTGTGCAGACTTCAGGTCAATGCTTTTTAACAGGAGAGAGCAGCAGGAGGCATGCCAGCGGAGCGTGCCTGCAGATAATCTAACCTTGCGAAGACGAGACACAACAAGAGCAAAAAGACGAAACCCAGCGCTGGGCTCTGCAGCCATGGGTTATGAAAGGATTATACCGGGGTGTCACTTTCTGTTTGCAAGTCGAGAAATCACGAATATGGAAGCGGGGATGAGGAGGGCGGGTTATTGCGATAATTCATTAGCTTTATTTATTGCTGTGATGTTATGCCCCATGCTTCCTCAGCTGTGATCATTATTTTTTGCGGATTGCTTTCCGGTTATGAAACGGTGCGAGCGTTATGTACTACAGTAGTATTTCTGTCATTGTAGCTTCCTCTTTTATAGGGCATTGCTCATAACCCACATTCAATATCCAGCAAAATCTGCAATGCACATTTCTGTCCCAGCCCTTTTGAGGCACTGCCTTCCCTCTTTCTGCAGCCTCCTCCACTCTCTCTCTCTCTTTCTCTCTCTCTCGTTCTCTCTCTCTCCCTCCTTCTCTCCTTCTCTATCACTTTCTCATCCCCCCCTCTCTCCTGTCCCCTGTGAGAGAGGGCCCAGTGAAAAGCATCCATTATGGCTGGATGCATGGTCGTCTGTGTTTCAAGCGAGGGAGCTGGCACCCTTAGTTATCCACCTGCACAGGAAGCCCAACACAAAGAGCATGACAGCTGAGCACCCTGTCCCATCCACCCCCACCCTTCCACCCCCGCCTCCTCTGCCTCAACCCCCCTGTGTCAACTGACTCTTTGTCTCCACATCTGATAACATCAAACATGACCGAAATAAGACTGCCCATTTCTGCATGCAGCCTTGCCAGTAAACCTGTTAAATGACCCCCCTCCCCCCCACTATCTTCCCCACCTGTGTCTCTTTCGCTAGTTCGGTGGAGAGCGAGGATTCGGGACGGGTTGACAGGACTCAGGCAGGTTGTGAATGCCGCTCACATCTGCGATCTGTTTCATTAAGAGCTCGTTAAGGGCAGAGGTACCTGCAGTTAGAATTATGTGCTCTCTGTGGACTCAGCTAGTCGATTTCAGGCATGTCCAATTTTTTTTTCCCGCCTCCTTCTGGTGAGAACTGCATGTCGATCAGAGGGTTTGTTCAGCCCTCTTCTTGTTTCACAGACACCCTTACCTGCCTTCCCTCTCTCCCTGGTTTTAGCTCTCTCTTCCTTCCATATTTACGACAATTGTGTACTGCAGCCCAAGTAACGTCAGGGTCTTTCAGCCCCTAAAGGTGTGGGCTTCTATGCCAGCCCTCGCTTTCAAATTCACACAGAAGATGCTCTTGCCTCTTGATCCTTTTCACTACCTTTCCCCCCTCACTTGCTGCCTGCCACTGAAATAACCCAGGCCTTTCTCTTATTATCCTATTTTAAGTCAAGTGCTCTTCAGCCCTTGCCTTGCTAAGGGATGCTATTTCCTTGCCATTATTTGCCATTGCTTATAATTCCAAAATATTCACGGACACAATAGTCTGCCTGTTTTCTAAGGCCATCTCCTCAAGGCCTGATCAAAATAATTAGGGTAGTGATGGAAAAAGGTGTTTTTTTCCCCCGACCATTCTAAATCAAAAACAAGCCAATTTCTTGAGCCGTAGGTTTCTGTGGTGCACATGGTAGACTAAATTGTGTCATGGGGAGCAGCTCTGATGTGTTGTGACCTGTGGAGTGTATACCATCTGGACCATTAGAAACCGAGGAACACTGCCACTAAAGCACAACGCTTGCTTTCGTTTCATGCGGATATCACTCAAACAAATGCTCTATTCATTCCAGAGAGGGGCAAAAAGTACTGTCTGAGCACAATTAAATCCCAAATGGAAGGAACTTTCATAAACATGCTGAATAGCGAAAACTATGTAAAAAGCCAGTGCTATGCCTGCTTGACAAAAGTGTAAATCTTTAGCCCCCAAGCCTGCAGTGCCGCTGAGGATTTCTGGCTCCAGAGAGAAGATAAAACTTTAACATTTAAATATATGGATTGTTTCAGCACAGTAAACTGAGGACAGATCTGTTGCACTGTATAATTCATCAGAAACAAAAGTAGATCCAATTGCAGCAAGATGCATCCTTAAAAAATCTAATGTTAGATGCTTTCAGAGCCAATGAATGTTCAATGCATTTGTTTAATCTGGAATAGAGTGTAAAGCCTGGAAATGTCATTTTTTCCTAGTAATTACAATTCTAAAAATATATATTGCATTTGGGCAAAATATGTAATAAAACAATAGTATGGTAATTTGTCTAACTTAATGTTTTATTTATTATCCAAACCACTTGCCCATTTCGGGGAAGCTTGAGCTCATTCCAGCTGACTTTGAGCACAAGGCAGGGTAACCACCAGGACAGGAGGCCAACCCATTATAGGTAACACAAAGACAGACAACCATTCACACTCACACCTATGGGCAATGCAGAATATTCAATCAACATGAATTGCAAGCCTTTGGCCAGTGGGAGTAAATCAGAGCACCCAGAGGAAACCCAAGTGAACACTGGGAGAGGGATTGAACCCTGGACCTTCTTGCTGTAAACTGACAGCCTTTATCACTGCACCACATTGTCGTCCTACATCTTTTTTGATTTAACTATTTTTGTTGGCTAAGTAAAAATACAGGATTTTAGAGGATCTGTGAGGGATTGTGAGTAAAAGTCACCATTTGTGATGTGAAAGTGACTATTTCTCATTATGAACACACTCAAGCACCACAACAAAATGTGATGCATTTAACCCATCTCACGTGGAGCAGTAGGCAGCTATCAAAAGTGCAAAGGGAGTAGTGTAGCAGGATGGTACCTTGCTCAAGGGTTCCTCAATGGTGCCCAGGACAGCAGTGAGGGTGACATGCAGGCCAAGTTGAGCTCAGTCATGGATGCATAGAGTTAAGTGGAACTCTGAGAAGTTTTTGGGCAAGTCCATCTGTATGCAAGAAGTACCACCCTGGAAGCGACAGCAAAAACCTCATTAACTGTGTAAGCTTGCCACAGACTATGAACAAACAGGTTTGTGGTTCAGAGTTTCTGATTTGGGAATCACCCTCATCAGTTACTTTTACTCATAAAAGTTTCACTTTAATTAGTTATTATCGTTCATCTAATTTGTTGTGGCTTTATACTAACCTTAGCATAACATTTGCACTGGAAATTTTTCTTGTCATCCATTCATTGAAATTGCTCCAACATGTGATTTCTCAAGTGTGGGAGCAATTTCTCAGAAGTGACATCTCTGTTCTTTTAGCTTCAGTTGCTGCATGGAAAGCGGTGTAGTTTTCACAGTGATTTAGATGCCTAAACTAAACCAACTGTCTTTTTTTTAACATTTTCCCCTGTCCTTATTGAATGCCATTGCTAATGAAATGTGTTGCAATTTTACTTAATTTTATTTTCAGTGAGTTTTTACTAAAAATATATTAATATTAAATGTGGATTACAACTTTTTAAATAATTATATAGTATCACTGTTAATTTACAGTCGTTATGTTTAAAAATGCAAACCCGGTTTTTGAAAAAAACATTTAGTAAAATGCTAAAAATAAAATTAAACTAAAGTTCTTTTGAACCTTTATTTAACTAAAAAGCTAAGCTTTTGTTGAAACTTTATTTAACTGAAAAAAAGTGGGGGCAAGTTTATATAGTATACAAGTTATGCTGTTTTGAAACATAAACAGCAGGTGAACTGTTGACAGGTGAGGGTATCATGACTGGGTATAAAAGGTGGCTCAATCTTTGCAAGTATAGATGTGTTCTGGCTCACCACTTTGTACCAAACTTCAAGAAAAATGTTAGTCATTTAAAAAAATAAAAGATTCAGGAAATCCAGAGAAATATCAGTCCATGTAGGGCAAGGCTAAGGCTACAGTAAGATATGCTGCTCAAACTAAAATGGACAATCAAGACTTTTATCAGCAAAGAAGCCAGTATCTGTAATGTGCATTGTTGTCATAAGATACTTGTATATGTGTAAGCATATCATTAAAACAGAGTCATATTTTGGGAGTTTAATAAAATATATGCTATAAGTATATATAAATATATGCATCAAGGCAACATCTTTTCCTGGGGATCCCATGGTTATTTCAGCAACACAACATCAGACCTCATTCTGCACATGCTTCAAACATGTGGCATTACAGACACACAGTATGTGTTCTTCACTGGCTTGCCAGCAGTCTAGATCTGTGTCCTGCTGGAAATGTATAGTACATCACAAAGAGGAGAATCAGCAGTAGCATTCATGGATTTTTGATCCAAAAGATTGGGCAAAATTTCCACTTGAAAAATTGCCACAATAAATATACTCAGTTCTCAAATGATTAAAGTCTTTTGAAGTGTAACACAGTGGTAAATATGCCTCTGTCCCAGCTTTTTTGAGTGTGATGCAGGCATCAAATTTTAAATTTGTTTGTGTAAAAATATTAGACACAGTCAAAATACCATAAAATCAGTCAATCAAAATATCCTAGAGGATGCAAAAGCAGAAGCACACATGCTATTGAATTTTGCCATGTGCCTTCACGTTTTTGTGATCTTTCTCTCCGCCTACAGAAAGTGCCAACTGAATAAAAGCTATCACCACATCACCACTGCCCTTTCCAGACCAGTTGCATTTACTGCTGTCTTTGTGCACAAGACAGATGCAGTGCATGAATGCATTGCTATACTGAAACAGGTTTTTGATTATCCCTTTCAAAGCAAATGCCTCACCAGCAATACATTCAGAGACTTTGCCTTTTTAACTCTGCCAGAGTAGTAACAGCATCTGCACATTGGTCATAGCAAGATGTGCGAGCATAAAGCATTCACGTTTGGTTATGAACGCGTTGTTTTACAATGTATAGAAAATGCTTAAGGCTTGTTTTATTGTTGGATGCACTGTAACACTTGGTGTTCACTATTTTATTAGACATTATTAGCTAAATGTACACATCTAGGGACATTAAAAGATCCTTCTTCCATACTTGTGAAATAGGGATTTTATGCTTATGCAGATGAAAAAGGAGATTTGTCTAAATTGAGGTGGATCGTGTAGATCCGGTTCCCTTTGGCTTATGATGTTTGCTTAGTAATGGACAAATTTTGATGCTGGAATAACAACATTAGAAAACAATGCTAAAAATTTGATTGAGAATATTATATTCCAATGTATTAAGCTTGTGGAATAGCTTACCTTTGATACCAGGGTCACATATATGGATTTTTATTTTCCCTCTACCTCACAAAAGTAGGTGTAACCTCTAGGGATTTACCTGGTTAAATAAAGGTTAAACTAAAAATGACCCAGAGGATATGGGGAGATTGTTTGATAGCAAGCCTGCCCTTAGTTCCATTCAAAGTTGACATTTTCCATGAAGGTTCATTTAAAAACACAACATGTCTATAATCACATCAACAAATTCACCTTCACTTGCCATTTTTCCTAATCTGATGGCTTGTTGCTTCACTGGCTATCGATGTGTAGCAGGTTTTTGTTCAGCCCTAAGCAATTTTACTCAGACAGATGACAGCATTTCAAATCGTGATTAGCCATAGACAGCAATGTCACACAGTCATCTAAGGGGCCATGTCCTACATTTTTCTTCCATTTGCTTTTTCCCCTTATAATGTTTGTGGTATCAGAAAATGCCTACACATCTACTTTCAGACCTCTCTTTATCCTTTTGAGTTAAAAGGTGTTTTTCTTAAAATTCCTTCTAGAATATGAATATGCAAATAACCTCTGTTCTGATTGGCTGATCCATATTGTACCTAAATTAAAAGCAGTTTAGGATTAAACCGTGTGAATGGGCAGAGTTAACAGCTGCAGGTAGAATACATGGATATAGGTAAACTAATTTGTTCTTGAGACATCACAAAAAAACTGAAATCAAAATATTTACAAATATATAGATTGAATAGATTGGGAAATGAGTGGTATTTTAATTTTTTTTACAGCATATATAAAATTTAAACTTATTAAAAAAACTTTTTTTAATTCAATTCTCCATGATACAAGCTCTTTAATACCAAGTATTTCTGTTGCTCTCTGCCATGTCTGTGTATTATGTTCACAGCAAACAGTATGCACATCATTTTGTAGTAATGTCATACCACCATATATGATTTAAAGACAATTTAAGGACATGCATGGCTTTGCTCAAATACAGTTTAACCTTGTAAGTTTAAATGCAGCCTCAGCTGCTGTTTGCCCACATAGCTGAGGAGCAGAATGTACTACACCATGTAAAAACAAAATGCCACTACAGTACATGCACTTTTTTCTCACGCATTTATTTATCAATTACGTGCTGTGCAGGACGGCCTAGGTCCCAGTCAGACACACGTATATAGGCACTCCCCAGAGTGTCCCGGGACTCCTTCAAATTGGTAAAGGCTTCATTAGCCGCGACCAGCTCCACCGCGGAAGGAACATCTGTTTGCTAACTGCTAGCATCGTTACCCAGCCTTCTCCGTCTGCCTTATTGCCGGCGTGGTCCCTTGTCTGTTAATAGAATTCTCATTAGACGGCTGCTTCTTGATGGGGAACACTGCAACTGAGCAGTGCCACTCTCCCACTGGTGTCTATTAAGGCAGCCAAGCAGGGATGTGGTTTTCCTCTCTGGGCCACCTAAATAAGCTCACCTTGACCCCACCTGGAAGCAAGGGGTGCTTTCTTGACCCCTCCATGGAGAGTTTTGTCAGCTCAGAAGTACATGTGCAGAATCGATTCTTTTTCTGTTAGGTATCCCGTTGCAAGCTATCTCCGATCTAAAGATAATAGGCTCTGACCAGAAACAACACTAGCTCCCTCTCTGTGACTCTTTGGTGCAGGGAAGGTCAGAGCTTTTGTTTTTGCAGCTTACTCCAGGCATGTGGCAAAGCAGAGTCGCTCGAGCATTCCGACAGCAGCCCCTTAATTTGATGAGGGCCCGAGCGAAGTCCATTTCTCGGCGTCAAAACTGATAAAGCTCTGATGCAAATTGAGCAAAAGGGGCACACAAAAGAGGGTGCTCGGAATGTGCAATCGCAGCATTGCAGGATCACTACTGGCATATGCGGCTGTTTAGCTGGTGACTGGGCAAAAAAAAGAATGTTTTGAGCAGAAATATCAAGAGGTCAAACAGCAACGTGAAACACAATTAGGCTGATTATGTAACAAGCTTAGTTGTCAGCAGAGCAGTTTTGCAGATCCATTGTGAATCAACTGGCCATGGCATCACTTTCGGTGGTTAATTGTTACAGCCAGGTGGGAGCAAGGTGTTGTTTTCATGTGCTGTTGTCCTAATGGAACTCATCAACTGGGCTGTTTATTGAAGAGAAAGCTCACCTGCCTGTACCTTTATCTAGTCCAACCCCAGATGTGTCAGACATGGTGAATCCCCCCCCCACACACACACACACATACACTCTCTCTCCCTCTCTCTCTCTCTCTCTCTTGCCCTCTCTCTCTTGCTCGCTCTCCCTCTCTCTCTCTCTCTCTCTCTTGCCCTCTCCCTCTTGCTCGCTCTCCCTCTCTCTCTCTCTCTCTCTCTTGCCCTCTCTCTCTTGCTCGCTCTCTCTCTCTCTCTCTCTCTCTCTCTCTCTCTCTCTCTCCCTCTCTCTCTCTCTCTCTCCCTCTCTCTCTCTCTTTCTCTCTCACTCTCTGCAAGGGTGTTCAGTCTAGGCTGGCATGAGTGCATATTCCCTTGAGCTGGGCAGCTCAGCTGTGCAGGCGCTCCACCCCGTCTGTAGCAGACTCCCGGGAAATCTATACGGCTACAGCTGTGTGCCTAGTAGCTGGCATAAACAGAGAAGGATAGAGGATAGAAGAAGGGATAAGAGAAAAAAATCTGAATGCTATTGGGAGAATGGGGAATTCAAAGGAAGTTAAACCTAAATTCAAAATCCTTTCTGAGCTATTCATGCCATCCCCATACCCCTTAATTTTCTCCTGCCCTCCCTGCCTGCTGGACGAGTTTGAGCATATAACAGTGATAATCATTGTTGTGATCAGTGATCCAGAAAGGCCGCTGCTGCTCTCTCACTATGCATGAAACCCACTATGAAACAACCAAATTCCTCCTTCCAGCTCCCAGCCCATTTCTGTGTGCCTTTTATTGGTTAACCTTGTCTAAATAAAGGTGTAAATTATGAAGGAGGATTCTAAGAGTTCTAATAAACCTTTACAACCCATTGAAAGCTTTAAAATGAAAAGGTGTAATCATCCCATGGCATTTAAGTCAGAAAGATGCACAAATAAAAATTAATCAAATACAATGACACCTGATATTTCTGAGAAATTGTAAGCATCTGTTTAGATATTTTATATTTTCTTTGTGTTAATCTGCAATATTAGACTTATACAAAGTGGCACTACAGCAAACTGGTTCACCCAGTTAAACAGTGGCTGTAAATTCCTAACTTATAAACCTAAATCAGATGCCCAGCATTTCAACAGTTCAGATAACAGAGTGAACCTATTATCCCATTATCTATTATTAACCCATTATCTTAACCAAAGACACAGGTGGGTGTGCATGTTCTGTGGGGTAGACCACATCATACACAATGCAATGCATGGGGCTAAGTTAGCTATCTAATTAGCAAGCAAGGCTTACTAGTTTATTACTGTTACTATGTATGAAACCAAACATCTATACACAGAATTCTGATGAACTGAGCAAAATATTTAACATAGTTAACTATTCTATAGTCACTCGGTTTTTAACTCTTTGAAATGTTTCTGTTGAAGAATTATCAGTAAAATGTTTCACTGATGAAGCTACCTACCCTACTTGGTCAAAGGCAATGGCAGCCAGCCAACACTAGAGCACAGGGACCTCCTGTTTATTGTGTGGTATTTAGCAGACTGATCTAATATAATATATCATCAGTAGTAACTGTGGTAGTTTCTGAGTGTGTCACTTGATTTCTTATTTTAAAGTTTTATTAAATGGAGAATATGTGGAGCATATTGATCCAAATTGTAGTTTGTGACAAAATACAATTAATCATATCAAATTGAATGTAACATCAGAAACAACAGAAATCATGGAACTTTAGGTAGAAATGTGAGATAAAAGTCAGAAATAGTCATTGCTTTGCTTCTGTATTTTAGATTTAAACACCAAAATTTGATAACTACAGCTATTGTTTCCCTAGACTCACAGTATGCTATTGAAGCCCTCAAGATAATCTTTGCTTCTTTGCTGGACTGTCTGTTGAGATTTGACACATGAAAGATTCTAAGAAACATTTACTAAATTCTCAGAATTCACAAAGCAGCATTCAGAGTAGCGTTTTTGGCCTGCTGCCTCAGCTTCAGCCTTGTGGCGTAGTCGTGACACTCACGGGGTGAATAACACTCAAAATATGACACAATATCCAGAGGTATCAACACTGTCAACATGGATTTTCTTTCTGACTTAAAATGCTAACAACAAAAATAAGCAATTCTTGACCAGCGCAATGAATATTCATTGAATGTCCATCACTGTGTCAGTCTGTTTGTGATTAATTCTGTGATTGAGACCCAAATTATAGACCATCAAAAGCAATTCAACAGTCTACCAATCAAAATTTTGTTTAGTTTGAATGCTGGGCCCCTGGAACTGACAGTTCTTTAAAACATTTAAGCTAACGTCTACATTCATTGTAACACAATGTTTTTCCCCTCACAAAGACAGTGTTTCGTCAGCTGCTCACATAGAGCTGTAGATGGGCAGTCACTGTCATATTATCGCTCCCTAAGACTCATCCACTGCATCTGATGCAAAAAGCACATCTCATATTTCTTGACAGACAGCTTAGTCAGTGGGAATTATCCTCATCGCATTGAGTGGGCTTTCAAGGAAATCAGATGAGCACTTGGCCAAAGGGATTTGTGCACGGTTTTATTGCCAATATCCATTATGTATATGTGAAAGGAAGGGTTTTGCAGTTGCAGGGACGTCCAGTATGGTCCTGGAGGCCCTTAGGCCAGCACAGTTCAGTGATTTCTCTTGCTCAAGCATACATGCTAAACCTGCTAACTAATTTCTGAGGTAAATCTGATGTCTTTGACAATGGAAATCACCAAACATCTGGCACTCTTTTACTGGAGAAGGAAACCTTAATTTGACTTCATGGCATCCAAAGGGCCAATATGAATGATGCATTATGGCCAATTTCTACTACAGTTCATCCGTATCTGGATGAGATAGCCAACACTTGGTGGGCAGTGTTGAGAGAGCTGAGTTACTTTCAATAACTTTCTACTGAACACAAGCAGCTGTAGGGCCAAGTCTCTGTAGAGAGACCTCCACTTGAGAAGACCCATCATTCTCTTACATTCCCCTAGGCAGAAAGAATAAAGCCTAGAATGCTCTCACAGGTCTGTCTCAGCTGTCACAAACATGTCTGCCTAAAGCCCAGCACGTCCCAAGCAGTGTTGCTTTGCCTGCAGATCAGTGAATCTTTACCACAATTTGTCATTGTGACCTTTTGCAGTGCCCTTTGCTATTTATTCCAAATCCTAGACATTTCTGAGCTGTGTAAATAGTATAAATATATCTGTAGCTCCCAGTGTCTCTGTCCCATGTCAAGGTAAACTGTCTAGATCTTTAAAAGACACTGGAACTGATCCAACAGGCCAAAGCATTACAAAGTTTAAAGTTTGCAATGACACTCGGGGCCCCATATTGCTTAAGTAATTCATAGTGGTCAAATTATATCATGAATTGATAGACCCTGAGTATCACTGTACATTTTCCAAGATGACATTTTTAAGCAGATACTCTAACTTTGTGGTTAGCTTGTGGTCTTGTTGGGATGACGGTGG
This sequence comes from Arnoldichthys spilopterus, assembly GCA_037974385.1. NCBI lineage: Eukaryota > Metazoa > Chordata > Actinopteri > Characiformes > Lepidarchidae > Arnoldichthys > Arnoldichthys spilopterus. The sequence continues at coordinate 19,192,071 of JBBPDA010000034.1, read as the reverse complement.
AGAGTGGTGGGGATGATTAGACCTTGGTATTTGTGCCCCTCACCTGGCCTGACTGATGTAATTGGAGAAAATCATTGTCTGGCACCAGCTCGCCTGCCTAAGATGCCAGAAAATGTCAAAGCTTGACATATCATCACTTCAGGGAGCACAAACTGAATTTTGGCTGTACTGCCTTCTAATTTGTCTTTCTTCTCAAAAGCTAGCTGCTATCTGCAAATTATTCTGACAAATGATAAAGCCATGCTAGAACATATAATATTCCATGCTTGCTTATCATCATATTCAAGTATTTTTAAGAGTTAACCGCAGGTGATATGTGTCTAAAAATCAGGTATTAGGGACCTATTTTATTTGCATTGGATGCATACTAAATAGACAACAAAGCACTTTTGGAAGTCACTCTGGAAAAGGATGTCTGCTAAACTCCGTAAATGTAAATTTAAAAGCTGCATTTGCACAAAAATAGCACTACACAAGGCATAGCTTTGAAAGCATGGTTTATAATTCAAAAATCACTAAAGAAAATCTGTAAGTTTGCATATCAGATGAGTAGGAAAGCTGCCTTTTCAGATGAGCTAATGAACTAAAACTTGAGCTAATCAGTACATCTCTGAATGCTTATGAGGACTTGGGGTCTTTTACACAAGGAATTCACTTTAGCGGATCACATGGCAAGTGTGTTAGTTTGCCAGAAAAAAATATTTTCATACTAGTTATTAATCACGATTCTCTCACTTAACAGTGGGTTTTCAGCTTTAGGCATTTTTGTTTTGTGATAGCCATGTGTAATATGATACATGTCTTGGACAAAAAAGTAGTCACATGCATCCTTTCTTCACTAAAGCTTTGTTATGCATGCCATTTCCTTAATGGCTTCACCAGTCCTTTTAGATGAGGGTTGCACTAGGCAGTGGGTAATGGTGGCCTAGTGGTTAGGACACTGCCTTTGGGACCTGAAGGTCGCAGGTTCGAGTCCCGGGCACTGCTGAGGTACCCTTGAGCAAGGTACCACCCTGCTACACTGTTCCCCGGGTGCTGATAATAGCTGCCCGCTGCTCCACGTGTGATGGGTTAAATGGAGAGGTCACATTTTGTTGTGGTGCTCGAGTGTGTTCACAATGACAAATAGCCACTAGCCCCTTAAGATGGTTCTTGCCCATTTTAGCTCAGTATTCCTCTTTGTGCTTCATGCCAAGCAGAACACAATATTAACACATTCTTGGATGAAAGCTGTAAGGTGTCAGTGTGTGACTGGTTCAATACATAATGGAATTTTGAGACACGTTGACTGATCAGGAAAATAAACAGACCTCAATATAATTTTTCTTTTCAGAACATCAGGTGGATTGCTAAAAGACGTGCACACAAACGCTAGCTAAAATGTGTTCCCAGGTCATGGAAGAGTGGGTTAAAACTGCCAGGAACACTAGAGATTGATGTAAAGGACTGATGCTGTTATTAAGGATGCTGTTATTGGAAAAGAAATTACCTCTTTTGTCCAATGAGCTTACATACTCACTCACAAATACAAGCTCAACACATTTTACTGTCCTGTTAAAACATAAAATCTCAGTTTCACTGAATTGCAGGGCTGTATGTGTTCTGTCTTCATTTGATTGAGCAGAAGAAATAGAGGATTACAGTATTTGATTTCTGACATTTGGAACAGTTAACTGAGTACTCAAGTACGCATGCACATCCCTAGAGCATTCATATACACACTCTGGCAGCCTGCACCCGAATCTGTAAAACTGAGTCTTTCACAGTGCAGAGAAATATGGCATGGCTGTTTTATGGCACAGCAATATTTATGATAGATACCATGTTAAACATGGCCAGTACACGGTATTTACACAGGAGAAATCAATCAAAAATCAGCCTCATTTCTTGACCTGGGCCAGATTGCTATTGCTTTTTTTTGCATGGCAGCAGAGGCCAAGTTTCCACGGGCTGCTGCTGTCACGTGCCTCAAGTCAGGGGGTCAGTGTTTTTGCAAGGCCCTTCAGGTTAGTCCATGGTGCCATGTCCATATGCCATGTGGAGAGACTACATATGGTCTGAACAGGCGAATTAATTTGTATGTGAGATGTTATGTGAAATACGTGCAATAGCATACTTTCTCTTTGTAAGTGGGAAAGAACATTCTGTTCAATCCCAGTACAGAAATATTGCACAGCGTTGCATTGTTGTGACCATTCGGCCTTGTTCAGCGCTACCTTCGCGTCAAGTAGTGCTCATCCACTTAAATAAATACAGCCATTCTCGGTAGCGTGTACTGAGCGAGGAATGAGTGAAAAACATCTTTGTGTGGCCATGAATCTACTGAAATATTGTGACTCATTTTGAGATGTGAAAAAGACATGTGCGTTTGTGTATGTGTGCACGTGTGAAGCATTTCATACACACACATGCCTTGGACTTTGATGCCTGTCCTAGAGTCAGCGACTCTACATGGGGATTTTTAATGCAGCACTCCTTCGCATAGAAATACTCATACCATGAGGTTTGATTTTTGCCCTAAAAGTCCATCAGCGACATTTTAGCACTCTTGACATGCTGATTGGTCCACTCGGTGGCCCACTCTTTTCTTTCACACAGCGTGTAGCTCATTCTGCAAACATGTAATTTAATTTGCAATCAGGCTTGACACATCAGAGTATTTATCGGATGTTGTCGGCAATTACGGCACACAATGAAGCTGCAAATCTGAATCTGCTGTGGTGTAATTATTAAAGACATAGGTGAGGGGATTATGGCTGCGCACTGTTTTGACATGTGAAATTAGGATGTCGATATGATGTATCTGACCCACTGAATTAGAGCCTGAGTGCCTTTTTTTCCCAGCGCCTACAGTACAGCACACGGCTGTATGACTGACTAACCAAGAGGAAGCGTGATACATTGCCATGGAGGTATAGAGCGTTGACGTTTACCATATGACAGCTTGCCTCACTCACACCCACTTCTCAACCCCCCACCCCAACCCTCAGCACAAGCGCACACAATCACACACTCTCAGTGTGGAGCTCAGCCGCCTTACGGAACACGATCCTGCTGCCATGCAGTGGGGAATAGATGCGAGCATTAGTATTAAGGCTAGCATCGTCTCTGCCTGCTCGGTTCACTTTCAATCTTTAATGCGTTCGAATGAGCGAAGGCAGCAGGCTCCTATTTTAGGCCACTGTTTACATAGCATGTCTGTTTGAATTAGCCAGAGCATGCGCGTGTTGTTCCCCTGCAGGGCTCGTTATCGCACTGGCCAGGGTCTGCTAAGTGGCCTCAGCCAGAGCCGTCCCACACCCCCTGACCGACGAATCGCTGTCACAGGAGGCTCGCAAGGAGAAAGCTGTTTGCCTGGTTAAACATTTACCTGTTAATGCCTGTCCACACACTATCGTAAAAGTCAATATTGGCACTCTGTTGCCAAAATGAGCATGAAAGGAGGAGCTTTTTTCCATTTCTAACAAAAAAAATGGACAAGAAGATGGGGGTTGACAGATTTCGCATGATGTTCCAGGAGTTATTTTGAGCGGCTGTTACTGCTGTCTGCTTGCTCCTTTTTCTTTCCTGGAATAATGTGTTGTAGCACAGCTATTCGGAGCTGTGAAGGAGCGGGAGTGCTCGGTGCACTCCATGCACTGCGTTTGGTGCCTAATGAGGAGAGTATGTGTGGAAGAGAGAGAGGGATGGAGGGAGAGCAAGCGAGAGAGAGAGAGAGAGAGAGAGAGAGACAGAGAGAGAGAGAGAGAGAATATCACAGCAATGGCCCTAAGGTATATCTCTGCGCCTCTTAGTGCAACAGTGGGAGTTGGTCTGCCTGGAGATATCTTTGCCATTTAATCTATGGCTGTGTGTGTGTGTTGTTGTGATTTTTTTCCCAAGTTTATGCCTGCTCTAGGCTGCATCTCTAAATCCTAACGAGACAGAAATCTTTAAAAGCTCAGAGGCTGCACTCTTTAAAAAAATGCAGTATTGGATTGCTCTTAAACTATATGGGACCATTCTTATACCAAGTGACCAATATATCAGTAAGCAGCTGTTCACCTGATCTACCAGTCACAAAATTTGACCTGATTTCTCACATCTTTTTTCTTCATCATCCTGTACCGCCCTAGTTAGGCTGTTCATCATCGCATGCATGTAATTCATGATAGCGAGTATTTCATTTCACTTTAAATTTAATTATTTCACCCCTCTTGCAAGTCATATTACAGTTTTGATTCATGCTTTTCAAAGCACGGCCTCGTTCCGACTAGCACACGCATCCTCTCTGAGCCTCGTTGCAGAGCATGCCCATGGTGGGGTTATTTTGAGGCTTCGGCTGACTTGTCCAAAAATAGACGATAGACATGGCTGTCTAGTGCATACCCTTGGCTTCAGCCTTGCTCAGTGGTAGGTTGTTTTTTTTTATTGCCCTCGAAATATCTTCTCTCTCTCTCTCTCTCTCTCTCTCTCTCTCTCTCTATCTCTCTCTCTCTCTCTCTCCTGGATGTAATGCAAACCGAGGGAATCATTTATACTCGACACACTGGAGTGAACCCATTTGGCTGCAATATGCAGGCGAGGAATCAGAAAAACACTTTAACGGGTGTTGAATCTAATGAGATTAGCGAAGAGGCTTACGCAGACAAGACATTGAGATAAACAGTGATAACCCAATAATAACTCATTATTCCTTCCATCTCTGAATCGGCAAGAGTCACAGCTCACTGGCGTCTTGTGTTGGTGTACAGAGTCGTCGTGCATGACTGTCTCTCTGTTGCTGTTATTATTATTTTTATAGCCCGGAGAGAAAGAGGCTGCCAACACAATGCTAGCGATGCTCAGATGTGTGCTATTGGGCTGGGGGGTGGGGGTTCTGCGTGCCTCACGGAGGCTTACCAATGCAGACAGGGCATTGGGACGTCCCCTAGACAGAACAGGAAGAAGGGAGGGGGCAGGCTGTGGAAATAAACGAGGGCAAGCAGGGAGAAAGGCAGGGCATCATAAATGGGAGTAAAAAAATGCAGCACGATTCGGTGGGGGAGGACGAGAGGGGTGGAATACCAAGAGTGGCAAGGGAAGTAGGAGAAAAAGAGAGTCAGAGAGGGAGGAGAGTGAGATTGAGAGAGAGAGAGAGAGAGAGAGAGGAGGGGTGAAGTAGGGAAGAGGCACACCAGCAGAACAAGCAGGGATGGGGAGATCTAGGGAGAGAGCAGGGGAAAGAGAAAGAGAGGCACTCGAAGGCAAATTCTAAAAGGTGGGAAGCCAAAAAGATCTTACAGCAATGCCGTACATCTGCTGAAGTTGCTGGTGAAACAGATGTGAGATGTCTCACTTGTAGTTCATTTTAACACGCATTTTATTACAGTCGCCGACTGAAAAGCTCCCACTGGGGAATTTGTAAAATTCTGAATTTTACAAAGGCCTGCTCTTCTTCAGAAGTTGAAGTGCATATTAAATATTACATTGTTAAAATTATCTTATTGATCCATTTTCTGTCTAAAGTACAACATTTTCTGATGTTTTGTAAAGCCAAGGAGAGGTCAAAGCTCAATGACTGCAGTAAGTTATCATTTGGTGTTTATGCTGAATGATGATCAGCATAAGGGTTTAGATTTAGATTTAGATGTATTAGTTAAGTCTGTTATGTTTTGTTTTACAGTTGTTTACAGTTCTCAGCTGCCACCATTATTGACGATCCTCTGTTCGTAGATTAGTAACAGACTCTGTAGCTAGTGATCCACAGCAGTGGTGCCCAACTTCAGTCCTGCAGATCTACCAACCTGCAGAGTTCAAGTCCAACCAGTAAAAGTGACTCTTTGTCACTGTGAACACACTCAAGCACCACAACAAAATGTGACCTCTGCATTTAACCCATCACACGTGCACAAGTGGAGCAGTTGGCAGCTATCAACAGCTCCCAGGGAGCAATGTAGCGGGACAGTACCTTGCTCAAGGGTACCTCTGCAGTGCCCGGGCTGGGATTTGAACCTTGCAACTTTTAGGTCTCAAGGCCAATGTCCTAACCACTGCCCCCATAATCATAACCATAATCTAACACACCTAACACAGGTAATGAAGACACTCAGTATGTCTGAATATGAGAGCCAGGTCAACTGTCCAGGGTGATAGATCTCCAGGAATGCATTTGGAAAGCCCTGATCTACAGTGTTCACTAGAAATTGCAAGTGGATTGTGGGAGATTGTTGTGCCCCTAAAATCATTTAAAAATGAACTAAATAAAAATGGACAAAACTGATCTATGAAGTCCCCTAAGATGTAAAACGAGGTCCATTTTTATATAGGCAGTCTGAACTATCAAGTAACCAAAAAAGATATAAATCTAGATAAACACAAACAGCGAAAAGGGGTTTTCACTCTAATTGTATTTACAGAAATAAACTGTTTTTCCCCTTTTCTATTAGCAAATTTTCTAATGTTTTCTAGCATTTTCATGTTTTCATTACATTTACATTTTACAATTAAAAACTAAACCTAATGTAAAAGTCATTCATTACATAACTGTATTTGTATTATTGCAATTTAATAATGTAATTATGTATTACAAATCAATAGTACAGCAAAATGACAGCAAAAACATTTCCAAAAGAACAAATACATTGCCAATCTATGTCAAGAAAAATGTTTATGTCAGTAATTCCAAAATCTAAACAAAAATGCTGTAATTATTTTTCTCAATTTTTCTTTACTTCAACTGATATGTTACTTGTGTATATTTTAAGTTGATGTGGATCCTTTGATTTATTGATCTAAATGTTTTTTTAAGCTTATTTTAAAAACCAGAAGTGCAGAGGAGATAAAAATGAAAGCACATTGAAAGACAACTACAGTACAGTTGTTTGGTCAGAGCGGCTTCTAGAGCGTGTACTATTGACTGCATGCCGTCTTGTGGTGATTAGCGGAAGATACCGTGCTTGCCCCATCCGAGAGCAACATCGATCCAGCAGCTCAGATGCTGTCGATCAGGTCACTCTTAGCCACCCCCTATTTCTTTTTCTCCTCAGTGAATAAGGCCTTATCTGGACACAGCTCTCTCTCTCTCTTATTTTCCCTCCCCTTGGCCCAGGGCTGCTGCTCCACTTTTCCCCTCTCGCAGGGCCACCTCATTCAGACAACTCTTGCTTTTTCTCACAGATGCTGCAAGACAGCCTAAGTAGCATGCAGATTCTCCAAATGGCCCTTAAACACAAAATGCCATTTGTACTGAAGTCTATTTTAGGTAAAGATTGCAGGGGCTAATCTACTTATAGTGTATAGTCTTCTGCTTATCTGAATTATGGAAAAGATTTAGCCCCAGTGTAAGTCTAAGCTTTCATTTTAGAATAAATGGCCATTTCTGGACCAGAGATGGGCTTAAGTGTGGAGATGCTGATTAGTTTGTTTAACTGTATCTTACACATCTGGACAGGACTGCATTTTCTTTCCAATTAGTTTAATCCTGCTTTTTATGGGCCAACGTTATAGATGTACCAAGTATGCCCTACAAATAATATTCTGGCCAATAAATTCTGCAAAAATATCCTCTTTTGATTTACATTGTATCTTCTGTAACTTGAGTAGAACTTATGTAATTATTTATCTTCTTCAAGGCATGGTCATATAATAGCTGGATGATGTTGTTCATCTCAGCTGAAGAAAAGGACAGCTGAAACATGTGCTGTGGTGAGAAGAGTCTACAGTGAAACTTGTTTTCAGGAAAATTGCACATTGAGTTCTCTGTGCCAAAGACAAATGGACCATCCAGGCTTTTATCAGTGAAATGCGCGGTCATATTAGGATTTTAGAGAGACACAGGCTGCCATCAAGGTGGTGTCCTTTTCTTGACCCTCCAAGGTTATTTCAACAAGACAGTGAGTGTCAGGTCACATTCTGCATGTGCTACAACACTGTGGCTGTGTGCTTGACTGACCTTAAAAATGTATGGCATATCATAAAGAGGAAAATCAAACAATGGTGTCAATGGGCAGATTGGGCAAAAAGTCTACTGCAGCAATTAGTTTCTTTAATTCTCAAAAGATTAAAAGGTGCACTTAAAACTGGTAAACATGCATTTTCCAACTGTTTTGATTGTGCTACAGGCATTAAATTTTAAATTCATTTAGCTTGGTCAACAAAAACATTAAAAAATATTTTCTTTGTTCTTTTGTCAGTAACATAAAAGTTCAAGAGAATTAACAAATCACAGATTCTTAACTTTTTTTTAATGAAGTTTGTATTTGTATCTGGCTGTAAAGGTTAAGAAGAGCTAGATAGAGAAAACAATAGGCACAACTGAGGATGACTTGTTTCTGTCACTATATTACACATACCGTACAATAACTAAATGTCATGTACATTATTTATCTTTTCAACATATTTTTATCAAGCAAACATTTCACCCTCCTTCTTACAGTGCCTGCAAATAAAAGTGATGAACAAAACCTCAAGGAAATGTAGCTTTACTATTCTATTATTCTGTTATTCAATTTTTTCTTTTTTCTTTTTTTTTTTTTCAACAAAAATATCAACATATGTAATATTCCTTGGTGGAGAAAGTACATACAAAAGTGTTGCCTCCTTCAACAGAAATAACTTTTTGTTGGCATTTTACAAAATTGTCCTCAAGTCTCTGACATTGGTTGGCTGAACGTCCTTGACGCCTTCTTTCATGCAAAATTCCTTCAGTTGCAAGATGTTTGTTAATGCTCTTTTCAATTCTTCCCAGAACTTTTCAATGGGGTCCAAACCTGGGCTTCAACTAAGATTCTAAGATTTGCTAATGTGCGTAGGATCATTTTCAGTTCAAAGGTCCAACTCCAGTTCAACCCCAAACCAAAATATTTCCACCACCATGCTTCACCATTGATATAAAGTTCTTTCCCCTGAAACACTCTCCTGTCCTATTCCAGACTATTACTGTGGCCAAACATTTCTATCTAGATTATTATCAAAGGCGTAATCTTTACATGTATGTTCTTTGGCAAACTATAGCTTTGTAGACTTGGTAGGAGTATGATCTCCTTAATCTGTAGGCAATATATCAAAGAGTGTAAAATATTTGCTTGTTTAAATATTTTTGAATAAAAACATCCATTTTCAGTGGAGTGCATTTTTTATATGACTCTACCGTCACTGCTGAACTAACAATAACCATGTGCAATGCAGAGCAATAAATCTTAAACCTGCTTATAGTTTCCCTAATGAGTGTGCGAACGGCATATGCAATAGCAGGCATGGGGTCGTAAGCAAGGTCCGTTTAGACGTGTGAATCAAAAGCATAGCGACCCAGTTGAGGCGCCTGATGTTCCATTGTTAATGATCCAGCACGTTAACGGAGCGAAACAGCATCAGACTCTACATAATCCCCAGGCTCATTTCACAGGCTGACTGCATCTGGAAGAGGACTTGAATAGAGTGTGATATTCTATAATTCTGTCATGTGAAGTTGGGGTGGGGGGGTAGGAACGAGAAGTGGGGACAATGTTATTTGTTTTTTGTGATTGCAAAGGAATTGATTTGGAGCCGTCTTACAGACTAATCTATGCTACTTAGATATTGTGAGGGAAGCAAGGACGTTGTGGTGTTTCTGAAAGCTGTGCTCAGCCCGGGAGACAATTTGCTGCATAATGGGAGTCTCTGTACTGCTGTCTCAGAAAAATGAACACAACACCACAGCAGTTAGCTGCTAGACTGAACCTAACCTGAGTCGTCGCTGTATATGTCGTAGCTATGGAGACAGCAGGATCTGAGTCACAGGAATGAGCAGAGACAGAGAAGGATTAACTCTGGTCGGATGGGCTATTTGCCCGTTGCTCCCTCACGTGGCCTCTTAGGCAACTGGAAGTGGTACTATTGCAAAGAGGGGTGCCGTTTAAGCTACACAGCCTTAAACAGGACTTTAGTGCAAAAGAGGGCTGAGGGAAGAGGGGAAAAATCGGGGTGGCACGAAGAAGAGTAAAGGAACTGTAATGACACGTTGGGCACAATGAAAAACGATCCCGCCGTGGGATCCCTGCGATATATGGCAGCCGGCAAGACTTGAGGGATTTAGCGGCCATGCTGGGGAGATGGCTCGAGAGAATAAGCCCGGAGCACAGCCGGGCTAAAAAGCCATAATCAGCAGTGAGACTGCGCGAGTTTGTGAGTGCGTGAAGCAGCCAGTGGAGACTAGAGTAAAGCTTATGAAGCTGGGAGCTCCTGGAGCTCTCAGAGAGTGACAGCTCTGCTCCAGCTCTACCAGTTTATTGTTAGACTGCTTCTTTTTTTAACCTGGCTGAACAGATCATGCTCATGAAGCTAGGTTTGTATAGCCATGTGTAAATTACCTCTTACTAGGGGTTTTACACACACACACACACACACACACAGCCATATGTGTGTTACTGCTATTGCAATACATTTTGTACACTGATCACTGTCCAATAGCATGCTTCATAAAATAAAAAGCGCTTCAGGCCAACGTTAAAGAGTCTAGAAAGAGTGGAAGGTAAAGTAGTATAAAAATGAACATTGGTGTGATGTCTCATCATATGGAATGCACACTACCATAATAATCCCAGAAACAACGAACAACAAACAGCCTCCAGCATCAAATTATAAATATAAAAACTGCACCACTTAATGTCATTTGCAGACGGGCCTATGTTAATCAGTGTGCAATAGACATGAGCATGAAGCAAGTCTATTGTTTGCCGCTTGCCATGCGCATGAAGCTTTGCAAAGACACTGCATTTAACTGCAATTACTTTACAATTATTTTAATTTTTACTCTTTTGTTGTGCTCTGCAAGGTTAAACATAAGTGTTGAGCAAGACTAGGAAGAACAAATACACTCCTAAAAGCCATCCAACAGGCAGAGGGAAACCTAATGTACTAAACTTAACTTAGCAAGCCTGTAAGTGGGAGGTGCCATTCATACAGCAGACAATGAAATATTATTAGACACCAAAGCACAATATAATAAGAGATAATTGAAGAGCTAAAAGCAAACAGGATATAAGGCTGTATAAGAAAACAAAAAAAGAGCAGGCTGCACAAGAGTGCATTTTAATATTTCCTTTTTTACTTTTAGTTTATTGCAATTAATAATAATATTAATAATAATAATAATAATATAATTAATAATAATAATAATTATTATTATTATTAATAATAATAATATAAATTAATTATTAACTATTTATTTAATAATTACTCATACTCCTAATACAACTTTACATATAGGATTATAGGTACAAGTTCAAATTAAAGCTGCATGGTTACAAAGAGCAGATTAAAGTTGGTCTTTTTTTCAGTTTTTTACCAATTGTTTTGTTTTTATTTATTATTATTGTGCTTATATTGTAGGGTTTTTTTAATCAATTTTTAATTGCGTTACATTTAAAAAAAGATTTTTGAACAATCCTTGAAAATGAGATTTGTGTATGCCATGAATCTTTTAAAGACTTAAACCTTATATAGATTCTATCTATATAATATAGGGTTCTTCCTACAAATTCATTAAAAAGGTTCTTCATACACACACACACACATTTACAAAAGTTTTCTGAAGAACTGTGGGATCCAACATAGGACTTCTATTGCATTGCACAAAGAAACCTTTCTGGAGTACACTGTTGCTGGTGTGTTTTGTCTGTGCCAGCGTGTGAGCAAACCTCAGAAAAGTAAATAACTGGACTTGTATTATGTATTATGAAAACATCATAAAAAAATGTATCACAATATTTACCAATTGCCCCTTAATGATCATTACCCCAAACGTACAACAAATAAAAACATTGCATGACCATAATAAACCATAAAAAGGGTGAAAAGTTTTCTTACTGGTTGCTCTAATGAAGACCTGTGCATGATTGATGTAGAATTTTCCACACCTCTTTACGTAGGCAGTAATTATGGGGGTTTGGTGTGTTGTAATCAGAGCACTCTCAGCTCAGGGACTGTGATGTGGTGCTCCCTGTGGCACAAGGTCACCGGTTTATACCTGCAGTGAATTATCCCTGCCTTCAACCAATCGGAGCATCTGCTATGCAACCATTTAACTAGCGTCTTGAGAGGGGGCAGGCGGTCGAGGTCGAAAAAGCCCAGCAAAGCAGCAGCATTTTAGCTGGGCCAAATGAGTGATTACCTCCCAGCTCCTGTCATAATTCACCATGACCTCAATCTGCCAGCAAAGCCGCTCACTCATGGATAGGCGTGTGGTTTAGGCACTCAGCACCCATGTCAAGCATAGTTTGATGGAGTCCCCTCTATCAGTCGCTTGCACAACGCAAACAAATTTGATGGCGCACGATAACAGTTCGGGTCACGCAATCACCTTACAAATGCAATTACACATGGTAAAAATCGGCATGCAGATGTATAGAATTTTCAGTCTGTCCCATCATGATCATTTGAGCAAAGGTGCTAGCTGACATGACACAGTTACCCAAAATGATAAAGGAGAATAACATTTTATTATTAGGAGAGTTCTTTGTTGAAAAAGATGTGTGTGCACAGTTAAATGCATGATTTTCTGGAGCAATTTCTCAATCAGCAAGTAATTTTCATGTGCCATACCCTGGCGAGGTGACCCTCACCTGATATAATTACTTCAATCAATCAGTTAGTCACTGAGGCAGTGTGACATCCCTCTATACCTCTGTTCTATAGCTCTGATGCAAGAGCACTGGGTGCTCAGGGATCAGCAGATGAGATTGCACATTCACTTACACAGACAGCCTGGGTGGCCGAAGCCAGAGTGGGAACAATAGTAAATACTAGCTTACACCTCTTCCCTACCCAGAATGTGCCATCTTGCCGCAAGTCAAATGCTCACGCTGCCTCTGGCCATCTGGCTGACCAACTGAAACATGAGGCAAGAGGCCCCAGCAAGGCAAAAACAAAATGTGTGGGAGCATCTTAAAAATAAACGTATGCAGCAAATGTACAGGGTTTGGTGCATGATTTTGATAACAAGATCCTGCAATCAAACCAAGAGGTCTTTGCTTATCCTCTGCAGTGTTTGCCACCAGTGTTGCTGAGGGCTGAGTCGAGGAAAGCTAGGCCATGAGGGCAGGGACAGGGTTGCATCTTTCCGGGCCCCAGGGTGGCCATCTTTCATCTTGCAGCCACCCTGCTAATGCTTTGGAGAAGGAGCTGATATCCTTGACATCTGCTCAGCTCGCCCCAGGAGCCTGGCCGCTGTCCTGCCCGGTCATGGAGCAGCTCCAATGAGTGAAGCACCCCGCAACTCCCTTTCTATCACACACACTCACAATCCCATAGCTTTACGCCTGCACACAGGCATTCACACGCATCATCTCTGATCAAAATCCCCAGCACATTGTCCTTCAGGAGTATTAGCAGCATACTGAAGCTGATATTGTACACTGTCAGTCTGTCTCACAAACTCATTTTCGCAGATCCCCCTCAGCACAGGAGGCCTGGTGTGAAAGCAAAGCTCAGATTATACAAAAAGGACGGCTCTATGTACCAGAGCCTGAAACTGTGCTTGGCACAAGCCCTGTGAATATTTGCACTAGTCCTTTTCTTTACCATTTGGCCCTGTAAAAAAAGTTATCTTAGGGGAAATGAGGAGACTTAAGTGGTCGGTAAAGTTTTTCAGTGTGCACTGGGGCAGTGTGTAGTGTGCAGAGGCTACTGATCAATTGTGCAATCAGGTGGGAGATTGCCCTGAGGAGGTTGAGCCAGTAAGCCTTTAAGAGACTAAACTGAGGGAAAAACGCAGTATATTGCTGCAGTGAAGAGACCCCCACATATTAGACCCTGAGCTATGCAAGACCTTTCAGTGCTTACAAGACTATATCTCACTTCCATTTCTAAAGCATCATACCATAGAACTATTGCATACATGCCAGTTCACCTGCATATTTATAGCCTCCCAGTAGTATTGCATGCGCCGACTCTTGCTCCATTTGCCGCAGAGCGATCACTGTGCAGAAGTGCTTGCTGGTAGTAGTACTAAGCAGCCATTAAAGTGGGAGGGAGGCCTGACCCTCCTTCAGAACAGCCCAGTGGGTACTTGCTGTAGGCATGTGTGGACCACTGCTCTGTTCTGTACCTACGCACAGTGCCGAGGCCTCTTTGTTGTAGGGAGGCTCAGCCGGAGGGAGTAGGCGTGCTTGCTCTGATGAGAGAGATAGATACGGATCGCAGCCACCTAGCCAATGATCAGAGGCTTTAAGTGAAACGATAAAGCGGCATATCCCCTTTCACATATCTGTTTGAAATACTTGTGAGCTGTGGAGATCAGTTCATATGCATGTGCATAGATATGTATATGCATACTTATCTCTTGGTGAGAATCATGATAGTGAAAAATTATACTAATGTATGCAGTGGTATATACTGCCTTCTGATTTTGTGTTTATAATGATTATGCATAATCTTTTTCCACTTCCTATGAGCACGTAGCATAAAGTAGAAGGATTATTTGAATTTAAGTTAAAAAAAAAGTGGTAAAATGTTCTGCTTAATACATGCACCAGTATAATACTAATACTAGTCATTAAATTGTGTCTTTACATTCAGCCATCTGGAGGTTCACTCTTTTAAAGTGATTAGGATTGAAATGTCTTCACTTTGGAATTAGCAGTTTAACACCTTGTCAAAAAGTGGTCTTTGCCGTGTTATCTTAGATTTCTTCTCCCTCCTTCTCACAGGCCTGTTCCACCGTGCCATAATCCAGAGTGGCTCAGCCCTGTCCAGCTGGGCCGTCAACTACCAGCCAGTGAAATATACACGCCTGCTGGCTGAGAAGGTAGGATGCAATGTCCTAGACACCATGGACATGGTGCACTGCCTGCGGAAAAAGAATGCCCGTGAACTAGTGGAGCAGGACATACAGCCGGCACGCTACCATGTTGCTTTTGGCCCAGTCATCGATGGCGATGTGATCCCAGACGACCCTGAGATCCTAATGGAGCAAGGCGAGTTCCTCAACTATGACATCATGCTGGGAGTCAACCAGGGTGAGGGCCTTCGCTTCGTGGAGAATGTGGTGGACTCCGAGGATGGGGTCTCAGGCAATGACTTCGACTTCTCTGTCTCTGACTTTGTGGACAGCTTGTATGGCTACCCAGAGGGGAAGGACACCCTGCGTGAGACCATCAAGTTCATGTACACAGACTGGGCTGACCGGGACAATCCTGAGACACGTCGTAAAACCCTGGTGGCGCTCTTCACTGATCACCAGTGGGTGGAGCCCTCTGTGGTAACAGCAGACCTGCATGCTCGCTATGGCTCGCCCACCTACTTCTATGCCTTCTACCACCACTGCCAGAGCCTGATGAAGCCCGCCTGGTCTGACGCAGCACACGGAGACGAGGTGCCCTACGTCTTTGGCATCCCCATGATCGGGCCCACTGACCTGTTCCCCTGCAATTTCTCCAAGAACGACATTATGCTCAGTGCCGTGGTCATGACCTACTGGACTAACTTTGCCAAGACAGGGTAAGTGCTGGAGGTTAAGATATAACATTCACACAGTGTTTCAGCCTGTGTTCAAATATCCCAGTTCATTGGTAGTGAAGAACAGCTATCAAAAGACAGAGGACATTAATCAATGACTGTGTGCTCATGTGTTTGCTGTACGTGTGAATATAGTCTCTGTCAGCATGTGGGAATGTGTAGAGCAAGAACAGGACTAGGGGTGAAAAGAGAAAGTTATCAGGGAAGCGTATCACATTCTGGCAGTATTGATCATCACACCTCTCCACAGTCGATCACTGACTCCCTAGCTGACTTGACTTTTTTCTCTTTCTGTCTCTCCCCCCCTACCCCCCCCCCCACCCCCCCTTGCTCGGCTCAATTCTGCTCAGAGCACAAAGCGTTATGGATTTGTATGAGGAGAGCTTGTAATCAGGTCTAACAACACAAATCTAATTTGACGACCACTGTTACTAGCAAAAAATTGATTGGGCATGCCTCTGCTTGTGTAAATTTTGCTGTTTTGCCATTCACAACGAAATGACACTGCCTGACATTTATAAATCATTCTCCAAGTGCTGAGAGCCTACAAAAAGTGCAGTGAGAATAAGACTGAATACAAATGCTAATGCTAAAGTATTAAAGCTTGACTTTCTGCCAGGCTGCCAAAAATTCTGTAGAGGCCTGAGGGTTAAAAACCCTTCAGACAAACATCTGTCTGGGCAAAGTCACAGAGCTTAAGGGCACTCTGCTTTTTGTGTATTAATTTCAGATGCAGTGCATGAGGGTAGCATCTTGACCAGCATATTTTTACAGCAGAGGACCTAGTGTTTCCACCATGGTTTTCTCCATGGGCTTCTGAAATGCTCGGAACAGGCACAGTACTGTTTGTCAAGTAAAAATAATCCTCCACAACCTTGCAGGGGACGATCCACCCTTGAACTCTTGATCTCCACATCCTATTAGCCATTTTGAACGATGCATTCTCGCACTCGGCAGAGAGCTTACCTATGCAACGTAAACAGCACATTCCTTTAAAACCTCACTTATCTAATAGATTGCCTTTAAATCAGCATGGTTGTCTTGGGTTGAGTCAGTGCCTGGCACTGGTGGCAAGAGCTGGGGGCCGGCAGCTTTTGATAGCACTGGGCCTCGGAGTCGTCCCATTGCAGTGGCATTATTGTGGCTGAGGGGATTATATGTGGTCTAGCGGCGGGTAGCCACGCTCACAGAGCAACAAGGATTAGATGCCAGGATAATGGAGAAGCCCAAGAGCTGTTCAAAGGGTAATTTACCACAGCTGTGGGGAAGGACCCTACCACTGTAGAGGCGTAGGGGAGGGCAGGGTAAATCCCCATCTTAGTATATAAACAAACTCGACTCATGTTGGCCTCCATTTCAACTTTGCTTGCTCCATGACTAGGGCCAGCTTTGCAACGTGACCTCCCCGGGTCAGCCCATGTTTGTCCCCATCCCTTCTAACCCCACACACAGATGCCCATACCTCAAGATTGTCACTATCGGCGGAGCCGTGCACTCCGCAGCTGTTTCATAATGAGATGACCTAGATCACACTTCCTGCCATCTCTCTAAATCGGATGCGTGTACTACATTATGTCGAGCCCGTTCCGGTGCATGTCAACAACATGTATCATTTCCCAAAGCTAAATTCCACTTTCTGCTTCATGCTCCTTACAAGCATCCCTGCTACTTGAGTCATTGCAATAGCAAAAGAGCATGAAGATTCCCATTTGCGACAGAAGATACCAAGTTTTGACAGACGAGTACGGTAGGCAAAATAACAGATAGGCCCACCAGATGCTAGACTCTTATCTTTATGGACTGTTGGTAGGAAAAGGAAATATGTTCAATTTATATCCATGATGGATTCCTCTAATGGAGGCAAATAGGCAGCAGCCTTTTTATCTTCTGCTTATAATTCATCCATGCAGTGCTTGTGCATGTTTTCTCTTGGACATTTTCCCCTTCTTCCAACCACACATTTAGCCTTGAGATGAAAACATCCACTCTCTTGTGTTCATATAGAGCTGGTAGTGTTACTACTCTTTTGGCATCTGGCTGTTTCCTCAATATTCTTTTATGCCATCGTTCGTTCCCTTTCTTTTGCCTGCAGTCAAACACTACCCATGCTGTGCTGAGCCAGGGTAGTTGGTAAGCGCAACACTGTGGTGCTCGGCTTTCTTTTCCTTTTGTCTGTCTCTTTTCTCTCAATCCCTACTCATGTTTTTTTGGATCTAGTGTTTTTTTCCTGAGCCTTGCTGAGGTGAATCCAAATACCACTTTTTGGAAGGAAAGGAGATCTGGCTGTTTTTATTCCCTCCCCCTCTGTTTAATTGATATGATCATCAATTTACATGAGATTTAGCAGCAACTGATGTCTGGCTTCACCTTAATCTTTCATCAATTTGACTCCAACACTGCATAGTTATTTATTGATTTAAGTAATCTCATGAAATGGGATCATGTTACTTTTGGCTTGCTGGGAATTTGATCATTGATACCTTCATTTAACAGTGTGACATTCTCTTGCTCTGTCTTATCCTGTCTCAAAATGATTTCTTTCACATGATGTAATGTTTACTGGACTGTGGGCTAGAAAAGAAATGAGCCTGATAAAAACTAAAGGCATGAGACAACTCACTGCTGCATATTAATGAGTGGTTTTTCCCAAGCCATTACACTCCAACAAAGAGCAGAACGCACTCAAACGTCAATTGACCCCATTACACAAGGCCAACCTGTTCTTTCCCAGGATTGGAGCTAATTACAATCCTGATCCGCTGGCTTTATCTCACCTGAGGACACTGCCAGTCCCGTTGCAAATTAAAAGGGGGTTATGTATGGTTTGTGTAAAAGGCCCTTCTCTCTGTCCTCACTACCCATGGAGTTACCAACAATTGATAGGAGAGTTTCCGCCAATATGCTAATTGCCTTTAGAAAAACTAGGGAAGTGGCATGGCTTGTTAAGGGGCACGTACATCATTGATTAGGAGGCCAGGCTATAACCAGAATGCAGTAGTGTTAGGGAAAGATGGCCAAGGGATTAGCTATGCACTGGGGGCACTGAGAGCTGGGCGGGCGTGAAGATACATGGTAGCCATCACTCACCTACTATGACCAATCAATAGTGGCCATAATGTAGAGCGGACAAGATCCAGCAGCTGTCCTCTGGCAGTCTCCCTCATCCCTCAGCATGGCTCTGTGTTCCAGTAAATAGACCGGCTACAAGCAGCAGCTAAGGGGATGGATCCAGGAAATATGTCTGGACATAGGAATTTTCCACTTACTTTGAAAGCTTTTGCAGGGCTGTAAGAAGGCGAAAACTACTTGAAGAATACGTATAAGTGCCCAGGTCCTACAAACAGAATACTGTAGTGTTGTCACTCCCACTCTGCCACATTGTTTCCACTGACATGAAAGCATTCAGATATCTGGAATGCATAGTGACACTGTCTTCAAACAAGGAACATGTGATTCTGGGAGCACAGCAATGGCAAGGACTTTCTTTTGTGACAGCAGAGTTTAAATGTTTTTACTCCATCAGCTACAAAGATCTTTCAAAGGTCCTTCTCAAAGTCACATAAAGTGTGTTGTATCACAGACAATGTCTTGGTCTGACCTTGTGAAAAACAAAGGAAACTTGTTCCAGCGCTGCTTCTTTCAAAAGCAAAGGCAGCTGTGCGTAGAACTGTTGTGCTGTATCTGTTAAGATCTCAATTACTGCGCAGGTTGTACGGTGCCAGTTTTATTTATGAACAGTTGTTGACAGCAATTTTCATGTACATAAGGTAATTAACAGCTTGGATGTAGAGAACAGAATACCAGCTCGAGTTTACATCAATGTTGCTATGTTGGTGCAGAGCTGCATTTTTCTAATCAAGTGACTGAACCTGGCCAAGGCATCTAAAGACCCTGCAGTGGAAGTGATTCTTGTGTGCTGCCTCTGGGTCTTCGAACGTGTCTTTTCAGATTTGGAGATGCTTGGCTCCATGGTTATTCAAGCGCTGTAAAGTAAAGCAGGATGAGTGCACAATGGGGCCACATCTAATTGTATTTGACTCTCTTGCACTCATGCATTTGATCTGTTCGACTGGTGCTGGCACTCAAGACAGCCGGAAGAACTTTTTAGCCATTCACAGCTGTAATTTCTAACATGCCTTGTGCTTATTAGAATCCCGCAGTCCATCATTCTAACTGTACCAGACTGTAAGATGAGTCATCCTACACACACATTTTTTTTTTCATTCTGCCAAGTTGAAGTATCATGGCCAATTTGTCAAAGGCTCTCTCTCATCGCACACAATGAGTTGTCCATCCACAAGGACCTACGACACGCTGCATGATGTGATTCAGGTTTGACCGAGGTCCCCTGGGGTTGCTGCTTGCGTCCAGTGAGGATGGAAGCCACGTTTTAGCAGCCGCGGCCACGGCGAAGCATCCGAGGAAATCCGAGGATGCCATTAAAAAGGCCGTATTTATGAGTGGAATAATCTCTTGCGCCAAGGCCCTCGCAGCTGACTCCGATCCAGCTTAAGTGGGAGGCCTGACAGGATACTATCAGCTAATGCAGCGCCTAGCTCACAACTCACAAACACTCTTGCTCTCTCTCTCTCTCTCTCTCTCTCTCTTTCTCTCTCTCTCCCTCACACACAGACACACACACCAATCTATTCTCATCCTCATATAGTCCCCATGCATTCTGAGGGCTGGGGACGAGTTCGCCTCCCCACCTTTATATCAGTCACTACAGAAGGCAAGAAATGTGAATATGAGAGCTTCCTTGTCGATGTTGCCACAATTACCTGGCATGTGTGTGTGCACATAATTAGATAAGGCATGCATGCTGTTTCCTAATGCTGCAAATCAAATTAGCCCAAGATGCCGCATCGATTCGTTGGAGTGACTCTGAATTATTCATCTTCACCCACAACGCTACACCTTAAGCGAGATCCACACAGCACAGCCCACACATGTAAAAAAAAAAAAAAAAAAACTCCTACACTTAAACACTCCCTGGCTGTGCAACTCACTGCAGATCTCCAGGCAGCTCTCCCCAAGCAACTGTCATGACAAGGACGTCACCACTGACCCCACATCGGCAGTTCCGCGTCGCTGTGTTCATCTCAGTGCACCAGTGTGTTCCATCATGCAACCTCCCCGACTGATCATTATGGGCGACAATGCACAAGGGTATATTGAGACGCCAAGATTCTTCTATTAACCAAGATTGCCCCGGGTTCAGTGGCTGTGGCTCAGGCGCGCAGGCTCTGTCTCAAGAATTCATAAAGTCACCGGCGCCGCAGCCTCATTGATGTCCCGCTCTTTGGCATGTTGTTGCGCGGCAGAGGATCAATATGACCTTACCTCAGCCGCCTGCTCCTTTGAAACTTAATTACTGATATTCAGCTACAAAGTCATCATAGCCTGGCTGCCAATATTCATCGGGGATCATTACTAGCCTAATAAAACGGGTTATTTACGGGCTGCACCACTGACATCCTGCCTCACCAGGGGATTTCAGTTCAGCAGGCTTTATTTGCCTCTCCCAGAAGCGTTGACCTGGAATCGCTAAAAAAATTGACAGCAAGAAGAAAACTGTGAAAAAAACTGTGTTTTTTTCTTTGGCCTGTCTTTAGTGCTACCCCCCCACCCCCACCCCCCACCACCTCTTTCTTTTGTGTTGCTGGGAGTGAGCAGGTGCACACAACACTGAAGGATAAAAAAAAAACAGAACTTGATTCCCAGGACATGAACCCATCCAGTCATTTCATCACAGATTAGTAATTTCTCAAAGCTGATTGGACACTTAGGGGAGTCTGCTTATGGATTCTGTGGATTTAACTCTTTACGTGACTGTGAGGCAGGTGAGGATGGAATCTCACATTCTGCTGCTCTTCCTCCCCTCTCATATGCTTGTGCAAGTTCACTCCAACTACATGGCTACAAGAAGGCCTGCAGTAGTCCTGGAATGCCATATGTTAATACAGTTGCTAAATCAATAGAGCCATGTTCTGGGAATTGAGAGAATTGAGGGCTGCCTTGCACCCGAGTTTCAGAATGACTCCAGTGGGGAAACACTGACCCCTGAAGGCAAGAAGGTGTTACTGTGTCCATCAGGCTCTCCTGTCTGAGGTCCCCTACCATCACCCCACACATTAGTGTCTTGATTAATATGGTCCACTTTCTATCAGCGCACTCACTGTTAATGCACACTGCGCCGCTTCCCCAAAGCAATTAGTGGAGGGCCTGCGCCTCTGTTGTTCTATCCAAAACAAGTTGCTTCCTGAAGCGCATCTAAGCGTGCTGATTTATTCATATGTATTTACTCTAAAAGCTTCTGCCTCCTTCTTCTTTTTTTCATGGAGAGCTGGTGGAGGTGCATCATGCCTTGTTTAAGCCCAGTAGACAGCTCATGGAGATATAATGGCAGACAATACCACAGAGGCAAAGAAAAGACAGGAAACGTCACTACTATTTAAAAATGCACTAGCTTTTTAAGGTTAGGCATTGCACAGATCTCTGAGATGGATGAAGATAGCAGTTCTAGATTTGCTGCTTCGTTATTATGCTCTTGAGTGTGATATTCAGGTCAATTCCTTGTGGTGCTCAAGGCAGCTCACATCTCTGTGTATGCGAACACCTGATGGGGAAAGGCAGTGCAGAACTCTGCCAAATAAAAAATGCTTTTGAGCAGAGGCTGGAGTGGGTGCAGGAGAGCTTCCGGACTGACTAGAGCTACATTGCCTTGCTAGTCTGTTTGGTTTAACCTCTGCAAAAGCTGATTTAGTGCATATTTATTTGCTCCATTAATACTGTACATCCATGTATATGTGTAATTTATAACTGTATTTTATCTCTCTCCCTATATATGTTATATATTATATATTATATATATAATTTTTTATTATTTTTTTTAATTAGCTGTGCAGGTGCCAGACTTATATGAAAAACAAATAGAAAACATAGTACAAAGCAAAGTTAGTTTTTAAATATAAAAAAAAAAAACTGAAAAAAACAATAGCTGAAAACACTTACATGTCTTAAACATGTAATGGCAAATGAATTGTCATGGCAAGTTGTGTTAATTAATTTTATTTAATTCAGTGTTGTTACCATAGCCAGTAAAACTCATGACAGCATTTGACATTTGCCGTGACATGTTCATGCCAATGTTATATAGCAGGGTTTAAGTTAACTGTTACCCAACAGATGTAGTTATAGTGCTTTACTAATATGATTGATATTTTCATCCATCCATTAATTTTCTAAACTGCTTCTTGCATTTTGGGTCATGGAGAAGCTGAAGGCAATCCCAGCTGACTATGGGCCCAAGGCAAGATGCACCCAGGACAGGAGGCCAACCCATTACAGATGACTTATTGTCTGATTTACATTGTTCTGCAACTGAAAACAGAAAGTGATTCATATCTATGTTTGTTTGTTTTTTTGGCAGAGATCCTAACAAACCAGTCCCTCAGGACACCAAGTTCATCCACACAAAAGCCAATCGATTTGAGGAGGTGGCCTGGTCCAAGTACAACCCCCAGGACCAGCTGTACCTCCACATTGGGCTAAAGCCGCGAGTGCGCGACCACTACCGTGCCACTAAAGTGGCCTTCTGGAAGCACTTGGTACCACACCTGTACAACCTGCATGATATGTTCCACTACACATCAACCACCACCAAAGTGCCACCACCTGAGACTACACAGAACTCCCTGTCCACCAAGCGACCCAATGGCAAGGCATGGCCCTTCAATACCAAGCGGCCACCCATGTCTCCAGCGTATAACAGCGAGAGCGGCAAAGAGCAGTGGAATGGTGGCGAGGAACCAGGCCCGCTGCTAGTGGAGAACCCGCGTGACTACTCCACCGAGCTGAGCGTCACAATTGCCGTGGGTGCTTCTCTCCTGTTCCTCAATGTGCTAGCCTTTGCTGCCCTCTACTACCGCAAAGACAAGCGTCGGCAGGAGCAGCAGCCTCAGTCCAGCCCTCCGAGGACCTCCAACCAAGCTTCGTCCAATGACGTGGGCCGCCATGCGCCAGAAGAGGAGATCATGTCACTTCAGGTCAACCAGACGCATCATGAGTGTGACGCTGGGCCAGCCGGGGATGCACTGCGGCTGGCCTCGCTTCCTGACTACGCCCTGACGCTCCGACGCTCGCCTGATGACATCCCGCTCATGACACCCAACACCATCACCATGATCCCCAACTCACTGGTGGGCATGCCCAACCTGCACCCTTACAACACCTTCACTGCCGGCTTCAACTCCACTGGCCTGCCCCACTCGCACTCCACTACACGAGTATAGCTTTAAGGAGGCCCGTCTAAGCGTCGGGGTTGCAGGGGAAGGGAGCAGCGCAGGAGACTTTGGTTTTGTAGGAATAAACCCATGCGGATTACAAAGGAGTCTAAAAATGAACAGGAGTCCTAGCCGCGCCTGGATGTCAAGTGGTTGCAGACCTGCCAAACCGTAAAACTACTCCATCTTCCCTAGCATAGGGACGAGCATTTCAAGCAGTATTTTTTTCTAATAATCATTTTAAAAATGGGGATGGGAAACGCCTTTTTAAGAAGACTGGGGAGATATCAACACTTTTTTCTTGAATAATTAACAAAAATGAAGAAAATTGCTTTTTATTTCCCATTTCAGTCTTTTGTGCGAAACATTTTTAAACAATGGCCTCTGAGATGACATTTGCGTAATATTTGTGTTGCTTTTTTTCTGTTCAATGCCTTATTGAGAGCGCTTCATTTTTTGGTTTCCTACTTTTTATCTTTCACCAAGGTGAGCTTGTGTGGAACATGTTTGCCATAAGTGACTAGATTCTTGAAAATGACAGACACACATATATATATAAATATATATATATATATATATATATAGAAAACACATATAGAATTGAAGCAATCCAGAAAAAAAAACTTGTTTTCAGTTGCAAATCCTGTTACATGGTTTTACTGGTTTTTTTCTTATTTCCAGTGCTAATTATTTGTCTGATACAGACTCTGCCACGAGACAAGACTGGAGTTACAGACTTAACTGTGATTGTTTTGTTAAGAGAAAAGTGCATCTTTTTCAACAAATCTATCTTTAGCTACTGGAAATGCACACAAACACACAATGCTCAGAACACCTGTTTGTTGGTGTGTGTGTGTGTTTGTGTGACTGAGTGTAAGTGTGCTTGTAGAATGTGAATGAGCATTTGTGTGTATATGGGTGCAAGGGTGAAGAGAGAGGTGTGTGTTTGTATGTGTGTGCATGTGTGTGTGAGAGAGAGAATGTGTGCAAACATTTGCCCTGTTTTTGTTGAACATTTTATGTGTGGGGGGTGGGGAAGGGACGGCTTCTTGGCCATGTTGTTGATTTTGTTCACCACAAGTAGTGTTTCAGCTGCGTCTCTGGTCGTCTGTCTTTGCGAAATAGCACTTTTTTTTGTTCTTTTAAGAAAAAAAATTATATATGTCTAATTTTGCTTAAGAATTACAAAAATAAATCTATTATTTTACATGTAAAAGAAAAAAAATAGCTAAAGATTCAACTCAACTAACTGACATGATTCCATTGACTTTGTAAGAGTTTCTCCTAGCAGGAGATGGTGGCCTGTTTACACTGAATAACCTTATTTCAGTGTAGACCTGTGTTTCTTTAAATATAT